>LR999957.1:145457337-146082337 GCA_905220385.1 Xylota sylvarum | reverse complement strand
CTTCTTATTTATTTATCATGGGATTTCATTCAGGGGACAATTATATTTATGAGACCACTGAGCTTGAGTTAAGCCTCATCATTAATGATCATCCATCTATCCATATTGAGCTAATTATCATCGAATAGAGGAACTTAGCATTCTATTCTAGGTCTAGAGACGAGGTGTATTTTATCGTTCCAGTAACCAGTTGTAATGCTTATTCAGTAGGGAAAGGTTTCTGGATAGGTGTTTTTTCGACGTGGGAACTTCTGAGCCAGAGAATGTTGTCCATTTCTCCAACTGCCGGTGATTTCTAAGAAATTACCAGATGACACTACAGGAAGGTGGAAGTACATACATATGTATCGCTAAGTTATCCGCAAGTCGTTTGGCTGAAGTCGCTTTTTCTGATGAGATGAGCCTTCTACGAGGTAAATGTGTGTTTTTGTTTCAGGGAAGTAGGTTGCCTACAAAAGGAACCATAGGTACATACGCCAAGGTGGAACGGTAGTGCGATGTTTTTACTGACTGAACATAACTTCTTCTGCTGAGACCCTCGTTCCACAGAACACGCCGTCAGGTATTACTTCACGGAGCAGACTTTCTTATGTGTCGTGCATGTTTGCATTCTGTTTCTCTGCGTTTCTCTGTGTTTCTTTGTCTTTCTTGCCGACGTTGTCCTTTCATAGCCGTAGCTGGGTTGTTACATACAGCTTCCCATTTCCCTTCTTTTGGCAACATCTGAACATCCAGAATTTCTCCTAGAGCTCCTTCGAGTAATCGCCTTGACATTTCTTGTCGGGGGTACTGGAAAATAATGTGTTTTGCATCTTCAAAACTTGGATAGTAAGGAATACTATCTGCTTCATATAAGCCCTACTCGTTCCTATTTCCTTTACTCTTCTACGTGCATTGCCTTCCTCTACATTTAAGACCCGCATAGGATTATCGATTTGTTGACCTTCGCTAGTAGAAGTCTTTTCTTGTATTTTGGACCGGCATTGTTTGGCATGATCCTTGTAATAACTCTGACAGCATACGCTGCCTTATTAGACATGTACTCAAAGTGCTGCTTAAATAATAGTCGTGCATCTATCATTACGATACGATACGATGCGGTACGATTTAATGCCCAATTACAGAAACTGTAATAGTTTCTTTTATTCTCCTACTGCTGATGAGTACAACTTCTGTCTTTTCTTGCGCTAGTTTGAGACACACAGATGTAAGCCACCGTTGTACTTTTCATATAGGGTCGTTACGTCTTATTTACCTTTACCTCATCTAAGATCTTGACCAACACCACTATAGAAATATCATCAGCGAAGCTAATAATTTATAGGTATAGGGCCTATCACTGAGCCTTGTGGAACTTCGTCTGTGACTTTTTGCCCATTGTCAGTATCATTTATGAGGACTCTGTTTGAGCAATAGTTCATTTTGTTTTTTATGAGTTACTCTGGTACACTCTTGGTCCTTAGGACCGTCACCACGTGACTCCAGTACGCCCTGTTGAAAGTATTTTTGACATCTAGTGTTATAACAGCACGATACTGACTAGTTCCACATTTCCAACTTCTTTGATCAGTGGCCTTTTCTGCTGTATTAACCACCTCTGCGGTTGAGTTGGTGTCTCTCAAGCCTTGCTTGTCTTTTGATGGCATCCTCCAACCTGTCGCACATCAAGCGTTCTAAGACTTTACCTAAGTTAGACAATTGCTTAATGTTCCTATCATTCTGACTGATTCTGCTTACAAAAACAAAAGCAAATATCTACAACTGAGTTTCATTATAGAAATTCTTTCCTAGCTATTATGACTGTTACCCCGGACGCATCCGATACTTTAGCTTAGCTATTCAAAGAAGTTACAAAACTTATTTATTTTTTTTTTACAACCTTCCAAATGTAATAGTTTCCCAATGTCAACATCTGTATAGTTCTGTAGCAATACAGACGTATATCATGCGACATTTGTTTCATAACACCGCAATCAAATATTTCCTACCTGCGTTATGAGTTAGAACATAAAGTTGCAAAGCATCAACCATAAATCCCATCAAAAGTGCAAACACCTCCGAGCAAACGACTTATATCAACTGTCAACGATTGCCAAATCTGCAATCAGGTTCCATCCGAAACCGAATCATTAATCTTAATTTAGGTCAATCAAGTCCTAAAGCACACACATTCAACATAATCGCAGAAAGGTTAGTCAGAGTTCCAAACCAGCTTTAGTGGGCAATCAACTTTCAGTGTGCAGTTCCATGCTGGTGTTTACATTGAAAACTTGTAAACAAGTTTACTGACTCTACTGCCCCATATTGCAAAACTTTGCAATACCACGGCGGCGACGCACTGCGTGGTAGACGGCACCGCCCACCCTAAGTACCCAGTCCCACTGCAATGCACATTACACGTTGTAATTAAAGGTTGCCGCGTCTTATTCCAATTACGTGGTACGACTGCACTCGTACGTGCAAAAGTTTTATCCGCCAAATAATTTCCCAAAACCTACCTAGTATCTACCAAGTTGTACACCAGATACACATCCAAACACCAGACACAATTAAAACTCACACTCAAGCGTGACGTAGCGTCAGCTACCAGCCGAGAATTCCGGTGAATTCTCTAGACCTGCAAGCAAGTGCACCTCATCGAGATACATACTCGTATTACGTTGCGGTGGTGCTCATCACATATTGGGCTTCCCAAGTGAGTTGGCTCTCACTCTCTGCGATCGCAAAAGTTGGGCAAAGGAAAAAAAAAAAAACCTCATGTTGGTGGTAAAAATTATGCAATACCCCACCAGCTGGCTCTATCGCTTGGATTGGAGTATCTACTGCTGCTGGTGCTGCCGATTTTTTGTTTGCCTCCGAGCCGCTTTAGACTCTATTCGTGCGCGAGTGTGTGTGGGGCTTGCTTTACAGATCTGCAGAATGGCTAGCGATTCGTACATGGGCTATCGCCTTCACTAGACGTGCTCTGATAGTTCGTAGTTATTTCGTTCGAAATTCTTTTTTTTTTGTTTATCGACTTGGCCGGCAGTCGTGAGATACTCGACCTCTGGGATCTTATATTCTTGGTGATGTGTGGTTGTGATAAGTGAAGTGTAACGCATTTAAGATTAAGTGATCAGCCTAGTTCTTTGTGGATTTAACGTGGATTACACCTACTCTGTGGATACTAGCAGCTGTTTCTAGTTTTGATCAAGGTAAATGACATGGGGTTTGCTTATCTGTTTTGGGTTGGTGATGGCCGTTTGGTATACTAGATGGTATCTCATACGGAAGCGTATTCTGTCATAATCGGCGTAATTTGTATTCCAAGCGATCACCTTCCGAAATTCAAATTGGCCCTAATACATAGAGCGCGACTTTAAAGACCTCCATTTGTGGCGCGAACGTTGAATTGTCGCTTTTCACTTGGTTATTCCGGAAGGTATTGGGCGAAACTGACCATCGCGTTTCGCAATTCAACTTTATGCTGTCTTCGATTGATAAGTGAATATTCGTGATGGGCACTGTTTGTTTGTTTATATGTAAGTGTGGTGCGTCGTAAAAGGTGTGGAGTTTCGTTTCGTTAAAAGGAATTCATAACATTAGATGGTTCGTATGACAAACCTTTCTCTCAAGTAGTATGTATCTGTTGGTTTCGTCTTTAATCTTATGACATGTATCCATCGTTAGATAGGATTATAAAATCTTAATCTGCTCTCTTACTTTTGTGTTAAAGCTTCCTTCTGGTTAGTTAATTTTGTACCTACGTACAGACATATGACGTAAAGTAAATATTAACGAAACATTCATGCGTCACTGGGGTTGCACGTTGGCGACCTTAACATCTTCGTACTTTTCACGACAAAACTAAATTGTCTGAACAAATTGCTCTCAAAACCAGAAATCTTTGAATTTCGCGACAATTTTTGTTCAAAACTCGATTTGACAGTTTATCTACATTACTCGTACGTATTATTACGCAGCTCTTTTCGTACATTTCGGATCAATGGACCGCAAAAGTAGTTGTTTCATATCCTGATGAAATTCGAGTTTCAACCAGTCGACGAGATGTCCGTAAAATGTTCAGAGTGGTTTTCGGCGTTATTGTGTTAAATCAAATAAATTAGCATGCTTGAATAGCCAAAGACAAAGGAAATACATTAGCCGACATGCTGACTCTTATAGCCTAGTTTTCTTTAAAATGGCGCGAAGAATGGCGATTATTTTTCATCCATTTAGTATGTATGTCGTGTCGTCAAACATCGTATTCTTAACAGAATCAGTGTACCACAATTTTAAAAGGGATTCCTTTGGAATTTAAATTTTTATAACAAAACCTTCTTCTGTCGTGATTTGACGTAACCCTGTACTAGCCATATCGGTTGTCCTTGATGTAGCTATGTACAAATATATCTATGATCGTTCTTTGCTTTATCTCTCGCATGATATCGATCTCTGTAATAAGTACCTTGGACTACTGAACAAGATGTTCAAGGTACGAACCTCAGAGATTACAAACAAGTTTTTTTTCAGGGTCCCACCACATAGGTGCGAGAAATATGTAATGTATTCGAAAGAATGTCATGGTAGTAGAGTACGTAGTTTTATCTCTTCGAAGAAGATTTTGATTTAAATTTGATAAAATACGGACTTTAGCTGAAGGTTTTGATTCTAAATTATCTTCATAGAGTAAGTGCGGGCCTGTACCTATTTTTTTGCGATACCATTTTTGGAATACAAATAAAAATACAAATATTTGCCGGGACACTCTGGGCCTTGCTTCTCACTACGATTCATGTTGTGCATGTTATATTCTGTACACGAATAGAAGGGACCTACTGTTTCATACCGTTTCCGAAAGGCAATTTGAGCAGTTTTTTCGTGACATTTATACTCTCGAATGTTTGTCAGACGCTCACGAGAGGTGGGACCTTGAAATAAATTTTTATGTGTTGTCTGGGGATTGAACGAGGAATCCCTCGCTTCGTAGTCTAACGCACTAACCACTTGAGACCACTAAAATTGTTGGAACAGGATAGTTTAAAACTAAAGGAATATTTGGGATTTTTTGTTTCGAATTTTCTGTTACTTTCGATCGTGATCGTTTGCCATATGTACTGTTTGTTTTTTGTATACTGTATCACTTTGGTTTATGTCTTTTAGAGTTAGGTTACGTGTAGTTAAGAGTTAAGAGTGTCTAGAAAAAAAGCAACATGCTCTTATCTTAGATCTTTGTAATATATTATTTAATGGAACTATTGAAGAGTGTAGACTATTCCACATACGTATGAAAGCCTATAAAGCTTCTGAATTTAATTGTGCGCTCGAACACAGGTTTTAATTTATAAGGAATGAAAGAAGCGGCCCTTATGGCAGACAGGAGGAACACAACTATAGATTTAATACGAGGACAGGAGGACTATGCATCCAATATTGCGAAGGTAAAGTGTTTTTCAATAAGGACATAACAATTTTCTATTTAAATAAAATACAGAATAATTGAGATATCGGGCTGAAATTTATTGCAGGTGTAATACACATGTAAAATTTAAGCATGGAATTCGATCTCTTTCATATGACCGCCGAGAGCACTTTTGAAGCGATCGATTCTTTGGAGCCAATTTTCCACCACTCTTCCACAGATATCAGCCAGAATGTTGACAATTTCGATATTATTCCTGAGCTCCTCTAACTTTGTTGGCATAAATCAACGACTTAACGTAACTCCAAGTCGGATCCCATTCGACTTGTTCGATTACCGAACTTCCCCTCAATATATCAATTGTTTGACCAGCTGTGTGGCATGTGGCACCATCTTGTTGGAACCACATATCATTGACGTCAAGCTCATCCAAAAATAGTCTTTCAATATGGTATGGTAGCGAACTCCATTGACCGTAACATGGCGATCATTTTTATCGACGAAAAAGTACGATCCAATCACACCTCCGGCATGAAATCCACACCACACGGTCACAATAACGCATATTTTGCTTACTGACAAAGCCATTAAGTCAAAAATGAGCTTCATGATGATTTTTCGCTGAAATTCAGGCTTTTCTTCAAACATCTGCAGAGTCCAATCAGAAAAGTTTCGCCGCTCAAAATGATCAAGAGGCTTCAGTTTTTGAGTTAATTTTATCCTGTATGGGTGTAGGCCAATATCTTTATGCGACCTGTGCGTTGTCTTACTGGTACAAGAACATTCAATAGTGAATATTTGGTCTCAAATTTATCCACTATGGCACGCACAGCGACGATTATTACGACCGAAAATTAGAGTAAGCGTTCTTAAGGTCGCAACCACCGACTCAGAATTTCGGTAGTAATTTTTAATAATTTTTAAACGTTGCTCGTTCATGATCTGCACCGAAATTCGTCAAGAGGTGTAAACGTTTTTTTAGTCCTACAGACTTGCCTGCCATCTATAAAACTTTTGTTCGTCTAAAACTCGAATACAACTCACGTGTTTGGGCGGGAGCTCCGATAACTTGTCTGAGTTCTGTCCAGAGTCAGGCACGTAGATTTATCGGTGGCCTATTAATTTGCAACCAAATTCCTAGAGCTAGAGTATTGTCGGAATGTTGGATAATTATCGGTTCTGTACCGATATTTCCACAGCAGTTGTGCTGACTTCTTTGAGAATAGGTGAAAACTTTTCGCGAACTGTCAAATTTTATTCACGTGACAAAAACATTCGCGAGAGTTTAACCTCACAAATCTTTTGTTTTGTTCTTGGTGAGTGGTCAGAGGTCGTAAATGACAAGTAAAATTAGCAGAATACTGTGACCAGAAAAAAAGTGCTTGTGAATGAAATGTCAAAACTAGCGAATATTCGCTCATTCGCATTCGCAAGTCGCTGGGCTGTGAATGGGCCTTAACTGTCATGAAAATTCTTCTCAAACAAACAATTTGTGGCAACCGAACGCGAACGCCTGTAGAGGTGTGCACTTATTACTATGTGGCAAGTATAGGCGATTTATACTATTTACTTATGCATAGCCAAGAAACCAGATTGGCTAAATGGGATTCGTAATTGAACAGCATTAAAATTACACAAAAACTCGTAATCTAAGAAAATATTACCGGCACCATAAGCTTCAATCTTGTGTGAAGGGGCGCAGTGCCATAGAGTATGGCAAAAGCTTTTGAGATATAGAAGTCGGCTGCGGTGAATACCTTCGTGGTGGTGAATACCTTCGTTCTATATTTCCAACCGGCACACCAAAAGATCACCTGTGGAATGCTGTTATCGAACTCATGTCGACGGTCGAGCGTTAAAGACGTTAAATAAATGAGATTTTATTTTTTTGGGATTGACTGGCAAGGAAGAAAGGTGGCTGTTGGTCAGGAAAGATAAAAGAGGTTACATAGGTGTTAAGCTAGGTTGCTATCCTCGCTTCATCTTAGTTCGTTTCGTTGCCTGATAGCAGACCATCATCATCATTCTGTAGACCTCTGTTCCGAAATAGTTTGGGTAGAATATACTATGATGTAGGTACTTTTTCATGAAGAATCCTTACTGTCAATATAAGCTGTCACTGTCTTTTAAAACGACTCCTCTTGAGACTGATGTCAATGAACTCTATGAGTACGTGTAAACAATAGTTAGCCAGTAATCAGATATCTCTAGATATCTAGAAGAGCATTCAAGACATCCTCATACATACAGAAAACAGAGAACATTTTTTATCGTCTTTCTCCAATATTCGCTGAGGTTAATGAATTTCCTAATACATAACACCTAAAGTAAGCGATATGTTTTGGAACCTCATGGGTTGACACAATAGTTAGTACCAGAGTGAATTCGCTTTTCTCCAAAACCATTAATAAAAGTAATAGCAGTGTCCTTCTCTTCAACCTCTTTGGTGTCAAAATTTCTCGCTGTATTTGGAGAGTACTAACGTTTTTTGGTTGTTCCGAAAGCACGATTGTCAAAGCTCCTAGAGACGTGTAATGTGTCAATAGTAACCTTTCTGATCCGGGCACCGCCAGAAAGTCGCTTGTCATCGTCTATGGAAGGCCAAAGCAAGCATGAAATATATTTTCTAAAATTCACAAAGATTGCCTGTCGTTTCTGGGACAGATACTTTCGTTTTTGCACCTAATCTTTGAGTCTTAGTTTGGAAAATAAGAAGGGCTTCAAGCTTATATCAATCTGCCTGGGACCACAGACACCTGGCATAGTAGCAAGTGTGTATATATTTATAGTGCTAGTGTGGTCTATAAGGGATCTAAACTAAAAACGGAAGATTGTTTATAATTGAAGAGCCTAAAAGAATATCTACTTTGAAGGTATTAGGCTTAGAGACGTTTTAGTAATATTTGATAACGATTCAAGGAATATTTGATGACGAATGAGTCAGTGGTTCCTACTTTAGGAAGATAGATAGGTAATGTAGGGTTTTGAGTTTTATAAAAGGCGCTAGGCACCATAGTGGGCCCATCGCGATCCCTAGACCACAATTACGGTAACAAACCTTTCTCTTCCATGCATTTGATTTCCCTACAAAATTTTCCTTTTTCATTAATTTGGTTCGTAGTCCCAACTTCCTCTAAGTTGTCAAAGAAGTACTTTTCCAGGAGTAGATGTGTGATGTGCTTGAAGCACAGCTAGAACCTCTGGCTGGAACACACTGCATGTGTCTGGAAGTCTCAAGCCACTTGCTGAGCCCATAGCCTCATAGGTTGTGGAACCTACTTTACTTCATAGAACTTATTTTTTGATCATCCATTTGCGTAAGACTATTCAAGACGTTTCAAGTTCAAAGCTTCACTTATTGGTTTTATGTAATAATTTACAACGACCTTCAAGTACGTACATTTAACTATCGAAAGGAATGTTTTAATTTAAGTGAAATTGGATTAGACGCTTATTGCGATAACAAATAACAAGGCACGTAGTGTCTACAGTAAGTTGCATGAATGCTAACTATTATACTTTAATAAGTTTTCATAACCACGTTCCCAAAATACCTCTGATTTTAACGATTTTGTTTGGATATGTTCACCAAATTTCTTCTGTCAATTACTTACATGGTCTGTTACACAATGTAACCGTTTAAAGGCTTTGGTCAGTAACCTGATTGATACTTACCAATAGTGCCCTTAGGCCACGGAAAACACCATCAACCAAATACATTTAGAAAGGAGTTGACCTTAGAGCAACTCAAGATCCGTAAGGTCTCCTATGATTGCATTTATAGACAACTACTTATAGAAAAACAAATTCCAATTACGCATTTCTGAGTTATATTGAGTCGGTAAAGCTCTTATTGACACATTTGATGTCAAAAAGGATTCAGACAAGGCACAATCTTTCAAAAGTCCTTGCAGCTACTTGCATATGTCTAAGGCTTGATGATTAATTTGGTAAATAAATATATAGATAAGTATGTGCTCTCCCAGATCTGTATCCATTGTTTTTTCTTCATCTTAAAGCTACACATTAAAATTTAAATACCATGGTAGGCCAAAGTATAAACGGCTGTTTCAATACCAAAACCTATGAGGAAACAACTCACCGTTTTTCATCATCGACACAACGCTTAAGATACTCACAACTATATGCTCTAAATCTTGACCCCAATTCAAATTGGTTCGACCTTTAAAGTGTTTGACCATCGGCATACTAAGCTATAATTAATCGTTTGCCTGAGCGATTCCCCTTTATTCGTAATGAGGCGTTAAATGTGATTTATGTATTTATCTTTCAAAAAAAAACCCACACACTTTACCAATGTGTAAATTTACAAATTTCCCATCACACACATACATACATACATTGAAGTCATTTCAAAATACTTGCTCATTTAACTCGTCCGAGTTTATAACATTTGCCTAACCTTTCCAAATACATACTCTTCATCTGTTCATTCATTGATTCACCGCTCCAATTCCTGCACAACATCAAAAGATACAAAACGAAACCTCTCTTTCCTCACGTCTAATTCGAAAAAAACCATAAATCAGTCGACCTTGACTCGGCACAATACCATCTTTGCCACTTAACTATGCCAAAATAAAACCGCCAAGTAAAGTAAACCCAAAATTACTGAAAAAACTTGGAACTCCCAAACAAAAAGTCCAACACAAGCCAACGAAAAAAAAAAAAATTTCAAAGTCAAATGATGTGTCAACATCAATTGCCCAATTGGTTTGTCATTTGCGCGCAGACGTCAATATGCGATGACAGTTGCGCAATAGCCGGGCCCTAAGCCCGGTATAATTAATCAATAACCGCTCTGTGACTGTCCCATAAACGAGTGCTGTCGACCTCCATAAGCAGTTCACACATAGCCGCTGAGATGATGGAGGTAGTAGCTATGTATCTTAAGATTGACAGGTGAGTCTTTTGTTTGTTGAATGTTGCGCAAGGCCATGAGTCGGTCGATGGGTGATGGGACGTCAATACGTCAAAACAAACCGACGACGGGAAAGCATCGTCTCCTCGATGAAAATGCAATCTTATGCAATCTCTGATTAGAAGCTCACACAGTGTGCAACAAAGAAAAAAGTGGTTTGGCGGAGATACACAATCCATTTGCAATCAGATTGCACACTGTTTGAGTTTTACGTGCTAATACTCGCACATATTGGTTCGCCTCTCTCTCTCTTGCTGTAGGCTTAGTAGGTTAATGCAATATTTGCGATTGTGTTGGGTAAGTAAACAGTGAAGTAGGCTGCAGATTAAATGAAACTATGTCCAGATGCAGTAGATGTAGTTTGCTCGTTGCTTTTCGCAAATCATTTCACTAATTCTTTGGGTTCACAGACGCAAAAGCCAACAACCTTCGCTGCTGTTGATCGTGCTCGTAATCATCGAAGGCAATCGGGCCTTTCTAATTGGGTTAATGGAGTCGTATCTTGTCACTGCGACGACGACGCCGCGGCGAGGGCATAGGGGCCACTATAAAACGATGCTGACGCGTCGCGCGCCGATGCAAACGTACGAACAAAATTTACTTGCCAAGGCCACACAGATGGTTATCCGAAAACAGAGTTAAAAACGAAAAAACGCGAATATGCGATAGATTGCGTGTTTTTATGGAATTTATTGTTTTTTTTTTTTTTTTTGTTTTTATTCCGGGTCATAAACTCTGACGACGGGGTTTGGCTAAAAAGCTAAATTATTTAAAATTCGTATAAACAAGACAGTTAACACGCGCCCACTTTTTAATGAGGTCCATTACAACTACAACTAGGTGGTAAATAGTTTTGAGATATAGTTGGTTTTTATAAAGAGTTTGAAAGTTTAAAGTTTATGTTAAGTAACTTCATTTATGGAATTCATCCCATCACATAACCTGTAGACAGAATGTAAATATCAAATTTTGAAGACCTGTCTGAGACCTCTGTTACTCTTTTACTTTCAAACAAAAAGCAATAAACATGAGAAAAGGTCATGTAATCTTACTTTTATTTTTATTTTAATGTTATATGGCGTTAAGATATATTATAGTTTGTAGGAAAGACATAACTCGACACCTAATAGGTATCCATGAATAAATGATGAGTAATAAAAGACAAATGCATCTTTCTTTAGACAGATGAGTTCAGAGCTAAGTGAATCAAATTAGATGCACAAATTTGTTAAGACCGGTAAATCGGTTTGAGACAATACCTCAATACCATGAGTGAAAATTAATTTTGATGCAATTCTTACATACATATGTAGAGATGCAGAGGGGGTGCTCCAATCGGAATGTTGTAGCAAAATACGAAATCGAGGCTTCGAAGCACTGTATCGATGAACCGTAAGGAAAGCTTAAGAGACCTTGGATAAGCCGAATGACATGACGTTAAACTCAAACAATACAAACGGGGTTAATAATGCCGTCTTCAGTGTATCTGCTAGTGACATCGGTATCTAGAAATATGCTCGTTCAAGGTCCAGCGTAAAAAATATCTGACAACCATGCAGACGATGCGCGTAGTCCCGTATATAAGGAATGGGGAACTCATCAGACAGTGTTAGGGCATTCAACTTACTTATTTAGGTGGCGCTACAGTTCGGGATGAGCCTGGGCCTCCACTAACAAGCCTCTCCAGTTAGCTCGGTTCTTAGCTAACTGAATCCAGTTGCGGACTCCACGTTTGTTGATGTCCCCTTCTACTTGTAGGCACCATCTAAGGCGAGATCTTCCTCTACTGCGCTGTCCCCCGCGGTTAGATTCGAAGACTCTACGGGCCGGAGCATTAGGGCAGAGCGGTGTAAAGACATTCAATCGTCTGTATTCTTGCGTCGCATAAGTATTATGCTGGGAAAGGTTTCCGAAGGTTTTATGAATGCGTCCGCAATCCATGATTCGATTACTCGTTTGGTCCAACATAGCCTTTCAGGAAAAAGATGGCGAGGAAGATCGTGGCACGATGCTCCTTTTGTTATAATGTGGTGCCTGATTTGGTGCTGATGCTCTTGACTTCTTGCAGATCGTGTGACACTTATGAACTCTCGAACTATTAGATGATAATCGGAGTCTTTGCTGAGCATAGTCGATTTTCGTCATGCCATCGATTAAGCGTCGATTCCTGAGATCGAATAGTTTGTGTTTGGTGGGTGCCGTTTTCTTGTTGTTTGAGGTGGTATCACGGATACGTCATTTCCTGTGACAACTAATGAAATCCTTTAGTGTCTGCATCTGTTAGTCCTGTGGCCGTTGATTTCTGGTGCGTCATCCCAGCGGGTTCGATCAGGTTAACATACGCAGGCATAGCTTCCATTACGCGGTCCGCATGTGTCGCCAATGCAGTGAAGTCAGTCGTGCCGTTCGCAGCTAGTATACCTCGAACGTTGTCTGGGAATTGCTCCAAAAACAGCAGTCTAAGTACGGAATCTCCCTGACGAATTGCGTAGCTTTTGGAGGAAAAGCGATGGTTTCTCTTTACCGTATCGGGTGAGTATCCGAAACTGATCCTTATGATCCTTTTCTTGATGGTTTCATAATTTTCGGTTGCAATCTGATTTAAAAGGACATATCCGAAGCGAGTCTCATTCGTGTAGTGCTAATGCGGTTTTGGCAATTGTGAACCTTCTCGCTGGCATATTGTGCTAAAATGATTGTGACAGTTTGAGGACTTATACTGCTCGGATAAAACATTGGAGCATCGGATGAGAAGACATTTTCATCTGTCAAATTACAAATAAGTTGCTGTTCATTGCGTAAACGTCAGCACAATTAGACCAGATATAGGTCCATTGTGATACCACGCGGATCATAGGAGTTTTTCTCTACCTACTCGTTAAATCGTTTTGAACTTCTGATGAAGCTTAAGAAGCTCTTGCTATCTATGTTTATCAGATCGCCTGTTTTGTTGTAATAGAATGCTTCTAAGTGAAGCTTCGTTCTAAGGGACAGAGCTGGACAGAAACAAAGGAGGTGAAAGAAGAAGGCGTTCGCAAAAAGTTCCAAGCTTGTAGCATGCTTGCCCATTATATATTGTTGTGCCGATATGCAATTTATTTAGAGAACTCAAATTCTTAGAGCGTTTTAAATCCAGCTTTGATCAAACTCGTTTTGTCTCGATATAATCGAGCTTGATGATTCCTATACCTAAGGTGCCTTTGACCGACAGGATGGCTATAGTTGTTTCTATTCTGATGAGTTCATCAGGCAGTTTAGAGTTACTAAAAAATTTCTAGAGGTCGATTCCAAGGATTTGATAGCTGCTTGGCTGTCTGAAAAGATGCGAATATCACATTTTTTTTACGCCAAGATAAGACTTTCTTAATTGAAAAATATTTGGAATGTAAACCTGGTAACACTAAGCAAATTGGATGCTGAAGAATTTTGGAACTGACCAATAGTTCATGAAGACCAACATTGGTAAAGGAAATCTTTGGAAGCTTTCAGTAGATCTAAAACGGGCTTACCTGAGCCTGAAAAATGTACATTAAAGCTAAAACTTAATCCTAAATACATGTGTCAATTTTTTTTTTTCAAAATCATTACCATGAGAGCTGTTTAGTCTCAGTCCTTGACCAGTCGTTGCACCTTGTATTTAACATCTATCTTTTACAACAAAGACAACAGAATTACTTTCAAGTATACAAGTATCTAATGACCTTGACTTCTAAGAATGCAGTGATAATGAATGTAAATCAAAAGTGGCAATGGTGAGGAACAAACCAAAGTATCGTGCTGTATCTTTAGATTCAAGGTTGTTTGAGCTGTTAATTACAAAACAAGATTTGTCTATTAGCTGTTGGACCGTGAATACCACTGTTTATTGATTTTTGGTATCCACAATGAACACGTGCTGTGCCTTTGTTCTTCTATAGGTAAGCATTGGACAGTCTAAATGGTTTATTTATGATTTTAACGTAGAATAACAATAAAGTGCTTCCAACTCAACAGCTCTGTACTTTATTCTTCTTTATGTAGTTCCAGTCATCTCTTATGGAATAGGGCATCAACGAGACACCTGCGCGTCATCGTTTTCGGAGTTCTGCATCGCACTGTAACCCTCTGAGGTTCTAGATTCCACTTCAACCGTTCTGTGCCACGTTTCGCTTGGACGACCCACTTTTCACCCTGATTTGCTAAGCAAACTCTATTAGATGGCATGTTTGGGAAAAGATGTGATCTATCCTGCGAATTTCGTCGAATGGTAATGTCAATAGTGGTGCTAATAGGTGGCCGAAGCTCTACTCAACACCCAGTGAAAGGCTTAGACGGTTCGTTGCTAATATCGGATGAGGATCAACTCAAGAGATGGAAGGAGCATTTTGCTTCTGTTTTAAACAGAGTATACTGAAGTAGCCGTGGTAAGAAATTCCCGAATTCGCACCAACCCCCAGTAAAGAAGAGATCATTACCGCGATCAAAGCACTCAAAACCAATAAGGCGGTAGGACTTAATGCCATACCCGCCGAGCTTTTTCGAGCGGCGCCAACTGCATCGGCTGAGCTACTATTTCCACTTGTTGGGAGAACATGGGAAGCCGAGAGTTTTCCGGATGAGTGGAAGAAGGGAATGATCGTCAAGCTCCCTAAAAAAGGCAACCTAATGCAGTGCGAAAACTGGAGAGGTATCTGCGTGCTACCTGCTGTGGCTAAAGTAATAGCTAGAATTATCCTGGAGCGAATCAAAGAACACCTCGAAGACACACTCGACGCTGAACGAGCAGGTTTCCGCTTTGGATCCTCCTGTACCGACCACATCAACACACTGCGGATCATCATCGAGCAATGCGTTGAATATCGATCACCACTACACATGCTGTTCGTCGATTTCGAAAAGGCGTTTGATAGTGTCAATCGGGAATGTATTTGGCTTGCTTTGCGCTGGAGAGGCATTCCTGATAAATTAATAGCTATTATCAAGGCTACATACGATGGATCCACATGTCACGTTTTGCACAGAGGAAGGCTGTCTGAGGAATTCGAAGTCCAAAGTGGGGTTCGGCAAGGCTGCATTCTTTCACCAATATTGTTTCTATTGGTGATAAGCGATGTGCTAAATGCGGCTTTATCGACGGGAAATGAAGGAATTCGATGGACACTTATATCCGAACTCAAACACCTCGACTACGCCGACGATGTATGCCTACTGTCTCACAGAATAATGGACCTTCATCAAATGACAGCAAATGTGGAGAGGGAAGCTAACATCGTTGGGCTGAAAATTATTATGGACTGAACTCATCAACTCATATATGCATTGCTGGACAAACGGTTGAGAGAGTAGAGATTTTCCAATACCTTGGGAGTATTGTCTCAACTGATGGCGGAACCGAACTGGATATAGCCAGCCGAATAGGGAAAGCAAAATCTGCGTTTGGGATGCTATCCACAATCTGGCGTAGTAATGCAATTAGCTTAAACACCAAGCTACGACCGTTCCGTTCCAACGTTGAATCCGTGCTGCTATATGGATGTGGTACCTAGAGAGTGATCGCTACTATCACGAGGAAGTCGCAAACGCTTGTTAATAGGTGCCTACGCAACATCTTAAGGATTTTCTGGCCACACCGTATCTCTAACGAACAGCTTTATCAGAGAACGGGTCATGAACCTATAGGCACAACCATACAACGACGAAAGTGGCAGTGGATTGGTCACACTGTCCGAAAAGGTGACAGGTCCATTACTAACCATGCGATGCAATGGAACCCGCTTACTCAGGATGGCAGAATACGCGGTCCCAGAAGTACATGGCGCAGAACAGTCGAGAAGGAAGCACGGCAATTGGGAAAGAGTTGAGGAGAGCTGAGGCACATTGCCAGAAACCCCACACGATAGCTCGTAGACATTGTAGAGGCCCTAGGACCCACAAGGGGATACAGGAGATAAGTAATGTCAATAGGTTCCTGACCCGTTCTCACATGCACGATGAAGATGCAATTTGACCAGGAAATTCTAAGGATGATGCGCTGATATCTATTCATATGAATGACAGTGGAAGTCATGTTCCACGAACCACATTCATATAGCAGAGCTAACTCGACATTTGAGCGGTACAATCACAGCACGGTTTTGGTGCTGTAAACGACGTTCAGGTTAACTACTTCCTATACAACAAGGTTAATATGTGTTCCACCATAAGGCTGAACATTTTTGTCCTAGCTTCAGCCCCACTTTATTTGCTTCAGTTGCCAGATAGTAAACTATTTGTTCCTGCTATTTTTTGTCATCAGGGCTGCACGGAGAACATCATAGATTACAACCAAAAATAACAGTGGTGTAAGTATGCAACCTTGCCGCATTCCGCAGACTCAAAATGCATTTGTCCAAGACCTGATACTTAGTAGCTTCATAGATTGCCTTTATAATAATGGTTGTCTTCCAGAGTGAGACTATCATACTGCATGACATAGGGATTTTGGCCGCAGAAGTAGTCTTTCCAAATTATCTGTACCAGTTGCGTTTGTTGTTTTACAACAGGATACATTATATTTTACCTTTTAAGATCAACTTAACAGTAGACTATTGCTTTAACAGGATAGCCGGTAACACTGACATGGAGTCGTAGAGTGTACTACTCGTATTCAAAACTCTTTTCCTTAAATTTAAATGTTAAACGGACTTTAATGAAAATCGCTTTTTAAATCACATCATTCGTCCATAGTTTAACAAAATTCCGAGTATCTAATCTATGATATTAAATTCAATTTAAAAACGGAATTCAAAAGTACACATTTTCTAATCTCACACCGGAATATCGCACGCACAGTTCCGTTTTGCAGGGATGTAGGGAAGAAAAACTGATTTGATTATACATATTTTTTGCCAGTAGTATACTTTTTGTAGTAGTTTCAATCAGTTTAATATCATTCTGCTGATAGCACTCGTGCATAACATTTACTCTTGTTTATCGACATTAGATATATTTTTTGTTCTGCGCTTCATTTCCTCAATTTTTTTTTTGTAGTACGAACGTCTAGAAAATCAATAGGAAGCTGGAAATATGAAACACCCCCGACTGTGAATGTGCATTTCAATAAATTTTCCAAATAAAATACCAAATAACAAGCAGACTGCATAAGAGGCATACCCGGATTGCAAACGCACTGTGAATTATTAAATATTCGAACATCAATGTGCATTAGATAACAGGTAATGTAGATTAGTGCATTCGTATGAGAATAATTAGCCCTGAAACCCTTGGCTGCATGTAACGTGCATATTACATTTCATAGGAGTCCCTTTTTGTCCGGCATAATGGCTCAGAAAGGATCCCATTTTCTCTATGGTTTCGGAAAACTATATGTATGAGATCGGGCGTGGGGAGTAGGCAATTAATTTGATCAAATCGATTGGGTAATTGAATTTCAAAACGCAAATACTGGTTACCAAATCAAATGGAATAGGAATTAAATACATAACTCGAATTCAATGGAACCGTTTGTTGTACGGTGAATGGTTGCATTCAGATTGTGGGATTGAAGGTGGTGCGTCTGGTTTGGAAATGATCTATAGTGCATCCTATTACATGGTGCTCAACAGATTGTAGTTATTCAGTGGAAAATGCTAACGACTTTTACTTTGTTTTTGTTTTTTGCTTTTTTAGAAAGGACTAGCAAAGCGACCATTTAGAAAGGCTTTTGGTAGCTAGTGGACTGGAATAAAAATGGAGTATTTTTATAAATTTTCAGTCATTTGGTAGTGCTTTGTGAAGATGATGGTGCAGACCCTAGAGTTTCTTTTATGAAATGCTATTTTATTACTACTTTTGATATGGAATATTCAATCTGTAGCTGAATAAACTAGTGCAACAAGTTTATGCAGCACTATTATAAATTAATAAGAAGTGGTACCAAAACTGACCCTTGCGGTCGTCCGATTTCTCATGTCGTTCTTGCTATCAGTCACAAGGACTTTATACATTTAGTTAGACAGTGTATTGCTATTAAGTATTTGTACAAATATTTTGTTAAAAATTTCGCATTTGAGTAGAACAGTTCTCCGGTACTGTTTATTGGCTTCTTTTCAGGGCTTACTATTTTGTGAGTTCGCCCATCTCCATCCTCTTTGAGTAAAACTATGTAAAATATAGTTCAGTCTTAGGTTGAGAGTATTTCCAAAATTCCTAGTAGATCGACTGTCTTACATGTCTACATTCATAATTGGAGACTTGGACAATTGGTTTTGGTGTGACGAGCTGGTATGCTATTTCGGAGGGTGATATGCCGCTTGTTTGAAGATGTACGTTATATTATGTAGATCTCCAGCTCTGGTTGTGTTTGAACTGCTTGGTAGAGACTATGCCTTAATTGATTGCCTTATGCGGCCTACAGACAATCAACTTGGTTGTCAACTATATTGTCAACATACTATGTTGGTGTCGATGTTGGACGTTTGTAGGTGGGTTTTCAATTTAATTCTAAGTTGGTTCAGCGGTTGTAGTAAAATCAAAAATGTTTGATATTTTGCGGCAGATTCTTGGATTTGTCAACTGAGTTGCAGGACTGTAGCCTCTAAGGTGAAACTCTGAAATAAGTAATCTTCGACGTGATGGCAGGAAGCTTTTTAAATAAGCAAAATGCTCTTGGAACCCACTTGATTGGAATCTCTACAACAGCACTCTAATGAAATTTTTGTTAGAGGTTAGATGGAAACTGAACTATACCCAGTAATGAAAACTTAAAACTTCTTATGAACACCCATTTTCGATGTAGTAAAAGAATGACAGTACATTCTGTAGAAAACCATAAGAGAGTCCAATTTATAGTGACAGACGACATTATTACCCATACAACGAGTGTATCTAACCAATGAAAATACAGCAAGGTTTTGACACATCAAGTCCCTGGTTCCACATTAAGGAGCTGTTTGAACTTCGGATACACCCCTAAATATTGGAGGATGACTAAAGTAGTCTTCATACCGAAAGCCTTCCAAGTATACCTCATGGACTTCCGTCCGACCACCATATCCTCCTTGATCTCCTATCGGTATCCCAACATGCGTGCCATTGGTACGAATCACTGTGAAATTTTTTGAGAACAAAGTTTTCACTATGGAGTCCTTCTTTGATACTGAAAGAGTTTTCAACAATGTCAAAACAGAAGCTACATATATCTGCTGCACTTTTTAGGTTGAACGTTGACAACTATTTTTGCTATTGGACCGAACAAATGCGTGAAAACAGGCTAAGCTGGGGTGTTGTCTAACCAAGAGGTATCTATAGGGCGGAGTATTATCACCACTACTGTGGCTCATGGTAGTGATCTATGCAGACGACATTGCTTTAGCGATATCAACAAAGTTCCTTCTTACAGTTGGAGATCTGATGGAGTTTGCTCTAAATAAACTCACAAAGTAGACAGATAGTGTCGGTTTCGGAGTTAATCCGTCCAAGACTGGAGTAGTATTGTTCACAAGAAGGTCTAAAATAGCATGTGTTAGTTCTCCAAAACTCAAGGGTATTCAATAGAAATTTGCAGATCTGAATAAGAAAAGCAAGATTGCAATATTTGGGGTACCCTTAGAGTCAGTTCTACAGCTGCACTATGTTCAACTAACTATGGTCAACGTTCTGTCTCTTGATATCTTTGGGAACATAATGGCGGTTAAAGCAACATTACGGTTTAGGGAATTCTTATAATTGGCCCGTGGAAATATGGCACACGTATTACGTCCCGGACTTGCGACACAGATTTAGACAGATAGATCCAAAACAGCGTCTGGAACAGGTGCGGGGAGTCTACTTCAGTCCACTGAATATTTGTATCACCACACGATTGTTGGACCAATGTAATGTATTTCAAGTAGAAGTCATAGAAGTCCGAGAAGCCGCTGTCTGGCCTTCAATATCTATATAGATAGTAAAACAACGATAGAAGCCATGAAATGGCCAATAATTCGATCCAAGGTGGTAAAGCAATGCCGCGGATCTCTTAACGAGATTGGTGTCAGGCCACAGGGATATTCCAGGCAATTGCAAAGCAGACAAGCTAGCTAAAGAGGGTGCAGAACGTAACCTTCTTGACAATAGTGGGGAACCATCAGAACCTATTAAATCAATCAAATTCCAATTAGATCCCGCAGCCATGAGAATGGCAAACAGAAGGTGTACCAGCACATGTCTGTCTTTTGTCTTCGGGGACCTCATGGAGCATTTTCTGGTAGGCAGACATGTCGGAAGGGTTGGTGCTCATTTTAACGATTTCTGTAGAAGCTGTAGAAATGAAATTATGTTCTGCACTACCGGTTTTGAGAAGGAAAATCATAAGCGAATACTTTTTCGAAGATTTTAACGATATAGTTAGACTCGACTAAAGCAACATAAATTTCGTTACCGGTTTAGACTGGTTTAATGTCCAGCAATTTTCGGTATGGATTCGCGCCGAAACTGGTTGTCCTGCCTCTCGTCCCATTGGGGAAGTCTTCATGTAGGTTCCGGTGTTGGTAAACCTATTTGTTCATAGTGGCGTCACAATGAACCTTCTTAACATAAAGTCTTATCATTCCTAATGGGGTGCATGCTGAATTGCCACTGGTTTCCAGCATTTATTCTTGCACTCCTAGAGGAAATGTTGCCGCAATCGTTCGTGAATTGTAAAATGATCAATATGGCGATCTTTAAGCGCTGTTCTTCTATTAGTCTTAGTCTTACTCTTAGTCTTTTACGACAATTTGCTAAATCTTCTCAAAGAAAAATCCTCAGAGGTGCCAACTCTGAACTGTCTCCTGAGGCTCTTGGTATATCGGGATTCATGACAGTTAAACCCCTTCCTATTTACGAAGTGTGATTCCTTTTGTAGTCTTTCCGTTCCTCTGAGACAAAAGCAAGGACCTCAGCAACTGGACCATTGTGTCACATTTAATTGGTATACTGTTTAATAGGCGATAATGACTCAACCACTCTTCTATATGAACAAGAGCAAGCACATGTAAGCCTCTTCCTGTCAAACATACAAGCTCTATCATTTCCTTTATAAGGACATGGTGTTATCTTTGTTATAGAAAGGTACTAACTTAAATTCGATCTCTTTAATTAAATTCTTGCTCAGATGAAAAATTTATTTCTGTAGCTGCTTGCAAAGTAAATATTTCTCTGCTCGTTTCACATACTTTCACTGTCTAGCATCAGTTTAAACACTAAACTGACGCAATGGGTCTTAAATTAAAGATATTTATCGCTGCAACATTTCTCAGAATGTATTTCGTAACATTACAATCTACGTTGCAAAGTTTTTCCATTTCAAATTATATTGCAGCTTCCCAAGGTAACAGCAATCAAAACCTCATTTCACACCAAAGTGCCCTTCGAGTGCAATGAAAATTCTTTACAGTTCATTACCAGCAACATTGACACTCGATAATGAACGTCAAGATCGCAAAAGATTCATTCCGCCAGCATACCACAACAAATCCAAGATGTAATTTTCAACTCATAAAATACTAATTTTAACTTTTTAATGATGTTATTATAAAATAGTTGTGCTTGTACCTTGTAAAGCCCTTCTTCTTTGAAGAAGCCAACAAACTCTCTCTCTCTCAGTTTCTGTGCACGCAGTATCCAACATCCAAGATCCCTGGGATAGGATATTTAGGGCCAACCCCTGACTGAACCGGTGTGTCTCCCATCGGTAAACTGCAGTTGCATTCATACAGGACGAGAGTCATCGTAGTCGTTGTCGTCGTCTTTGCGTCGTCGTTGTCGTCTCCCTGCAGCAGTCAAAGTTTCCCTTTTTGGCTTTACGTGTTTATTTACACACCCAAGGTGGCCAATCCTTTTATTAGTGCAAAATAATATAAAACTAAGTTTAAAGCTTCTCCGTTGGGGGAAAAACTTTACCAATTGCCGGCAGGATGGGAATCGAAAGACACGCAAACGACTGCGGAGGAAGATTCATCTGCAATCGCTTCGAGGGGTTTTTCCTTGAGAAGAATTAAAATAATGTTTTTATCCTCGCACAAGAGATTGAAGGGAAATCCTGGTTTCTTTTTTTCTTATAAAGTGGAAAGGATGTGTATGCACTTGACAAGAGCGGAGCTGAGTGTCGAATGGACTGGCAAGAGTGGGAATTTCTCGCTTAAAGTGAGATATCATAGTGCGAGGATGCAAGCATTTGAAAAGAATTTCAATTAAAATTTCGCACATCCTTTTGAGGAGAAGGATAACTCTTGAAGTGTGGCCACAATTTTTCCTTAATATTATTGAATGGTTGTTTGAGGATTTTTATTGTGAATTTAAAGAAATTTCATGTAAAGGGAATAGATTGACATCGTATCTAGGATTGTTTGGACAACGACTATCATGTAGTCTAAAAGAAGATTTTAGTGAAAGAATAAGTCTTAAAAGCACAAGTCTAGTCTTGGACGTTTAAGGAACTTGCCGGAAACTTGATTCTCATTTTCGCGCTGGAATTGGCCCTTAATACACTACCGTAGTCCTATGGTACTGCCAGCTAAGGATTTTTTTTTACCAAAGGTAGGCGTTACGTTTTCTACACAGTCAGGACATTGTGGGTAACAGAGACGGTTTGATGATGTGGTAACTCTAGTATCTGAATAGAAATCTGTGGTAGGTAACATGGCATTCCCATATAAACAACATCGCAAAATCGGTATCCATAGAATATACTACTCTTATACAAAGGATAAGTAAGGCCAGGACAAAAAATATCTCAGTCACGAACGGTGTATCCAGAGAAACTGGCGAACTCTGGATCAGCCTGCCTTATCCGCGGGATCGCGGGGCTCTAAGCGGACGTACCACCCTTTCCCTAGCTACTAGTGGGACCAAAATCTAATGGCAAAATCTAAAACAAAACAAAAACAAAAATGTAACATTTTCTAAGGCCGGACCTCAAAAAAATCCGGATATAACTGCCAGCAGCTCCGAAAATACTTCACGTGTGGAGGAGTACTTGCAAAGCCTTTGCATCGAAGATGCTGCAAGTGTATGTTCGCTAATGTCGGACGAATTTGCAAGCGCGACAACATCGTGTAGCTCAGCCCCCCATCCCTTCCGAGGTGATCAGCGGGACACCGCCGTGCTGCTCAACTCCCCCAACCATTCCCAAGCTCTCTGGAGAAGAGAACAAGTCGCTGAGTCGCGAGACGGCTTTTCGAATCCTAGAGCGACTGGGTAGGAAAAGGAATGGAGTCAGCAAGAGCGGGAATCTCACATCTGGGCAACCGGCATTGCAAGCCAGTTCAACGAACTGATGAAGTGACAGCTTCTACTTCTCTTCAGGACTCAACGCACTGCTACACGCGGTGCACGTCAACCAACCATCGTGACACAAGGCAACCACCTACGCGTGTCACCAGCCACTCTACCACCCATGGAGTGAGTCCCTCTCGCCGGAAGAGAAGCTAAGGACTCATCAAGTCGACCTCGTTTAACAAACCAATTTGGGAGCCAAACCGTCGTAGCGAAAGAAACTGGGCCTAAAAGGCACAGATCCACAGATGAGGAGTCCAACGTCTCGTTGAAGACTAAAACCCTTTCCGAGACGTTTAAAGATAGCCTCGTCTTCGCTATTGTGGATTTGTCTGACGACGAAGGGAGGCTTATTGAAGGCAGAGTGATGAACTGCCTTTATGAGCGAATCACCGCCCATCCTAACTCTCCACCCACTTTTAAAGATGCTGGCTGACACCAGGGCTTTGTCAAACTACTAGCCTGTGACGATTAATTATTATTTCGGTCGATTTCATTACCGCCGCCATCAATAGCGTCGGTGAAATCTGGCCATGTGCTAGGTTCCCCCACAGGCCAAAAGCTAGAATTTCGGTTCCACTCGATCCTCTGAACCAGCCAAACTGTAAAATCTACTTTGCTATCAGAACCCGGGCCTTCCAGTCAAAGACTAGAAGTTTATCGAAGAGACACCGAGCTCCAAGAAACCGAAAGATGCAAAGAAAACCGGCCGCTCGCTGGTACTCTCTCTCCCTTTTTTCTGGGGATTGACCTACAAACCGTTCTGCGTTTACACAGAGAGCTCTTTGAGAGCAGATTCCATTAGTTCACTGATTGTTGGCAAGAATTTACCTTCAGTCAGTCGACTGCATAAGCTACAATTTTGATTCCCTTCTCTGTGAAGATTCGTAGAATTTTGTTAAGGAGCTAAAGTAGTGGAGAGAGGACTCCTCCTTGTGGCGTGCCTCTTGTTGTCATTTCTCTTACAGAAGTAGGCCCATAGTTAACTTGCTGATCCTGCAGTTAAACATGTTTTCAACCCAGTTTATGGCGAGCCTATTTATTGTCAAATCTTCCAAAGCTTTCACTATTGAGTTCGTTTTGCCTTATTGAAAGCGGTCTCAATATCAAGAAACGCTGTCATAGTGTATTCTCTCGCATCCAGAGACTGCTTAATTTCCCTGACCACACTATAGAGAGCGTTTTCCATCGATTTATGTTTAAGGTCGGCGCTTCACATAGGTTTTGGGAATTGATCATTCCTCTGATATGAAGGTTGATGCGTCGCTCTAGAGTAGAGTGGTTAGATTTTCCTGCTTTAAGAATGAAAACTACCTTTACCTCTCTCCATTTACTAGGTATGTACTCCGTACGTCTACAGCTTGATAAAATGTAGACGAGTTGGGGTACTACAGTGTTTAGAGACTGTTGTAGCATAGCTGATATAATTTCGTCAGGTCTTCATGTATAATGTTGGATATCACTTCCTCTTCTGCATATTCTAAAGGAACTTCAGTCCTGCAAGAAGTGGCGAGTGGCTAAAAGCTGCAGTATTATCTCAGTTGTTGTCACACTTAAAAGGAATTGACAAAGAGATTCACGTTTTCGAAAACATTGACGCAATTATTCCACGTTCTTGAAGAGTATAGCGATGCATCAACGCATATTCTGCTTCAGTTTATTTGACAACTGTCGAAGTCGCGATGACATAAGACACCATTTTGCAAAAATGAGAGCATCTTCCGATAGGTGACTTACTTTTAAGCCATCTTGTATAGGGTATACGATATACGGCAATAATGACAGTTGGCGTTATAATCCGCAAACTAGACCACCATTTTAGAGTCTCAAAAACAATCTTAAATGCTGACTGATACTGTATGATACCGGAATCCAAAAACTTCCAGTTACACGGGGAATTCCATAAGACCGCTATAGTGGAATGTTTTCAGTCAGCGCATAAGAAAATAAATCAAAATAATCAGCCACTATCAAAATCAAGCATTAAAGTCGTCTGACCCTAGCAAACCTTAACCTTGGCTGTATCATCAACACCGACAAAGAAAACTTCAAACTCACTTCCTACTTCATTACATCACACCAACGGAGGTATCTATAGGTACAAATAGTTTAAAACTAATTTGAGTTGTTTCGGTTTCTAGTGAAATCTAATTTCGCCGCTGACTAGAGTTCAAGAGTTTACCCAAACTACTATTATCGTCGACGTCGACATCATTAACCTGGTCAGTTATTCCGTGGCTGTGCCTCTAAAACAATAAACCCATTAAGCACTACCAGTTGATGATCATTAAGTGTTGGTGGGCACTCTTATGTACTCACAGAGGCCTCCTTAAGATTCCAATTTCATTCGGCCCACTTGAAACTGACGTAAGACGATCTTGCACCTGAAGTGCATTGCAGTGGATGCAAGCATCCGGCCATTTGTCTGCAAACTGCAAACAGGAAAGTGGTTGAAAAGTTTTTACACCCTCGAGGGTTTGGTGCATTCGCCGCCCACTAACAGATATTGGAAAATTAAAGTGCGAAGAACAAAAGGACGCAGGAAGAAGACTTTCTTTGGTAATGGACACTTCAACTCGGAGGAAACTCATAAAAGCCATAGAATGCCAAATCGAAAAATTTCCTCTTCGATCCTTGAGAACATTTTAATTATCCTACCGGAGGAAAAGTTTTTCCTTCTGCTTGTCCTCGAAAGAATTTTAATTTTCCACCACACAAATCGAACTGCAGTCTGGAGAGAAGAATTTTAACCGAAAAACAAAGCCTCACCCGCCGCCCACTCATGCATAGATACACGCGCACATATACAGGCGAACAAAGAAGCACGTTTGCTGAATTATCTAAATCTAAATGTCATTTAGTCACATCGCCCTCGACAGGACATGGTTATAAATAATTCTGGAATCAAGTGCGAGTACACACACAGCAGGTTCGTCGCATTCGTTGCTGCTGCTGCTGCTGCCAGTGTAACAACTATAAGTGCTGTGTATATTGTGTGTGCACTTTTCGACCGTGCTTCACCTTCCAGTGAATTTATGGTTTCGTCCAGGATCACGTAGCAGGAGTATACCTCCCTTCCTATCCAGGCGCCGCAACCACCCGTCACAATGTTAATATTAATAATTGTGAATGAGCGAAGAGGCGGACGATAATGCTGCGCTCCGGTCTGGACCGAACGAACACCATCTGAATACGAAGGAGTGTAGGTGGGTAGGTACTCTTGGTCCCCCCTATCGCCGGCTAATGGAATCATGTTGGCCCGGCCCGCACATACACGCCATAAAGCATATTAACATTCATTATTCAGGTCTCGGGCATTTATGATGTAAACACACACAGAAACTAGTGGCTGCCCGGCTTAGGTACTGCTTGCCATATACTCTTGCATACGTTTGTATATACCCTCATCCTTCATCTGGTGGATGCTGTGGCAGTTCATGCCTTCATTTCTCTAGTTTCTCTAGGTTTGGATGTGTCTCACATTTGGCGGAGATTTAATGGAGTTAATGTGGTTATATGTGCAAGTTTAAAAGGGGAGAAACGATACGAAACCGTGTCAACAGACCAACAGGTTACGAGGCGGAAGGACATATACAAATGACGGAGTTTATCCTTTTAAGTGCTGTCTCTGTGTGTGGTACACAGGTAAACAGGGATGAATGTAATTAAAAGTGGGCGAAAAAATAACAACCTTGAGCAGTGATACACATACATACATACGTATCAAGCAGGATACTGTATGCAAGGAGTAAGCCAAGAAAATATGACGTAAAGAGAAAATCCCCAACAAACCCGGTGATGGTGTTTCAAATTCAACTGATACAGTACAGTGAGAGGACTGGACTGAGTTAGAAGAAAAAGATATGTCTTCGGGGATAAAGCCCTGGATGTGATGTCAAAGAAAGTGGGTCACATCCTCATGAACTTGAGGTGAAGGTAGATAGTCCTGAAAGTGGGAAATAATATCACTCCCTTGTGAGAAATTACTCCACTTTTTAAATATCGGGCAGGGGTGGGTGACTCACTTTGCTTGCTAACAGAATTTCAAGCTTTTCTCCGCAGAGTTTAACCGCTGACGTAACTTTATATGTAATTTCAGTAAGGAGCATCAACTGTCAGTCCCCAAAAACTCATGAAATGCTACAGAAATTGAAGAAAATTCATCAAGTGTTAACTGGGAAATTACTTCACCACTTCTAGTGGGAAATTATTCCACATTCGAATAGTGAATTAATTGTCCAATAGAGGTGGAATAATTTCCCATGTGGAGTGCATTCCCGTGGAGTAATTTCCCTGAACCTGAACTTGATCGCCCAGTCCGACCATGTAGAAGTCATAACCTCAGTGGGTTCTGGCACTGGCCATTATTTCTATCGGCTGTTAGCCTCTTCAAAAATCTTAGTTTCTGTCTTCTGCTTCACTTTGCATCGAGTGGTTACAAAATGCAGAGCATTTTCTAGCAAAGCTAATTTTTGGCGCTTCTCATTTCCTTGTCTACCCTCAAATTGGGAAAAAGTCATATGAAGTCTTGGTAATGTTTCAGTCAGTGCTACGTTGCGTCATGCTTAACTTACAGATCTGATTGGATAGGTGTATGGCACCTCTATCCGCAGATTCTTAAAAAAGAAAGACTTGATGGAAACAAGTTCAGAATAGTTTCGAATTCTACTGTTGATATGGTACCTACTCCTTGCAATGGTAGTTTCAATTCGTTATAACACTATCGTCTAAACGGTTAAGTACTTCGACGATATGCTCATCTCCTGAGTTGAACATGATCCGAATATAGCAGAGTACCATCGGCGCTCCCTGGATATTCTGTGGAGCTTTACCTACTTAAGAGTTTCCTTGTGATTCTGTGTATAGTCCTCCAATCACATTTACTGGCTGCTTCCTCTGCTTGTCTTCAAAGGGTGTTAATACAGTTTCGTTTGTCACACTATGCTGCAATTCGAGCTTAAAGTGCTGAATGCTTTTCGACTCATCTAGAAATGAGGAAGGAAACCTCGTAGTAGAGTCGCAGTCGGTGCTGAGAATTTGGAAAAACTTCTTCTGCAGACTGTATAACGGCGACGAAGACCAACATCCCGCTGTCAGGCAGAATGAACCATTCAATCTAGACGATGATAGCCAAAACTTCCGTTCACCTGACCAAATCGAAGTAAGGATAGCAATATCCAAACTTAAGTCCAACAAGGCTGCTGGACCTGACGGCTTACCAGCCGAACTGTTCAAGGCAGCTGGAAATGACCTGGTAGAGAGCATACACAAACTCATTTCTAAGATTTGGTCAGATGAGTCTATGCCTGATGAATGGAATCTTAGCACCGTTTGCCCGATCCACAAGAAAGGAGATCCCCTCAATTGCGCCAATTACAGAGGTATCAGTTAAGTTAAGTTAATAAAGTGCCGGTAGAGCCGGCGTCAATTCAATTCAATTCAACATCGCGTACAAGATCCTATCTGTCGTATTGTGTGAACGTCTGAAACCCTTCGTCAACAACCTGATTGGGCCCTATCAGTGTGGTTTCAGACCAGGAAAGCCCACAATCGATTAAATCTTCACACTTCGGCAGATCATGGAAAAAACCCATGAAGTCCAAATCGATACCCACCATCGATACGTTCATGCTTAGTATTTAACCCTCATAGCCCTTGCCAAAATTAGTGAGGCGTACAGAATTATGCATAGATGTAGCTACTCTGGCTAACAGCAGTCACAGACTGTGCCTTGGTCCACCAACGTTAGGCACGATACATGGAAATGGGGTGCTCGTATTTGGAGCTTTATGGCTTACATACGAAAGGTGTTCCTTAAAAGACAGCTTCGCATCTATCACGACTCCTAGGTACATAATGCATGGTCCATTCTTAAACCCCACCATACATCGGCTAGGCTGCAGTTGGCGCTGTTAAAAGCGTTTTCATCCACCTTCTTCCTTGCATGGCCTTACGTGTCAACTTACTTACTTACTTAGGTGGCGCTATAGTCCGGGTTGAACCTGGGCCTCAACCAACAAGCCTCTCCAGCCAGCTGGAACTTTAGCCAGCTATCTCTGCCTCAGCTGTTGGTTGAGGTCCCTTTCCACTTAAGCGCGCCACCTTAGGCGAGGTTTCTACTGCGTCGTCCCTCTGCGGTGGATTCAAAGACTCTCCGGGCTATTCTGAGAGCCCATCCTATTACTGTTTCCAGTCTATTGGAAACGATATGCTCCAAGATTTTTCCAGCTGTATCTGACATCCAAAGTGGTCGATACGATGATGCCTCGTTATTAGTCTTTATCGCTTCCATTGTCTTGGAAATGTTTCCTCCTTAAGGGACGAGTTGTACATATCGTCGAATATATGTATACGATTCCACTTTAATTGCTGGCTCGAGAACTCTGTTAAGGATGTCTTACACGTTTCTATTAGTTCCTCAGTTGTGACCACATTGATGTCATGTGTTTCTCCTGGTACTTTGTCTTTGTGCTCTGGTTGTTGCTGTTTTGGGAATAGCTCAGTGCCTATGTTATGCCGACCATATAGTTTTCGATTTATGAACTGAAGATTGTTGCATCTAGAGCAGCCTCATGCATTCTCGAATTCTAGGAATTCCAGAGGAAAACGTTCTCTATATCATCGTCGAGCTTTGTACATTCACAACCAACTGTCAGATGTTTTTCCATCTACTCCTTACGTCCTTGGTTAATTGCACTTTCCTCGAAACTGCATGAAATAATCGGATCATTTTTTCATCCAGAAACTCAGTTTAAAGTTAAAAGTCTTCTTTCACCGAAGTCTGTCATCCAAAGAGGACTTCTTCGAATTGCGGAGGAATATAATTCCCTGTACTCGGATCGGAAAAAAAATTTAAGCAAAGTCTAAAAATACTCCCAAGGGAATCTTTCAGTTTTATTCGACGGAATGCTGTAGACCGTGAATTTCTCAAAACTCCCCACTATACTAGTGCCACTAGTGACACCAATTATACTAACAACTCATCCACGCGTTTCTTATTAAACACGCACGTCAGGGTAATCACGTGAAGCGTGGTCATTAGTTTTTTTTTTTTATTTTTAATAACAAACACCGCAGACTATAAACATTTGCGTTCACCTTGATGAATTTGCGAAGATTTCCCCGCGCGGATTACTTAGCCCTACACCTCGAAGTCAGCCTTGGGCATTTCCCAATCTGGTCACACTTCAAGAGACACTGGTCACAGTGAGGTGTTAATTTGAATTCTTCAAGTCTTTCATAACTTCGGATAGATATCAGATTTTTTTTTTTAGCCAACTCCCGAAATTTTTGTTTACAGTCCTACTCACGTATCCAATGTCATTTTGATTTTGCAGGCACCATACCACCACCACGCCAGTAAGCGAAGAGAAAGAAAATGTCTTTGAAGTTCTACCTGTTCCTGCTGCTGGTGATATCAGTTACATCCTACAGTACTGACGATGACCATCATGATGCCGTAGTGAAAAGTCGAACGAAACGTGGTGCCTTCTGGGACTTTTTCCAGAAAATTGTGGTAACAGGAAATCTCGCCTTTGACGTAAGTCCTTCTCTGGTACCTGAATCGATGATTGTAAATTTTTATGCCTCTCTCCCTCCATAGCAATACAATGATACCAAGGTGACACTGAACGAAATCTATGACCTAGTAGCGGATGGTTTCTCGGATGGAAAGCCGACAAAGCGCCCACGTACGACAACTACCACCACACCGAGTCCGGTAAGAGCATTGGTTTAGAAAATTTTGCATTCACAACTCATATCACTGGCGGGTATGTCCCTTTTTGTATACAGGACACCATGATGGATGATGGTGACGACTCAACGATGCCACCGTCAACGACGACTGAAAAGTACCGGATATCACGTTACGAGTTGGGACGGATTGCCGGTCGTAACTTGCGTGGCCTAAAGCGACTGTTCCGCATTGAGCTTAACGATGCACTTAACGTAAGGACACCTAGAGAGTTTTTGATTTTTGATTTAATTACGTTTCGCATTTTCCACAGCAAAGTCACTACAACATTGCGGAATACCAAAGGGAGGCGCAAATGGTCTTCTCAAATAGTATAGTAGCAGAGAAGAAGGCCGCTTTAAAGGGAATTCCACCGATAAGGACGACGACAACGACGATGATGACGACGAATGCAACCGTGACAAATTCAACGACGACGTAGCACAGGAGGCATACCTTCCAGCTGCAGTCATAGGTGCCAAAAGCCGAGAGAGCACGAAAATCACTGCCAATATAGTTTGTCTGTGATATGCAGGAAATAGTAGACCTTTTGCACCTGGTAGGGATTTGAATGGGGCTAGTGGGGGGTTATTGGGTAATGTTTTGAATTTCAATGTGCCTGAGCTGGTTCGAATACATACTGCAGTATGTATCCTGGAACCATGTACATATTTATTTAATTTTATTTTGTAAGTTATTTTGTTCAAATGTTTAGAAATAAAAGTTGAGATTGTAGTTAAATACGATTGGATTGTGTATGGGTTTCAATGTCACTGGAAAAGTATAGAATGTGAGATATACCTGGATACGAACCAAAAGTTGTTATTCTTTGGCTTAGAAAGTGAGCTTAACTTCGATACACAGTTTAAGGATGTGAACTATATAGGTCCCAAGAACTCGTCGAGATAATTTTTAGCCAGGGAGAAATCGTGTTAAACACTTAACGTGGGATACCAGTGGGTATGACACTTAAATGATTTAAACGCCTAAAGGCCTTAAGTAGTTACTACATCTAAGGTTGGAAGGAATGTACCACTCCATACCATCGTCACAAGGGTTGATTGTACTCGCAGTAGTTTTGATGTGGTAAAGCAATATTGACCGGATGAGTAAGATTGATGGTATCGTTGTAAAAGCTAGACTAGGGCAGGCATCGTATCACTCTTGGACAGTTAATCGTTTGAATTTTTGAAACCGTTGTAGTAAAATTCATGTACTCTATTGTCTTAGAGAGCCTGTATCCTATGCAAAGCTTTACAGAATGAATCACTACCGTCCATGTTGACCCATAATAATGAATTCGAAGGTTATAAAGGAAAATAGTGTAAAGAGCCCAACTAGTCGGATGTTGGAGTCAAAGAAGGTTAGTGGAAGTCAATTTAATCATATTATACCTAGAAGACAATATTAGTTGCAGAAGTATCTACTTTCAAAGTGTAAAAATGGAAACAAAAATCAGTTCATTTATCGATACATCTGGAGATGCTGCAGTGGATTTTCAGGGCGAGATAGAAAGTCGATTAACGAATATGTCGATCTAAGTCGATATTGCTGTATGAGCTTGAATCTGATAAAAATAAATCTGAATAAAATAAATCTAAAAATGAAGCAGGGGAGATGTAAGGTGGCACGTATCTTCATCGCCAAACGTGAGATGGCTTATTTACAAATTGAGACATTTCAAATCTCCAGAGTGGATGGCATTCTTCCTAGCCTCTTGTTGGGGTAAAGCAGCAGCCATACATTTATTCAATACAAGACGAAAGGATAGACGAATAATCTAAAGTAGGGCCTGCGAATAGAAAAAGAAACTCATAGATTCAAAAAGAGACTAAGAGCCAAAAAATGCCGTATCCGAAGAGTGACTTTTTCGTTTTTGATCTGAAGAAGCGTTTTTATGTCAGTTATACATATGTACTTTGGAAAGTTTGTCAGATGATTGCGAACGCTTTGGTGTTTTCTGAAAATAGTCCGACACACTAAATAAGGCATATCCTGTTTTTTACTCTTCAATTCTTAAACGTTTATTATTGTTACAAACGTGGATAATATCACGAAATACGTAATAGAATCACAGCCCGCCCTCCATGCAGCATCCAAACATCATCGGCTTTGTCACCGAAACATATCTTCGCTTCACACCTACATACATATGTCAAGTCAACCACTTCAGCAAATTAAAACAGAAAATGATCTGCATCAATAAATCAGAACTACTCAGCTGCCTATGGTAACTTTATATAGTGTATAATAAATATCCGAGATCAGGCATACATTGGGTTCTTCACGAACCTTTATTTTAAAGAGACTAAGGTGTCATAGCGATGCGCCTACTATGTTGCGATTACATAAGGTAACAGGAAGTCGTACGAAATAACCAAAAAATCTCCATTCGACAAAAGCTCCAAAAAATTAAATCCAGAGAGAACGTATTTATGGACAAAATCTCCAAAGAAACAAACTTTTTTGCCCCAAAGTCCATGTAGTGCCGTGATATAATGCCAAAGGACATAAGGCCAAATTTGCATGCTGCATAGCAGTTTCTTTGTATCCATGTTTCGCGCAGTTTTAAAGAAACTTTGCATATACCCAACCTCACACCTACCCCAAATCCAAAAGTGACCCCAAGTAGGGGGGTTGCAATGGGGCAGTATGCCCCCATACACATTCTACTGTTTATGCATGTACATAAGTGACATAAAGCTAAATGTCGCTTTATCAAAGTATTGTAAGGCCAAATGCTAGAACACGACTCTAAAAAAAGGCGAAGCGAAGCGACTGTTTGGTATTGGCGATGACAAATGAACGATTTTTGTCGCCTCGAGGATCGACAAAAGTCGTCTGAAATGCCAGGTAATGTAGATTGTATTTTTTGACTACGCGACTGTCGTCGCTATTGTGTGAGGCATTTTGTGACGACCTTAGTCGTGAAAATAATCAATTTGATGATTTTACGGACGACTGAGTGATCAAATGATAGAGTAAAGAATATGTAATTATTTTTTAATCAACGAAATAAAAGAAAATGTTAGTTATAGTGTATTTCAGAATGAAGGTAATAAATAAAAAACAATATTTAGTGAATGAAATAAAAAACAAATCCTTTTGGCAAAATCCACCCTTATTGCGGAAGTCGTCTGTCGTCTCTGAAAAAACGACTGCGATTGAACTGTCAATCCATGTGGAACGTAACAGGAGGAATAGAATAAAATTAGAAACAATTATTTGACTTGGAGGAAGTAATTTCCTGAATTGTTTCTTACTATGGCTTAATAATGCCAAAAGGAACTGGCATATGTCTCTAAATACAGATCCTGTTTCATCAACAGGCAATCATCATGTATTCCCGGATTACTGTCAGTAACATTTAATTTTTTAAACTATTTTGGAAATATTTTTCAATAAGTCACACGAAAAGTATAAATTCGTCGAAATAAATGTTAACACACAAGTGTGCATAGTGTGTGGAATGTATGTGGAATCTAAGTCCTCAGAGTGTCGTGTCACAATTCCAAATGCCTCAACTCAACAGATATCGTCGCCTGCCGTTTGCGAAAGACAACGTCGACAATAAGGGTGATTACCATTTCGGATATCAAAAATTAAAATGGTTCCAAGAGTAACGGAAGTGAATCCAAGTAAATTCTACCGTGAGCGAAGGATAGCCACCTAACCTAAACCTAAATCTACCTCATCATCGTCATGTCTATAATAATATACGCATCCCTCGTGTCACGAAAGAGGCTAATAAATTACACACACGCTCCGCTCTTCAAAAGGTTCAAAGACTGACATGTGTAGTTATTACGGATAGTATATATATGTACCTGTCCGACTGCTGCGGTAGATCTCCTTCTAGACTTCACAACCCTACATATACTTATAAATGTAATTGTTCTACATATATGGAAATGTTATAAAGATTGCAGCAGAAAGCGGCGGAAAGAGCTCTTATGCAACAACAAAAGCACCGATCAGTATGCACTTCATGTTTCATGCCAAAAAGAATCAATCCCAATCGCCCACTCAATCGATACCTCAAACCAACTGGGACATTGACGGTTCGAAAATATCAAAAGGGGTAGAAGCCGGAATTCATGGCCCCAACTACAAATTGTCTGCACCATTAGGACTCTCTTGTAAAGATAGCTAGACCTTTAACATTCAGTCTAAGCTACTTTGGAACTGTCTTCAAACTCTCCTCCAGCTTGCAACTAGCATTTGTCCCTGAGACATAAAGGCATCACTTGCAATGAAACTAGGATATGTAGGAAGGTAGTAGGGGTGACGCATATGCAGCCATCAATCGTGTCAGCAATGGATCCCTTCTGAATCCCTGCAACTGCTTTGGTAAGCGACCTTGAACCTTATAAATTTTAAAATGGTTAATAGTGACTTTTCTGACAGGTCGCCAAGGTCTCTGAAGTGGTATTTGCCTAAAGCTGTTTTCCTAGTTTTGCACAGGTCTGGGCAATCGCTTGGGATGTGAGATGTGCCCTTTTCTGCTTCACAGCCTCTGCAGTGGTCGTCTGTGTTTAGTCGCGTTCTTCGGCTCGCCAGGAAGTTGTAGCTGGTAATAGTCCTTCAGCGCTAGAATTTGTTTGAGTTTATTTCCGTCGTGTTTATTTCCGTAGAGTTTTTTGGAGACACGGCAAGATGAAAGCGCGCTCCATCGCTCATTGGCTGGTCTCACGTAGGCTTCTATGTTAGATTTAACAAGTGCTAGGGGTGGTAGAATAGAGGTAATGACCATTGTCAGGTCCTGTTCGGACCCCTTTCTTGTTACTTCGTCCGCCAGTTCATTCCCTAGGATACTATTGTGTCCTGGAATCCAAAGAGGTCTAACTTCATGGTTTACTGTGCTTTTTTGCCACGGACTTGATGGCCTTTTCCCTGTAAACGTATTTAGAGATTCTAAACCTCTAGACCTTTGGGTAGCTTCAAAAACGCAGTACTATTCCCATACACAGTGTTTTGTCTAGTCTTTCCGTTTGGTAGTCCTGAAAAAAGTGAAAACTGAATTGCACCAAAACTGAACATAGTATAGCAAACCTCCAAATACTGAGGGAAGAATGCTACAGAGTGATGCGAGGTACTCTTCTCAAAGCCTATTAGAAGTTCGAAGGACCTCATTGCCTTACTTTTTCTTACAAGTATCTAAAGTGGGGATTAGAAACGAGATTCTCGCTTGGGGCTCACTACTTTTGTGCACAATGTTTAGCAGAAGGTTCCCGAGGTTTACAAGCTTTTTTGTGAAAATCTGTACAAAACTTATGTGGACGAAGTTAAATGAGGTTCATAGCCGCCTTCTAGGATAAAACTCAGCATCCGACATTTCTCTAAATCACAAAGTAATATGCAGAGTTGCAAAATGCTAAAGGTACCCTACATCGATAGCATTTTTGTTTTCAGTTTAATCAAGTCAAGGAATATACAAATCATAAAAAGAATCTGATGATACAACTACAAATTTGCAAAAATATTCCTTTAACAGGATACCCCAATGGCTTACTAAATCCCTTTTCCTTTTTTTTTGTTTTTCATCTCACTTAGGCACTCTTGAAATTACTCGCATGGGTTTATTTGCTTTTTTTTGTGCCATCAAAACTATGTACAACATTCGGATGTGTTCCGACATTTGATCTCGCCATTTACCCTTCGTCGTAGAGTTTACTAAAAGGAGGGTCCTGTCAGAGCACTTCCACATCTTGCTATGTCCTATTCACCTCGTTGTAGTCGTCGTCGTCCTTAGTCGACTTTTAGTGAAAGGAGAACAAATAAATAAATTTACTGACATGACGATGATTATCCTTTTTGTTGTCTGGGCTGGTTTTGTGTTGTACTGTGATGCTGTTTTGCTGCGTGCTGCTTCTGTTTGTGTATATGACACCATTTATCCTTTTTAGGAATCCGTTGTCGACAGTGTGCGTGTGTGTGCAACTACAACAGCTCTCTATTTTAATTTTACGGGTTCGGTATTGTACAGGATTTGGTCCTTCTACCGGGATGGTTTTCCTTGCTGTTTTTTTTTTTTTTTTAAGAAAAATTTCTTCTCTTCAGGATTTTATTTTTATTTTCTTTCGTTCTTGTGCTGTATCCTTACGGTCTTTCACTTTGTTAAATGGGTTCAACATGCATGGCATACGAATGGGAATCGAGGGCGGTTGGTCGGTGACGGGTTCTTCGCCTTCGTATTGCCTTTGTCGGTGTGATTGGAGAGGGTTAGACTTTTGTTCGTTGCGCTGAGAAGAGGACGGTGAGGTCCTCGGTGGCAATAGTTGCTTGGCCGTTTGTTTTGATTACGATTGTCATAGATCCTTTGCAATTATTATCCTTTATGTTGTTAGCATTTCACTCGACAGATGAAGGTTTTTTTTTTTCTCAGTTTTTTTTTTGCGATGTGTTTGTGCAAAATTTTCACAAACAGGACCGGCTGGTTGTTCTCGGTTTATTTCGTTGTCCTGGTCCTGGATGGAGGCAGTGCCGACAAAGATATCTTATAGGTTGGAGCAAAGAATGGGGGAATGAAAGAAAGTTTTTCTCGCAGTTCTATTATGTTGGGAGCTCCCGTTTTTTTTTTTTTTTTGTGACTTTATTGTTGTGTGTAGGGAAGTAGAAGTTGAGACGTGGGATTGTTTACTTTTTCGTGATTTTCACGACTTGATTCTGTCTTTGACCTTTTAAGTGTGCTGGTATTTTATTCTTCGAGAGATGGTTGGATCTTCTTTGAAATGTGTCAAAAGTTCTTGGCAATGTTGTCTTAAGCAAATGTGGTTGTATGGCAATTGAATTGTACGCTTTGGGTAATGTTATGTGAAATCCTTTGACAGGATGGGATGAAACAGATATGTAACAAGGAGTTGAGTAAAAACTTATTAAATTGAACATGTTGAGCTTAATGTAGTTGGATCTTAAATTAGGTTACACACATGTGAAGAGTAACGAGAATGAAAGGTTTCTGGAATTATTAGCAAAAGTGTTCTAGGAAAGCATCAAAACTTTGATTTGGATGAAAGCATTGCGTCTCATAGAAGATTAGATTGACTTACTGATGGATTCTCTGTTGGTCAGATTCTACAAATGAATTTGCTGATTTTATGTGAAAAGACACACGGAGGTTTCAGTGTATTTTAATACAGATTATGACAGTCTATCTTTTCTAGCTTTGAAGATAGTTCTCCAGTAAGACAGTGGTACTTACTTTTATTGAATTTCTTGAGCACTCGTGCCTTCCTTTACATATCCGTACTTTCGGTTTACTTAAGATCCACACTAGCAACTCTGAGCTTTTGAAACTTCATTATTAGAACTAGTCACGCGAGGCTTAAGAACGAAGGATAATAGTGTCATTGGATACTTTTTTTTAAAGGCGTACCATGTTTTATTTCAATAAGTCGTCTCCTTAAAGGTCTATTGAATGCACTACCTTCCTCTTAACCAATGCACTCGGGTTCTGGTCATATGAACATAGATTCTAAGTTATCCCTAAGTAGTTGATCCGTAAATTCGTTGCCTCCAATTCCCTGGTGACCAGAGACACCTAAATCCTTGTTGTGTTTGATAAAATATTGTATGGGATCGTAGCAGCATTTGAGATAGAGTCAACTGAGTTGAACGTTAGTGCTTTGAACGCTGCCTGACTCTCTGATAAGACATGTATTCTAGGGCCAATTATATCTTTTCAGGGTTCACCTTACGCATATCTCAATGAAAGGTGTTACTAAATTTTTTCAATAAAATCTGATCTCTTGGGTGGGTTGGTGCACTTCCCAAGGTGATTACAGTTTCTGACGTCCGTCTCTTTGGCAGGGAACAGTCTGTTGGTGTTGAAGAATGACTCCGCCTCATACTCTATGCTGCAGTTGATTTAGCTGGCAGAACAAACGGAATCACATCCAGAGCTCTTCCAGCTACCTTTTTGACGGCTTTTATTCACACATGTACATATGTATGTGTACATACATAGCCTTGCTTATACTTTTTAGTGGCTACTTGAGTCCACATCTATTATGACTATGGTATGGTATGGTATGGTATGAGGGATTACGTACCATGGAAGAGGTCTATTGATCTATTGTGATTCGCTATTGATTGTGGTACCATATCTAGTATGGTTGCATTTCGGTTGGTCTTGAGTTAAACCAACCTGTTACTCTTGATGAAATACATCATGTTCCCCAATGGAACTTGTACCAGATCCTGCAGTTCTCGGAAAATCTGTTTCCCATGTAGCGGAAGCGACGAGTTTAGAGGTTGGGATAGTGACATGATAGGTGTTTGATAGTACCAATTTCCTTTATATCATGACAGCTCCTTCAGTAATCTGGGAATCTGATGCGTAGTCTGGCAGCCATTGTCCAGTTAGTACACCTATCATGCTGCTGATTTCTTTTTTGTTCAAAGACAGAAAGTTTTTAGTCCTTTTTTCATTCGACGTGGGTCATAAACTGCGAGACGTGATACAGTCACCTTTGATTGCCCAGGAGGTATTGATATTTTCCCTTGCTTTCCGGTCTATTTACTTTTTTAGTACACCAAGAAGGATGGCTACTAGTGCATGGATAAATTCTTTATTTAATGCTGAAACTTTCCGGCAAGTTCATCCGCTGTTTCATTCAGTTCTATGTCCGGGATTCCATCAGAAAGTGAATTCATTACATCTTCTGTTTATAGTTAGTGGGCATGCGGAGACTACTTCTAATCTGATCAGTATACTGTCAAGTGCCTTGAGCCCAGTGCCCAGTGCCCAGTCCACGAAGATTGTGGCTTGGACATTCGCAGAGGAAATGTGTTGCGTTTTCCTCTACATCTGGGTCGCCACAGCTTCTAAATAGGTGCTGATTCTCATTCTAGGCCGCCATTGAATTGTGGCCTGTGAAAATACCTACATACGAGGAGACTCAGCTGGGAAATATTCAGTTCTTTTGTCGTATTGGGTCCAAAGTTTTCTAGAGACGTGGCATGAGGAGAGTGTTCTCAACTTTATATTGGCCATGTTCAGAACGTTCGAGGTGATTGTGGACATAAGAAGACTGATGGGCTTTAGAACTGAGTGATCTGCTGTCAGGTCTTTTGATTCTGATCTTTTTCTCGCTAGGTCATCGGCCATTTCATTCCGGTGGAAGCCCATGCTGTATCTAGAGCTAAGGGATTTAAGTTTCTCTTTACATGTCTTGACCAATTTAGAGTTGGTTGTGATGAAGGTGATATCTTTGAAGGCTGTTTGGCTATCTACGTAGATATCTATATGATTGTTATTATTAAGAGTGGATAGATCGGCAGGCGTTGGTTATATGTACCATATACTCCCGCTTGAAACATACTTGCGTGGTAGGGAAGTTTCATGGACTGTGCAATTGGTGGTGCCTCTGAGAAAATTCCTGAGCCCGTACCTTTGTCCAGCTCTCCCTAAAGGGAAATTTGTAGTCAATAATGAGTCTGAAATCTGTATGGGGGTAAATAAGATCAGACAGTTATATAGGTCTAACGATGGCGGTATACATCCAGTGAATGGTGGCTGGTGTTGGCCCCTTTTTTTTACCGAAGATTCTAATATGACGACATCGTGGGCATAGACGATGGCCCTAACCGCGTTTTGGTCTAACCTAATAAGAATTTCGTTAATCCCGAGATTCCAGAGTAGTGCTAATAAGACCGGTGGGGTTTCCACGCGAAGACACAGCATGAGCTTGGCTACTACCCAGTTCAGATTTAATATTTCTTGTATCGAGCATACATTCTATCCAATCTGATAGGATAGGATTCACGTGTGTCTGGTCTAGTGCTGATATGACTGATTTTCTGATCTGAAGTTTACATTGTTGAAGGCCCCTTCAATGTCCATGAAAGCTGCTACTATGTATCCTAAAGTACCTACATAAAGATTCTGCTAGATAGATTCACACTACTAGCAATGCAGACTCTGTGGATAGGTGTAGTGTATGTAAGTGAATAAACCCAAGCAAGGTCTTATGTGTACCTTTTAAGTAACCTATCTTTTGACTTTCGAAGGTTTTATAATAATTAGGTTGAGAGTGATTTATCAAAAATCGTTTGCAGTCAACAACATGCATATGAGATGACCAGTGAATAATTTTTTAAGCATGGGACTCATTGTGGTTACTGTTTTTTGTAAAATAATCGAAAAAATTCCGACTAACCTCGTGACGCGTAGGGAAGAAAATGATGTGATTATTCACCCACTACCCCCTACAATAATAAATTCCCTTGGTGACAGAGATTCAGTTTTATTATTAATTCTTATGTGATTCGCTTGGTAGGTTATTTACCTTAGGAAGCAAGTGTGAAATCACTTTAATATAGTGTCATCCAACAAGAAGTGGCATTTTAAATCAATAGAGAAATGCTACATTTTTTGTGAAAATTGGTAAAATTTTTTATTTCAGTCCAAAGTATAAGCTCTGAGGTTAGTAATGTAATAAGTTCTTGCCAACTATCCATCTCGGCCCTGCCTATAAATAATCTTTCTTTTGATGAAATTTTTCATCACGTTTTCGCATAATTGCGGCTGTATTTCGCGATATTTTCTTTTAGTTCATGAATGGTTGGTGGAGCATTGGCATAGAGTTTATCTTTAACAAAGCCTCAAAGGAATAAGTCTAGTGGTGTTAAATCGGAAGTCTCCATTTCGAAATATCACATATCCAGCAAATTTGTGACGCAATAGAGCTATTGTTTCACTAGCTGTGTGGCATGTGCTATTATATGTTCATCGTTTTTGTAGTAAATTTTCACTATTTCAATACTTTGTGCGAGTATGTTTCGATACACAATTAATAACCTTCTAGTTCTTACTTATGAAGAATCATCGCATAGTAGAATGTTGACAATTCAACAATGACGCAAAATTGAAAATGACACCTCTTGTTGGATGACCCTTTATTATTCCGCTCTAATGAAATCCTCTTCTTACAAGTCTACAACCATAGTTGGTACAAGAATTTTGACTACACTACAGATAACACCACGCTGGATGCTTCGAAGAATGTAATACTTACTACAGTCTTAGCTAGCCTCAATGAACAAGCCTCTTTATTAACCAGCTGCCTCCAGTTTCACACACCTTGGAATTGCGACGCTTTTAAAAAAACAGAGTTATCAACTTTAAGCTGGGCGACGCCGTAGTTCGGATATTCGTAAGTAGGTGTACTCTACAAGGTTAGGTGCTCTCTTCTCTTCTGTAGAATCTAGCGGTGAATGAACTGCTTCTAATCCTGGAAAGGGAAGGCTGTAACGTAATTGCCTATGCCGATGATGTTGCTGTAACTTTCTCGAGTAAGCACCTCAATATGGAGAGATCTTCTGCAGAACGCTCTATCCAAAGTCTTTCAATGTACTAAAGCCTGCGGACTTAATATTAGCCCTTCAAATGAAATATGTATACAATTTCGCATTTTAACGCTCTAAAACTATGCGGCAGAATATTTAGATCTCCAGCTCAAGATTCAACATCCTAGAACGTGTTAAGAAAGTCAGTATAGTTCTGTACTGCTGTAAGAAAGCAATAGGGAGTAGATGGAGACTACATACTGGTTCTGTATACATATCTGTCATAAAGCCTATATTAACATATGGCATGATCGTCTGGTGGACGTTTTTGGAGAAATCCGTTCCACGTTCCAAGTGGTAGCATGTGCAGATATTCGCATGAAGGCCATATTTCAGTGGTTCAGTTTATGTACTGGATACTCCTATATTCTTAGTGATCTTAAATTACTTCCGCAAGACACCGATGACAACTTTTATTTGATAAAAGCTTTGGAACCCGATTACCCTCTAGACTTGATTAGACTAGGGACGATATCCTTCGGGCTACAAAAAGGATTCATACATTTTTATACAGTTGAATCTAAAACAAAATTGGGAGTGGGTGACGGTATCTTCTTCAAACAATCTAAATATCTCCTTCTTCCGTCCCCCTGTGGGTTCGTCCAGGGTGAGATGATATCTATAATATATAGGAAGCTAAAGTACAGAAGGATATCTGAGCGGGATATCACCATTTTTACTGATACCCAAGCCGCGATTCAAAACCTTGAATTCAAAAACTGTCCTAAATTGTTTGTGACTCTTATATTCATAGTTTAAAGGCTGTGTTGTTCGTCTAGTATCCATCCAGGCAGCAATTTAGTTCGCACGCAAATAAGGTAACCACTGCACCTTCACCATGTCAAGAGGCGGCCTTAATGTAGAAACAATTATGATGGATATTGGCAACCACTTACATAATACAGCAGATAACATATTGTGGATGACGTTGAGGAGACATATTTCCCTTTAGTTCGCTCGGTTGGGGAGGTCTTCTTTCTTTAGAGGAAGCTAAGCAAGCAATGCTAAGGTTCCATTCATCGGACATAATTTCGTCCGAAAATATTTTGCAAATAAGTTACTGCATGCTCTTTACGAAAATTCTTTGCTGCTTTGAAAATCTTTATGGGATTTCACTTTGGATATCGCTTTTTTACTCTCAATGAAATGATCTAGTAAAATCTGACATTTTGACATACAATTTGTCCAGATACGGGAGCTTACAAGATACGGGATTGGGCTTACAACAATGTTACCTTTTCTACAGGACGGGCAAAACTTCGGAATGCACTCACAAACTATTTTCAGAAGGCTTTTAATCAATGCAATTTGAAAGCAAAATCAACTTTCTGCAGACTATTAAGGGACTATTGAACCTCAAACCCACCAATAGATACATAGAATCGTATCTCCTGAGCAGTAAGTTAGCCTAGATCTCTGACAAAATATGGAAGCACAACATTAAATGGAAATGATATTCCGATGTTTACCAATCCGTCAACTCAAATGCTAATACGAAACTCTTCAATATATCAGCTAAACGCAGTTCCAAATCAATATTTGTGAATATTTTGTGCTATTCTTGCATAATTTATTATTTATTAGACAACCACTTTTTTTTTTATAGAAACTAGTTTGATTTCTACTGATCGTCTTCTAGTTGTAGAAGTGAATCATTCCTCTCGGAGAGTATCAGTTTTAAGTTTTTAGAATTGATAAGGACCATAGAATCTGACCTGAAAGGCTATCATTTACATCACAACTTAGTGCAAATGCATGTCCATCAAAGTATCAATCTAGTAAGTTAGTGATAGCACTTGAATAAAACAGATAATTTCAGTCGATGCACTTTGTTTATTTTAAGATTCGACAAGTAAACTTTATTTAATCAATTTATTTTTGGTTTTATGTTTTTAAATTCGATTGTTGTCCAAACTGGTTCGGTCTAATTTATAAATGTACGTCACTTAATAAAGATATTATGCAACGAAAACAACGATTTTCATCTGAAATACTTATACTGTTCCGTAGGCACAATCCGGGGTTCAAGAACAGATTGTATCATGGACTAAAGAAATTTTGGTTATAATTTTGTCGGAATCAAATTAAATACAATTAGTTATTTAATTAGTTTAATGAAGGAAGCACTTAAAACTAAAACAAACGATTAAAGATTGAATGAGATAGGATTGCTGTAAATTTGTAATAAAATTTTCGCGGGAATTACGTATGATCTGATGAAAAAGCGAATATCATACATAAACCAGTAATTTAACGAGCTGTGTAAAATTTTTATGACGCTATATCACGAAGCAATAAAGCAAAAATATATAAAAATTATAAGTTCTTCTCTAAGCCTGAGTTAGACGTCGATTTCTACAATTATTTAGTTTTCGAAGTATATAACTAGTCGGATGCGTACCGAGCTTTCCAATAACATACATATATTGCTGGGCGACTACTTACCAAGGACTACTTGACTATTGGCATAGACTATGGACTTGACATAATCTCAAAGAAAAAAAAAATCTGGAGGCGTCCAAACACACGCACCAAGCCAATCCGCTGGTCCATTGCTAGAGAGGGAGAGATTCCACGGTTATTGCACTATCAGACTTCAATACCTCGATTGCTTGGCTAACTATGTATGAAGCATGTGGTGCCGTCTTTCTGAAACCACACATGCTCATAGTCATCCTGTGCCGATTTATTACAATAAATAGTCACTCAACATGGTCCGATAGAGATCTCCATCGACTCTGACTGTGTGAGTAACATTCAAGAAGAAGTATGGGCCAATGACCCCTCCAGTTTGAAATCTGCATCAAAGAGTAAATTTTTGTGGGTGAAATGGCATTTTGTATATCACTTCGGGTAGCAGACTTATCCAAATGCGACAACTTTCCTTACTAACGAAGCCGTTGAGGCAGAAATGGACTTCATCATGTACTTTTCCATGCGGCAAGTATAGGTGAGTTGAAATGTCAAACAAACCGGAACCAACTTTACGCATAATTACTATATTGGAAATATAGAGTTTTTATAGTATAAAAACGTTTTAAATGTTATTTAAATATTCGAGATACTACATAGCCAGTGCCAAAAAACCCGATGGATACTGGATGGTATCATGAACCGAGACCCTAAAACTCCGCCATAGGACTCACTTTCCAGGGTGCAATATATCAGTACCTAACACTGGATTAAGTCCATAAGACAGACCGGCTAACTTAGCCACTTACTGGCCACTCAGATTGAAAACAAAAGACTAAATGAGTAAGCTACTACTTTGCCTTTTTACAACCTTGATGGTGTGTTCCCAATGATCTTTCAAAGCAACAAGTAGTATATGAGTCCACGCTTGAAGAGAACTCAAGATGATTTTTATATCCTTACTTACTTACTTAGGTGGCGCTAAAGTTCGGGATGAACCTGGGCCTCCATTAACAAACCTCTCCAGTTAGTCCGGTCCTAAACTAACTGCCTCCATTTGCGCACTCCAAGTTTGTTTAGTTACCTATATGGCTCTATATAGCTCGTCTCTATAAATACTGTCTTATGCGGCCTTGGAATCGATAAAAAGATGGTGGATATCAATTTGGACTTCTTAGGTTTTTTCCAGGATCTGCAGAAGTGTGAAGATTTGATCGACGGTGGACTTTCCTGGTCTGAAAAACACATTAATAGAAGCTAATCAGGTTATTGACAAAGGGTTTTTATATCCAGAGCGGGTAGACCTTTACATAAGAACTCCAAAGACATTCGGCTGATAAGCTCTACATCGTTCCGGCTCAAGACATTGAAGAGGCTAATAGATTTGCACATTCGTTTTAAGCTACGTTTTAGAGATAAGCCTATACTAAAGGTAGGTCTGTTGACACAGCCCTGCATGGAGTGGTAGCAATGATAGAAAATTCACTCTACTATAAAAAATTCACGCTTGCGGTCTTCCTTGATTTAGAAAGAGCCAAAGCGTAAGCCCAGTAATCTCAGTCTAGATTGAATGCATACTTATGATAAGATACAATAACTCAGAACTAGAAGGCAGCCAAGTACATATACAGGCCCGTAGAGGAACCGCGGAAGGAGGGGTCTTAACTCCACTACTATGGATACTGGGCGCAAACGAAGTTTTAATGAAACTAGAGCACAATGGGGTCTCTAAAAACAAAGGCCTTCTTCACTGACAAGAAAACAATACCACCAATTGGGTCCTCCAAATTATCCGCCTAAACTTTAAAACAATATTTTCCTCAAGTATGGATTGAACAAACGATAGCGCCAACAGATGGGTCCTAAATCGATATAGTAGGGGGCTCTGGTATCTCGTTGTCTAGACCCGAATATGGACGCTCATTAAGACTTCCAAAGCGCGGCAATGTGTTTCAAGCGTTTCTTATTAATCGCAGAAGCGTCACGAGAATTATCTACGAAACTGCACTCTAGGAAGGGGATTAACATCTACATCAACAGCCAAGCCGCTATAAAAGCCATATCATCCATGTAAAATATGAACTGTCACAACAAATCACGACATTAAACACTGTTAGCTTCGAGGACACAAAGATATTGGTATACCAAAAAATAGATCTGAAACTGACACTGGTCATTAACTTTGTTCTGTCTCCCCAAGACTTCTTAAGACTAGCCGATGGGAAATGGAGCGCAATCTCATTCGCCATTGTTCTCAGAAAACTCATGCGCTTCAAAGAATGCACTCCTTATAGGGATCATTACTGGGCACAATTTATTGGCGGCCCACCTAAGAAGAATGCAACTAAGTACAGATGATCTCCCCAGAGCATGTGGCAGTATCGCCACTATGCAAAATAACGCACACACCATATCCTATGCGAATGTCCTGGGCTATGCAAAACCAGGGAAGCACTTAGACTACCAATGAGTCCATTATAGCCAATTATAAGACCCCTGAGAACCTAAATTTCAGTCATCGACAGCTGAACTAAACTACCCCGATACGTGTATATGAATCTGAAGAGTTTGTTCAGCTCAATGTTTCTTAGATCGTTAAGTTCCGCAAGGAAGTAGTTCTCAAGAGTGTCATTTCTTTTGGTGGCTAGTGCTGAACAATCGCATGGGCTAGTCCTAGTCATGCTGCATGGTCGCCTATCACACAGTGTTCTGTCATGAGACAATAGTTGTTCGAATATCGCTGCGACTCATGTGAAACTTTCATGAGGTCTTCACATCACTTTTTGCCACACTTACTTACTTAAATCCTGACACCCCTCGAGGGGCATAGGGCGTCAACAACGTCTGCGTGCTATGTATCTTGTTCGGATTTCTGCAATGCGTTTCAACTTACTACAGCTCTTTTTCAGTAGTTTGTTCTCCTCGATGTTTGCTTAGGCCGCCCCGCTTCTCTACCTAACTGGATAGTGAATTCGACTGCATTGTATATTTCGCGGGATTGGCCTGAAGATGATTTCATAGGACCCTATCCCTACTGGCTAGATTATCCGCTTGTTCATTTTCCAGAATATCATAGATATCCAACAGAGGATCACCATATTGGCCACTTTTGATGGGCGTTACTGAGCCTGTTTGTAAAGCTTTAATGGCTGTTTGAGTGCCAACATAGATACTGAATATCTTAACAGAAATATTTTCCTCGATAATCATGTCCGCAAATTGTTCTATTGCAGTGACTTCAACTTGAAAAACTTTGCAATCATCTTTCAATCTGAAGGTCCGATTCGTATTTCGTGAATCACAGTATACACCATCACCAGTATCTACATCCATTTTGGATCCGTCGATATCTACATAGATCATATATCTTCATCCCACACCTCTCTGTAAGGCTAATAGAGAATCTCCGACAGAAGTTTGATAGTGCGCAGTCTTCCCAGTATAGCTTTGTATCCAATAGTACACCGAAATATTTTGCTGTTTTCTGAGGTGTTGAACTATAAACACCCAACTATCATTGCGATGAGTATTGATAAGTAAACACTAGGAGGTTATTTAATATGGATCGATATACCTATACACTGTACACTCGCACAATATGTTAAAATAGTGAAAATTCACTACAAAAACGGTGAAAATATCGCCACACAGCTGGTGAAATAATGACTCTATTGCGTGACAATGAGAACTTGTGATTCCTCGAAATGAAGAGTTCAATTGGCCGTCAAAATCGTGCGATCTAACATCATTAGACCTTTTCCTCTGTGGCTATGTTAAAGATAAATATTACGTCAATACTCCACCAACGATTCATGTATTAAAAGAAAATATCAGAATTGTTATTCGCGATTATTTGTGTGAAAACGTGATGAAAAATGTCATCAAAAGAATGACTATTTGTAGACAGAGTCGAGACGGACATTTGTCAGATATTGTATTCCATTACTAAGCTCAGAGTTTGTAGTCAAGATTATAATAAAAATATATCACCACTTTTCTTAAAGATATTGCATTCTTCTATTGATTTAAAATGTAGATCAGTTCTGTTCATACGTGGGTATTTGTAATCTGGTATTGATATTTATCGATGAATTTACTTATATATATCGTCCTCCGACCCAGTCGCTCACTACAGCAAACGAATAGTTGAGTCTTTTGCTGATCACGGGAAGGAATTTTCGTGATACCAGAATGGGAACATCATCACAGGACAGTGACAGGACTCGGCCCCCGTACTCTGTTTGACTCTCATTCTGCCATTTACATCTCCTAGAGTGGAGTTGACTATACCTGTACTAAGAATTAGTTAAATCTGTTTGCAAATTCCCGGCTTTACGTTCACATTGATAGATGCGTATGATGAGTTCACTCTCCTAACCTAATGTCCATGTTTACTCGTCGTCGACTTTCATTTATTTATTTCTTGTCCTTGTGATTAAATCCCTTGTTGTTTGACCTTAAAGAAATGTTGTTGAAATTCTATCAAAAATCGTGTGTACTTAATCTCTTCAATTGTGTATTCTCAGTATTGCCGGTATGTGTCATGTGTTTTGTAATAAATAAAAATTTTCCTAGTCGACTACTATGATGCCATTTTAGGTAATAAAAATGCACAAAGCATACGATGGTTACCTTCGAATGGCTACAAAGTTCACAAAACATATCCGTGTATAGGGAAATTCCTTGGAGCTTAAGTTTGTTTTTATAAACCTCGAACAGAGCGTTGACATTTCAATCTTCATTATCTACCATTACACCGTCTGAACATAAAAAAAAACCAAAACGCGATTTAGTTACCTTGTAATTACCCCAGACAATCTCCAAAACGGTCACGTAGTTCTCATTACTTTCAAAAAACGAAAAAAAAAAAACCCAAATGATCTCAAGAACATTGAAAATAGAACATCAAAGGTAACCTTTCGGAGGATTAATTCTAAATTATCAGTGTGATTTGTTTTAATAGCGATAATCTTTCCTCTAGCGACGACAGCTCTAATCAACTTTATTTATTTTTACCGCACACTGGTTCAACTTGATTGGCATTAAACTTTACGATTTCATCTCCGATAGCCAACATCTAATTACGTAAACAAAAAATAAAAATGAAAACATTAAGATCTTCACTACTGGTGACAACGACGACAATTAGTTTACCATTCGAAAGTGATTTTCTAGGTACTCTCCATTAAGTTAGGTTCCTGTTTGTTTTTTAAATTAAGTATCTACCGCCTATGCTTCTGTGTTCTAACCACACTAAGTAGGAGGTATGTTAGTATTTTGTAAGCAAACTAAACTCGTTTCAATTGACCTTCGAACATCACATGTTTACCCAGCTTGAGTGCATTTGTATATAACAATAGCCCGCTATCCGATCCGGAGGGGACAAGAGCGAAATTCTAATCACGAAACGAAACGACATCCCACTGTCCAATCCAATAAGTTAAAAACTTTTGTTTTCTTTTTTTTTTTTTTTTTTTATTAACAAATTATAATTGCATGGATAGATAAAAAAACAAAAAAAAAAAAAACAGGAAAACATCAAAAATTATTAATTAACATTAATCACAACGTAATGAAGTGCAAATCACACACCTCAGGCAATGCTGCGGCAATGGCCCCTTCCATCGGGCTGCTTGCCATCGGGACACTTTTGGTCGACGTCCAGAAGAACACGATCGTCAATACTGGAAGGAGTTGCAGCCTCCGGTAGTGATGGCGGTGATGTTGCCTGTGTTGTGGTTGAGGTACTATTATCCGCAGTACCAGTGATCTTGTCTTTCAGATCGGTGAATGTATCTGCGACAGAGCCGCCGAATTTCTTGGCAGACTTTCCAATTTCATCGACCCATGGCTTGGCGGTGTCAGAGATCTTTTCAGCTCCCTTCTTAATATCACAGCCGAGATTTTTGAAGAAATGTGTTACCTCACCTTCTTCAGAGTCTTCGCTGGACTTGTCGCAGCCACAATGCACGTAAGACACTAAGGCGACCAGCAGCGCAAAGGTGGTAAGGAGATAGAAACGCATTGCTACACTACTCGGATAACTTGTATTTGGTTTATGAGAAGAAAAAAAAATGAATTAATTCAACTTTATCACGCTTAGGGTGTTTGTGTATCGATTTATAGGCGGACTTGATCGGCTGAGATTCAAACGAGAACTGAATCGACTCAAACTTCGTAGGTAGTCGCCATCGCCACTCAGAGTTGGAGTGGCGATTGGCGATTTTTACGAAGTTGACGGTTGAGATACAAGTCCCGGTTTTGTTTTCTGTTGTCATTATCACTTCGATTTAATTTTATTTTTATTTTCTACGCAAAATATCTTCGCATGGGTTGGCACGATGATTGTTTAGTGTTAATTTGTGGAATTCTATTAAAACTAAAATTCTTGAAAAAAAATTGAACAAATTAAATCAATTTTGGGTAATAACGTGATGAGAAGTGGCAAACATCATGAGTAATGCTCTGTTGTGGGAAAGTAGTCTCTGTACGTTTGTGTAATGAACGTGCATTGTACGATTGTTGGCGAGCTTTTGATTTGGAAAGCTTTTCTGGTTTTTGCGATTCAAATACAGTGGTGGGTGGTTAAAATGAACACAGTTTTGCATATAAATGTGTATTTTATACCACACTTGGGTTACTGACATCTTTTCGAGCTGTTTTCAGGTCAGACAGGTATTCTAATCTGATTAAGAAATGGCACCGACTATGTTATGATCCATAGGTATAAATATCTCAAAGTGGGACATTTGTTGACGACGTGAAATGTCTCACTCATCTGAAACCGTCACACCAGGTGACTTCAATAAACCCTGTACTAGCTTTAATGTGGTTTCATAGGTAAACATCACGGATTTGTTATTTATAAGTAGATCTGTTTAATGAGAGTATGTTCTGGCCGTTTTCAAAAACGTCATTTGATTGCGACATTAAGAGATTAACCAGAAACCTCCTTAATGCGGCCAAGAGGACGAAATCAGACATAGACTGGGATCAAGTAAAAGGTCAGTCAGAGGAAGTTCAAAAATGAGACGCAAAGAGCTAAGCGCCACTTATGGCAGCACTTTTGCGACGACATTAGGAGAACAACAGAATCTGCGAGACTAAGGAAGATACATTCCAGAGAAACTCAAAGAACCCGCCGGAAATTGGACTGAATCTTGCTCAGATTCACTGAGGTTACTGATAAGTACGCATTTCCCAGGAAGTGTAACCCAATATGTCGACAACACTAGAGTTAGTACGAGCACGGAATATGAATTATCAGCGTATTTAATCTCAGAGGAGAGAATAGATCGTAGACGAGGACTGGACGGTATCAACCCGATCATGCTACAGAGCACTGTGAGCAAGATTATTCCGGTACTCAAGCAATTATTTACTAGTCGTCTCATACGAAGACATATACCATGAACTTTGAGAGAGGTCAAGGTCAAGTCATTCCACCATAAAAGACTTCAGACCTTCATCAGCCTTACCCCTGCTTTATACTAAAAGTTTTTGAGAGACTATCCGACATTTACATTTGCAGTTAATTACACCCCGAGGATATATCCACGGCACAACATGCCTAAACCAATGGAAAGTGTCGAGACGGCACTGTGTGGTTAGCTCAATCGAGAAATCGTTAAAAAAAAAAATAAAGAATACACTTAAGCTGCATTCTTAGACATTGAAAGATCATTTAACAATGTCAGAACGGACGCGGTGAGTAGAGCACTCACAAACTTCAATATTCACAATATCATGACCAACTGGGTTGTGGAAATACTTGAGGATAGACGCATTACAACGGAGCACGAGAGTATGAAGTTGGAAGCATATGCCTCTTGAGGTACCCGTCAAGGCGGAGAAATCTTCCAACTACTATAGTTAAGTAAGGTCAAGACCATCCCTTCTGAGGATGATGGCTGCGGGCAAATTCTCCTTTACCCTTAGTGAACAATTGGACTGAGGACCCTAGATACCTGGACCAGAAAACAGAGGAAAAATTCTGAGTTCACAGAAAATCTCGGACAGCGCCAGATATCTAGGCCTCGTAAGTGACTTTATCTACCCTGGCTCTGCTATAAACTCTGACAGCAACATCTCAGCCACAATTAAACGAAGAATAACTCTTGCTCGCTGTTTCTTTGGGCTGAGAAAGCAATTGAGTAGTAAAGTCCTATCCCGAACAACTAAGGAGATTATGTATGAGACCTTGATCGTCCCAGTCCTGCTTTATGCCACTGAAGGTTGATCTCCATCTAAAGCGGATGAAGATACTCGGTTGCTTCAAGACAAAGATTCTTCTTAAAATTTTCTTCGTCCACCCGTTTAGGCTGCAGTCGAGCGTACAGACAGATAGAATTAAAACCTGTCTGCTAAATGACTGTTGCAACAAAAAGTGATACAAAATTACGTATTTCATGCAATGTCTGCCAACACTTATCAATATGAAAAATTATACAGGAACGGAGGACAAAGCAACGACGAATCTCCAAAATCTTCGATGATTTACAGAGACACATAGAAAATTCTATGTTTTTGCAGAGCATCCATACCACCCATCTCATGCTAAATCTCTTTTTTCTTAGATAAATTCTATCTAAATTATCAACATATCTTTTGATAAATCATGAGCACAATAGTTTTGTGCAACAGAAACTTATCACTTTTCAACTGAATATTTATCACTCACTCATTTTCTATTTGGCGCAACGCTATTTTGAAAAGTGGAACACAATTTACTTTTCATCACTCTTGTAAGCTCTTTACAAATTTAATTTTGACAGAAATTAGTCAAGTTGCTAAGTGATAAGTTGGTGCAATAGCACCCAAGTCATCTTATCTCTCCGTTCACAGTTGGGTCGCACTATTTACTTTTCATTACTCTGATAAGTTATTTTCAAATATATTTTTGTTGCAATAGAAATTAGTCAAAAATTATTATAAGTTGCTAAGTGATAAGTGATAAGTGATGTAATAGCACCCAAGCGATAAGTGATGTAATAGCACCGAAGTCTATCTTTCTTGACGGTTTTCAAAAGACTGTAGATATTGTGAACACTTTTCACAGATCTACTTAGGGGAATAATACTTTGGGAAACTTAGGGACCCTTTATGGCAAAACCAAAGAAATTGAGCTAGATATGGACAATTTATAAGGATGAGTATCATACTAAGATGAGCAGACTTGCGTAGCATATTCAAGCATTGGTTTTCTGAATTCCATTGCTTTACTATGGAACTGTCACCTTTTCGAGGTATATGATCGATTCACTGGCACTTTTGTCATTGAATGATGGTGCCTATAGGTTCCTGAACCGTACGATTCGGACAGAAACTCCTTAGAATATTTTGTAGATTCAAAAACGTTTGCAGCTATCTTCTGATAATGGCGATCACTTTTCCTACGCCCATATAAAAGTAAGGACGCTACATGGGAGCAGAAGAGCTTTGGTTGGCGTTTTAGCTAAAAGCAATACTTTTCCATATTTTTGACAACATTGCGTAGGGATTCGGCTTGCGATATTTTCTTCTGTTCCTCTACTTTTAAGGTATTGAAAATTCTCTTCTCTCCCAACGGACTATCAGTAATGTCTATTTTAGGAAAAAAGTTACTTCCACGGCTGAGTATCTTCGTTGTTTACATGTTAATCTTACGTTAGCCTCCTTTTTAAAGCGCTCAACCGAAAACGCTCTCTGTTCCGGAGGTAAAATCATTTTTCACAGCACACCAATGGTCTTGGATTTTTAGGCTTAAAGAGTTGCAAATTGTTTCCACCCCCTGCGCAAGGTGCTTCCTTAACTGTTGGCAAAGTGAGTGGTCCTTTAGCCAGTCGGTACTAAACCTGGGGTTTGAGAAGTTCAAGTGTGGTACAATAGCCGAACGGGTAAAGGAGTGCTCATTCCTTATTCAAAGAGTAATGTTGGTTTTAATAGTGAACAGTTTTCGATGTTAACTAGTCTAGAACCGCTAGTATTTTCACTTGCATTTTAGCCTAATGTATAAGGAATTATATATTTAGTTGTTCGTGGATCACTATGAGGAGGTATAACAAGCACATCCTCATGAACCTGTTTGTTGCGCAACTGACTCAAGCCAAGCTTTGACAAGTCAATAGTTACCCGACCAGTCGTAATGCAAGTTCCCCAAACTCAAAGTTGGTAAGGAGAACAATATTAGTTGGAATTCACAACTTGGATATTACAAAAACGGACTTTACGGCTGCTCAAGTAATACCAGGTTTAACAGCTTAAAAATTCACAGAGCAGCCTGACTTTCATCCAATGTCAAAATTAAATCAAGATTAAATCGATCGAATGCTTACCTTAGCAATTCATTTTAGATTTCAGAGGCGTAAGCTTGGACTATTATCACTTACTTTATTTATTTCCTGCACAATGTATTCAACCGAAATCTCACAAAGTGATCAATCGTAGCTGTAGATGAAGTTACGAGTAAAATACTCGAAATAGACAGGAAATGGGGCTAGACAATATCTTCAGCAATCGCGTAGAGAATGTACATATTAGCACTTATCTGCGGTAACCTGCTAATCTACAGCAAATGCATATGAACCCACTCACAATACTATCTATATCTCCATTTAGCCTTCTTGATTTCTTTCAGATTCACTCTCGAATTCCAATGATTCAACAATGACATACAAACCACTGTATCTGTAACTGGATACTCTGTTAAAAAATTAGTTTTACAAAAAACCACCTTTTAACCATTTCAAAATTATAATCACATTTTATTTCCAAAATCTGTATTGAGCACAAAATATATTTCACAATGAGTCACCATTTAAACAACTTGTTGGCATTTGCCCTCCAAATCGGGTATCTGTCCTTCGGCACACTTTCCAGGTAAAACGTCCTCAATTTCGTTAATCTCCACTGGAAGTTCCGGAGTCTCCGTAACATCGGCCTCAATTGTTGCATTTCTTGTACTGTTATCACCAGCTATCCACTTCTCCATTAAATCACTTAACCTGCTGATGACACCTTTGCCGAATTGCTTTGCAGTCTCTTCCAGCTTCTTTGCCTCCTTTTCAATCTCTTCCACCCACGGTTTAGCCTTCTCCAGAGTGCATTGCACGTTTTTAAAAAACTGATTCACTTCGCTTGCATCTTCTTTGTCAACTTCACTACATGCTGCGGCAGCCTGTGTTGTCTTAGTCACTACCACCAGCACCAGGTATAGGGTCAATGGAACTACAACGAATTTGTTCATCTCGAATGCAATGCGATGGATACTCTAGAATCGAACTGAACTACAAGACGTTCTACTGCAGACTAAAACGAGTTCTGCAACCTGAGAGGAAATTTATTTCGGCCATAAGCCATGGGCACTTTCTGGTTGGTATTTGCAGAGGAGCAACACAAAAGATGGCCAAGAACCTTTATTTGCATTTTATGTTGTCATCGGTCGTCCGGTGGATCTTCACGACATTGCAGTGCTTTTCAATTTTTCAGTTGCGATACAATATCTCAAGTAGGAAAGGAAAACCTGACAAGTGAAGATAACGAGTGAAATTATACCAACTGTCTGTCAGACAAAACAGTCAAATTAACCAAGAAATTCAATGGATGTGGTCCATGGCACCATTCGGATGTATTTCATGAAAGACACACGAGATACAAAGATACTCAGCCAAAACAGCTATGAATGGGCCGCAAGACAATCGTAATTGGGTCAATGTACCTCGCCAAAGTAATGGGATTAAAGATTTCAGCAGAAGAGCGCATGTAATGAGATACAGATACAAGTGCGGATTTTTTTTTTTGAATTTTCATCTTATTGTGATGTGAGGGAAAGTATAAACAAAACATAGGAAGCTACGGATGAAGAAGGAAAGTCACGAAGTGTTGTTGTGGTTTTTGAGTGAAATGCCACAGCGAATGTAATCATTAAAACCGTTAAAAGTCACAAGGTAGTCCCAAGTGCGGGCAGTAGTGCACTTAGAGTAATAGCGAATGGAGCGCCCTTAGGTGTAGTCATAGAGTTCATCCACGATTTCATGACTTCTGATGCTCTTATAACCTGGAATCTGAATTGTTGTATCAATGCTGTGAAAGGATGGCAATTTCTTGCAGACTTGGAGTCAAGTTAGGAATATTGGAGACCTTAGCGTGTAAGGTTGGTGTAGACTGTCTTAGGGAAACAGCTATGTCGTAGTTGGATTAAGTAAGTGTCACTCCGACGTATCTATTGTCCGTTATACTTCGATTTGAAATCAATAGTTAAAAGTGCGGACAGACTTATTTTTAGTGGTTTTGCGCAGAACAAATAGTAGGGAGCTCATATCTTCTAGGTTTGATGATAGGTTTTCGCTGTGCAGTTTTATGAAGTAAAAGGAGCTTAACAAACAAGTTATTAGCCCGATTCTGGCTAAATTTGCATAGAGCCTGTTATACCAATGTTGAATCATAGCTGAATCTGTTGAATCACAGAAAGCCTAACTTGCGAAGGCCTAAACCCTTCTACTTTTCGCAAGTTCCAAAATTATAAGTAGAAATGGTTTGATCAACAGACAAGTTTTCACGGCAATTTCAAGAAGGTCCCAGTCACTACTATTGGTAGGCTATGGAATTACAAGGAGCTTCGGAAGGCGGAGAGCGGCAAATCAAGATCTTCTTGGTCGATCTTAATCGACAATAACTATGGACGTTGTCCATTCTTTACTAGTTGAGGTTTATGAGATAAACGGAGTTCATATAGTCACACAGTCAGATATCCACAATATCTAAAAAGTTCACGAGGTCCATGGAATATAGGAAGTCTACTAGATCCACGATCAATGCGGACAATCAGGTCCATAAGGTTTACGAGGTTCACGTGGTTCACGAGATCATTGCGGACAACCAGGTCCCCGAGGTTTAGAAGATTCATGAGTTTCATGAGGTCTACAGGGTTTAAGAGATTCATGAAGTCGCTTCAATACTTGTAAACGCACCAATAACAGCTCGCGGTGTTCTGCCGATAATGTCAACGTCATCAGCGTATGCAAGCAATTGCACAAACTTTTGGAAAATTGTACCTCTGGTGTTGGCATGCGACTTTCACACAACTTTCTCAAGTACTCGTATGATGTTGAAAAAGTCACATGACAGCTCATCACCTTGTGTGATTCCTTTTTTCACATCAAAGGTCTCGGTGAGATTGTTTCCAATCTTTATGGAGCAGCGAGCGTTCTTCATCGTCATTCTACATAGTCTGATCAATTGTGGGACTTACCGGACCTAAAACCGGACTGATGGTAAGTCCCATAACTGACCAAATATTCTCACTACGGCAGATCCTGGAAAAAAACCCAAGAAGTCCAGATCGATGCCCATCTTTTAATGGATTTCAAGGCCGCATATGACAGCATTTATAGAGACGAGCTGTACTGAGCCATGGACCAATCAACTTGTTGACAAATTGGTTTCAGACACCAACAGGATCATGTATGCAATGTTGAGGAGACTGATGCCTCTATAACGATGCTGAAGTTCCATTTATCAATCATACGTTCCTTTTTCCAAATCTTGGAAATGAGTTGGAGTATGCTCTCCACTAAGTCGTTCCTAGCTGCCTTAAATAGATCGGCTGGTAGGAAGTCCGGTCCCTCGGTTTTGTTGGACTTGAATTTGGATATTACTATCCTCACTTCATTCTGGTCGGATGGGCTTAAGTCTTGGTTTTCATTGTCCAGGTCGAATGGTTCTCTGACAACGAAATTTGGCAGCGAATATTGGGGCGTCGTCGACGTATAACAGTCTACAGGATTGGTTTGTCCATATTCTCAGCACCGACTTTGACTCAACTACAAGGTTTCCTTGTTCATCTTTGCAGGTGTCTGTTCGGGTCTTGTTGTCTTGATACGAACTTTTTACCTTCCGAACATTGTTCCTGGAGTAGAACCTCTCCAATTCCTCGATCGCGAGTTTCTTGAGCCCTTTCATTTTTCTTTTCAGAACCCGATGAGAGCGTCCAAGACCTCCTATGCAGCACCGCTTCGTAGGCGAAGGATGTGCTTGCATGTGCTTGCCAGCACTCTTCATCAAACCAGAGATGGGATGGTCAGTTGAAACCTAGCACATCAGTTGTGGGATTTCTGATGGCTTCTTAGCAACGATGCCACTGGTCTTCAGCACTTGATGCTGGCTGCATACGACTTCTCGAGAGGTTGAGGGATACGCAATCGGCAAGGATTCTGGCGATTTGTTGCGATTACAGCCGTCCAACGTTAAATCTCCTCGCAGTATTTTTCCGTCTGCTTACAGTATTTGCGCCGTCTAAAATATCGTACCTTGGCTGCAACTATGAATGTAGGTAGTGGTCCGAGTCTACGTCGGCCGTTCCCTTATGAATCTTGAGCTCTAGTAACTTTACGTCCCAAAGTCAATTAGCATAATCTCGTTTCCAGATGAGATGTCGTGTAGGCTAGGCATCTTGACATTGTTCATATGCCTTGTCGAGGAGCTCGTAGAAACATTCTTTGGTAGCATCATCTCTTTCCTCTGTGGGGGCGTGAGCGCATATCAGGCAAATGTTGGCGAATTTAGCCTTGATGTGTCTAAAGCTCAGGACTTTATACCGAAGTCTGCCGCTTACAACAAATCCGCACCCAAATAGACGCTGCTTCTGTTCTCTATAGCAATCACCGTAGTATATGTCACAGTTATTCATCCTTCTTTTGCACAGCCCATCCCACCGGACTTCTTGGATGGCGGTGATATCTGCTTTATAGCAGTCTAGAGTCTCTAATTGTGTGTTCCGCCGAACTCCACAGACAGTGAGTAACCACTTTTCTGTGAAAAATATGTTTTATGAAAGGAACTCCACCTCCCAATAGCAGGTGCAGAAAATAATTCCTTACAATCTTGATTGGTTTAATGGAGGAGATCACCCTTAAGTGGCTTTCACATTACGTATTATTTTTCTCATTATGAGGTCATGCCTGGTCGGCGGATGAGAAGGTTCTAGTTGAGATACTGAATGTCCAGTTGAAAGTGGATCAAATATTACTGATGCAGACAGAGTGCTCTGCAATGACTGCTACTGTAGAGTGAGACTCTTTCTTAATGAAATATGTAACTAAAATAAAATTAGTTATCCAGCCAAAGCCACTTAAGACTAGACTTTTTCTAGAATCTTCTCACGTAGGATGAATTTAAAAATTCCTGAATTTTTCACAAGCTCACCGTACACAGGACTATACTTCTCTTAGTTTTTGTATACTTCGACGTACTAGGTACAGGTTATATGAGTCGAGGAATACTAAGTACTTCTAGTAGAAGTTCACAGTAACTATGCAAACTTAATCGAACTTTCTGTCGGTCATTACATGAAATCGGTTACTGTGTCTATCTGATCAGCTTCTAATTCCTTAGTGAATCTTTTAATCTTTTTTACTTACTTAGATGGTGTTACAGTTCGTTGTGAACCTGGCCTTGCCTCCAGTTGCGCACTCCATTGTATGGTTCAAGATATTTGGATAAAATTTGAGATTTTAAGCCTTCATCCTGTAGATTTTGAATATCACACCCGTACTTACATCTAACTTAGCACAACCATCTACTCGTACCTAATGCACGGGATTTCGTATAAGTCACGTCAATTCACCATTTCAAAATGTATACAAATCTATTAATCAAGTTTCTCTAATGAAGATATGAAGCACCAATGAGTTTTGAAGGTTTACCTTGGTTCTCATTGCCATTCGTAGTTTACCTTAGTTATGTAAGTTGATTCATCCAAAAGTCCTTTTACAGAGTTCAATTAGAATATTTGTAGAAAACTTTATGAAAAAACACTATTAATAGCAAGAAAAGTATTTTTTTTAAACCAGTCCAACAATTCAAATCCATAAATTCATACTAATTTTGTTATTTTCTTATCAATTAGCATTTTGAATAATTATAAACGATTAGTGTTTCTCTTGATGCATACGCAGTTGATACCGACCTTATGCCCTTTCCACAAAAACCAAAATCAAACCACACCCAGTTTTTATAAACGAATTTTGAATAATTTATTGTGTTCACTTAAAAAAAAGAAAATAATTTCACAACAAGAAGATAGAAAAAAAGGTCACAGAATTAATTCTTTTTACAATCGCCCAAGGCATCCAGAATGAATCCTCTTCCGCATTTCTGCTCAGCCTTTAATACATCAGGATCAATGAGTTCCACATTCGCCAGCAGACTATGCCCCGGTGGTGAAGTCTCCTCCGATGACGTTGTGATCTTCTCCTTCCAATCGCCAAATTTAGTCTTCACATCTGATCCGAATTTCTTGGCACTCTCCTTGAACTTCTTTGCTCCTTCTTTGATCTCACCGCCAAGTTTCTTGGCACCTTCCTGCACTTTTATCGCTCCTTGCTGTATGGTGCAACCGACATTTTTAAAGAACAACGTAACATCACTCTCTTCGCTGTCGCTGGACTTTTTCACTTCACCATCAACACATTCCGCACGGACAGTGACCGAGGCCACTGCAAGGACCAGAATACCCACTAGGAGTAGTTTTTGCATTGTTACTCGAGGAAATTTTGTTTTTTTTTTTTGTTTCCGTTCACCACGACCGAATCGATTGGAAAATCTTTAAACGACTGACTAACTTTGCGTAGCTTGCGCTACTAGTTATTTAGTTCGACATAAACGATTTAATTTCAGACAAGTGGACTGGCTGCTGGAAATTTACTTGACTGGGCATACTTGCGCGCCGGGTTGGGTAAACAATGTACGCAGGCAAAGGGAATTCATTGGAAGTAAAGTTCGACTTGAAGTTTAAGGTCTCAGTAGGTGTGCGCAGTTTTGTTTTGATTGCTTGTTGTTGCTGTAAGTCTGAAAGGTCATCTTGGTGTCCAACAATTTGTTATTCATGAAAGATTTTCTTTATGCTTTACATATCAGTGTAAAGGAGGTTTTTTTTTGTGAAGTTGGGGACGGGCTGTAGCACAGTTGAAGTTGCAGTATGTTTGTACCTATATAGATACTTTTTTGATGTGGACGCTATTTTTATTGACGCTTTTGTTAGTTATGGTAATTTATTTGGTTTTTTCTTTTATGTTTTGTAAAGTTGGTTTTGTTTATTGTTGATGACGTTTTTCCCCTCTTCGTCATTCGCGTGGTTTTTACTGCTTTTATTGCTTTTTAGTGGTTCTCCTTCCTAGCTTTCATATTTTTTTGTAGATCCGAGTAGGAAATTCGTAAATACTACTTAAAATTTCCTCGATATTAAGAAGGATCATCGTTATTAATTTGTTTTTGTCCTAAAAAAAATTGTAGATGTGATAGATACGTCCGTAAAATTGACAGAGGGATGGTAGAATACTTAGCAACTGGGCCGCGGTGGAACACCAGAGAAGGTGTTGGACCGTGGAATGTTGGAGGCAGGCGAAAATGTATATTAAAATGCCGATTGGCACCACTCATAGAGTAGTTCTAAGCCTATGCCGTCAGTAAAAACTTGGCCAAACACGATTTGTTATTCGATTAAGGTATATTGCTTCTTCGTTACTATAGGTTTAATCGTAGTAATCAAAGCCAATAAAACTTACTGGATATACAGGAGGCCATTTGGGAAGTCATGTGGCTTGAAATCGAAACAAGTCCACTGAATATATAAATTCGTTATGAAATTTATACTGTTCTACAGAATTGTAGTATTGTGGCCGGAAATAGAGAAGAAATTTGCAATAAAAATGCATAGGTCGCTGGCTCATATCCGGCTCAAAGGACCAAATGTTATTGTGAGTAAAGCGAATTTTATAAGCTATGAGCCCTACCTCTGGTGGGAAGTCTCACAATAAACAAACACCTTGCACTATGGTTTATTAAAGAATATTATTTCGAGACTATTTCTAAATTATTTACAAAGGACATGAAAAGCATACACTAGACATATCCACTATTTGGTCATACATGTATTGAATGACCAGACAGTGTCATGGCACCTATGATGTTGAGTATATACTGCTGATTGCGAACGAACAAAGAATGGTTCACAAGCATCGATACCAACAGCAGTAACTTAGAAGCAAAAGACTAGCTGCCTTCACCGGTACTAGGCTCAGACCACTCGGTCACTTTGTTGACAGAATCAGAACAAGGTATCGGAAGGTTCTTAATACATTAGAGGAATCAACTACACTGATCGATAACTCTAATGATTTTGTCGACGAAACTTACAATTTTATTAACAACTTCAAAAGTACTTTCTCTATACGGGAGTCTTGAATGAACGAAAGAACGACAAGCACCAATGAGGAAAGATTACATATAGATGGCTCATATGTAGGTAGCAGGAGCAACTGTGGTTGGGCATTTGTTGCACAAACCCACACATCGATATTGCCGCACATTTGGAACCATTCGTGACATGTGTTTCAGGTAGAGGTCTAACCTATACTTCGGAAAGCTTCGCCAGACCCATGGTATGCAAATGTGCTCTGACAGCAAACCAGCAAAATCAATTTTGGTAAAGGAGTGTAAAAAGAACCTTAACTCCAAGTCTGGGTACCGGGCCACGTTTGTATAGCAACAACGAGCATGTTGACGAATCGCCAAAAGAAGGGGCTGTGAACTACGAATCAAATATTGAAAGGAGGACTGTAATTTCTCTAATTACCATCAAGACAGCTATCAAGGGGATCCACCAGAATCTTAACAAATACTGCGTGGATCTAGCGATCTGCAAAGTGACCAGATCGATTATAGAGGAGCCAAATATTAAACTAACTAAGTGAGCTTTAAGTTGCAGTAGAATGCAGTTGAAACTGATGGTAGGACTTATAACAGTGGATATTAGTCTCAACAAGGATACGACAATCTACACCATCTACAAAGAGGAAGAAGAAGACCTCAAACACTTCCTCTGTCATTGCCCAGTAACAGCGAGGCTGGGACTCAAAGTGCTCAGTATACACTGATACCAAGAACGGGATAAATATAACAACCTCCATCCGTCCTATCACAACTCAACAACAAAACATATTTTCCTTCTTGAAACAACGAAGGCCCGATAGAGGCCTAAGTGAGAGTCAATAGCCTGCATTCTCCAACCAAATAACCATTGGTTTATCTGTAGTGTCTTTTTCTTCTGGAGTATCTACTGTAAATGAATCTATCTAAATTTTATTGGTAAAGACATCCAAATGGAATACAACGTTACTTGTAAGATCGACTGTAATCAGAAATACATATATTTTCTGTGTTCAACACTAAAGTCTTTGACTTGACAGAATATTCCAGTCGCTGCGTTACTGCTTCTTATGCTACGCTTTGACTATCATAGGTTAGGTTGTTGGGTTGATCATCACACTTAGGTCCTTGTGTTGCCCATTGTGTTGCCCAATAGGCGGTTGGTCCCAGGTCCTTTACTGGGTTTCTCCTTTTTGCTTCCGTGCTGCCCGTTGGGGATCAGAGTCTACAAGCATCGTGATGTTTTCAAAAACCTTCAAATGATTTCATTGGGAACCATCATATAATTCTTATAAGTCCTGGATGTATTGTCTTCCTAGTTGTCTTTTTCTTAAGTCACATAAGCTTTGGTAGAGACAGAAGAAGTGAGATGTATCTTTGTGAGCCTCTTCGTCAACACACCCTCTACCTATATTGCCATCATTGAATTTCTGTTTCATTGTGTAGTTTAAAAAAATGTTATGTCCAGTGAGTGCACTTACCAATATTGATACCGATATTCTGACATTTTGCAGAAGTTTGTTGCTTCTTATCAATCTCATGGTGCAACTGCCATTAGGAGCTCACGTTCAACTCGCTCATTGAGGTTATTGAGTGGTGGCTTAGTTCAATGAAACACTCTATTTGGATCTATTACAGACTTTGTTCTAGCAAGTTCATCAGCTATCTCATATCCGGTTATATCCTTGCAAAAGTGTGCTTCGAGACAAAAACTTTAAGTTTTGTGCGAGATCGTTGAACTGGCTTGTACTTACTTGATTTCAGAAACAAAAACTGCTTTAATGGCAGCCTGAATGTCAATGAATATGGTGATACCATCTCAGCATTGTCATTATTGATACCATAGTGGCTTCCTCTGTCACTGCCAGACCCTACACTTAGAACACACTGTTCTGAACAAAAAGTCTGATTGAGCAGTGAATGTTTCGTGCCTTGAATCCTAGATCCATCTGTGTAGATAGATGACTTGTCTTTTGTTGGTTTATTGGTTTCTCATACGTTTCTACTTGGAAAAGTGCAGGAGAATGACTTTTTAAAGTCAAGGTGTGGTACCATTTAGTCACTGTTTACATATTCACCAACGAGTTTCCTTAGAATCTGTGCATGACCTTTGAGATTTGATCTCTGGCTGTTTGATTAGCTAATCCTCAAGTGACTATTGGAGGCTGATTCCTCCATGCACAGGTCTAGGGGCAGGATGGTGAGTCGTGTTTCAGCCCTGCTGCTAGTCTCTGTATTTTGGTCATTGACTTGAGATTGAATGCTTTATCTGCCAGCCTATACTTCCATATCAAAATATTGGTTTTACGATTGCCGTATACATCCACAGAATCATCGTAGGGCTTATGTCCCCATTTTCTAACGAAGACTCTGTTGCGTCTGTAAAAACCATTCACTGTCTTCTTTAGTGTTTCGTTGATATTAAGCTTTCAATTAAGATTCCATAGTATGACTCCTAGGTACCAGACATCCTTTGGGGTATCCCCTCAATAGCTGGGCCATCCGTTTATTATGGTTTCAGATGGCGTGTTTGCCATTTCATTTAGATCGTTGAGAGATACTTCTCCGAGGATTATGTATTTGATTCTGGTGAAACTTGGACATTCGCAAAGGAAATGTGACGAGTTTTCCTCTGCATCTGTGTTGCCACAACATCTCCACGGATCTATGGTGCTGATTCTCAGTCTTCTTAGATGGGCCACCAATGAGTTGCGACCTGTGAGGATTCGTATGAGGATTCCTATGAGCATTCCTATGAGAGAGAGTTGTGGTCTGTTTAGCGACAGAAGTCCTTTTTTTTTTTGTTAAATTGGGTTCATAATTTTTTTTAAACGTGGTATTGGGTGAGTGTACGCCACCTTTCATTGGCCAGTTTGTGAAAGTCCATAGCGATTTGAGACATGAGAAGACTGATGGTCATTAGAACTATGTTATGGTCTGATTTTGGTTCATTTGTCCCGGGATCTAGCAGAGCGTGATGCTATGCTTTGAACTTAGGGACTTGAGTTCCTCTTTGCAGCTCCTAACTTTGATGGTTGCTTGACTGTCTATGTAGATGTTTATAAGTTTATTGCAGTTCAGAGTAGATAGGTCCATGCCGGCTTCGGTACTTTCATATATTTCCGCTTGGATCACACTTGCGTGGTTGAGAACTTTTATGGACCGGACAATTGATAGTTACTCTGTGTATATGGCTGTGAAGATGTGGCTTAGGATCTCTTCTTTTGTCCAGCTCTTGAGAGAGTGGTATCGATGGCGGGGGTCGGTGTTGTTTTAATAGCGTTGGTCGTACCTATACACGCTAGACGTTGGATCCTTGTAAGAGTGTTTAGATTTGTAGCTTTTTCAGCAACAGGCCTCTAAACCAGTCAGTTATATGTGAGGATGGGTCTTACGATGGCGTTGTACATGCAGTGAATGGTGACCATAAGCTTGTAGGATGTGGATACCAAAGTTGTTTATGTGAGACTTAGTCTTGACTATTTGTGCTGCAATGTCTCCTTTTGCATTGATCTCGCTTAAGACCTTTGCAGATACTTTTGACCCGATTTAGTCGAGCTTTTCAAAGTTTCTGAATGTGAATTCGTTACAAAGTTTATTAGTCCACTCCTCAAATGAGCTTAGTTTACTTAACCATGATACACCCTAGACCGCTTCAAATATTTTAACATGGAACCCCTTAAATCCGTACACCTGATATTCAATACGTTAAGTACGACAATTTAATTGACTTAAACATACCCAGTCACTGGGATTGTACGTAGTACTCGTATCATTAAATAATTTTAGAATAACATCTTGACAAGGCAGCGTCAACGATCTCCAAATAAATTGATAAATTGAGCGTAATCTGATCTGTCACAAATAGAAGCATATTGTCGGACATCTGAACACAGATACAAGTAGTTCCGTCAGAAGAGTCATGGTGGGACACTTAGTACAAATTTATAAAAAAACAGACCGTTTCGTCTTTATGCAATAGAGACCTGCTCCAGTTCGAGTGAACCAGTAACACGATCAAATTGATTTGACTTGTAAATGCGATCGAATGATTCATATGATAATGTTAGGAAATTTGTAATAACCTTGTTGTGCGGAATTAAGTAATCGCGGAATATTGTCTGATTACAGTCGCGATGAATTTTTATTTCCTCGTTATTGCGGAAAAGGTGTAATCCGAGGTGGACTGCAACAAGTAGTATGACTTATCCGATTGGAAGAGATAACGATTTGAAATTGATGATATGGTTTATTTGTGGTTAGTATAGCATAGTAGAGAAACTACTTAGATGGTGCAAAGTATTTAGTTCCCCAATCAGACTGACTATCATTACACATCCATACAGTCTGACGCCTCTACCTATTCTTTGCAATATATAGTCGGTAGCCATTAGGATAACGGAGATCTTCTAAAAATTTGGCGAACGTTGGTGGTTCAATTCCCGAGCGTTTGACAAATATCCGCGACTATAATTGCCATGAAAATGCTACTCAAACATTGCTGTTCAGACACACCATTAAGAAGGCAGAGTACTACGACTGAAATTATAGCTTGAGGGTGACTAATCCCTGAAATTGGAAAATCCCACAAAATTTAGTAATATTTTAGCCTAAGCGTGAACTACAGTGATAATAGTCTTATGCACTGAAATCTAATGTGCTGACATGGAACTGATTAGAATTCTAATCTTCTGATCTGTATTACTAAAAACAAGTTCGATCTTCACTGATCGTCCATATTGAAATAGAATAATTATTTGGTTATCATCACTGATCTGGATTATCTAAACGATCCCTAACCTTGACTCCCTTACAGATCAATAGACGAACTTTATGAGATCACTCCACCGATCTTTCCAAGATCGTTATTTTTGAATCAGGAATATACGTATTCCAGTAGATTAAAAATCGTCTTGTAACTTAAGATTGTGGTAAGAGGATCCTTGTAATAGAGGTTGACAAGTCGATCTGATGTTCTACATGATCACTAGTCTTTAACGTCGTGATCGATCGGCGTATACAATTTTTCATTAAAATAAATAATCTATCATCAACATTAAGGGTATGTTTAAGAAATTGCATTTATTTGATAATATTTTTTAGGAACCGCATGTGTATGTAGGTCTTACTAAAGAACTCCTATTACATATGCAGGTTCTCAAAACCAAGAAGAACTATCCTCCTCAAATGGATCTGAGATATCCTCATCGCTATCTTCTTCGTCTTCGTCTTCGTTGTTCTCTTCGTAGTCTTGATTTTCTTCTTCTTTCTCTTCTTCTTTCTCTTCGGGATCTGGCCATAAATATTGCCTCCATAGAGGCCTTTCTGCTGTTTTAACCGGTTTTACAGTTGTCTACTCATTATCCTCTTTAAATGGATCTAAGATCTCCACATCGTTATCGAGAACTCCCTTGTTCTCTTCGTTCGCTAATCCAGAGTAGTCTTGATTTTCTTCTTCTTCCTCTTCGCGATCTGGCCATAAAGATGGTATCGATAGAGACGGTACACTTCTTGTGGTTTCTCTGAGCCAATATGGTACGTAAGTAGCTTTCATTGTTGTCTTGGGCCTACATGGCACTGTAGTCATCATAAATTTTAGTTGATTCGCCTGAGTACGGGTTGAAGTCTTTGTTGGCCTTATTGCCAATGAAATCCCAGTATCCTCACCTAAAGCGAATATTTTTCATTATAAATATTAATATTAATTTTCTCATCCAACTCACAGTCTGGATCACATCGAACAATTTTGTTGAAATTTTCACCTCTTAAATAGCCATCCGACGGCGGTCCCTCCTTAACGTTAAACACTCTCCGCTGAACGTAAGGCGTATAAAAACCATGATCGCCAGGACTAGGCGAACTATTCACAGAAATCACACTTGTTAGTGCAACAAATACGAGAACGAAGTGAAAGAACCTTGCTAGGGCCATTGGAGATCAAAAATAAACTGGTGCAGTTTGTTGCATTAGATTCGTATTTATTGCAAAAATCGAAAATATGTACAAAGCCCGTGATTTGATAACCTTTTAGAGAGGTGTCTCTGCTTCTTATTCTACGACAATGACTCATGCTACATTTCATCACAGATATATGTGATGAGCAAAGATTATTATTACAATGCCCCGGGACTAGATGGACCTAAAGCTGAGCTTTGCACAGATTCACGAGATGACTTGGTTGAAAAGCTGAACTTTGCAAAGATTCACGAGAAGACTTGCTTGGGTATATGCACTAGCGCATTTGTAATGAGCACCACATTCACGATCCACAAGAAAGATGATCGCCTCACCGTCCTAATTATGCTTTCGTCCCACTTCAACGTACAATCAAAAACCCGAGATTAAGTGCGGTTAATGGGGACTGCGACTGTTAAGGGTTGAAGCCAATATTAGAAGTCCACATCGATATTTACATAAGATCATAATTTATATGATCAATAGCAGAATTGATTTTATCAATAGGAGACGGCAGATATGTATAATTGCACGTCATCAGCAAACATATGAACGCTGCTATATGTAACAACACTTAAGAGATCATTCATGTAGACTAAAAATAAGAGTGGCCTCAGAATGGAACCTTGTGGAACTGCTCTTGTAAGTGGTAGTGCTGTAATTTTCGTATCAAACGCAAAGACTCTTCGATACTTGTTTATTAAATAAAAGTTTATAAGACTTGTTGTGCTCAGTTGGAGAACCTAAATGATTTTAAAAGTTTTTCAGACAAGCAGACATGGTTCACGGTATCTGTGGTAACTTCGACACCCTGTTGGAGTCTATCACCCTGGATGCTGTCAGCGATTGACAGCTGTCGTTGTTTTTGTCATTCGAGGTTGATCATCTTAGAGGCGATCATCCAATAAGGAGCGGAGATAAGTGGAAAATAAAAAGAAATTAAATCCATTGACATAACAGTCTTTTATTTATAATTTGGCAAGTTGTAACAGTATCAAACGTTTTGAAAATCTAGACGTGTTAGAGCTGGGATTTTCTTGGCGTTTATAGAAACTGTAATGAAATCCGGACTGAAGCAGTCATAGCATATTATTTTGCTTTAGAAATACACAGATCTGTCAGAATGCAAACTTTTCGATTAGATACTTTCGAAAAATGTGGAAGGATCGCTACAGGTCCATATTATACTACAGCAGAGGGTGATGACCGTTTTTCGCATGTTTCCACATAGAATGGACATTCGAAGTAAGGAAAATCGTACCACCTTGATTGAAAGCGCAATTTCCTAGCTAGATCTAATTAATTATTGCATCTATAATCCATGGGCGTCCAGGATATGTCAGAAGCTTTGATCTACACACATACATATGTATATGGCACACATTCATGAGAGATACGCGTTATACATATTATATTGCAAAGACTCTACCTGTTCAATGCTTAATGGGATTTGATATATTTGGTGCCATTGCATCGCACTTCTAAGATCCCAAAAAGATATAGTCTGTGGACAAGAAGTATGGTGGATATCAAATCTTGAAAAGACCCAGTCATGGGGGTTGTGCGTAGTGGAAAAAAACTATACATAGCTACGAATAAACTAAAAGCTTTTGAAAAAGATGTTCTCAATGTTGACGATCCCAGGATACTAAACAAGGACAACGACTTTCAGATCTGCATGTGGAATGTTCGGATCCTTATTAGCCCACGTGCAGCCGAAAAACTAGCAGAGATCCTAGAACTAGCCATCCAGAAAGTGGGATGGAATGGGCCGTGCAAACGGAGGATGAAAAACTGCAACATATACTATGGTGATTCCTATAGAGAACAGAACCAGCGCTTATTCGGACGCGGATTTGTCATACGGGGTCTTATAACAATCTGCATCAAAGCTAAATTCACCAACATAAACATAATATCCGCTCATGCTCCCACAGTAGACAAGGACGACGCCACTAAAGAATGTTTCTCCGAACTCTTCGACCAAACTTACGAGCAATGTCCTAAATATGACTTTAAAATCGTACTAGGCTTCCAGCTTAACTAATAGCATAGCATGCGAGTTAATTGAACGAAATCCATCCTATTATACGAAGGCTTCCAATGCCTAGCCTGCACCCGTACCAGCAGAGCGAAATAAAAGTTGTTATCTTATTAAAAGTCAAAGTACTTAGAAATCATATGCGAGCGTATCAGATATCCTGTAAGGACTCCATAGATGTGGTTGGTAATTCGGCTTTCACGCTACTGAACCTTATTTGTTAAAAAAAAGTTGTTACGGTGGTACGTGATGTGATCCTATTCCACTTTATGTGTATGTGGCATGCAATATATACATATGTACACCAAGGGTCGAGTATTACGATTCAAATTATAGCTTGAAAATCAATAAGCCGTGCATTAGAAGTTATTTTCCATACTTATCCCCGAAATCGGGAATTCCCACAAAATTTAATAAAATTTTAGTTTAAGCGTGAACTACAGCGATAACATGATCGATCGGCGTATGCATATGTACGCACATATATGTATGATCACTGATCCTTGTGTTAATTTTTCAATAAAATAAATAATCTATCATCAACATTAAACATATGTTTAAGAAATTACATTTATTTTATTTTTAGGAACAGCATGTGTATAAAGGTTTCACTAATGAACTCCTATTACATATGCAGGTTCTCAGAACCAAGAAAAATTATCTTCCTCAAATGGATCTGAGATATCCTCATCGGTATCGTCTTCGTTGTTCTCTTCGTTCGCCAATCCCCAGTCGTCTTGATTTTCTTCTTCTTTCTCTTCGTGATCTGGCCATAAAGATTGCATCGATAGAGGCGTTCCTGCTGTTGGAGCACGCGTTATAGTTATAGCCTTCTCATTATCCTCCTCAAATGGATCTAAGATCTTCTCATCGTTATCGTCTTCATTGTTCTCTTCGTTCGCCAATCCCCAGTCGTCTTGATTTTCTTCTTCTTTCTCTTCGTGATCTGGCCACAAAGATTGCATCGATAGAGGCGTTTCTGCTGTTGGAGCACGCGTTATAGTTATAGTCTTCTCATTATCCTCCTCAAATGGATAAGATAAGATCTCCTCATCGTTGTTGTCCTCTTCCTTCGCTTCTCTCCAGAAGTCCAAATTCACTTCTTCTTCCTCTTTGCGATCTGGTTCCTCTCTGACTTCCTCTAATATCATATTCCAGAACAGCAAACGAGTCGTTCTTCTAGTTGGCGTAGTTTTTCTGTACCACTTTGGTACTGCAGTCCTTATTGTTATAGACGGAGTACCGTGTGCACTTCTTGTGGTTTCTCTGAGCCAATATGGCACTGAAGTACCTTTCGTTGTTGTCCTGAACCTACACGGCACTGTAGTCGTCATAAATTTTGGTTGATACGCCTGAGTACGGGTTACAGTCCTTGTTGGCCTTATTGTGAAAGAAATTCCAGTATCCTCACCTAAAGCGAATATTTTTTATTACACATATATATTAATATTAATTTTCTCATCCAACTCACAGCCTGGCAATGAAGGATCAAAGTCACATCCAAAAAAATCTGCTGAAATGTTCGCCTCTTAGATAGCCATACGGCGGCGGTCTCCTCTTAATGTGAAACACGTCATCCTCGGATCTATATATAGGATATAGAGGCGGTCTCCGCCGAACGAAACTAGTATAAAAAACATGATCGCCAGGACTGGGCGAACTATTCACAGAAATCACACTTGTAAGTGCGACAAATACGAGAACGAATTGAAAGAACCTTGCTAGGGCCATTGGAGATCAGAAATAAACTGGTGCAGTTTGTTGCATTAGATTCGTATTTATTGCGAAAATCAAAAATATGTACCTACAAAGTCTGCGATTTGATAACCTTTTAGAGAGGTGTCACTGCAAGTAATTATACGACAATGTCTCATACTACATTTCATAACAGATACATGTGATGAGCAAAGATTATTATTAAATAAGGCACAATGCCCCGGGACTAGATGGTCTAAAAGCTGAGCTTTGCAAAGATTCACGAGATGACTTGGTAGGGTATATATGTAGGTATGCACCAGCGCATTCCACAAGAAAGATGACCGCCCTAATTATGCATTCGTAGATTAAGGGCTTTGTTAACGTAGTTCAATGGTGTTGAGGTAAGTTCAAATGCGGTTAATGGGGACTGCGACTGTTAAGGGTTGAAGCGTATATTAGACGACCACATCGATATTTACATAAGATCATAATTTATACGATCAATAGCAGAATTGATTCTATTACTAGGAGACTGCAGATATGTATACTTGCACGTCATCAGCAAACATATGAACGTTACTATATTTAACAACACTTGGGAGATCATTGATGTAGATTAAAAATAAGAGTGACCTCAGAATGGAACCTTGTGGAACTCCTCTTGTAAGTGGTAGTGCTGTAATTTTCTTATCAAACGCAAAGACTCTTTACAATGTCGCCAAATATATCAAATCCCATTAAGCATTGAACAGGTAGAATCTTTGCAATATAATATGTATAACTCGTATCTCTCATGAATGTGTGCCATATACATATGTGTGTAGATCAAAGCTTCTGACATATCCTGGACGCCCATGGATTATAGATGCAATAATGAATTAGATCTAGCTAAGAACGCCAACATAAACATAATATCCGCTCATGCTCCTACAGTAGACAAGGACGACGCCACTAAAGAATGTTTCTACCAATTCTTCGACCAAACTTATGAGCAATGTCATAAATATGACGTTAAAATCGTACTAGGCCTCCACACTCTAATTGAACGAAATCCACCAGTAAGTTCCTATTATACGAATGCCTCCAATGCATGGCCTGCAACCGTACCAGCAGAGCGAAATAAAAGTTGTTATCTTATTAAAAGTCAAAGTACTTAGAAATCATATGCGAGCGTATCAGATATCCTGTAAGGACTCCATAGATGTGGTTGGTAATTCGGCTTTCACGCTACTGAACCTTATTTGTTAAAAAAAAGTTGTTACGGTGGTACGTGATGTGATCCTATTCCACTTTATGTGTATGTGGCATGCAATATATACATATGTACACCAAGGGTCGAGTATTACGATTCAAATTATAGCTTGAAAATCAATAAGCCGTGCATTAGAAGCTATCTTCCATACTTACCCCCGAAATCGGGAATTCCCAGAGAATTTAATAATATTTTAGCCTAAGCGTCAACTACAGCGATAACAGTCTAATGCACTGAAATCTAATGTGCTGACATGGAACTGATTAGAATTGTTTGAATCTTCTGATCTGCATTACTTAAAACAAATTCTTACCCGGCATTAGGTACTCCATGATCTTAGTGATCTTCAATGATCGTCCATATTGAAATAGAATACTTAAATGGTTATCATCACCGATCTGGATTATCTAAACGATCCCTAACCTTGATTCCTTAACAGAGGGAAAGATGAACTTTATGAGAGAATTCAACTGATCGTTACAAGATCGTTAGTTTTGGCTCAGGAATATATGTCTCTATTCCAGTAAATTAAAAGTCGCCTTGTTGGCCTAAGATTACAGACGACGGATCCCTTTTTTTTTTTTTACAGAGGATCGTGGATGTTAGTAGGGATAAGTTGTAGCGATCAAAATAGATGATACAGAGCATTTTTGCAATAAAGGTTGATAAGTCGATCTGATGGTCTACATGATCACTTGTCTTTAATGTCAAGGTCGAAGGCGTACACATTTGCGTATTATCACCGATCTTTGTGCTCATTGCACATTCAATGAAAGAAATATGTCGGTACATTATATAGTATATTTAAGAAATTACATTTATTTGATCATATTTTTAGGAACTGCATGTGTAGGTCTGTCTAAAGATAACCTGTTACAGATGCAGATTTTCAAAACCACGAAAACATTGGTCTTACTGTCGTTGATGTTGGTTCCTTCGGGATATCAATATCATCTGGTGACGTTTCGTCGCTTAAGCCTTTATTATCGTCTGTTGGATAGTTCGCATCTTGGCCATCAATATCTTCCTCTTCGTTATTGTCTTCCGTATCCTCTTCGTTGCTGTCTTCCCTGTACTCTTTATTGTTATCTTCCATCTCCCCTTCGGTGTTGTCTTCCCTGTCCTCCTCGTTGTTATCTTCCCTGTCCTCTTCGTTCTCTTCTGGATAGTCTTGATCCTCTTCTTCTTCCTCGTCAATATTTGGTAGGAGTGGTAGCTCTTCTGTAGTTGTTGGTTCCGGTGTTGTTGTTGTAAACCATGGTGGTAGCAATGGAGTCCTTGCTACTGTTGGAGCCCGCGTTGTAGTTGTCGTAGTTGTTCTGTACCAAGATGGCACTGCAGTCGTTGATGTTATTGCCGGAGTACGGGGTGTAGTTGTCGTTGTTGTTCTGTACCAAGATGGCACTGCAGTCGTTGATGTTGTTGCCGGAGTACGAGGTGTAGTTGTCGTCGTTGTTCTGTACCAATATGGCACAGCAGTCGTTGATGTTGTTGCCGGAGTACGGGGTGTAGTTGTTGTCGTTGTTCTGTACCAATATGGCACTGAAGTCGTCGTAGTTGTTGGCTGATACGTCGGAGCTTGGGTTGAAGTTCTTGTTGGCCTTCCTATAGTTGGGATTCTACTATCCTCACCTAAAGCAAATATTTCTCATTATATAATAAAAATTATTTATGTCATCTAACTTACAGTCTGGCAATGAAGGATCGAAATCACATTGAACAAATCGGGTTAAATCTTTGTCGTTTAAAAAGGCATAAGGCGGAGGCCTCTTTCTACTGTGAAACACTTCAACCACCTCATCGACGTAGTTATGTCTAGAATATGGAGACGGTTTCCGGCGAACGTAACGTGTGTAGACAACTTGAGCGCCTAGACTGGGCGAACTATTCACAGAAATCACACTTGTAAGTGCAACAAATACGAGAACGAATCGAAAGAACCTTGGTAAGGCCATTGGAGATGAGAAATAAACTAATGCGGTTTGTTGAATTAGAATTGTATTTATTAAGAAAATCGAAAATACACACGTAAAAAGCCAGCGAATTTTGATAACCTTTGAGACAGTCAAAATGAAGTTCAAAGTTACGGAACCGTTGCATAGTTTTCGGCGGAAGTGATCGCCACAGTGGTGTTGTGAAAAGTGAACCAAAATTGGAAGTTTGTTGAAGTGCATTTTGTAATTATTAAAACAAAAACTTGTGACGATCGGTTCTGTTATTAACATCTTCAGCGAGAATAAACCCAGTCTTAGATTTCAAGTAAAGGTGGAAAGAAAAGATCAACGACTGTCTTCCACTGTGCGTAAGTATCTTTATACTTATGAATACGGTTCTACCTTTAGTTTCATGCCTTTGTAATGAAATGGAACTGTCATGTGGGGGCAGTAAAATTTAGCTAACAACTCTAGTAGTAAGAAATGGATGTAGTTCTGATGAAATTACAGATCCCTGTGGAACTCCAGTACTTTCAGGGAAATTTTCATAAATCACACAATCGACAGCAATATGAAATGAACTACTACTAGTACACCCTTGTGCTACTGCCTCTAGAAGCAGGTCTGTAGAAAAATCGATGTATTCACACATACAAATGTTAGATTGTCGAGGATCCGTTATAGAAATTTCTTTCAAAGTACACTGCCTCTTCGAGGTGCAACCTCGATAACGCTAAATAGTATACACTACCGGATACCAGGCCCACAGATATTATAACATAACCCGTTTCTCCTGTCAACCAGTAACAAGGAAAAGAAAAGTCAGATCGAAACATGGAAAGAGAAAAAATGACAAAGCACGTCCCCTTTGACTAAGTTGGCTTTCGAACTGAAAGTAGCAGAATGCAGTATGTGAACAGGATATCACAAACTATCTGTGGCGTTTATAGACTTGACAGCACCATATAACATGGCCTTCGGATATACATACCAGAATTTCCTCAACCACAGTACGAGTGATATGAAAAAGCGTAACAACGGACTACCGCAAGGATCAGCACTCACGCAAATTCTATTCAGCTTGTACGTGTATGATATACCTCAGGACAGTTTAACAACACAACATGAACGAGAGCATGAAAAAAATAGCTCGTAACCAACACGACCTAGGGTCATTATCTGGCTTAGAACTAGCTATGTTTAATGCTTAAAGGCTTTTTGGTTTAACAACGTTAACAGTTATATATCTTTTACTGGACTGTTGAAGAGAAATCGCGTGTGTACCCGAAATTTTCTTTGGTTTCAGCGTATTCCCCTACTATAAGCGCGATAGCGTATTTACTCGAGATACCTGATCGTAGAGTGGGGGATATTCCCTCCATGTTCATACCTAAATAAAAGAAATCCATCAACAACTTCGTTTTGTACGAAGGCTTCAAATTCCTACCGAATTTCGTTACGCTTTTTCTGTATAATTGTCCAACTCAACTTCTACTTATGTCCTGTATCCCTTTGTGGGCCCTAGGGCATCCACAACTCCTACGCGCCATGGTGAGCGGTTTCCAGAAATATGCCTCAGCTCTCCCCAGCTCTTTCTCTGTTGCCGTGCTTTCTTCTCTACTGTTCTGCGTTATGTGTATCTGGGAGCCCCGCGTGAACCTATGAACGAATTTTTACAGCTTTTTCGTGATAGTAGCGGTTACTCTCTAAGTGCCACATCCATATAGCAACACGGACTGAATGTTGGAGCAGTGTTGGCCAATGGCATTGCCTCTCCAAATTTTGCCGATTCAGCTTGCTATATCCAATTCGGTTCCGCCTTTGGTTGAGATAATACTCCCAAGGCATTGGAAACTCTCTTCTCTCTCAACCGTTTGTCCACCAATGCATATATGAACTGATGAGTTCGATCCCAGGCTGATCATTGTTGTTTTTGCCGAATTAATTTTCAGTCCAAGAACATCGACTTCCCTCTCAACATTCGCTAACATTTGGATTCTATGACAGAGTAGGTATACGTCATCAACGTAGTCGAGGAGTATGAGTTCGGATATAAGAGCCCATCGAATTCCTTCTAGTGCATCTACTAATTGCAGCCATATCTTGGCCACAACAGGCAGCATTTCGCATTAGGTTGTTTTTTTTGACGATCATTCTTTTTTCCAGTCATCCAGAAAGCTCTCGGCCTTCCAGGCATCGTGGTAATGATCTCATCCTTACTGGGGAGATGTGGTGCGAATTCGGATACTTCTTGCTTCACATACCCTAGTTTTACTTGGGTGCATATTGCTAGCAAATACACGGTATAAAATCGTAGCAAAATGCTTCTTCCATATCTTCATTTGATTCTCATCCGAAATCCGGCAAAGAACCGTCTAAGACTTTCACCGGATGTTGCGTAGAGCTGCGACCACCTATCAGCTCTTTGGTGATTCTATAAACCGTTTTGTTGTTTAAATTTCGTAACGCATGTCCAGTGAAAATGTCCAATTCAAGGCCTACTACAAACTTCAAGGATATATTTATGCTTCCGTAGGATACTTTATCTTCATTTCATTTTCGCTGCATATGCCTGCATTTATTCTCTGCCTTCTGATACGATGTCGTGTTTATACGACTTCATTATTGATTGAATACCTGGATGCGAAATTCATAACTCAAAGAAAGAAATGAATACTCTACAGACCCTTGACCACACCACTTCTCGAGTATAACACTTGATTCGACCTTGAAACCTCGCTTTTCTGATACGATATCAAAATGGAAAAACCCAAAAACGTCTTGCTAACAACTTGTATGTAAAACTAACCTTAATCGGTTAAAAAACAATTCAAAAATTAAGAGATTATCAAAGTTGTGCCAAAAATAAAACATCCAACTTAACAGGATGCAGGAAAAAAAAACATACATCCAGTAACAACATGATAACATTTCTGCTTTGCTTGTCGATAAGAAACCATGGAATGTACTCGTATGTACGAAGAAACAATGTCTCCAGCACTCACTTTAACGGTCAGTTAATCACTATAAGACCTTGTACCTCAAAAAGTACAAAACTATAGCCCCCATACTGTCTCGGTGGGCTTAAGTAATCAAGAGATATAAAAACCGTCGCATCGTATCTAAAACTCACTTATCTTGCGAACCTCTTGCGTTATCGTTGAGTATTCAATCAAACCTTCCCATAGATTATGAATTGCAATTGAACGTGTGTTTACGTGTTTATCATCATATTGATCACGTTCGGATTCATAAACATTTGTTAATTATGACTCGGACTCGCACTCTGACTCAGACACACCTTTGTCATTACATCAAGAATTTTTATTACCAAAAACTAATTCATTGTTCTGTATGATATGTATTTACAAAATTATTCACCCATTAGGTATTTTACGATACAATTTTTCACAATAAAATTAAAAAAAAAAAAAAACACAAAACTGTCGATATTTGCTAGTCAAAACACAAAAGCAAACATCACTCACTTCCCCTGGCATACGAGATCACTCAGTGTCATCCCCATTGTCTGACCTGTGAAAAGGGCAAAATCACTGATTAGTTGAGTTAGCACACAAATTAGTAATAACCACCCTTACCGGTCGACAGCGGCCTCGAAAATCGGTCCTACATCTCAGTGGAGATACCAATATGCTGGCTTTCTCTGCATCCACGGTGGTTCGATAGAATATCACCTGTCTAGGGGCTGAAGTTGCAGCGGGAATGCTCACCAACAGCGAAACGAAGAGCAACGCTAAAAACCAACTGAATGCTTTGAAATTCATTTTCGGACTAATGCTTTGATTTTTTTTAGTGAGTGGACGGAATACAGAGCATGAGGGACTCTTATCGCTGCTTTTGCGCGGTTGTTATTATTTTTTAAAAGGTTTAAAACCAAAAAACACTGAATTTCGTTGCATACTTGTAGGCAGAAAGCGATCGTTACCGAGTGATCGTGTAGAAGTATGCTAAGAGATTTTTGCAAACAAAAAAAGTAAGATACTTGTGTCTAATCGAATATAAAAGCGTTTTAAGGTTAAATTTTGTAGGAATGTAATTTCCATGAGAAAGTTTGGGAGATTCGCGATGTGGTAGCCCTCATCCACCCAACTCGGTTTGGTTATTGGCATCTGAAATGAAATAAAGTTAGAAATAGGTTAGATATTGTTCGATCTGATATCTGAGTATCTATGGTTTATTTCTGGAATATCGCTGGGTACCTACTTAGGACCACTAATATTTATTTTATTTATCAATGTGCTGCCGTCTGTTGTAAAAAGTTTTAGGTGTTTTATAAGAGCATAGATGTTAATGGTCTGAACTTGTTCTTAAAATGGTAGTAAAGCTGTTCTTTATATACTCAAGGAGAGTAGGTAGTTCTTGGATTTTATTTTTGATGGGATAGAGGTTAATTGTCAAAGAACGAGGCCTGCATTGAAGTTGCAACCAATATAGTGTGAGCATTCGTCACATGCACTCGGATTTGAAAAGGTGATGGTATTACTGAACATAGAGTCCGGCTCCGGCATAACCCCGGGCATAGTATACGTTATGCTGACTTATGTTTTTCTGTAAGTATGGCCTTTACTCAGTCTTTGGGACAAGAATAGCAAACTAGGTTTATTTTTTTTTTTATTATTCACGCGTGCTTAAACGTTTAGAACTACCCTTATAATATCAAGCCACAGCGCGGGCGGTAGAAAAACTTGAATGAGAGTATAGAAGATACGGATTAACGTTGGTTTTGAATGTTTGTGGATTATAATCTGAGGTAATAATAGAACTTGGTGGAGAATTCCATTTCTGTTGTATGATTTAGGAAGCCATCTCTTTACTTGACGGTAAGTGCAAAGATTGATTTAAGGATATATTGATGAGCATTCACAGCATGACGATTATTGCGAGAAAACTGCTGATGGCTCGGTGTACTACTGTCTATTTCACCGGAGAAATGTTGACGAAAGGAACAATTAAACAATCAGAGATAGGACACATTTCTGTGGTGTTCGAGTTAGTCTATTGACTCCGTTATTCTTCTGTCAAGGGTTGACCATCTGTTGGTTTCTTTTTGAATCACATGTTATTTTGACACTGACAGCTCTAATGCGCACAAAAAAATTAACAGAATATAATACTGAGTTTATATCTTCGCGGTACGAAATGGATCGATTTACGCTTGAACAACGTTGGAAAATATTGCATAGTTACTTCCAAAGTGGATGCTGTGTTGCCGAAATAGTGCGAATTTTGAAATGAAATTTCGGTCGAAATAATGCACGAACTGTAGCTGGTGTATGCAAGTTTGTGATGAAAGAGAGACTTTTGATTGATAACCCAACATATTCCCGTGTTTGTCTTTTGCGTTCAAGGGAGAATATCGCAGCTGTTGGTGTGGTAGCATTATTGGCGCATTTTTCTTCCAAGACGACAATGGAATGGAATGCAGAGTGAAGATGTGAACTTGGTCGAGTTCTGGTTCCAGCAAGATGGTTCTATGTGCCACTCAAGCCGTCCAACAATCGATTTATTGCACACTAAGTTCAATAAGCATGTCATCAGTCATTTTGGGTATGTTGCTTGGCCGGCATGGAGCTCCAATTTGACGCCGTTGGACTGTTTTTTTTTTTTGGGGTGCCATTAAAGTTCGATGCTAAGCAAACAATCCAGAGACGATTCAGGCTCTCAGGCCGAAACCATCGCAAATGTATTGAAAAATTGATTTGACAGGATGGTCTACTACCAAGACAGCAGGGGCAGTCATTTTAATGAAGAAATGTATTGGATTAGAAGTAGCAGACAAGCAGACAAATGATCATTTATAAATAACAAAGACAGTCGGAGATAAAACGGAGCCTTGTGGTACCCCAGGATTTATATGATGTATAGCAAACTTGAAGTTGAAGAAGATTCGCGTTTCTTTGGGACGGGTTGAACAAATGCTGTTTCCATCTACTCGGAAAGAGTTTTTGCCAGTAAGTGGTTTTTGTAGCGAGGAACAACATTTCTCTTTCTCTCTCTCTCAGAACTATGGATGAGATACCATTTGGACTAGAGAATTATTTTTGGGGTTTTAAAGGACCTACTCTAGCTACTTAACGATTTTGAAAAGGGATTTTATCGCATAGACCCTTCAACGCGCTCAAATACAGGGCAAGGTAAAGGAGAATCTGGGAGCGTGGAGTTCACAGCGAATCGGACTGGCAGCAGATTTGCCTAGTCTTAACAGCTGACGACTGGAGTGTCATTGAGAATGAGTATTGAGATGGGAATTAGGCACTATTTTTAATATTTTTGATGCATGATCAAAAATTTCTCTTACCTTTGGGACAGTGTAGAAGTTTTTGCCTCAATTTTTGGTCAGAAGAAAACTTTATTCGACGAGGAGGAGCATTGGAATCATTTCTAGCTCGTAAGACCGAAAACTTAACTCTCTCAATCTCATAGCATCTTAAGAGCTCGAGTTATACAACAAGTTTTCCTTTTGCTTGATACTCTCTATTCGGTTAGGAGTAAAGGATTTTATGCCAAGGAGATTGGTGTTTGTCATCATATATGTAGGTGACAGCATCCATGTCGCTGTCGAGGAAACATTGCGACCAGTTCAAACTCCTAAAGAGCTGTTTAAGTTGTCCTAATTGGCTTTCTCTAGGAATTTTTGGTCTTAAAATGATTTTTTTTTACCAAAGTACTGCTTTCTAGATGAGTGTCTTAAGATACGTTCTGATTTGGAGTTATCCGAATATATTGAAGGTCTTAGCGAAAGGAATTTGAATTTGATCCAGCGATTAATTGGGAGTTTGTAGATTATTAATTTATTCATTCGAGTAAGTTAAACAAGAGTTGCCGCTTATGATAATTACTACTAGCATGATATATTTATTTTTAAGTGGTAGAGTGGAGAGTTTTAAGTGTATTATTTTAGTAGATGGTTCTGCTCTTTGGCAACCATTTCAAACCATTGAAACTATTTAGTATTGTCTTTCTTTCTCATGTTAGCAATATAGCTATGACATATTTCGAGTTTAATCGTAAACTTGTACTTGTAGTTATACAACTTCGAACAATGCCTACTAAATTCTTAGTGAACTAAAGAACATACTGTGTAGTCGATCTAGTCACTGACTTATTAATACATATCACGTACACAGACTAGCAACTATGTATGCACAATTATATCCCAAGTAGATGCTAATTCGCTTTATTAATTAGTAATGTTCCCTAGTCAGTTAGAATTATAAATAAATAAAGAAATATAAAAATAAGCAAATAAGAGGGTGTCGTAAATTATTCGTAAATTTCATCCGTCTTTCGAATGAACTCTTGATCCTAATGCCATGGCAAAAGCGAATATAAAACTTATTTTTAAATCTCTAAAATGGATCATAAAATTCACGTCAGAACTACCTACATATCTACATAAATATTTCGACACGAAATGATATATCGTACATAGTATGTATCTACAGTGACATATGGAACGACATACGTAATTAACATGACGAAATGAATGTGATTTACATTTCAAGGCTCATAAACGGTGATCGTCATCTAAATATTATTTTTTTGGATGTTTACATGCAACTTCTATGGATTTCTTAGTTAATTCTAAGATTGTATCCATTTCTGAGGCGGTGTTTTGGTGGTGGAGTTCATTTCGCCTAAATAGAACTGATGTTGTTTAAATAGTTTTAATATGTTTAATTAAGTTCTATTTATATTTATCGTCTTTTCCATGCAGTGACGTGCCAAGGTGTTCCCAAGAGGATGGTTTTAGTTGTAAAAAAAATAAAATATATTAATACAATCGCAGAGGCTATCTGGTTTTCATCCATCTATTGTCCTTGCTATTCATAGATAAACAAATCCCTCATGGGGAAGTTTTTTTCGCATCGTAAAAGCCAACACAAAGAAGCACGAACCATTCTATTCTATACAATCTGGAACAAAATGGACGTGCTGAGATATGACATTCATCGTTGAAATCGGTTGAACAATTTTGCATGCAAAGAATATACCAATTAAGCTGTAACATTGTTGTTTTCCTTATCAACAGGCATGGCACAAGTCCTGAAAAAGTCCAGCTTTGGTCTAAAAGGGAGTCCTCATTCGAAAACCTGAAAATCTTTGGCATGGAAGTATTTATTCCTGTTCCTAAGGAAAGGCGTCGAAAGTGGGATCGCAAGTCGCAACATGGATATTTTCGATGGGTATCCTGAAAATCAAAAATCATGTCTGGTTGTCTGCAACTAATAAGATGGAGATTTCTCATAATATAGTTTTCAAAAATGAATTCAATACTTCTATCATATCAGTATCCATCAATTCTGGTACAAAAATGTCAGATGAGGATGAATACTTGGAATCAGATCAACAACCCCAAACGCAGAAGATCACAAGAATGATGGAGATTTGGGTACAACAGTGCATTATCGAGTCTGACTTCGTAGTTACCAGCAAAATCAGGCTTCTTCTGTCCTAACAATTATGTTGGAAGGTTACGTATTTACATACATATAAAGAAATATTTCGAGTCCAGGAGCTATCATGAAACTATCGAATCGGTGGATGCCAAAAAGTGAAAAGCGGCGATGGACGAGGAAATCGATGCACTTTATCTTAATAAAACGTGGGATCTCCTGTGGGTGTTTTAAAGCGTTTTAAAGCAAAGCTGTCAAAGGATGTCAAAATTAACTGTCACAAAGCCCACCTTGTCGTACAAGGATTCACTCAGAGGGAAGTAATGGACTACACGGACACTTTCAGCGAAGTTGCGGGTTTCACATCCATCAGAACCATTCATGCGATTTTTGTTACAGAGAACATAGTTTTGAAGCAGTTTGACATCAAGACAGATTTTTTGAATGGTCAGTTGGAGGAAGTTATATACATGTCGCAGGCGGAGGGTTATGACGTGTGCAACAGACGTGTATGTAAGTTAAATAAAAACCTTTAAAAGGCTAAAAAAAAGCTTCCAGCTGCTGCAACAATTTAATTTTCGCCCAATGTGCAGCAGACTCCTGCGTTTTTTTTCCATCCGACAGGTAAAGAAAAGGTTTTGATGGCTTTATATATCTACGATGGTCTTATTGCGGCAAATACTTGCAAATATTTTTTGAGGTTCGGGTACCTGGGACTTTAAATGGCACATGCTCGAATCATCTCAATCAATCCATCTACGAGTATTCGAAGAAGTTCAATATGCCAGACTGTCACGGTGAGTGCTCATCTGAGGTAGCATCGAAATTTTCATCTTCAGACATTTATGTCTTCAAGTTTAGTTTTCGAGAGGCTGTAGGGAGCCTAATGTTCTTGGCCGTAGCAACAATACCAGAGATTTCTTGTGCTTAAGGAGTTGTTGGACAGTCCGTCCCTCCATTTGGATAACCCGGGTGTGGAACATATGAACGCAGTAAAACATATTTTTAAATACGTAAAGCGGACTACAACTTAATTTTTTTTAGCGACAAGCACGTTAAGGTATCAAAAATTAACATATGTATTAACATGTAAATGACTTGCTTGATACGCAAATAACGTTAAATTAAGTACGATGGATGATTAAATACCCAGTCCCAGTTTGTATGAAAACCATAATTGACATGATCATGAAAAACTAAGACGGTTATAGTGAGTTAAATGAAGTCGCTGATTTGAAGTCGAAAGCCACACTTCTTTTAGCATTGAAAAAGTTGAGATAAATATATGACAATCTTAACATTATTCTACCGATCCTTAAAAGCGTATAATCCTCCTGAACGTTATTCACAATATTCTATTTAGTATCATATGTTAAGTCTGAAGACTGTATTTCGATGAATCAGAAGGCGAAAGCTTTGGAAAAATCTTCGAGAAGACTATAAGATACCAAATTGATATCTACAGTTGGTTTGATGATTTCTACACTATATATATAGAAGAGAATACTTGGAACTAAAGGTAGGAAAAACATTACCTATACCTTCATCACCATTAGAAGTCTTAGAAGAGGTAAACTTCGTACCTCGAAGTTTGCAAAATCTAGCATTTGAGACATGATTCTCAGACGAACACGTCGGAGATACTTTGTACAGGGGCATCCAACAAGAAGTGTCATTTAAAATTTCGCACCATTGTTGAACCGTCAACATTTAACTTTTATTGCGTTGACTTTTGATTATCAAGAACTAGGAGGTTTTTAAATATGGTTCGGTACACACTCGCACTTCGTGTTGAAAATTCACTACAAAAAACGGTACAGCTTTAGTGAGTTTAATCGATAAATTTAAACGTCTCGGACAGGTAAGTGATGTAAAGACTCCAACATGTGTTCTTCCGACAAGGTCAGCTGAAAATATCACCGTCGTAGCTGAGAGTTTGACTGAAAACCCAGGTGTGTCCATTGCGAGACGATCACAAGAATTGGGCCTATCCGCAACTATCCTTACATATATGGTCTAGTTGACACAAGAATTGAAGCCAGTATACCACGCACAACTCCGTACTTTCGCTGATTGGGTTCTGGAAATAAATAAACAAAATCAAAATTGTTTACACAAAATTATTCTGAGTGATGAGGCTCATTTCCATTTGTCTGGGTACGTCATCAAACGAAACTGTCATATCTGGGCCTCCAGAAACCCAAGAGAAAGGTGGAACAACCTCTCCATCCACAACGAGTAACAGTTTGGCGCGGTTTTTGGACTGACATGACGGTGTCATTGGGTAATTTTTTTTTCAAAATGGTACTAAAGGGACCGTTTCAGTAAATGGATTACGTAACCGAATGACTTTTTGTTTGCATGAAATTGGTGCCATGGACGTGGACGATATGTTTAATTTCAGCAGGACGATCGACGGCGCTGAAACAATGGCTCCATTGCGTGACAAATTTCTTGGATGTGTGATTTCTCGAGCCAAGATCGTGCGATTTAACACAATCAGACTTATTCCTTTGGGGGTTTGTTAAAGATTAAGTCTATGCCAAGGCAATACCAACAATTTCAGCACTTAAAAAAAATATCAGAGCTATTATTCACGAAATGCAGCTGCAATTATGCGAAACGTGATGAAAAATTTCATCAAAAGAAGGAGTCTTTGTTGGAGTATAGGAGGCAGATATTTGTCAGATATTGAATTCAATTACTAAGCTCAGAGTTCGTACTTAAGATATGAATGAAAATATTCAAAACTTTTTGTAAAAATGTTGCGATTTTCTATTAATTTAAAATGGCACTTCTTGTAGGAGGATCCTGTATAAGTCTCTTCAAATACTTGACTATGTGGATGATATTCTGATCTGTGGAACGCAATAACCAATTCCTTTCTTAAAATCAAATCTAAAGCGTTGCATATAGGTTTTTTCAAAGGTGCCACGAAGTATGAATAGGGCCAAGATGTCATGATATATCTATCATGACTTCACCTTAGACGTAGTTAACGAACCAAAGGAAAAACCACTCCTGCCAACCGCTGCAAGTACGCATTGGAAATTGAAGGCCAATTATTGTGCTGGCTGGAAAGTGGACTACAGTGTCACTTAAAGTAGAGTACCTTAAACTCAAAACCCATGATTTATACATAAATCGATATCAACGGCATGATAACATTTTAAAGCTCTTTATAATACCATTGGTGCAATCTGTCTATAAGGGGATTAGTTTCAAATAGATATTCATTTCGACAGAAGCCCTATGTCACAGAATACCGTCATTTAGAGTATCTAATCACAGATGGAGACAAAATAAAATTTGGTATCGAGTATCAGCCTGCTTATTTTCCACAGTCTGAAGGAGAATATTGAAAGGCTCTCGTAGGTTAAATAGTTTTTGAAATTGGCTGCCACCCAAATAATGTCAGATGCGACCGACTTGTAGCTCAAGAAGATCGAACCTACTTTTTTCATTTCCTCAATACCTACGTCATACAAATAATATGTTTCTAGTTAGTAAAATGTTTACCACTGTAGTTAGACAGTCAATATAGAATAGAAATATTATATTATTATTAAACTTACCCCCTTGGTTTTGCCGCCAAGATCCATTCCTTCGATGTCTTACACTGCCGCTATTGCTCCTACGATTGCCATCGTTTCCTTCGTCTGACGATGTTGCCAATAGAATATTGCCATCACTTCTGTGCCTTCGAATCGGTATAAGTTTTCGTCGCTGACGATTTCCGGGCAATTCCCCAAAATTATTCATACTTTGACTTTGCGATACTGGTACTCCAAGGCTTGCTCCAAGCAGTCCATTCTGAGTGAATGAACTATTTCTCTTCTGCGAGGAACTCGAAGGACTTAGGAAGTTTTCGGTGGATGATGTCTTTGGTGGTCGTCGGCGAGTACGACGTTGTTTAAGTGGTTCCTCGGCTACGACAATAGTACCAGCACGACTGGTTCGAAGGAAGTACCGCGGTCCCATTTGAATTGCATGAGTCTCTGCTGTTTCGAATTCTGGTGAGGATAGACGGCATTTCATAGCACTTAGTCGTTCGAGGATCGATCCGGATGGGGTAAGAGATGGACGGCGGCCGCTGGTATTCGATCGGCGATAACGACGTTTCTCTCTAGGCTTCTGTTCTTCATCGTCGGAAGCTGGATGGACCTTGAAACGAACCTCCTTGAATGATGAAGCTCGGCGTTCAAATGGTGTTGCTGCGCGGTGTGGTGCATCTAAATGCCCGTTAGAGTGAAACGGTTTCCATGAAGCTTTCGAAATGAATTGTTTGTCGGAAGAGTTGTCGAAATCGGAATTGATCGCTGGTCCTATGGGTGTGATTCGATTTCCTTCTAGTTGTTTTTTGTTTAGCTTCGGAGGCTCAATGCTTTTCTCTTTTATACTCCATTTTCGCCTCCAGGGCGTGTTGATATTTACATCCTCCTCCGGTTGAGGACTGTTTTCACTTTTTTGCGGCGAATGTTCTGAGTCTGTTGCTTCGCAGATTTGCAACGATCCAAAGTCCATCTCGTCAGGAACTGAATTCCGCCATGGTCTGTATCCATTCACCTTTTTCTCGCCCAATACTACGGTCCTAGATACATCTTCAACTTGTGGATAGTTTCTGTAGTTTATGGGCTTCTCTCTTGATCGTAGATTATCGCAGGGCCTCGTCGGTTTGTAACTATTTTTCTCTGCGGAATCCAATGATCCCAGTCCAGTGTCTTCATCATCTTGTAAGGACCCCGCAAGATTGGTAGTCACTGATCTCAGTAGCTTCCTTCCTCTTCGCTTTGGCGGCTTTGGTGGCTTCTTTTCTGCTCTATATACCGCATCATCCACTTGCTGATTTGCATCGACCAACAAGTCACCCTTATGATTGAATAACATGATCCTCGGCATCGCTATACTGGACGACGATCTCGACGTGGTTAGTTCCCATTTCCAAGCGCTGGGCTTTTTCAATTTTAACTGCAGCAAATTATTATCCGCATCTGCATCGCAATAAATGCCGGTACCATCACCGCTGTCAATCCATGAATTTGACATTGCAAACTGGCGATGACTCACTGAGGCAAGACCTTGTAAACTCAGCGGAACGCCACCTGTTACACACAAAAGATTCAATTAGATACACAAACTCACACATAAACAGATACATACGTATCTAACTTTTATTTCTCGTGCTATCTCGCGACCTAAAGTCCTACATCAAGCGAATCAAACAAAAGCCAACCGCGAAAAAAAATTTATATCATTGGACGCGTGCCAGAGAATTCTGTTTATTTAAGAAGCTCTCTTCCCAAAGTCTTAGGTGTGAAACGGAATCGAAAAGAATCTAAAAAAAAAAAAAGAAAAAAAAAAAACCTCCCAATAAATCCGAGACAACAAATCATATTAATTATTTATAGAATGGTATTTTCGATTTCCCCATTTAAAATATAAAAAGAATCTAGATCGATCAGTAAATTGCTAGTATTTCGAGATCGATTCGTCGATATACACGGGTAATGTGTCGCGCACTTAGTCAGCTAGCCTGAGAGCCCTGCCTTCGAAACTGAAACACTTTGGTCTGGTGACGTGAATCAGGAGAAATAAATGACGTTTACCGTTGCACGCCTGTACGAATTCGAATCACGTTACGAGATACTTAGGTGCGAGGTGTAGTACGGAATAATTCTCGTAAAGCAGTCTTCGTTAGCAGAGGCGAATTTAAAGACTGAGTCGTATAGCATTGGTCGACAAGGCAGAGTATCTATAAGCGTCTGCGGTGGTGAGCGTTTTATGTTTATGTTGTTGAAGCGCGTGGGAGAGGATACAGATACAGTGAATTTAGATACACTGAGAGAAATCATTCATTCCGATCGAATGAGAGATTGTGGGGGTTCAGCAGATACTAAATTAGTTAGCGGATACTAATGTTTCGGGTGGTTGTACGCATGTACGCACGCGACTGACGTAGGAATGCTTTTTCGAATCGAGATGATGGATTCTTTCAGCTGGTTGTAATTTTTTTTTTCTGCCCTACTCGACATGGATAGATGGATTTCTATGATGTGAGTGAATAATGGAAGATGATTGGTATGGTATTTGGTGGCGAACACTTGTGACCCTTCAAGTGCGTGCCAATGTAAGCTTTTAGTGATGGACACGTTGAGTTTATTAATTTCATTGCAGGAGGAGGCTACAGTGGGTATTACAAGTTGGAGTATAACTATAGACATCATTATATTAGTTTGGATGGTTTGTTTGTGTATCTATAGCGATGTATCAATACGAGATTATTGAGTTATCGAATATTGACTTTGTATACGATACATAGAATAAGTGCCCAGAATCAAAGGAAGACTTATGAAGAGATAAAGTGATTTATAAAAGTACTAGCAATCCGGCCCGACTTAGAGGAGACGAAATTCTGGTCTGAAATGTGTGTTTCAGATACACACTTCGAGAGAAGTCGAGTTCATTTTCATACCCAAAGCGGGTAAACATTCATTTACGAGCCCGAAATACCTTAAGCCGATAAGGTTCCTACTTAAGACGTTTGAAAGATCAATAAATTTACACAATCGCTCCAAAGAAAGTCATAGGGATATATTCTTAGTCCAACATGCCTATACCAAATGCCGATCGATTGAGACAGTCCTGCATTAAGTGGTAGTAAAATCGAAAGTTCAGTCAACCACAAGGAATTCACACTAGCCTTCTTAGATGTAGACGATGAATCCTTCAACAACGTGAAATCTGAATCCATAAGACTAGACAACAAACCGTTTAATCTTCGATTGGGTTGAATGCATTCTCAAGACGAGAACTGGGAGACAGCCAAGTACATGCACTGGTTTTTAGAGGTACCCGTCAAGGTGGGTACCTATCTCCTTTACTATGGATACTAGTCGTAAACGAAATTTTAAAGAAACTACTACAAAGTGGAGTTCAAATTGTCGCATATGCGAACGATGTTCTTAAAATAACAAGTTCATACCCACCATAATCGAAATACTTCAATCTGCCCCGAATGCCCTACACAAATAGGCGGAAAAATCTGGATTGAACGTTAACCCTCTAACAGTAGAGGTGGTCCTCTGTATAAGGTAAGGCGAGATACTTGGACTGTACCTACATATATCGAAAGCTGACTAGGAAAAGAACATGTCAGAAAGGATAATAAAGGCACCTTTAGCCTTTTATAAGTACATCAAAATCTTTGGTAAAAAATGGAGGTCCAAGCCTGCCATCTTCCACTGGATGTACATATGTATAGTACATTCTATCCTATAGGTGCCTAGTCTGTACCGTACCTCAAAGAACTGACTAGGATCCAAAGATTTATTTATTAGAACCACGCCAACTGCAACTCTTGAAACCATACTGGCAATGATTCCATTAGGCTTCCACTTAAAGGAAATAGTTGGAAATATATCCTACATTTGCAGTAATCCAACCTTTGGATAGATGACGCGATGGGCCATCGCACTATTGTGGCATACCTGGGTACTGGGACAGACTGTGATATACGACAATCCCATTAATTCAGCCTAAATGTTGAAACATTCCCTCAAGAGAGGATTGGTTTTCATAGACGGATCAAAAACTGATAAAAGAGTAGGCTCTGACATATAAACACCTGAACCCGAATTTTCTCGCTAACTTAGTGTTCCAAGCTGCGATAGTATAGTCTAAGCGAAAGTATTATCAATTACAGAAACAACACGATAACTATTCACGAAACTACACTCCAGAAAGTTGATAGACATATATATCAACAGTCAAACCGCTATGAAGGCCATCGCATCCACAGTTGCTAAATCCAAACTTTGAAACGATGTCGTGATGAGCTCACAACACTTAAAGCAAAGTACGAGGTTACACTCTGGTGGATTCCAGGACACATCGGTATCCAAGGGAACGCACTGGCGGACGAATTAGCACGCAAGGAGTCTAAGGAGGACCTGAAAAGAGTCTGATCTACCACCCCTAGAACTTGTTGAATTAACACAGAACAGGCCTTTATGAGACTAGCCAATGAGAGATGGAGTGTACTCTCATCTTGTCGTGTGTCCAGAAAAGTCTGGATGGAAGACGATAATACTAAAACCAGGAAAATTCTAGCGCTTATAGAACGAAAAGTAGCACTTTTACGGGGATTATTTCCAATGCGACTAAACACAGACGATCTTGTAGACGCAGAAGAGAGTACATCTCACTTTCTAAGCGAATCCCCAAGCCTAAGTAGAACTAGGAAAGGACCGCTTTCGTACGAAGAAAATCTATTGCTTAATTCGGTATCCATTTGAACCCACTTTTCTAAACGGATAAACGAATGGATGGATGGATGAATTTGTTCTTTAGAGGAACCCTAACGTACACATGTCAAAAGGTTGAAGATGGTGAAAAAATATGAGGAATGCCCTAATGAGAGGTAATGGCACGAAGGTACTTGTAGGTTAGGAATAATACTTTCTTAGGTTCCGCATTAGTTCGGGATTATCCTGAGCTCCGGTCTTTAGCTAACTGCCTCCAGTTTCTATTTGTGTGCGCTATTTAAGACGAGGTCTGCTTCTACTGCGTTGTCCCTTCATGTTAGAAATCAAGACTCTGAGCACCGGAATGGTGGTGTACATTCATCCTAGCCATCTTAGACAATGGATTTTGATTAATTCGATTTCAATGAACAGATCGTGTTCGTTGTTCTGTCGAATTCGTTGATGTTGTATCCAACTAGACTAGATAGAACCCTTCTTGGATATACTTTTGTAAAATTGAGCCTCCGGTGTTGGCTTGTAAGTTTCACATAAGTGTTATGTTAAAGAAGTCACCTTGTCTAAATTTTTTGTTGACACCAAAGAGCTCGGTAAGGTCGTTACTGATGTTGAAAGATCAGCGAGCGTTCTCCATTGTCATTCTGCAAAAACGAACGAATTTGCCATGGATGGCTATAAATGCTGTCATATGCGGCCTTGAAATCGATGAAAAGATGGTGGATATCGATTTGGACTTTTTGAATTTTCAACAGGATCTACCGAAGTGTGAAAAGTCCACTAGCCTTGTTAGATTTAAGCTTGGATATTGCTATCCGCATTTTCTCTTGGTCAGGTGGATGGAAGTTTTAGCCATCATCGTCTGCATAGTAATCCTGCTTTGTAGATGTTGGGTACTCGGAAGGTTTGGATATTCAGAATACTGACGATGATGGAATTGGTTGACCGTTTCATGATCAGGAGACCGTCATATTTCTTTGTGAATATAAAGATGAGAAAACCATGCGCTTGCTGTATAAGTCAATAAGCCTAAGTCCATTGCCAGACGTTGTCGTGTAGGTTATGCTTACCAACTGTCATACTTTCTAATCTAAATGTAATGTTTTTAGGACATTGCTTACACGTCTTGCCGAGTAGCTTGTAGACATTTCTACGGTAGCGCCGCGCCTTCCTTGTCCTCTGTAAGGGTATGAGCGCATGTTAGGTTTATTGTGGCAAATTTAGGCTTAATGGGTCTTATGACATGACGTTCACTCAATAAGTCTGTCCCGTATGACAAATCCGCATCCGAATAGGCTCTGTTTCTGCTTTGTATAATAGTCACCATCGTATATATCACAGTTTTCATCCTCCTTTTGGTCGGCCCATCCCACTGCACTTCCTCTACTAGTTGTTCGTCTGCGCGGTGTCTGTTGATGTTCCGTACATTTCATATGTGGATTCTATGGTCGTTCATTCATTTCCCTGGGTCGTCAACAATTGAGTCATTCTTATCCCTTAACTTGGTCGTACTATCCCACAAGTACATACCACTTTTTCCATTTATCTAAGATACTTACGTAGTTAGATACTCTTGTTAGATACGAGAAAATCAATGCCACCTGCGCCCGTTTAATATCTTTCACCTCATGAATCATTTTCCTACTACGAGTATGAGTACAATGTGATTCTAATCAGAATCTCTTAGTCGTGTTATCCCCACTTTGTAGGATTCCCTGACTCAACCTACGGCGTCTTACATTTCGTGGAACTAGTTATTTTATCATTCGATTCGATGAAAACATTTGTATTGAACTTGGAAAGCCCATGCCACTGATTTGATAAATTTGCAAAGGTGATAAGGTCGTAGATCATAAAGCTCCCATCTCTACCATGTATCATGCGAATGGACTAACAAAAAACAGTCGCTCATTGAAATTTCCACAAAAAAAAAACCACGTGCGGTTCCAATATACTCACATGATCATCTGTGTCTGCCTGGTATGTGGGGAAGGCCGAGCTTATTGCATTATTGACACCCACGCGCTATCGCATAAATTAGAGACCTACTTTCGGCGCCAATTTGTAATCAGCTCCGTCGTCGCCCAATTGACACGGACTGTGAGATTCATATATTATTTGAAGCCGCAGCGACAATGTATCACATTGCATTGTTCAGTTCAGCGTCGTTGAGTCTGCTTCCTCGCAATGGCATCACAAGTATATACAATCAGGATAGTGTTCCTAATATTCTTAATCATAAGTCTCGTCGGTGTTGTGTTGGCAATACCGGTCGAAAACTCTGATAACATTTTCGCCGTCTGGACGCGGAAAATCAAATTGCTTGAGGTACCCTGTAAGCTGGTCGACCATGCTGGTAAGTGCCGCAAAGAGAGGCAATCCATTTAAGACCGGAGAGACAGAGCGAGAAAAATCGTGATAAGAAAGCTGCTTTGTTTTAAATTCCTGATCTCTGACACCAGCCAGAGATAGCAGTACGTCGAGTGGGGATTGCGATAATAAGTTTTATAATTTTGGAGCGATATCAGTGATAGTCATTCGGCTGCGATTCCAAGGGAATTATTAAAAGTCTGCAGTTCACAGAAGTGCCGCGGATCCTGCGAAATGTTTTCCAAAAGTTGGATTTTTGTGTGCCTCTTGGTGGGTGTTGTGCTTTTGTCCGGTTCTGCGATGACGTACGTTACCGTGCCGACTGCATCGCCGAATTCTACCGTGAGGTTTGATAATCGTATTTTGATCGACACCATAGAAAGATGTAAACTCGATCACAGGGGAAGGTGCCGTCCAGCCCCCCAGCAATGGGTCTGGACATAAGGTGGATAATTGTGTTATTGTGTATGTACATAATTTTAGTGTGTTGTATTGGAAATATAAACATTTATTACATGTTTAAGTTGGACTTTGTGTTTTTAATTAAATAGATGATTTTAATGTGCCACTATCTAATCGCTTAGTGTCTGAAAACATACACATGTCATCTACAAGTTCGTGTTATTGAACTGAATTAGTAAGGAAATACATAAATATTGGAATCTAATACTTTAGATCTTATCTCATTTAATTTATAGAACTGGAAATTACCACACTGAAATTCAGACGCAAGCTTTATGCGACTGACAGCTTACTATGTTTCTCAACCTTCAAAGGTCATTTTTTTTTTCCTATCATTTGCGCCTCAGCACATTTGTTTTTGCGGTACGGCTTGGTTTTAGGTTGCAGACACATACATACATACATGGTGCTCTTGTGATAGTTCTTAGTTTGAATTACTAAATGTCGACTTTATTTTATCGTGTTCGTGGTATCTGTTAAAACATTAGAGGGAAATCCCTGAAGAATTTTAGTTGAAACATTACTTTTAAAACGTAACGACGCAATTCGAAAACAATGGAAGTTGAAACTGCGTAACCCAAGACGATAGTGTATTTCTTACACAAAAAAAAAAAAACGCATTAGAAAAGGGAGGAGTTGGAACATCCAGCATCATTTGACATGTGACATTCCAGTAGAAATGTCATTTTCAAATGATTTTTGATTTTTCAAAATAATTTTGAAATAACATTTTTGCTGCAATGACATGTGGCAGGCTACCAGACGAGACTCAATAGGAAAGGACGCATCACAGCTGCGTACATCCAAGTAACCATCTTCGGGCAAAGTCCCCACCTGTTGGTTTTTGTGATAAAGATAATCAGTTCAGTATTGCTTGTGTTGACGCTGAGTTCGCATCCAGTGGCCCACAACTTCCTTAATCTCACTGATTACTGAAGAAAACATCCCGGATACCAATGTTACCACATCATCCGCATACGCGACAACCTTGACTCCATCTCTGTTTAGCCTACACAGGATTTTATTGATTACCATAAGCCAAAGAACAGATAGGACCCCACCCTGTTCCACTTACGATGGATATGGTGGAACTGCTGTTACCGATGGTCGATTGAATGATTCTAATTTTGAGCATAGTCATTATCCATTTGCTCTTCTACACCCAGTTGGATCAGAGCTTCCTGAATCGATTCAGTGCTGACGTTATTGAAGGCACCTTCAACGTCTAAGAAGGTAGCTAGAGTGTACTCGTATTGTTTGCAGTGAATTTTCTTTTCTATCGCTCGCTTCATAGAGTGCCGTCTCTGTAGATCGTCCATTAGGATGACGATTGTTTGAGGCATCGATGCATGAGTAATCACACTTCTACGTCCTGGAAAGTGTGTTTGCATTAAAATCTCCAGAGACTCTTTACAGAAGTCGGTCCAGGTCCCATCCGGCCTTTTAATAAAGGACGGACTGGAGTGTTCCTTGGACAGGATTTTACTCAATCTACCTACCTAAATGAAGGTTGTTTTTTTAAGTCAGTAGTGACTTTGGTTTTGAACAAAATACGTGAAATTTCATTAAATAGCCTTTAATTTATATTATTAAAAAATCTACGCCATATCTTTTTATATTGCTTATATGTACATATACAGGGTGGACCAGCCGTTGATTGGCTTCTTAAAAAGGCTGTAAAAAACACTGTTCAATACTTTTCAACGATTGTTAGGTACTTTATTGAAAAGAGTAAACCTTCCGCATAATTATGGAATACTATTCTATTCAAATAAATGTTTCGGCTGGCTTGGCAGTAGACCATCCTGTCAACTCAATTTTTCTATACATTTTCGATGATTTCGGTACCTATTTCACTAATAGCTTGACCAATATTGTTATTGAGTACCTGAATTGTCTCTGGATTGTTCGCATATCATCGATCTTTAATGGCACCTCACAAAAAAAAAACCAACAAACCACCAAAATGTCTGATTACACGATTATTGAAAGTGCGCAATAAATCGATTGTTGGATGCCTTGTGTGGCACGTAGCCCCATCTTGTTGGAAATATCTTTGCAATATTTCCCAAAGTTGGTCAAATGTAAATCGATCTATTTCGTACAACGAAAATATAATACTAAGTTTCTTTCAATTTTTTGAGCGTATAATAGCTGTCAGTGTCAAAATAACATTTGATTCAAAAAGAAACCAACAGATGGCCTACCCAATATTAAAATGTTGGAAAGTTTAAAAAAAGCGTTTCTAAATTTATAACATCACATTATTTATAACTTATAACTCATATAACTTATATTTTTCACATATCCATATATTTTAAGTCAATTTTTCAAATTACCATTGCTCAAAACGTGCTACGCCATCTACTGGCATATGTTCAAACTATCCAACATATAAAATTGTATTCAATTCGTTGAGATGTTAGTCGAAGACTCGTGCAGAGAGACTCACAGAATTGGTGGACCCACTTTTTTGAACATTTTGGACATTATATACATATGTACACATATATAATGTCAAGTTGGACTAAAATCTCGAGTTCAAAATTAATAGATGCAAGTAAAACAGGCGTGCCATTGGAATAATTTCCAAATGTTTGGTCTTCAAAGAAACTATGTAGGTATTCAGTAAAGATGAGTTCAGATTTATAAAAATACTGCAACTGTGCAGAGTTTGCGTCCATACATGTAAAAAAAACTGCATTATCATTACATCTGTTTTGGCATCACTTGTGTTCAAAAACATCAAATGACTGCCTTTGTTTTGCTAACTTTCGATATATTTTGTTTTGATGTGCACTAGCAAGTATTGCGAAAATATAAGTAGCCATTTTAAATTACAGAAAAAGAAAGGGTCATCAAATTTTTTTTTGCAAATCTATTTGCAATGAAAATGATTCTGAGGACTTAATAGCTGCATGGGTATCGTATATCTGAAGCAGATATCTCGTTTTCTTTAGCCACGATAAAGTTTTCGTAATCGCCAATAATTTTGTCTGAAATACGGCACAAATAAGTATTTGGAAGACTGAAGGGTGGACTAAGAGAATAAACATTATCCTATTCCGTCCTTAGTTTCTGAGCCATAAATGGACTCATCTTTTAAGACTACATCCACCTCCCAGAATGACATGGTAATGTAAAATTTAGCCTGTGTGTGGTACATATTTTGGTGGGAAATTGTGAATTTATCCAAAATTAAAAGCGTGGCTAATTCTTTACTGGACCACTGAGAGATTACATTAGAGCGAATGGTTTACATAGCTCCCATTTATTTGCTAATGATTCGGGGGTAGTCAGCAGAATGTCCAGTGCTGCAGAGCGTGTCATCCGAAGTGCTCATGCTAAGTTTAGTTTGGTTTAGAATGACAATTTGTAGGCAGAGCCGTGAGTGATATTTGGAAAATATTGCATTTCATTACTAACCTCAGAGCTTGTACTTTAGACTAAAATAAGAATATCACCCCTTTTCGTAAAAATTTTGCATTTTTTTATTGATCTAAAATGACACTTCTTCTTGGATGAACGTGGAGAGTCAATAATCAGAATTTTGTATTTGCTAGAGAAGAGTACCAGTTCAGTATCGTGGAGGATCACACCCAAACTTTATTGTGTAACTTATTTAAAGTGGTTTGAAGGACACCTTTTAAGGAATAAAGAAACTTTCCCAAGATTGATATAGCAACGTCATGTTCATAAGCATTGACAGTGGATCCCTCGCTCTACAAAATTATCAATAGTTCATTGATCACCAAATTCCAAAGAAGAGGGGATAGGATGCCAGGTTATATGATGCTTCTACTAGCAGAACTTCTAGTAGATGTTCCACCCAACTTTGAGTTCATAAGCAGTAATTTGCAAAAAAGTTTAAAGATAGTGCATCTGCAGTTTCTGATATATTGATGTTGTTCAATGCGCCTATTGATGAGTCGTTCTAGTATGCATAGATAGAATGACCAGAATGGAGGGGTTCTGCACAACTCTCTCTTTAGGACACAACTTGGGTGTATTCGCTAGAAGTAGTCCAATACCCATTTTATTTTTTTAATTGAGAAAAGAGTCTCCAAGATTTACGTTTTGGCTTTGCTTTGTTTTATACATATTTGGAGATTCTTTCTATGAATCCCACTCAGTCGTATTTAAAGAGTTTCCTACCTTATTTCACAATCCTGTGGCCTTTTCTAGCCCCTAGGTTGGACTACTGGAAGGAAGAAGATGTCGCCTTATTATACTAAGGTAAGATCCCTAATTCTACAGTCTGGCTTCTGAAGGTTGCAAGGGACCCAGAGGTAACTAAATTTTTGAAAAGTAACCCTGTATTCGAGCTAATCAGTTTTACGATGATTTCTAAACGTAGAAAGTCTAATAAGATCATCGTCAAGATTATATTAAAGGTATTTGTGTTCGGAAAAGGGGTGTTCATCTGAAACCTTCCGGTTTTTAATGAGTTGATTTAAGGCCTCTAATAATGTATTCTTGTCGAAACGCATTTTGGACTAGGCTAGCCAAAACTATCTCGACTCAAGTGTGGCGTAAAACTGTTCAATGTATGTTATGTTAATCTGCAAAATATTTACAAAGTCTAGACAGAAAATTTCAAATTCAAAACTTGTCAGAAAACATCACAGCTTAACAGGGCTACGGACGGAAGATACCTCGTGTTTCTATCTTTATTTTCTGGGATCTTAGCGAACATCTTTCTTGTCCACTTTCGTTCATTTTTTCATAATCTTCGAATAAATGTGTGAAGTAGTTCCTTTTCCTTAATGTATTTAGAGCAATTCGAAAGAGCTCGGCAAGAATACCATCAGTGCCTTCAGCTTGAGGGGATTGATCGTGATTCCCTCCTCTGCGGTATAGGAAGGAAGGCTTCTTAGAATTCGATACCGTCTATGGCATTTGGCACTATTGGGATATAATTCCAAATTTACTACATCTGCTAAGCACTGTCTGAACTTCTTGATGGGTATTGATTGGACTTCGATTTTCTGTAAGCTTTTGAGTGATACTGTAGCTGTTTACAGTGTGTGTAGAGATGACAAGTTTGAACTTTAATATCAAGTCTCTCAACCTCTGATGTCACTGAAATATAAGTCTCAGGTGCAGTATTGCTGCGATTATCTGCGGATGTTTATCCGTAGTCTAGACTTTTTACCTTTTGGAGTTGGAGATACGCGTTCCAGTGGTAAAAACATTTGCCGTTGAGATGCTGGTCGCATGCCATCCCCATGATGGTCAAGGGTAAAACTTTTTAGATGAGACCCAATTGTTTTAGTAGGACTGTCTCATTGTTGAATAGGGGCTTTAGACTTGGGTCTATACTAGCGCCTCTAACAAATCCGCATTTGAAAAAACGACTCAAATTTCCATCCCCTTTTAATGTGCTTATTGGATGATGGTTATATCTGTTTTGTAATATTTGTTTTTTCCTAGAATAAACTAATGCCAGTAAACATTTTGTAGGTTGTTGCAGTGGCGCCTTAGTCCATTAAGGGCTCCGCCACCATTTCTTCTTGAAATAACTCTAAAACAGCATTTAAGATACTCACTGTTCTGAACTCTAAGTATGTATGTTGATGCTATGGGTGATTCCATATGTAAAATTGTGTAACTGCCATAATTTTCAAGTCCAAACTTCAATTGAACATTTCGTTGTATGTGGAATCAGACAGTAATGAGACCCCATAGGTTGCTCACGTCTACCCTTCGAACATTCAGATACTTTTGTAGAACTGGTGAAATTATTTTATCACAATGGCGCTTGAGTCGTGCCATTCGTAATACCTAATTAATTCTTGCAAGTCACTTTGGTTTGTACAAACAGATTTCCAATTTGTAGAACATGATTTATAAATATAAAGATTCAATTCATGCCCGCAATCATAAATCATTCTTATCGGCTTAAATCGGAAGTCAAACAAGTCGTTGAACAGCCATCAGCATTTCACACTTTTCTTGATATCAATACAGCATTACACCACAGAAATTTACTTTTGCCTATCATGGTAAATATTTAGAGAACCCATTTCATTATGCATGTCTGTACATATGTATGAAGTATCTAGAACCACATTTCGCAATATTGTGTCATTCTCAAAACGTGATTGAGAACACCCACCATTCGGAGTGTCATAAAAGTTTATTTGCCGTAAATCAGGTGGTTTGTTATTTCTTTCTCAGAATGCACTTGTACCTGGGTAATGAACTCTGCCCTACCCACGCAAACCGCAAATTCATAAAATAATTACTGGACTGGCCAGATTGATGCTGTCAACAGGCGGTTCATTTGAGTCGACACACGGCAGAATACCAAACTTTCAAGTCACTCTTCAAATCCTGTTCTTAATTAGGTTAAACAATCTTTTCAAAATAAATTTAAAGCCGTGCTCTGGTAATTTGAAGAAATTTCGCGTTCTACTAGTTTAATCAGTTTCGTGACTTTGACGAGATGTGTTCGAAATTATTCGCGGTACAGATAACGATTTGGGCACTTTTAGTGATGGGCCTGGTTCGTGGGGATCTAGGGATTTCTATAGAAAAAACTGAAGACCATCGGCAAGTTAAAAAGCCACGAATACTTCGTATCTTAGAAGTGCCCTGTAAGAGGGTCGATCATGTGGGAAGATGTCGCGGAGAAAGAGCTAGAGCCTAGACTAGATAATTGTGTGGTGCCGGTATAAGTTAATATGAAAAACTGACCAAAATGTGAAAAAAGTGATAATTTAGGAAAAATTTAGAATGTGTGCAGGTACAGTGGAACGGAATTAAATCCATTTTAGTAGTTAGTAGGATGTTTGATAATTTTAAAAAGTGTTAATCTTTGCTAAATAAAATATACATGTATGTATGTATCTCAAACTTTAATTAAACTTACATTTTTTTATAACTACAAATAAATGACAAATATGAAGAACTGTGTTCAATTTACTAATGAATTTTAGTATCATCATTACCATGATATCTGCGATTTATTATACAGAGCAAAATTCAATAATGACACCATAACGCTATCATCTACGTTATTAACTGACTTACTTACTTACTTAATGGGCTCCTGACATGTGAAAAGTGTCTGCTCTGGCATCCGAGATAGCTTGTTCTTTAAAACAGAGATTCGTCTTCCTTGTCGTCTTGAACCTGGGGGCTGTGATTCGAACACCCTCTTTGCTGGAACATTATTGTCCTTACTTACTTACTTAATGGGCTCCTGACATGTGAAAAGTGTCTGCTCTGGCATCCGAGATAGCTTGTTCTTTAAAACAGAGATTCGTCTTCCTTGTCGTCTTGAACCTGGGGGCTGTGATTCGAACACCCTCTTTGCTGGAACATTATTGTCCTTACTTACTTACTTAATGGGCTCCTGACATGTGAAAAGTGTCTGCTCTGGCATCCGAGATAGCTTGTTCTTTAAAACAGAGATTCGTCTTCCTTGTCGTCTTGAACCTGGGGGCTGTGATTCGAACACCCTCTTTGCTGGAACATTATTGTCCATTTGCTCGATGTGGCCGCGCCAGTGTAGTCGACGTGTTTTGGCTTTTTGGACTACATCCACATCTTGGTACAGCTCATAGAGTTTGCGTTTGTATCTTTTCCTCCATTCGTCCTCCTTCTATATGTGATGGATTATTCGATGAACAATTTTTTTTTCTCGAAAGTGTTCAACATCTTTTCCAGCACTCGGCTTTATATAGCAGAACTGGAAGGATCAATGTTTTGTAGAGCATGAATTTCGTTTTCCCAGTTAGAAGTTTTGAACCCATTTGTTTTCCCACATCAAAGTAGGGTAAGTTTTTCCCGAATCTCCACTAAGGTGCTATTTGTGGATATTGTAGTTAACAGTGACATTTTAGATGACAGATGCTTCTTTGTTTGTTGATAGCATGTACCTTGTCTTGTACTTATTTACTCCAAGGCGAACTCGTTTCGTCTGTTTTTTAAAGGCCGTAAAGCTAGACAGATGTGTTGAAGACATTGCCTTCCACGTTAACACCTGCCCTGAGTACTATCTATTCCAGCACGAGATTGAGAAAATCACATGATAACGAATCTCCTTGCCGAAATCCGGTGCAATTTTGGAATAGTTCTGAGAAACTACTTCCGAATTGCACATTGCAAAGCGTATTCTTCAGCGAAGCTAGATCAGTTTAACCGGAATCACAAATTCGGCCATCGCTTTAAGCTCAAGACGATGAATGCTATCTTATGCAGCTTTGAAGCCGATGAAATCTGGTTGAGTCTCGTCTTGGAATTCGTTGATCTTTTCCAGGCTTTGCCTTAGTATGAAAATTTGGTCAATTGTCGATCTGCCACACTGGTATGTGACTATAAGAAACGTTAAAGACGTTTACACAGTACATTGGATAAGCTTTTATAAGACATTAAGCAGGTATATGCCTCGATAGTTCTTACAAGATGTAGGATCGTTTTTCTTTAAGATGGGGTATACCTAGAGCTTAGTTGATGGTTTCGAAACATCATATCCATGTTTTAAAATCTCTGGTGGTAGACCATTAAAGCCGGGGGTCTTGTAGTTCTTTAGCCTTTTGATAGCTTAGCCAATGTCTTCAATACTGGGAAGGGAGATTGCTCCGTGGCTCAAGTCGCTTGCGAACCATTGCATTCAGAGTTCTGGAACACGCTAGATCACTCTCCAACTCATCCCAAGTGACCTCGATCCCTCCACAACTAATTTGATTGGGTGAGTGCATTTCATTGAATGATATGTTGCGCAACTGAACTGTCGCCGCGTCGTAAGAACTGACTGATACACTTTGGCTTTGCCATATGGTGATGTCTATTGGTTCTAGACCCATTAGGACCTACATATTGATTGGCAATACACCCACAAAATCCGCAGCAAAATACATATGTAGATATCTCTTCACGAAGTTTTCCATTTTGCGAGTGTTAGCAGTTGCAACATCCGTACAATAGTACTGACTCCACGTTGGAGTGATATAATGACAGCTTGGTTTTCGTGCTAAGAACATTATTTACCGAGATGTTGGATGCAACTATACCCTTTCGATTCTGCTGCGCACATGAAGTTAGTTAGTATCATCGGCCGAGATCATAACAGAAAGTATGCAACCCTGCCATACTCCGCTTTGTATTCCATATTCTTTTATCACTTTACCATTGTCTAAGTTGTGCATAGGTAGGAGTTTTTCTAAAAAGCACATCTTGCGCTAGACTCACTAAATTTAATCGATTCTTACTGTCAAAGGCATTTTCAAAGTCGATGAAAAACGGATGTAACAGAGACCTGTACTAGACGCATTGTTTCATAATGATCCACAAGGTGTTGATGTGGTCGACACAGGACGATCGAGCGAAAGCCAGCCTGTTCGACATCGAGAGTTGAATCTAAACATTCTTTCTTTCTATACAGTATCATCTTTGCTTTTGCTAATATAGGTAGTATTGCCACTGGCTGGTTGCCAGGCGACAGAGACATTGGAGGAAATTGTAAGGCTGACGAGCTCGCCAAACGGGGTATGACCCATATGATAATGTTGAAGTAGTGGAACCTGGATATGCCCCTCGCTACTTGTAAACTCATACTAAACCTAGACGCTTTTAGCAAAACCTTAAATGTATATCTATAGGAAAATATCTTTACTTGCAACATTCCACAACGGGTCTGGCCTAAGGTTTATCTGAAACGTAGTGCTGATCAGTCACTTTGTCCGTGTTCTTACTGGGTTTGTTTACTGGGTTTGATATGCCAACATGCCAAAGGGCTGAGCTTCATTTCATATGACTTCTGCAGAAGTTGTAGGAATGAGGAAAAGAAACAAACTATTCTCCACCTCCTATGTATGTACGTGCACAGACTACTCAATTTAGCAATTCCCTTCTTTGACAATCTAGGCGAACGGGAGTCATTAGGGGTCATGCGCCTCCTTCGCTTTATCAAAAGTTCCGGGTTGGTTTAATTAGTCCTAGGTAGAAAAATGGTGTGATCCATGGCATCATAATGGACTTTTATTAGTCTAAGTGTGTCCATATTTGAACCTTCCTTGGTAGCTTGATGATTATTTCCTTATTTCACTCCTTATTCGTACTCCTTACGATTGGGTAGAGTATGTCTGCCGATTCGCTTGATGGGGCTTGAAATAACTTTAAAAAAATTCAATGAATGCCTACCGCTTTGTTCTTTAGGTCTTGTTCGCATTTGGCAATTAACTGCTGCGGATGGATTATTTCAGTGTGAGACCATTGGATTGGCATCCAAATGGTTTAGTACCAATGCAAATTAGTCTTTACATCTCCTTAGTTCATCGTCATTTGAATTCAATATAGAACCATTTAAGTACTTTATCAAAAGTTGCTTGCATCAGTGTCTTGTCTTTCTCAGCTATGAGAATCTCTAATAGAGGAATTGTATCTGCGTATATATGTATCTGCTCAATCTGAGATGATGAACACCTCAATAGCAAGTTGCATCCTATATTCAGTTTAGATCTATCATTCTTATTGATTCCTTGCAATACAGACCAACGTATAGTAAGACATCCAAACGCACAAACCATTGAAATGCATTCTGATTAGTATCCGTACATCCGGTTCCTTAGAAGTCTGCATGATGCAATTTCTGGCAAACCATAGGTGCTTTCCAATTTTTTACTCATGTTCTTTCCTATTGATTTAGATGACGAGATCCCCTCAAAAAAAAAAAAAGTAACACTATCTGTCAAATAGACAATCATGTGGTGTACAGAATTATCACGAATTGTATCTCCTCCGTTGTCTATTTGTTTGGCAATGACGGCATAAATGTTTGACAAGACAAATACATGCATACTACGTAAGTAAATCTTACCCTCACTCATGATTCATCCATCATGTTCGGTCATGCAGTATCTAATGCAGTGATCTTTATCCAGTGACGCTTTCTGGGCGTAGATAGTCCCCTCGCTCTCTCTTGTTAATTACTGCTCCACAAACCGCGATGTCTGTCACGTTTGTCCATGTCATCGATTCGTATCCAAAGTTCAGCTGAATGTATCCGATCCGTCGTCGTTAGCTTAATCAATCATAACTACATGATGAGGGTTTATCTGAACTATATGCCAAATTTCACACCTGCGTCACCTCTATATTCTTACGATATGTTAGCATGTGTTTGAGATAACCAGGGCTACCTATATATATCTATGATAGGCGTAATCGAAAAAGTGTCACTTATCACAATAATTGAAACGAGTACAGACTACTCCAAGACTTTGGTGTGCTCTTATCTTCGATAATTTTACTTAAAGGCTTACAGTGTGAGATTGCGTCTTTAGTTTAGCGGTATTACCACCAGCGGGAGGATTTTCAGGCTCGAAAGGTTCTATATTCAGGCGATTATCGTATATTTGTGTCGAAAGTAAATGGCTTCGTTGCATCTGAAGTGTTTGGTGATTGTTTGCATCCTGAGTGCGTTTGGTCTTTTCATTGATCCGTGCGAGTGCCGGCGTGTCATTTTTCACGCTCCACGGGATAGTGTGTTTATGAAAGGACAAATATTAACAGGCAACCTAAGGGAGAAACCCTGTCCAAAGTGTCATAAGCGTGATCATCGAGGCGGTTGTAGGCGGGTGCTCTCCTTTCGTTCGGGTACTTAAATTTGTTTTGTTTATTTAAACTTTTTTTTTTTGTTTATTTAATTTTGTGTTGGAATATATCTCAACGTAACTATCCTCTTTCATTGCAGATTCAAAGTGTTGATAGATGCCAGTGAAGTGACAGAAAAATCGAAGTGACATGAATCTCTCTCTCGTCAAGCGAAAGATACCGAATGCAGTGGTGAACTAATTTATAAACATACGTACATATATACAAATAAGAAGATTTTTTTTTGTTAACACTAAATTAAGTTCAGAATGTTATTTTCTAAATTATATTATTGTGCAAATAAATTAACGTTTTTATGGTCAAAAGAAGGAAAGAATATCAAAGGCGCTTGGCGTGTTTTTTGTATCTTGTGTACATAGTGATTGCAAGTGTTATCCGGAGTTGTGTATTTTTGCGATAATGGGTTTACAATTACCTCAGGTTAGCCTTAAGGTTGAGTGGGTTACATGGTTGATTTGACGTTTATTTGGTGAGTATTGGCTTATCAATTGTGCTATTGTACTCGTAGTGGTGCAAGTTGAACTAAAAAATTCCATAGAATGAGGTGGTATCTTCGCCTAAAAGTATGAATTGATTTTTAGTCAGACGAGGGGAACTAAAAACTACTTGAAGACAGGCTGCTACTGTTTACTGAAAAATGCTTTCTATGACGACAATCACAATATCAATCGAAAATGCGTTCGTTATGCACCTTGACTAAGTTTTATACTTGTGGTTCAACCTACTACTTGGTTCAAAATGCAAGTGCTTGGGTAATTTGAATGAAGATGATGCATTTACTGTGGGTATCGGCTTCTCTTAGTTTCTTCTTTTTTTTTTAATAAACAGCATTCAAACAATTCCCTTACTAGAGGAACGATGACTGAGTGAGGTTGGTAACACAGTCTACATATATATATTACAGTTGCTAGTACGGAAGATACTCCGTAGATGAATTTGGATAACCAATCATGCCAGCTATGTATTTTTCCTGTTGATGAACCACGAGAACGCTGTGCATGCAGTGCTCTAAAACTCTACTGTTACGTTAGGTTAGGTTCGATTGGGAGGTTGCAGAAAGTGCAGCCATCCTTAGGCTAGAATCAGTCAAGTTATCCCTCTTATATCACCTTTTTCTGAGGCTTCTCATACTTTTGTTGCTTCTGCTGCTTTTCTTAGCTTCTCTCATTTTGTAGAGTTATTATGGATATACATGCTACCGTTCAATTCTCTTCTGACTGAAGCATGTCGTCCAGGATAAACGACGGACTGGGTAGAGTAATTTTCCATGCTGTGAAGCGTCTGCAATAAAAAACTGCATCCGTATTTTCACCTTCATTTAGGCATTCGGAGCAGGATGGTGAGGTGTCGTTTCCAAATCGGAGGAGATACTTGCGGTATTTACCGTGGCCGGACATTAACCGTGTGAAGTTGTAGTTGCAGTCTCCATTTTTATGACTTAACCAAGCTTGGTCCGTCTATCTGCTTTTCGTTGTGCTGTCCCAATGAGCTTGACAGATAGCTGCTGACATTGCCTTTTCTTCAATTCTGATCCTCTTGATACTATTGGTGTCTTGTTGCCTCCAAAGTCTTCTGTTGTAAAACCTCAGGATTCTATCAGCAAATATGTCGGTGGGGTCCATTCCAGATATACAAAGGCGGTATCGTCTGAAATGGTTTGAACGCCACTACATAGTATGCAGAGAGTCTGTATGCTGACGATAATCTCCTTTTGGTCGCATACGGCTAAACTGGTGCGACATACATATAACCGAACTGATGTGATGACTCTTGATAGTAGGATCCATTTAGCGTATCCAGGTTCACCGATATTAGGCAGTGTACTGTATGGTTAAGTAGTCATGTCTAGAGTTTGTTGTCCAGCATTACTCCAAGGTATTTAACCGCTTCTTGGACCTGATCGTTTGGTTACCAACCTATTGGCATACTCCACAGTACTTCGACTGGTTATGAGAAGAGCTTCTGTTTTATGATCGCCTAGTTCTAGTCGGGCGGCTGTTAGGAAATCTTTTATCCGGGCAATTGCTTCCTTTGTATCTGATTCAACTGCATGAATCTGTTTGGCTACTGTCACGATGGCAATGTAATCGGCGAATTCTGTATCGTAGGAATCCGTGGTGCATAATGCTCCGCAATAACGGTCCCAGGACCGATCCCTGTGGAACTCCAGTAGTGACGTTATAGTACTTTCCCCCTTCATCTGTATTGTATCTCAACTTCCTGTTGTTAAAATAGTTTGTCCCTGTACAAAAAAAAAAAAAAATTGTACGCAGCAGATGATATGGGGTATTCATCCTTGGGAGTGATTTTCTAATAAACGACCAGTTCGCAGAATTAAAAGCGTTTTTACGTCCAACGTTACGCACAGTAGGTACTCCTTTGTGCCGTAGAGCCATATTTTTCCTTCGATGGCACCTAGTTACCGCTCGTATGGCATAAGGAGTAGATCACATTTTTCTGAAACCAAATTTTTGTTTTGAAAAAGCTCCTTTCTCGTCTGCTAGTGCGATAATCTATTGTAGATCATCTTTTCGAGGATCTTTTCCACGGTGTCCAGTAGGCATATTGGACGATAGGATGACGGTTTTCCTGGAGGTTTCTGCTAAATTTTTCGGGAAAGGTTCCTTTTTCAAGGCACTTTTGCATCATTATTATGAAGAGGTCTGGTGTCCGGGCGACTTAGTGTCGCCTATCTTGCGGCATGCCTTAAGCAGCTCCTCCCGAGTAATGGGGGGAATATCCGCTGGATTGATCTCTCACATAGTAGATGGCATTTGGGGAAAAGTGTGCCAGAAAAATGTAGTTTCAGACCAGGAAAGTCCACAGTCGATCAAACCTTCACAGTTTGGCAGATCCTGGAAAAACTCAAGATCCAAATCGATACCCACCATCTTTTCATCGAGTTTAAGGCTGCATATGGCAGTATCTATAGAGACGAGCTAAACAGAGCCATGTCTAGTCTTGGCATTCCAGCCAAACTCATAGATTGTGAATGACGATGGGGAACTCTCGCTGCAATCAATCTCACCGAGACCTTTAATGTTAAAAAAGGATTCAGACAAGGTGATGCGCTGTCATGTGATTTTTTTTAACATCATACTTAAAAAGATTGTGCGAAAGTCACAAGTCAACACCGGAGGTATTGTCTTTAAGGTCTGTGCAACTATTAGTGTACCCTGACGACAATGACATAATTGGTACAACACAGCGGTATGTCACCGGTGCATTCAAAAGTGGATGAAGATATCCTTGGTCGCTTCGAGAGAAAGCTTCTTCGTAAAATTTTCGGTCCCGTTTACATTGAGGGGCTTTGGAGGAGGAGATTCAACAACGAATTATAAGAGCCGTACAACGACATCGACCTGGTCAAAAAAATTGTGTATCAGTCATCTAAGATGGCTAGGACTTGTAGAGCGGAAGGACAAAAATGCTTCTATTCTTACGCAGAGGAACAACCCAGTAGAGTAAGACTCGCCCTAAGTGAAGCGCACAAGCAGAAGGGGACATCAACAAACTTGGAGTGCGCAGTTATCTAAGGACCGGGCTAACTGAAGACGCTAGTTAATGGATGTCCAGGTTCACCTCGAATTATAGCCCCACTTAAGTAAGTAAGTAAGAGCATTATTGATGCGGCAATTCTTGCTAAGGGTAATACCTTCCTTTGTCTTGGACCCCCGATATTTGGCATGTGCAGCCGTTGCCTTTGCTGTCTTTTCAGCTGCATGCTGTAGATGCTGTTTATATAGTAAGTTAGCCTTGCAGCTATGGTAATGCCAAGGTACTTCAGTTCTGATTTGGATGCTACAACGTGTTCGCCCATGGTTACTCTTATGGTCTGCATGACTCGCTGCTGGTGGTGAGCTCTACTTCGGTCTTTCTTCTGCAAGTTGTAGGCCCATGCGTACGAGTCAGTTCTGAACCATCCCGATAGCTTCAATGCTGTCATTGTGCAACTCCTCAAGGAGTTTGTTCACTACATCGATTACCATGTATATCATTGGCGAAGCCAATTATTTTCGATGACCTCGGGATACCAAGTCTGAGGACGTCATCATATGTTAGATTCCACAGTAGCGGACCTAGTATGGAGCCTTAAGGAACGCCGCCTGTGACTTTATACTGAATCGTTCCATCGTCGGTGTCATAGAGCAGTATCCTATTTCTAAAATAGTCCATCATTATCTTCTACAAGTATTCTGGTACTCCCTTGGCGGTAAGTGCTTGCAGGATGTTTCTCCAATTTGCGGTGTTGAAGGCGTTCTTGACATCTAGCGTACTGTTTACTCTCGCCCTTCAATCGTCTTCCTTATATGAGGTTTTTTCGCAGTATTCATGACTTCGTCGATAACGTCGATCGTAGACAGTACCTTACGGAAACCATACTGGTGATCTCTGCAAGGTCTCCAGCTTCATCGATTGCACTCTCCAATCTGTCACTTAGGATGCGCTAAAGTATTTTCCCCAATGGTGTCCAATATACGTAAAGGCCTATACGATGAGTGATTCTGCGGTGATTTACTACCTTTTGGTAGAAGGACCAACATTTTTTTCAGGAAATACTCCTTCTCTGAGACAAGTGTTGTATAGGTATATCTACGAAGATGTGTGGTCCCCATTCTAGCGCGTTTATAGGTGGATAATATATTCTGATGCTGGTTAGGGGGTGTTTGTTAAATTTTGGAAGATAGCTGCACCAATGCATGGCACGTAGATAGATGCAAGTTGGATAGATATACATAGATGGCAATCATTCACTATAAACAAGTGTTAACCAAAATTAGGATAAAATTGCATTCAAAAGGCAGATTGGACCATTACATACAATGGAATGTAAATATTGCGAATAGGTACTGTACTGGTGGACGGGGAAGTTTCTGCTTTCCAAAATCTTGTCTAACTACTTTATTCGGCTGCATAGTGTACGACAGCTGTTAGTTTCAATGACATGACTTAGTTACTTCATTCCTGAAAGTCATCCGAATTCCAATGCGGTCTTATGAGTTTGTCCATTGCGTGACTTAGTTTTTTTCATTTTCAGTCTTTTGAACGATCTTTCCTTATATGGTGTGACTATGCCAACACATTGTGTTTCATAGAATTGAAGACATTCTACGCGTGCCGTCCAGAGACATAGTCACACGCCGCGTGTTTGAGTTTATTTCAAAAGATTCGACATAAACAATAAAATCTCTATAGTGCCTCACGGTTTATACACAACAGATATCTAGGTATACCTGCACATAATTACATAATCACCAAAATGATTACCACCTACTCCGTCTCTCTTTTCAGTATCTACAAACATATTTCATAGTTTTCGCCTTCTTATCTTCGAATACATAGACTAACGATAGTTGCTAGGTGCCGCTTACTACCCACGATACATGTTTGGTGAAATAATTTGCAATCGTTTCATTCCCAACTTTACATTTATCTTTCTTGTGACAACATACATAAATCATTCTCCACCGTATTGAGCCCCATATGGGGTTCAAAGTCCAAAGGAAGTATGAACATTCATCTGTCGAGTGTCATCGACAATCTGGAAAGGGGCATTCCCTTAAATTCAGCCGCAACATTTAGTCATAAGTTCCTCGCCATATACGTCACCCCTCTTGAGTAAGGAATTCCTCGAAGAAATAGCCGCCGGCCGGTGAGTATCTTTCGCCACCGTGTGCCGCATATTTTCTATTGCTTATCGGTTTTACTATTTACGAGAATGCCGCCATCGACATATCGCGTGCTGCACCCTTACCGCACTCATATTGCCAATCGAACCAAGGGAGTTGCCCCCGTATCTAATCTCACAATTGATAACATTCTATAGCCGTCCGTCAGAATGGTGTGGACGCCCTGAACTGAACGATGAAATACGACGACTTAAATAAAACTTCAGTTGACGAAGATCAGTTCTACAGCAAACAGGTCAGTCTAAAGCAGTGTAAGACAGTGTAGTCCAAGCCAGTCATGAATCGGAATCTTATTTGCGCATTTCTGGCGATAGCCATGCTTTGTGTCAGTTTCTCCAGCATCGAGGCCAAACAAGTGATCTTCTACAACGATCAGGAGATAGTCAAGACCAGCAATCTCTTTATCACGGTTCAGCGGACTAAACCGTGCGGGAATGGGATGAGGCGCGATCACAACGATCGCTGTCGACGTATAATGACATTTTCGAGAAGTAAGTCTGTCGTACCTTCACGATGACTTCACAGAATATACATACGTGCTGCATCCCACCTGCGTACAGATTTAAAATATTTTTTTTTGTTTACAGAACGAAGATCGTGATCTCATCTCGTGAGGTGGTTCGCTGACTGACATTTCTCTGCTGGAAGTGCAAAACAACTCTAAATTAAGCTGAAACTAGATTAAGTGCGCGATGGAATGGTGTGCGAATGAGGGCGTGTATGGTGCGTGATCTATTTATTACAATAATGTTCGGTTAATCCTTATTTTTATAAGAAAGTACGAAATAATAAAATATTTACGATGTTAAACATTTAATTTGTGAACACTGTTTGTGTGGTTATCGCGCAGGCAGTCGGATTTCTCGCTGACTGAGTTCTAAAAATAAATTTTCCCGAATTGCGAATTAAATTACAAATACTTAGTGATAACCGAAGGAAGTGTATGTAATCAGTTAATTGGGGTTGTAATTAAAAGCTCTTACCAGTGAATTTTTAGTTTTGAGTAAATGTCGAGCCTTTTATTACTTTTAAGTGTTATAGATACTCATCTAGATTTGTCTAGGTGAACGAGAATTCATTGCTTTATTGTAAATTGTTTTGAAAGAATTTTCGATTAACTATCTGAGAGGTTGAAGATATAGTCACAAGATTATGATTTAACGAGTACAATGACTTTAGAAGCAAGCATGTAAGATCAGTATCTACGATTAAGTGCAGGTAAATGCTATGAGATACATATAAAAATGCGTAAAAGTGTCGCGAAATATTGGTTCTTGTTATTCACAGTGATCCTAAAATAAAAGTCACGACCTGTTACTAATTATCTAAAGAAGCACTAACAGATATTTTGTATATTCGACTCAAAGTATCGATAGGAAAGAGAATCTGGAAGAAGCTAAAGTACTAGTTATGCATAATTGTGTTTTGAAGTAATCAGCAGGCGCCTAAAGTACCTCAATTTACTTGAGAACAGACATATATACATATTCGTACATTTGAAAGATAAGCGAGAGGGTGAATGATAAAAATAATATCAGAATGATAATAAAATGGAAATTGGCAGGAATTCTATTTTTATTTTTTTCGTACTCATTGTGGTCGATGTACATATGCCGTAGACAAATTCTGAGAGTGCGTATTAAAAATTGAGATTGACAGTATTTTGAAAGAAAATATTAATTGGCTAGAAGACTGAATGACGTCTGTTGGAAACTGGATACCATGCGCGAGAGAATTGAAAGTGTTTTTGGTAGATGTGGTAGAGAATACCACTTTGTGCAAAATTGGCTACTTTGGTATTTTTAGTAGTATTTAGCGGCCCTATTAGATTGATTTTTTTTGTGGACCCATGTTCGTATGGTTGACACTGCGACTTAAAAGATCTACAGGTATTTTATCGAATTTTAAATTTAAACCTAATAAATGTACCACCTCCCTAATGAGCGTAAGTATGTCCTTAGAAGCAGGTTTTTTCAACTCTGCTGTCGTACGTATTTTTTTGTGGAAGATACGTCTCCCTCAACATTGTATTACCTGCCATTCACAGAGAATATGCTCGGATGAATCATTACCTTCGAAACAATATCGATATCCTGTCGATTGGTTAATCGGTTGGATTGTCCAAGTCTAGAGACATTTCCCAATTGGACTAGTTGAAATTTGTGTTCACAAACATTAATCAGACAGCCTATAAGATTCTGATCCTACGAACGCAGATTCTGAACTATCATTGGCTAATTCATCTGCAGATTCGGTGCCTACAATTCCCTGTTGACCAGGGACCCTAAAAAGTTTAAGCTTATTATGTCCAGCAAGATATTGTAAGCCATCCTAGTAGCATTCAACTGACATTGAGTCCACTGCATTGAACGATAGTACTTTAGGTGCTGCCTGACTATTAGAGAAGATATGTATATGTACATATATTCTAGCACTCTTAATACATTTTCGAATTGCATGGATTTCAGCTTGGAATACAGTGGAACACATTCCTATAGCTAACGAAACTTTGGTGTTGGATCCGGAGATGCCAGATTCCATCATTGATTTGTGTGTAAATCAGACTAGGATTTACCTTAAATACAACTTACTTACTCAATGGGCTTCCGACTCGTGAAGAGTCTCTGATTCAGACACGGAAGCCTTCCACTCTTTTCGACTCTGGGCACGCTGCTTCCAGCTGTCTAGACCAAGCGCTCTGGCATCCACGATAGCTTAATCCCTAAAACGGAGGTTCAGTCTTCCTTATCATTTCGAATCCGGGGGCTGTGATTCGAAGATCCTCTTTGCTGGAGCATTATTGTCTCTTTGGCTTTTTGGACTACATCCACATCTTGATGCAGCTCATAGAGGTCGCGTTTGTATTTTCTCCTCCGTTTGTTCTCCTTGCATACGGGACCGAATATTCGACGAAGAATTTTTTTCTCGAAAGTATTCAATATCTGCTCTTGCTTATCGTCCAGCACTCTGTTCCATATAGCAGAACTGTCAGGATTATAGTTTTGTAGAGCATGCTTTTCGTCTTCCGAGCCTTTCACTTTCTTCGATCCCAGACACGTTGTTTCCAGTTTTCAATATCAAGCGCTTTGGCATCCGCAATAGTTTGTTCCTTAAAACGGAGATTCGTCTTCCATGTCGTCTTGAAGTTGAGGGTTGTGATTCGAACATCTTCTTTGCTCGAGCATTATTGTCCATTCGCTCGATGTGCCCGAGCTAGTGTAATCGACACGTTTTGGTTTTTCGGACTACATCCATATTTTGGTACAGCTCATAGGGTTGGCGGTTGTATCTTTTCCTCCATTCGTCCTCCTCCTATATGGGATGAAATATTCGACAAAGAATTTCTTTTTCTCGAAAGTGTTCAACATCCTTTCCAGCACTTGGCTCTATATAGCAGAACTGGCAAGACCAATGTTTTGTAGAGCATTCCATTTGTTTTGCCAAATCGAAGTAGCAGCGGTTTCCTAGGGTAAGTCTTCGTCGAATCTCCACCAATGTGTTGATATATACTCCGAGGTAGGTAAACTCCTTAACCACTTCGAAGTTACTGTTGCCAACAGTAACGATAATGAATGCTATCATATGCGCCATTGAAGTCGATGAAGAGATGGTGAGTCTCGACTTGAAATTCGTTGGTATTTTCCAGGATCTGCTTTAGCGAAAAATTTGGTATATACTTTGGTATGTGCCGATTAGTGTGCTGCAGAAAGCGTTCAGACGTTCAGGGATATGCGTCGGTAGTTCTTACAAGACATAGGATCGCCTTTCTTGAAGATGGGTCCTATAGAGCTCATAGTTCAGTCATCGGGCATGGCTTCAACCACTCATACTGGGTTGATGATTTGGTGCCTGCACCTCACCAAAACATCACCACTATGATGACCATTGTATACCAGATCCTATCCATTGAAGATACAGCCACCGATACTCCTCCAGAGGAGAAAGTAATAATTCGACTCTCCTATATCGCCCTAATCTATTGGCTTGGTCGAATTTTCGATCCCTACACTTGATTTTTTTTAAGCGCCTCATGAATTCTTGTCACTACTGTCATGTCAGTAATTATCGCAGTTCTACACTGTATGCTGTAAGAGCGTATCTGTATTCGTCCCACTTTTCGTACATTAAGGATAGTTACAGAGTCATCTTACTGAGTTTACTATTTCGTTTAGCGACACAGCTACCACGGTGTCCAAAATACACTCACCCCTTCTATTGATGCCACTACTGCCGTATAGCGCTTGATGTGCATTAGGAACACAAAGTTTCCATAAACAAATATGACAATTAGTCTCTTTAGTCTTGCTTTCAGATACTTCATCCGGGCAGTTGAATTAATATCAAAGTTATCTTCTGTCTAAAAGTGACAGAACAATAATTCACTTTGGGGTCTCATAACCCAATAATGCAGGACCATTTTATGGAGAGCAGGTACTTAAGTAGATGCAGTAGTGTAGAAAAGATTAGTGGACTTAAAACCGGAAATAGTTCTCACAACCAGTTCATATGGGGATCCAACGTAAGGTGGGAAACAGCAGTCTAGGAGTAGAGTAGAAGTTTCTATGTGTCCGACTAGATAGCTCCAAGGAATCAATTTAGAGTCAACCGCAATCGAATTAACTGACAAAGAGGGAACATATGATACAGTATGCCTGCATTCTGGGTCGTCATCTTAGCCAGTTAATCTTATGAGAAGGTCGACGATTCCATGACAGTTTCGGTATTTTGATTGAGGTTTGTATGGTTGAGGATTATTACTTTGAGATTGTGGCAAAATGCGAATTCACCAGTTATTCTATCCTAAACCGGCAGTGCAGGTCAACGTTAATACTGATTACAACATGTGTGCGGAATTTCTTAAGAGCTTCAATGAAGTTCACCGATTAAACAACATATAGTTTCTCATTGTAGTCTAACAAATTATTGTTCGACTTAGAGATTACAGCATACACTGACAGTGTTTAACTGATGCCGTCAACCTTGTCATGGAGCTGTGTTTCTGAAACATACTCCCCATAAACCGAATGACGATCCGCTAGATCATACCACTCAATGAAATTCTCTTAGTGATGTCCTTCAAGAATAATTACAAGGATATGCAGAAGATGGAAATTTCAGTTGCACACCTAAGCAATGCTTACGCCGTTCTTGTGGAACATTGTTCAAATGACGATCTATCTAAACTTGTTTGGGCGAAGTGTAGTATATGCTACCCAACTGACAATAACGATTAGATTGTGTAAAACAGAGAGCAAGTGGATTCTCTGACACTTGCACTAGTTAGAATATTAGTAGGCGTCACCATCGTAGATTGTGTCTGGGACTTAGTAAAAAAATATAACTCTGTCTTCTCAGCAGCCTAGTTGTGCTACCTAAAAGGCAGGAGGCGATACAACTTATCATATAGGCGACCCCTCCCATTGTCCTTGTGAAGAAGAAGGATGAATCAACTCATTGTGTCAACTATCAGCGTTTGAATTGTGAAAAGTTAGTGCCTGGGTCCCATGGATCTGTCGCACCAGAATTTTGTGTTTTATTTGTATCGGCGTTTTAATGACGACACTAAAAAAAAATTTATATCCCTTGTCGATCATAGAAGAGACATCTTTCATCACTAGAAGACTACAAATGGGACTCGAGCATGGATATGACTTCGAGCAGTGGATACTAGCACGTATCATAGATCTAGATCCACAATATAAAGAAAACTCGACTTTTTCGGACGGATAGAGACTCAGCTGAAGACGTCTTCATTATGCACATTGACGAGTCCAACGTGGAAACCGACGGTATTTTGTTTGAGGAGATTTCGAAGTCATTACACAAAGCAAAAAACCACGAGGCGAGACTTGTTAGCAGTGGTACATAGCACGAAACACTACCATTACTACTTCTTTGGACGGAGATTCTTCCTCTCTTCGATTGTGTCACAAGTATTTCTTGAAACCAGAAGAAGGCCACTGGCAGCTAAAGTGGAGTCAGTTATACGTTTTTGAGGTCCAGCATGATCTAGGTCCTAAGACGCGTTATCGAGAAGACTATGTATACATGTATACCATGTAACACATATGTATGTAAAGATTGTATTAATATAGGTGGTTCTAGAATGTCCATAAGTGGAACAAAAAGGAGATAACGACCTCTTGGAAGAACAAATTTGAGAACTTAGAGACCATATAGACGATCAGTCCTGGATCAATTTAATTCAAAAGCCTATTGGTCGCGGTTCGATTCGCTGTTGCTAAAAGACGGTGTTCCTTGTCACTTTTGAACTCTAAAAAAAGTTACAAAGTGAATTTGACGGTTATTCCAGATTGAATCCAAGAGTTTAAGGCCCGCTACAACCACCCATCGTCGGAGCTTATTTTGGGAGAGAAGCGATTGATGTATTGGAACCTCTTCCCTGGCCATGTTGAGGGGACTGCTATATAGTCGTTGTTATGGACTATTTTTCCAATTGGCCAGAATGGCTTGCATTACCTAATCAGAGGACTGGATTATTACTCGATTGACTAGTCGAGATATTTTAGGTCGCACTTTCTTTAGTCTCCCATAGTCGTCAAAAATGCTGTATGGGTCCCGAATATAAGGTAATGCTGTGGGGAAAAAAAACCTATAGAACAACAATGGAGGCAACGTATCGAATAAATTCTCTGAGTAAGTAGCATTTTTCGAACTAAATCTTATGATCCAGCGAATATTGTGGCTGTTATGGTGCCAATCGACCTACTAGCACAAGAAACGCTAGAGAAGTATCTCGCCAGAAGACCAACGAAGACATTAACGACAACGCCAATCGACATCCAGACTCCATCAAGAGCGGAAAGTTTAGGAAAATGGCAACAGAGATAGGACTATTCCGAAAAAGTACATTGGACGCATAAAATTATATCCAATATCGAAGTGTGGATTAACAGAAAACATGGAGATTTGAACTTCTATCTGACGCAGATGCTCACTGAACGAATACTTTAAGGCATACTCCCACAGGTTTGGACACGACGAATAATACCGGGAATAATTGAAGACGCTGAACATATTATGTTCTATTGCCTTCGGTACGTATCATGTAGATTAGAGTTAGAGAATACGATTGCCAAACTTTCAACATCATAAGCAAAATATCTTCAGTATCTGAACGGAACTGTAACAAAAGCTTATGTAGAGCCTTCCAGGTCCAACAAAGCCGATTAATCTGGTCTATCAAATTCAACAATCTTGCAGAACGACGAAGAAAGTAGTTGCCATAAACCGATTAGGTGTTCGTAAGACTCAGATGGAAGTTTGAGTTCTAATATATGCCTACCATCATACATCAATGTTGCTGATAACGTCACATCAAAATTAAAGCCTATTGGTGAGCAGACAACATCAAAATCATTTGTCAATGAAAACAACCCGCAAAATTAACTTATTTTTGAGTCAGTTAATCTCATAATTGATTAGCCAACAAAAACATAGTTAGTTCAAAAAAATAAAAAAAGCCACATAAAAGGCCGACACCGGAAACCTTGCGGACATTCTTTATTTTTCAAAACACTGAATGATTCACATAATCTCTGAGTACATCAAAGTATGCGGAAATAGTTCAAAAGAATTTATTCGGTAGTTCATCGCACTTATCTGTCAGTCACACAATTTTGTCCACCCCATCCAGACACATGTATCTATTACACAAATATGTATCTAAATGACATCTGTGTTTCGATCCGTTGAATTAGATATTTCCTCTACTTTTATGTGAATAGCGTTACACATTAAATCACCCAAAGTATCTACACTAAAAATATGTATGGACAGTTACGTCGTGCTATAAATAGCTTCCAAAAGTTTACGGTATTATCCACACCGAACTGGACGTCATTATCATTATCTCCCACCAGACCTTGACCTTTTGGAGAATTACGAATGTTATTCCGAATACGACTGATCCATTTATAATCAACAAAACAAAGTATCTATTTATAGAAGGGCTTCTCCACTGCCCACTTAGACGGTATATTACGAATAAAATTTAATTACTAAATGTATTCATTTCCTTTCATCTCACTGCCAACAATGACGTGAAAAAGAGAGCCAATCCGCATGTCCTTTTGAAAATCACCCAAACAATTGCAGTCTGTTGATTGTTCACAGGCACGGTATGGCCTGTAAGGAAATGTATCTACTTGCAGTGTCAATCTCATCGAGAGCAATCTCCTCCATTAAATAATAAATGACAAAACTTCCAACCAAGGAAACAAAAAACGAGAAATGACAACTTTCCTTCCAAACAGTTTAACTTCTCCCATTGTTGGAGAGAAGAAAATGGAAGACGAACGATATCTCTATCAATGCAATAAGGCCATCATCATTATAACAATAGCAACCAGATATCAGGAGCTTCCATCTGCAAGGGAGAAAGGAAAAAATTAGAAAAAGGAATAAGAAAAAAAAAAGTATATCGTTAAACATTCTCCTCGTTGTGTCCTAAGTAGACAATGATTCAGTTCCTGTCCCATTCTTTGGCGTTTCCTCTTTGGGCCAGATTGTTTGGGCCAGGAATGAATGCTGCTACTACATCACCATTACGAACAGGCCACCAGTTGCATGCAGACCCAACTCCCTATTGGCCAATGTGCAAAAAGTGTCAATGCACAAAAAGACAATAACGACCGACGACGACTGCGGCAATGATGAGACGAGGACGACCAAAGAGGAAAGACAACTCAACTTCAGACAAAAGCAGGAAGCTGGTGGCATCTGCTCTGAAGGACCATCCCTTATGCATACAAAATTGTTGCAATCGGTTTCTGGTGCAGCTACACTGCTGGTTCTATTCCCGTTCCCGTGCCCGTTCCCGTTCCTGCTCTGCTTTGCTCTTCTCTATTCCTGGCTTGACTTTAAAGAAGAGAAGATAACATTCTGGCCGGGTTGGTGGTGGCAGGGCTGATGGAGACGCACGAGTGTATGCTATCACTTGAACTTCTACTTCCGGTTGCCTGTCAAAGTTGAAAACTTTAAATTATCCCATTTTGGTGATCACGACGAGAACGATGATGATGATGACGATGGCACTAGGAGCTGGGGCTGGTACCGAAGCGGAGCTACTTTTAGAATTAATAGGAGAAGAGTAATGGTAACAATAGCCAACCTGCATTTTATGTGCACCATTCATTCAGGGTTCGGTTAAATGACAAGCACTGCGGTCGGAAACTATAAGGGACAAAGTTTGTGTACTGTCATTGTGTTGATTGGTTACAATCGCTTGAATAGTTTGGGAGGTGAAACTTTGTCTCTGCGGTAAGTTACTTGAAAGGAAGTGGAGATGGTAGATTAAGTGGTAGATACCAGACTCAATTCACAAGAAGTGGTATTTTAATTTTTAACCTTTCCATTGGTTTCGGTTTTCCAGGTTGAAATTATGGTTCAAAATGTTTAGATTGGATTATTGCTGTGTACACTGCTGGAATTGAGTGGCAATGTGGTTGAAGTTATTGTTAATCTAAATATGCACCATGATACCATATACATATCTCTCCTTATGGTAAGAACTATGTACATAGTCGTCTAAGTTTGCAAAATATTGGCAAAATTTTTGAAAAAGATGACCTAATGGATCAACAATGATGATCGGACATGTGCTAAGCTAGGGCCTCCGGAGTGCACCAGGGATGCCAGTATCTTAAATCCTGACAACAAAAGGGGCTACTGTCCATACTCTGCTTCCTGCTATAAGTCTAACAAACAAAAGAGATGCTAAGGTCAGGACTAAGTGCGTTGTAAAGTAGCAAATATTAGGGTGTTCCCCGAAATTGACCGCACTAGGGCGTCGTATTAACTTAAGCTTCCTTGTATAAAACGAAGAAGGGATTCCAATGGCGCCCCGATTAGACAGTTGCAAGAAACCAATCTAAAACCAGTCACAATGAAGTTCACTGACAAGGGAACAAATCTTAGGATTCTGTGTACGTTGCAGCCGAATCTTGGATGGATTATTAGCGGCAATTTGAGATTGTGGCAAAATGTGGACGATGGTCAGTTAAGTGCAAAGCGAATGCATTTGTGTGGTGAGGCGTTATATATACTAAGTGCTCTACCGTCAAACGTCAGCCCTGATTACAACCATTGACCATTGAACTTTTCAAACAACGCTACAGCGGAGATTACCGATTTAGCTACACCCAGTTTCGTAGTAGGGTCCATGGAGCTAAGGAAAACGTGGCTAAATTTGCGCCAGGACTACAACGATTGACATCAGCTCTATCACAGTGTCCGGACAATGTCGTTCAGCAGATAAGCCAGTAAGCCAGTTTATTGATGGACTTAAGGATGAGATTTTTCAGTACTTTATCACCGTTGGTCGACCACAGTGCTTGTCTGATGCGTGATCCTTGCCAAAGAGCTGAGTTCCAGGAACGTATGTACGTCAAAACCGAAAAGTATGACTTGCAGACTCAAGCACAATGACGATTCCAAAAAACGAGCTGTCATAGACAACATGGGGCGCTTGTCAAATTGGCCTTCCATTGATGACCTCGACCATAAGACCCAACCAAACTCATTCATTTCAGTGAAGTCCTCCAAGAAGAAAACAGCAACTTTGGAGAAAACATCGACGCACGAATGAATAACAACTGCATTGGGATTAGTCGGCCCGAATAGACTATCGGTTACATGCTTTATTATTGGTAAGGCATACATCTGCCAAGATGTTTAGTGCCAAAAGATGCTGACATTGCTAGTCTTACTTTCTTACTTAGGTGGCGCTACAGTTTGGGGTGAACCTGCTCGTCTCCCACACATTGCTAGTCACTCCGTTACTATCACTGGTCTCGTGGGAACTGGGTTGCGAGCAGTCGGAAACACTGTATTGGATATTGTTCTAAGCGACACGAAATTTTGCGAGGAGTTCGTAGTGCTAGGCCATAAGGTGCCACCTATGATGTCACCTCTATCGACGTATGTATCAGATTTATATTTGGAAGATCGAGGAATCAGATGCATTTTAGAAGTTCCAAGTACCGCTCATGCCGTGCTTCTAAACATAATGGACGAGGAAAGGCTACCACCGAATGCGAAAATCTTGCTGCAAGTTCCAGCTGTGCTATTAAACAATAGTCCCACTGATCTACCTAAAGGCGTTCTACTTAGGCGAAGTTTAGTAGATATTTACTACCAAACCAACCATCACAATTAGATTGTGTAATACGACAACGAAAGAACAAGTGCTTCCTTCCGGACTTGTTCTAGGTAGAATAGAAGCCGCAGAGGTGTGTGAAATGCCAAGTTCTACTCCTGAAAATTGTCCAGCTATTTTCGATGTTGGCCTCGTAGAGTTGTTCGATAGAGGCAAACAAATTCTGGCTCTTGGTAAGAACATATTACTCTGTCTTCTCAGCAGGTCCATTTTGGACTAACTCACTTGGTACGCCATAAAATCAACACTTGCAACACTAAACCCATCAAGATACCAGCGCGCCGAGTCCCTATAGCTAAAAGGCAGGAAGCGACATAACTTATCGAGGATATGATCCATCGTCAAGTCCATGGGCGGCTTGTCCTTGTAAAACAAAAGAACGGATGTTGATGTGTCGATTTATCGACGTTTGAATGACGTCCCTAAAAAGGATTCATACCTCTTGCCACAAAAAGAAGAGCTCTTTGCATCCCTAGGAAGATCAAAATGGTTTCCAACATAGACTTACAAAGTGGATACTAGCAAGTAGACATGGATCCACATGATAAGGACAAGACGACTTTCTTGGACGGACAGGGACTCTGGCAGTTTTGTGTCATGCTATTCAGGCTCTGTAATACTCCTGCTACATTCGAGCGATTAATGGATGCCACTCTTCAAGGAGTTGCGTGGCAAAATGCACTCGTCTATCTCGACGACATTATTGTCTACTCACACACTTTCGAAGATCACTTGGTGCATTTGGAAGTAATGTTTGCAAGGCTTCAAGCAGCAAGATTAAGAGAGTTAGTAGCGGTGATACATGTCCCACTTTTGGACTCAAAGTTCCACCTGAGTCTTATACACAGGGAGCTAGTTCACATGAACTACTGCCTCATTAAATCGTGTACCATAGTTATTTATCTGGATACAGAGTATGTGATATATTCTAGGATATATTCTATTCAAATCCACTGGTAGACCTCTGGTAATTCGCTGGAGAGAAACCGGTAACTTCGTGGATACCTGAACGATAGGCCAGCAGAGCTAAAGGTAAGTGTTCATCCCAGACGTCTTGATGTTTTTGCACGAGTTTGGACAAGTAGTCTATTAGCATACAAGTGAAACGCTCGACCATTCCATCGGACTGCGGATGTAAGGGTGTAGTACAAGTATTTTCAATTCCTAGTGCCTACATAGTTTTGGTAAAAACCTCTGTCTTAAAGTTTCGTCCCTTGTGAGAGTGAAGAAACTGTGCGTATCTACAAAATATAGTCTCAATCAAGTACTAACCGACTCGTCCGATTAGGTAAAGCGAAGCATTCTGTCCACTTGGAAAAGTAGTCCATAACAATGAATATCTTGCCCGTCGCTAGCATGGAAGATGCCCCAATACCTCTATCGCTACTCTCTCGAAAGGAGCTCCTACGATTCATGGCTCCAATGTGTCGCGAACTCTTAGCCTCGGTCTCTTTTTGGAATAAAATTTTTGGCAGGCTTGACACCACTTTTGAACGTCACTGTTTCCACCTGTCCAACAAAATCGTTCTTTAATTTTATTAAGTGTATTACCTTGTCCTAGGTGGACTCCACTGGAAGAACTGTGTAGTGCTGCCAAGATTTCCGGAACAAGTGATCGAAGAACTATTGGCAAATTCACTTTGACACCCTTCTTCAGAGTCCAAACTCACATAGAATACCGTCCTTCAGCAATAGGGCGTCAAATTGCGACCAATAGGCTTTAATTATTAGATTATCACCAATGACTGATTCTCTGATAGGTCTTTTAGTTTCTTGTACCCAAGTTTGTATTTGCATTAGATCCTCGTCCTCTTCTTGTTTTGCTTGAAGATCTTCTGGAACTCACCCCGTCAATGGAATCTTTTCATCCATATGACTTGTCCTATCTTTTCGCTCGCAATCTTGACAGTTTGTACATGGTCTCCTCGATAGCGCATCTGCATTCGCAGCTTCATCGCGATAGTAGCGGTCACTCTCCAGGTACCACATCCATATTGCAGCACGAATTCAACGTTGGAACGGAACAGTCGTAGTTTGGTGTTTAAGCTAATTGCATTACTACCCCAAATTGTGGGTAGCATTCCAAACGCAGATTTTGCTTTCCCTATTCGGCTGGCTATATCCAGATCGGTTCCGCCATCAGATGAGACAATACACCCAAGGTATTGGAAACTCTCTACTCTCTCAACCGTTTGTCCAGTAATGCATATATGAGTTGATAAGTTCGGTCCTAGGCTGATCATTTTTGTTTTTGCTGAGTTAATTTTCAGCCCAACGATGTCAGCTTCCCTCTCCACATTTGCTGTCATTTGGTCCATTATTCTTTGAGTTCGGATGTAAGAGTCCAACGAATTCCTCCATTTCCCGTCGATAAAGCCGCATTTAGCACATCGCTTATCACCAATAGAAACAATATTGGTGAAAGAATGCAGCCTTGCCGAACCCCACTTTGGACTTCGAATTGCTCAGACAGTCTTCCTCTGTGCAAAACGTGACATGTGGATCCATCGTATCTAGCCTTAATAATAGCTATTAATTTATCAGGAATGTTTTTTCCTGCGCAAGGCAAGCCAAATACATTCCCGATTGACACTATCAAACGCCTTTTTGAAATCGAAATCGATGAACAGCAGCCTAGACGATGCTGAATGTCGAAATCGTACAACTGAAGACGCTCCAACTGCCAAGCAGACTGCCCTTCTGGCTTTTTTAATTTAAGTAACCATTGGAGAGAAGAATGGTCTGTTCGTAGCAAGAACCTCGACTATAGTACTCCAGAACGACTTCTACGTCTCCTCGAAACAATAAGGCGCCAATGCCGACGTTGGATGCGTCAGTGCATAAGATGAAGATGTGAAAAGATAAAATTTCAAATGCGGTGGCACGCTCGTTTCCCCATTCAAAACGCCTACGTTCCTCCGTTAATTCCGATAGTAGTTTGGCCGGTATGCTAAGTCCGGGTATAAATTTTCGATAGTAGAGGCAGAGTCCCAAAGACTTGAGGCCAATTGTGGATAGCATTCGTTTCTGGGGTCAGTTTGAAGTCCATCGCCAGAGAGTATATGGCTTAGGTATGCCACTTTAGCTGCAGTTCTTACTTGGCTGACTGATACTACACTACTTGGTCGATCTGGTTGGATGTTTGACAAGGCGATTAACATTGCAAGATTTGAAGTCCCCCATTGGAGTCCTTAAACAATTATGAAGTCACTGTATTGGTAATTTTTCTCGTCTTCAATGCCGACATCGTTCATCTGGCTACTCTAGGGTTTGGGATCATTTTAACGTACCTACTGACGTGTAGCCAAAGTTTGTCAATTCTTTCATTTCCAAGAGATAGTCCTGCGTTTTTATTTCTAAAAGGTTGTTAAAAGGTTACAAGCATAACTGGCTTTTTTATGGCTCAAAATATCTATATTCTGTACTTTTGCAGGTTGAACAGAAAGATATTCGGCTGACGTTCAAAATCATTTTCCAAAAAACGTATTGCTTATGAGGGTTTCTTTCTCAAAAGTTCATTAGTTACCAAATATATCTCAAATGTCACTTAAGTGTTCATTGTGTTCAACCACCAACCGGGTTCAAAGAAAACGCCACAGTTTCGTGCAAAGAAAATCAATTTCGAAATACCACCTAATAGTAATCTCACCCTCTAACCCGATGTCATGAATCATATTGACAGAAACCGAACATCATTACCGAGTTCACGCGCTATCCAAACACACACACACACATGGATATATGTACGATATTATGCGACAAAACCACTATAACCAATGACACACGCTCCAACCCAAGACAATACGTGCGAGATACTTTGACAAATGTCTCTCCATTGCGCGTCGTCTTCTCGCATGACTGTCAAATATTAGGCCACCGGTTACATGACAAACACTTCTCATTACTGCCTCATATGGATGTCCTCCCGTCAATTGATTGCTGACACTCCAAGGGCGGTTTAGGTGTACAGTCTCATGTTAAACCAAACTTCTACCAAGCCCCCACCATCCCCATTCGGTTCGAGTCGGGTCGCGTTGCCTCTCAATGACGTTCAACTTAAAGCGAAGCGAAAGTGTTTATGGTTATGGCCCAATGAACCTAATAACCCACTGAGGAGGACTCCCTCAGCCAGTGTGGGTGAAAACTTGTTCCATAACCGTTAGGCTAATACTCGCATGCTGCGTACGTGATTCGCTTTAGACATCGACCGAGCGACAATGGTGAAGACATACGCGCGCTTACTTACAGCAGCCAGCACCAGTGCCAGCGTCAGGACTCCTCATTCGATTTTACGACTCATTATGTCAGATGTCTTCGCTGGCTCTATGTTGTATGTTTGTTTGTGTCGGCCTGTGTTTGTCATTCATGCCAAGCGAAGCACCTTCTCTTGGCTGTCTGTGTCTAAGGGTGGTAACTGCGTTTAAGCACGCATCTACTAACGTTTATTTTTTTCCGTGTTTGCTAATTTTACACCTACTTATTGTGGGTGCGCTCTCGCAAGGATAGAGTTCAGTTGGTGCGGCGGCAGTGGAGGTGGATTGACATGTTGATGGATATGACTGGCAAACTTGTCTTTTCCGTTTTTATCTCACGCTTGGATATTGCTCTCTCATTGCAATAAGCATAAAATGGAAACAGTACTCTAATTGGATTCCAGTGGTGGTACTCACCTCCAGAGACAGATGGCACCCAACCTAGGTCATGAAATTCCGTTTTGTAGTTCACATTAAAAGTGAATTTTTCTCTCCCCCCCACTGGCGTGTTGTAAAATGCTGGAAAGTGGACACTTGGGTGTGGGCGTTTGTGCACCCCTTTCAGTGGAAGAGATCAAGATGACTTTATGCGAGAACATATTGTAGGAAAATTGTTGTTGACTTTTATTCGCTGTCGTGTCGGTGTCTGTGGCGGTGTCGGTGTCGCTGCCGGAGTCCTTTACTATTCCTCCTTCTTTACTTTCTTCTTTTGAATGGGAAAAACGTGAGCGGGTTTCTAGTATTACTGTTTGAGGCGTGGATAGTGTTTTACTTTTGTATTTTTCGCTTAAATTTCGAAATTTAATCAGCTAAAGGAGAACAGGGGTGCGCTTACAAATTCACTGCTTTTGGAGGTCAATGGGATTGGTATGGATTCGGAGATGGGTCGGGCTGGAATGTTTAATATTTTTTTTGGATAAAAAACAGATTCCCAAGGGCCTAAGTGTAAAATTTCCATTATTTGATTTTCAATTCCTATCTAATATGTTTGTTATTCAATTGCTAGGTTATTTATGGACAGCTATTGGTTTCGTTAGAAGGCTCTGTATTAAGAAGAACCGTCCATAATGCTTTATTTGCAGATATGTTGTCATACAATGTATGTTGTCTAAAAAAAAATAATTTGAATTGAAGTCGTAAAGCATTGGATACCCCCTATCTCTGCCTTCGCTTCAATTACCATATTATGTAAAAAATTGATCTATGATTTCAAGTTTTCTGTCCAATCAACTAGTGCCCGATCAATCGAGCGTCTAGTTTTTTTTTTTTGGTTAATGGTGTTCCACAAGGTTCCACCCTAAGTCCTGTACTTTTCACTTTTAATGTTAATGATTTTCCGACTCTGATAAGATACTCTTCAGTATTCTGGTGACGCTCAATTGTTCTTTAGTTGCCATTTTCACTCTGCAGCTCATGACATATCGAATATGAATCAGGACATTGAGAGCAGTTTACTATGGCCTCAGGAAAACAATCTTCATTTAAACTCCGATGAATCAGAATGTAAAAGAAGTCCACAAATGCGTTTTCCTTTCTTTCTATGAAATTTACACAGTCTTCAGACTTTTATTTGGAAGTCTTACATGGTCTGATCCCATAAATGTAACGAGTGGAAATGTTTACGGTGTTCTACGTCTGTTATGGGTTCTCCTTCTTCATAGGTGGCGCTACAGTTCGGGGTGAACCTGGGATTTCAACCAGCCATTTATGGATTACTCAGTCGTATACACCACTGAAGTGCACATTATTTCTTCGAAAATCTTTACTATTACTGATCCTGTTACATGGTTTTGAATTTTTGTGTAAAGTTGATTACTATAGCAGATGAAAACTTAATATGATTTGTAGCATTATAGCTCGATATGTGTACAATAATAGAAGGTATAACAATATGTGTCAATTTTCAAGGTACATTGTAGGTTGTTCTATTGATAACTATATTCCCACTGATATTCATGCATGAAATAATGCAAACACATCAGTCTGAATATTTGCACAATCTTTCCGAAATCTCAAAGGACATTCGCAAAATGCCATTACACCTACAAAAATTTACTGTTTGGAGGCGTTTAATGCTGGCCCATACTTCTTCTCCAATAATGCTGCCAACACAGTCGTTGTCAAAGAAGGTCGCTACTGTGACTATTTTTGGGATAAATTAGAATAGGGCGACTTGGAGCTTATGTGATTTTGACAGGATGGCGCAAAATGCTAAAATGCTTGAAGTCGAAGTACAATGACGATGTTATCTCCAGAATTAGAGTAGTTAAATTTGTCGCCTCCTTCGTGTGATTTGATGCCTCTGGAGATTTTATTTTGGGACTATGTCAAGTTCATGGTCTATGCCAATGAGACATATACTTTAGACGACCTCAGGACCAACATTGAATGTCAAATTGTGGACATATCGACCCATTTATGCGAAAAATTGAATGCAGCACATTTATTCGTAAAGATGTTGCCCTGAAGGACATTCGAATACTGTTGTGTGCAAAAAGTAATATAGTCGATGGTAGTCTAAACTGAAATAATTTTTTCTGATATTGAGATGAAACACAACCTGCGTAATTAAAAAAAAAATACAGGGACGATCTTAATGAAAAGCCCTTTACTAAAGTACTAGAATTAGTTACGCAGACAAATTGTCTTGGTACTGCTCATGATCATCAACTACTCTAACCCTAATACACACCCGTTGGACTAGTCTGCAGAGGTAATAAAATAAGGGAATCCGAATCAGTACAAGCCTAAGAGACCTCAGCAATCTCGTCTATTGGATTTGCATGGATCTATGGTGCTGATTCTCATTCTTCTAAGATGGACCGCCATTGAGTTGTGGCCTTTGAGGATACTTATAAGGAGAATCAGTTGGTCTGTTTATGGACAGAAGTTCCCTAGTCCTTTTTTATATAGGGCCCATAGATTTTATAGAGAGTGTACCCCATCAGGTTGTGATAGTCCATAATAACTTTGGACGTGAGAAGACTAGTCCTTGTAACTGATTCATCGGCCACCTCATCACCGTCGAAGTCCATATATCTTGGATGTCTATACGTTTATTCCAGGTCAGAGTGGATAGGTTCCGGCAGGCCTCTTTGATTCCATATATGTATATTTTCGCTTGGAACACACTTGCGTGGTTGGGTAGTTTTATGGACCGGGCAATCGATGGTTCCCCCGAGTACACTCCTGAGCCAGAACCTTCGTCGAATTTGGAATCTATAGCTCTATTTATTTTTTAAAGCGCTGCAACTGTGGGGGTGAAATCTATTATGGATTTTAGGTGCCTGCATTTCTGCGTATTTAAAACATCCCACGATCCAATTTCTGTTACCACCTAGAGTGCCTAAAGCCATTCCTTAATAGGGGCAGATTGTAGCATCATGTGTTCTCCTTCTTATGATCGAGGGTTATATTTCTCCTGAGCTTTTAGTGTTTGATTTTCTCGGAGTAGTTCCTCCATGATGCTTAGAATGATACTACTGGCTGCGTTACATGCTTCCCCCGTTGATAGCGTGAACGATATCAGTCTCTCTGCTTCTCATTTTTTGCATTCCAGGAGCAAGTGTTCAGCGATCTAGACTTGACCTTCATAATAATGGCAGTATCGGTCATCTTCGATGTTGTTTTTGTGAAGGTATTCCCGCTTCCATGTCTCTTTAGGAATTGGGTAAAGTAGAAGTCTTCTTTTGGTCCACTCTTCTATGTTCGGCAGCAGTTCTTATGTCCATCGAACATTTTCTGAGGTATACCATCGCCGTCTCTCTGCGTTTTCGCCATTGTATATTGATGGTGCTACTTTAACCTCCAGCTCAATAGGCACTTGCGACGCTATCACACGCGCTGTATACTCTAAGAGATGCTCTTCTACATATGACCAGAGTTTATACTTCTCATGTATATACAATCAAACTGTTGCCTACTTTTAGGCTACTTCATGACAGAGGTTCCCAATGGATCCATAGGTGATCCGAGTGTTATCTCCATATACAGCCAGCCCTTATACCTACCTATCTACAATATCTATGAATTTATAGATGTTGTGTTTGGCGCTCTATGGAGCCTGCCTGTGTCCTCCAACATTTGTACAGATATTGCAATAACAGTCCTATTGGCATTCACGCTTGTGTAGGTTAGCTGCTCTTTAAAGTTGAGCCTATGGCTAAGCAACACTTCTAGGTACTTTATGTAAGTATATGACTTGATAGTGTGCTCTCCTACTTATATGAAGGCGCCAGTGGCTCAACTTTTTTGCTGTTTATAAGTAGAACAGCCTCAATTTTGTGATTCAGTGAAGTCAAATCTTCACGTCTTTAGTGGTGCTGTTGCAGTGTTGCGCCACTTCCTCTAGGTTTTTAGACATACTGCCATCGCGATGTTATCTGTTATCGCCATATTCGTTTACGTCGACTCCTTTTAGTCTCCGCGAACCTAGTACTCCATCATACATAACATTATACAGACCTGGGCCCAAAACTGATCCCTGTGGGACTCCTCCTGTAATTTTATATATTTTCTGTCCTTCGTTCGTATTGTATAAACGGGTTCTATCTATAAAATAAATTTGCATTAGTTTCTAGTTTGGCACTCCCATATTCCTCAGCGCACACATAATGCAGAGCTTCAACTAACCGAGCTAAAGGCATTTTCGACATCAACGGTCGAACTACAGCTCAGAATTTTCCTTCTTTCCATCTGATCCTCGATATGTCCCCGATATTGCTTCGCGTGCTACTTAAATCGGAAACTACTTGTATCGCATGGGTTGTATTTCGGTTTTCCTGAAGCCTTTGTCTCCTTTGAGGCACTCGTACTAGTCTGTCGAGAATAATTCTTCCCAGCACTACCCCTACTGATTCTAGCATGCATAGCGGTTTGTAAGACGACAGTTGCTTTGGGGTCTTGTACCATTTAGGGATTAATACCAACCTCTGCACATTTCTATTGTAGACGAAACTTTATTTACACTTTGTACTTTAGTAAGACGTATTTAGCATGGTTAAAAACTGCCTTGTCTTTGCCAGAACTCAAAGTTCTACAATATCTTGTGCTAAGAACCACAATCATCAGAATCGTATTCTGTGATACGACATTGTTTTATGTGAGAACAAGGCATAATCGTCTTTTCCCTAAGTTATCAACTATTTCAAAGTGGCATGTGAGGCTTCTCCAGTCTATGGTCTAGAAACACTTCTATAAGCTCACTTTAAGATCTAAATTCGAAAAGTTCTGTAAGGCCCTGGACCGAGTTGGGGTTGTCATCACCGAATTATTCATTGGCAGTCATGAGATCCATCTTCATCGATGGGCTACTAATCTAGTGGATGGTAAACCAGAAAATGAATATTACAACACTCGACAAAATTTCAAGGTTATCCTGCGTCTGAATAACGTGCGGACTTAGAACCATTTCTATAACTGCTCTAGGAACTATAGGTATATGCTCCACTTTCGTCAAAATAGGATTACGGCTGAGGGAATCCTCATAGCTCGATGGACCTTATTTGAACTTCAAGAATCTAATATGCATCCTTCAAGGATGTCTAGTATAAGTGCTCGAGAATCTGGAGCAATGCGGAAAGAGTCTGCTATAGAAATGTGCATAGATGCCGGATCGACGTAATAATCACTGAGCCACGAAGCGCGTACCACTGCAGTGAATTTCAGGCAGAGATCACAGCAGTTCGAGATGTTCGAGATGCAAAGGCCTGGCTTTCGTTTAACACTGTAGATTGCGTACCTTTTAAGGAGACTGCTATCAGATGCGACGTATCCCCTTGCGTTTTAGGCCATAGGAATATTTCTAAAGAGTGTGCAAGTAAGAAACCCACTTAGTTACTTTAGCCATCAAAATAGTGAAAGAATAGTGGAATAGCATCAGTACATGACTGTTATCTAAAGCAATATGGACAAACCTGGATTGAAGGAAAACTTAGAAACTTAGAAACTTTTTGAAACATAGTGGGACCCCTCCTGGTCTATTGTTTAGTAGACAGACATGCCAGTAGGCTGGGTGCTTCCTTCAACAATTTGGGCACAAGGAAGAGAAAGAGACTATGACTATGAAAGGTTTGACTATGACCCACATTCCGTGTATCTGTCTTGTCTTGTCATTTGTTTCAAGTTTCATACTACAAGAATGGGGATTCCCACTTATTAGTCCTAGAACAGGGTTCTAATTAAAATACTACATTTTGTTTTCAGCAAGGCTCATGTTTATATTAAATTTTCTTTCAATACAATTGTTTTGTTTATGTTAATATACATTAGTGTTAGTTTATTTTCACTTAAATACTCGTTAACTACTTAAACATAACTAATTACAAGTTTTACTAGATTTTACAAGATTTCTTCTCTCCCCGCTACCTAGGATACCTGGTACATATACAAAAGTGCATTTCATTTCCTTCTTTGCGCGCGATTGTTTAAATATCTAATATTCATCTTAACGGTAGAAAACCCCTTTTAACTGTACCTACGAGTATGTATTACCTTTACCTGTCCTAACTTATAAATAAATACCTATACTTCAATAACTCTCCTCGTGAGTTAATTTGCTATTTATACAGAACACATTCACTGATAAATTCTACGCGCGAATTTCCTTTAAAAGGATTGAAAGGATTCGTTTGTTTGTATTTGTTTGGGGTTGGCGTGTGCCGGCTGTGACTAGCTTAGCTTAGCTCAGTTTTCCATCATCCAACCCCCAGGCAGCAGGTGAAATCAATTTGGTAGTGTAGTCTCTGTGAGAGCAATTACAATCGGGTTAATTACAAATCGTTCCACGGACTGCAATTGTCGGGATGTTGGAGAGAAATTAATTAAAATGGAGCGCACAACGTACGGTAGTGGTGGATAGAATAAAAAAAAAATATCCTTGCCATTTCGAAACGCGAGTAAGCTTGGTGGTTTGGGGTCAATCCTAGGCGAACACCAAATAAAACGCAGACAATTTTCCGCCGATTAAATGATCATCAGCGAATAATTATTGCAATGATTGTAATTATTTTTATTTATATATTCACTCGGTTCGAATTATGCGGTTGATTAAGGACGAACCGACGGGAAGCGATTTTACTTTGATTTGCGGTGTTGCTAGTGTGTGTTTGTGCCCAGGCAAACGACGATGGAGTAGGCAACGGGGCGTATGTGTATTATTTTTAATTTACCTGCTAGCAATGCGATTGAAATTCGCGAGGCAAAATTAATTTATGCATGAAGAGCGTTGCTGTTTTTTTTTTTCTTTTTTTTTTATTTATTTTTACGAGTGGAATTCACTGAAAGTGACTGCGGAAATTAATGGAGAAAATAGTTAATGAGTAAATAAACAAAAATGGCTGTGCGAGTGGCCGTTATAAAGGGGTGTTGCACTAAAAGGTGGAGCGATTAGTATTCACCCATTCAATAGAATTTTTGTTTTGAAAATACTACAAAGGGAGTAGGTAGTTAATACCGATTTCAGATTTTAGAAATACAACAAAAGACTAAATTCGTAAATGATTTTTATGATTTTCATCACGTCAACAAATATTGACAAATCATTTTTCAAATCACAGCCATAAACTTTTATAATATCAACGGACATCCAACATAAGGTGTCATTTTGAATTTCGAGATATTGTTCACCTGTTGACATTTAACTATCATTGTGATCACTTTTGGTAAGTAAAAGGTAGGAGGTTATTAAAAATGGGTCGAAACATACTCGCACGACGTGTTAAAATAGTGAAAATTCTTCACAAAAGGCTGAAAATATCGCGAAAACGTTTCGTGAGGTCAGTACTGCTTTTGGTCATCATCAAGTGCGTACGATTGTGCGATTTAGCACCATAAGATTCTTTTTGTTGAGACTATGTTAAAGATAAAGTTCATACCAATGCTCCAACAACGATTCATGCACTAAAAGAAAATATCAGATCTGTTATAAGCGAAATATAGCCGCAATTATGCGAAAAGGTGATGAAAAATTTCATCAAAAGAATGACTATTTGTAGGCAGATCCGAGACAAATATTTGGCAGATATTGTATTTCATTATTAACCTCAGTATTTGTGCTTTAGATTAAAATAAAAAAATTTTATTACTTTTCATAAAAATGTTGCACTTCTCTATCAATTTAAAATGACACCTGTTGTTGGATGACCCTGTATATATTTTAGGACCACACGACTACATATACCTTTGTCGCTTGGTAAATTGCATCTCAAAGTATCATGCATCTTCGTAGAGTCACAGTCAACACTGGTTTAACATAAGGATGTTAAAGAGATGGACGAGATATTGGAAAATTTAGAGGGAAATGGGATTATGACGAGGTGGTCATCTTGGAGTCAGGTAGGTGCTAGGTATCATCTGGTAATAGTATATTGTATCATAAGTTCTGCTACAAGATAAGTTTTGCTTCACACAGTAGACAGAGAGCTTCTGGTTGACCATTTAATGATAGATGAGGTTTTCCTTTAAGCTTCGGTAACAACCATAGTAATACTCAAAGGGAACTTACCATCCTATCAAAGGAGACGAAATAATCGGCAACCTAGCAAAGATCATCACTGGGGAGATGTGAAAAAATATTTTTAGAACTTGGCGTTTGTGATGGAAACGGCAACTTCTGAGCTAGATAGCCAATTGTATAGAAAGTTAAGCTATATACACAGTTCCTGAAAATTATACCCTATCATATTTATTCATTTATTTCAATGTACATCCTACGTTTCTATTATGATACATCATGCCTTCATGAACGACAACAAAAATGATATGAAAAGCTGAACAAAGGACTGCCGCAATTGTCAGTGATAGCACCAATTCTCTTTATGAAACAGCAACTAGTTATCATAATGAAGGGCTGGAATTCCGGTGTCAACGCATGGTTTGGAGCAAACAAATCGGTAAGATCGTATGATAGGTTGCTAAACCACAGAGGAACAGTAAATTGATTTCAGTAGTGTCTTATTTGAGTTAGAGATAATACGTCAGTTCTTCTGTGATGTTAAAAAAAATCAGAATTCACATTTAGTATCTCTGTCCAATTTTGTGGACCCCCTTCTTCTAATTGTTAAAATGTTTTAGAAGATTTGGATAGGGGTACGGTGATCACGCTTTTCTTACAGTTTAATATCAAATAAAGAGACTTTCGCTGGTTCCTTTGGTAGATTAATCATAATATCGATGCATCGATACATCAGTTATTTAGGTTAAGTTAAGGAGAAGGATCCAATGGATCCATTTTGTGTCTAAAATTTATAAGTGGCTTTGATTTGACTGTGCCTATAATGGCTTTGCTGACAGATCGCCAAAATCTCCAAAATGGCTTTGCCGAGGGTAGCTTTGCTGGTTGTGCATAGGCTAAGATAATCGCATAAGAGCAAAGCCAATGCAGATGTCATCTGTACTTAGTTGGATTATTCTAAGATGGCACACAAGAAATTGTCGCCGGTAATAGTCCCAGCTAAGTAAGTTGTGTGCTAGAATTTGCCTAGTTTAAGTTTTAAAATGCTTTCTCCAGAGTTTTCTAGAGACACGACAAGATAAGAGTATGCTCGTCTAGTCGCAAGATGTTTTGCGTTATTCTGGATTCTACAAGTATCAGGTGAGGTAGAACAAAGATATCGACCATTGTCAAGTCCTGTTCAGGCCTCTTTCTAACTAATTCGTCCGCCAGTTCGTTTTATAGTCTACATATGTATACTGGAATGATTTGCTGTAACGTTTAGATTTATTAACCTTGGATAAGATGGCTTTTAAGGCGGCAGTTTCGGGTTCAATCGAATAGGTCCCAGAGCCCATTTATGCATTGATTTTTGTCCCGTCCGTGAAGATTGAGGTTCTATTCAGGTTAATGAATCTACTGTTTGCCCAAGCCTGTTTGGAGAATATTGTCGTAACGTTTAGGTTTAAGTTAGGGGATGGTATTAGATAGTGTGTATCGATATCCAGATATGTCCATTTCACAATAATATGGTGACTTATGTCGCCCTCTGTGTATCGATATCCAGATATGTCCATTTCACAATAATACGGTGACTTATGTCGCCCTCTTTCTAAAAGTGCGATTGTTTTAAACTCTTCGCAGCTATTTCAGTGCATATACATATATGCGCGGTTGGTGTCGTTTCACTGGCATTAGAAGTACCTATGCATGATGATCTTTAAAACTGGGACAGTTCCGTGAGGTATATGGTTTAACCTGCTGCAGGCCACCAGACTAGCTTTCCGTAAATAGATGGTACGCTGGACCCAAGACTAAAGACGCAACGCTCTAAAGACAATTTGAGCCTATAGAGGAAGCGACAAGTTTAGCTGAAAATATCGCCATCATAGCTGAGAATGTGACTGAAAACCCACGTGTGTCCATTTTGCGACGATCACAAAAATCGGGTCTAGTTGCAGCCATTTTGCACCACATTTTCCATAACGATCTTGGCTTACATGCTTTTAAGGTTGGCACAAGAATTGAAGCCAGCCAGAAATGAATGAAGACGATCACAAAATTCTGAGTGATGAGACTCATTTCCATTTGTCTGGGTATATACATAGATTAACAAAACTGTCGTATCTGCAAACAAAGTCCTAGGCCCAATGCGTCTATACTAAAGGCCGATCTGTTAAGACAACTCTGCATGAGGTGGTAACAAAGATCAAAAGTTCACTCCTCTACAAAGAATTCACGCTAGCACTCTTTCTGGATAGAGATGGAGCCTTTCAACAATGTAACAGTAATTTCAGACTGGGTTGAAACATGTCAGAAATGATAAAGAAAGCATCCATAGCCTTCTATATATGCATCAAAATCTTTGGTAAATAATGGGGACCCAAGCCCGCTATTATCCACTGGATGTACACAGCCATCGTCAGACCTATTCTATCCTATGGCTTGCAGCAGATAAGACCACGTACCTCAGAGCTCTGTCAGAGCATGTTTAGGAACTACCAGCGTCATTAGACCCACACCGACTGCAGTCGTTAAACACATACTAGCACTAATCCCATCTGACCTATACCTCAAGGAAACAGCTGCAATGAGTGTCCTTCACTTAAAAAATCCAACCTTTGGAAAGAGGGCAATACGGGCCACAGCATTATTATGGGATGGGCACACTAAGGTACCGAGACGGATTATATATCACCATCCCACAACTTCAGCCTAATCTTTAAGGCAATCTTTCCTTCAAGAGAGGATTGGACAATAGGGGCATCAACTCGAATAATATTTCAATTTTCACGGACGGGTATGGCATATAGTATACGCATCTGAACCCGAAATTTTTCACTGTTTCAGACTTCCAAACAACGGCAGTGAGCGGAGGTATTAGGAATCGCAGAAGTGGCACGAGAACTATCGTCGAAACTGCACTCAAAAAAGAGTATCGACGTATACAACGACAGTAAAGCCGCTATAAAGGCCATCTCATCATAGTCCTTAAATCCAAACTTGTGCAACGATATCGTGAAGAACTCGCAGCACTCACAGCAAACCACTAAGTTAAATTTTTTTGGATTCTAGGACACAGCGGCATTCAGAGAAACGCAAGAGCGGACGATTTAGCAAAAAAGTGATCCAAATACGACCTGTCAATAGTCCTTACCTCTGTTCTACAGTCAGGGAGGCCACTTAGCTTTCGCAAAGCTACAGACCAATTTTTGTCTTCGTTTTTTTTTAGGTTATCAACGACAGGGGTTCACAATGAATCCATTGGTGATACGAGTGCTGCCTACTTATGTAGCCACTCCTTCTACCTACCTACCTATCTAGTGTTTCCAATAGAAATAGTGGAGCAACCTCTTCATGCACAATGAGTTGCAGTTTGGAGCGATTTTTGGGTTGCCGGGGTCATTGGTCATTTTTTTCGAAAATGATGTTGGTGCAATTGTTTCAGCGTATGGATAGTTTAAAGACAACGGAAGGCGACATTTGCCAGCTTTTGTATTCCATTAATAACCTCGGACTTTGTACTTTAGACTAAAATAAAAATTTCACCACTTTTCGTAAAAATGCTGCATTGTTCTGTTAATTTAAAATGACACCTCTTGTTGGATGACCCTATAGTATCTGCAGAAGATTGCCACATTTGTTGGTGAAACTAAAACAAAAAAAAGGATCTCTTACAAAACCCACCACTTTATTGAAAGTGTATAAGGTAACCAAGGGCACGTTTAGGGATATTTCAATCCAATTCTTTTGTACTGCTGGAGTTTTTCAAGGCTCTTAAGACTGATCGCCACAGTTTGGATTGCTGCACATTGTAAAGTATCTGCTCCTAGTTTAATAATATGTAGGTACACATAGCGTCATCAAATCATTACACACGAATGATCCTGACACAGCCTTTCACCCCTAATAACTAGAAAACAAATTCCTTCAATCAGTTTAAAAGAAAAAATTGCATATATCCTTAACAAAAGACTTATACCATTCCTAACAAAAAAATTGAAAATAAATAAATAAACTACTCAAGCGAAGCAATCATTCGCAACAATATTTACAAGCATTCTTAAATTTATATATTTTATGATTTTACATAATTTTTTTTCTATAATGAAGTTGGTTACAGTCCAAAGAAGTGTTACCTTTTATTTTTTACGGATATGTTGACTTCATTTCTTATTTGGGTATGGTATAGCTATATAACAGTCGATTAATGTTTTTCTCTTTTAATTATACATTCTGTATATCAAATATAATTTTCTTTATAAAATCATTTAGCCATCTTTATTCTATTCTTTTGATATACTCGTTAGTTGATTGTGTTCCTCCCGGAACTGGCTTGCGGGTGGGATATATATATATATATATGTATGTATGTATACCTTCTGTTATAAGTTTGATCATAGTTTCATTGATATCCTTTTTAATAAATCCATCGGTTAAGTATCTGTACAACTTGAATTTACCTGTCTCGATGTATTCTTTCTAACCTTACGTGCTAAAGCTTTCTTAATTTTTTTTTTTTTTATATATGCAAATTGTATATTTTTTATATATGTATAGGTAGGTTATTGTATTTATTTATATGTATATGGTTTATATAGAGGAAGCTCCAGTTACAGTATTTCGCCTTCAGTGCTGTTTCCAACTTGTTGCTGAAAAAGGAAGAGATAGATGTAGGGTTACCTTCTTCATAGGGTAAGGGTGGCTTACCTTTATAGTGAACTTCTCTGTACATGGTGGGACATGCTTTGCCGTTCACCTTCGATGTTTTAAAATCAATATTCGTCCGAACTGGCCGATGGAGCAACGGTTGTGGGGGTCTATAGTTATTGCCCAGTGGAGCCTTTGGATGATCTGGTGTACCTTGCATCAGCCGACGCAGGCCATGTAGCTGCAATGAGAAGAAACAAAGACACACATGTACATCAACGTGGAACTGCATCATTTAATCGTTTCCATGTCCTTGGACATACTTCCAAGTGCACTTAACTTTACTTCCCCAAACGGGAACAATAAACTTTCCCTCTGATGATTAAGTCACACTTATGCCAAGAAGCCAACATTCATCCGGATGTGTCTGGAATCTGTGAAATCCTCACAAACCTGTTTCATATTCCAGCTACCATATGTTTCCTTTTTTTTAAGACAGCCAGGATAAAATCCTCACTGAAAATTCAAACCCGAACCATACCTATTGTGTCTCTCCTAGGGAATGTCACATCAGTTTTACAAATCCAGTTTGGTGGCGCCTCCTTTCGCTCCAGCTTTTCTCGGGTTCTTTTCCTATTTTCAGGACGACGACACATTTGTGTATCCTGAATAGATAATTTTGAAAAATTACGAAAGCCCAAGTCGCGCGAGAAGTTGAAAGCTGCCGCCACCACTATTCCGGGAAAACTATGTACCACCACCAGCTGCAACGGAGGAGTATACATAACTGAGGAGTCTGGAGCCAGGGGAATTGTCGTCCCCATGTCCCCGCATGGAATTATTTTAATTAAAATGGCTACGGTTTGTTTTTTTTTTTTTAATTTTCCACGGCAATGCTGCTGTGTGCTACTAGTACGAGTATGATGGGTGATGGTTATTGCAGCCTTAGTAGACCAAGCACCAAATGCAATTCCACCAGCGTAACCACATGCAATAAACATAGGAGCTAGAATGAAAAGTCTACTAGGAATGGTGAAATCCTTCTTCTCACTGTATGGCGTATAGCTGCAGATAAGTGTCCTTTGGCGCTCAAAATAAGGGCAAGGATAGTAAGAGGATGACAAAAAAAAAATAAGGAACACAGCAGCTGTAAAAAATATTATGAAATTATTCTTAGTCCCACAGGACACACGGGAGCGTGCATACATCTTTGTCTGAGATGGGAATTCTTTCTGTTTTTTTTTTTTTCTGTTTTTAATCGGCTTGAGAGGAAATTACAAATATCACTGGAAGTTTGCGGAAATTACGCTAGCGAAAAGGATAATACGAGAGATTTGGGGAATGCAAAAGGAAAACAGTTGAGAATCCTTGTGCAGTAGAGCTGGTGGGAATTTATATTGCTTAGGAGAATCTCTTTAAATAAACTAAAAGTGTTATCTGCTTAACAGAACCATACAATAGGTCACATGAGGGAAATAGAGCAGATTATCCGTTGACCTTGACCTGGAATATCGATTCGTTTGAAAGAGGATAAGACATGATTGAGTGGCATGCAACATTGGGAATTGTTGGTAAATGAAAACACATTTAACTCGGTATGGTGTTTTCAGGCACATGTTGCAGTGCAGGAGGTGAACCTAACATGGACGCAAACAAGGAAAGAAAGGAGTAAAGCTCAAGACAAACGATTGACGGGCATGCGAGATGCTGAAAATTAAGACTGCACAGAGAAATTCTCAGAGTAGAGAGACTACGCGATTATAGTAGGCAGTCTACTACAAGAATTGACAGATCTCGGCTGAAAATGTCTATCCAAATCGATCAGGACTCTGGATTGGTCTAGATATGGAAGGAGATGGAAAGCAATCTTTATCAAAAAATCTTTACTGTGAACAAAAATTCTACAAAACCTGTGCAATAGAAGTCCAGATACTGTCAGATAATCAAGCGGTAACCAAGACGCTAGGTTCAAAGCAGATTTAAGTTGATATGGGAGTGTCTATCTAAGAGCAATACATTGGTAAACCCAGTAAATTTAGAAGCTACAAAAATCGCAAGAAGAATATGAAAGTGATACAACTAAACTTAAACCACTGTGAAGCGGCACAGAACCTCCTGGCACAAGCCATTCGCGAGCTAAAGGTAGATGTTACCGTATTATGGGAGCAGTACAAAAGTCTTGATAATATAGTTTGGGCAGCGGATGACTCCAAAAGAGCAGCTATTTGGGTCTGTGGAGATTAACCATTTAAGGAAAAAATTATGACATCCGTAATAGGCTTCGTACGAGCATAGGTCAAAGGAGTACTGATCGGTAGCTGTTATGCATCTCAAAACAACACCTTTGAGGATTTCCAAGGTATACTTGATAGGCTCCTGAATGATGCTAAAGGTCCTAGCCCCACAACTAAAGCTAGACACTTCAATGCATAGGAAGAGAGAGGCTCTACTAAAAGCCGTATCGTCACTAGACATAATACTGCTTAATACGAAAAGTGAGCATCATTTTAGCAGAGGCTTCATAGTTGATATCACCTTTGCAACTAGTTGCCTATCGAGAGGCACCAAGTGAAGAGTCAGTAATCAATATACTGACAGCAACCACCTGACCATCCTGTTTGAAGTACAACCGAGCAGAGCAACCTAAAAACATCCAAGGAAAGTACACCGAATGGGGTGGAAAGTAAGTACGATGGACACGGCTAAGATTAGCTCCTTCATACGAAGGATTGGATGGTTCCCAGAGTAAGAGGGTGACCCACCCACCTTACACATCGGCAGCACAATGGACCTCCTCTGGTCTAAGTGCATCTTCCCATCGTAGGCCGATCTTAACCAACCAACCAACCAAGCACGATGGACGAAGACACTTTTGCCTTGATTTTTTGGAGAGTCAACAAGAAGCCCAGGAACAGCAAACGCTATGGCCGCTGATGTTACTGCACAAGTAACTAGGGTTTGCGACGCATCGATGGTTTGACAATCGTCAACAAATCGCCGGCCACCAGTATACTGGTGGAACCAAGAGATAAAAGATCTACGCAGCAAGTGCTATAAAGCTAGAAGAGTATTAAAGCGATCCAGAGGTTTGCCCTCCTATCAGGATCTACAGGTGCAATTCAAAGATAGGCGACGGGATCTAATACTAGCTATCCGCAGAAGTAAAATCAACAGCTTTAAGGAATTCGGTACTTGTTGTTCCTAAGAACAGTCACGGCGAATCTTAAAGGCTCTATGGCACCTTCACCCTCATGCCCTCTCCTTATAGAAAATAATGTATCGGGGGTGATTTCAACCGCAAACACCAATAGAGCGTATAAAGCTATCTCAAGAAATACAGGACATCCCAACTGTCACGCAAAGGGAACTCCTGGATGTATGTAGACGATTCGATGATACTAAGTCACCTGGATTAGATGGCATACCGAAGAAGCCCATCCGTCATTGCGACAGAAACTGCATCCACAAGGCGCAGATCCGCAGACGAGAAATCCAATGCCTCGGAGATGACTAGGAACTTAAAGAGCTTCAAAACCCACTCAAAGACGATTAAGGATAACCTCGTCATCACGATATTGGATCTATTTGACAATGAGGGAAGGATCTCCTACGAGAAATGGAGGCTCATTGCAGGCAGAGTGATGAACTGCCTTTACGAGCGTATGACGACACATACAAACTCTCCAACCACCTTTAAAGACGCTGACTGGCACCAGGGCTATATAAAGCTAATCACTTGCGACGACCATAATTCGGTCGATTTCATTACCACTGCCATCAGCAGCATTGGTCAAATCTGGCCAGTTGTTGGCAGTAGACCAGAGGCAAATCTCCCACAGGCTGAATGCAAGAATTTGGTTTCCAACTGAGCGCCGTAAGCCAACCAAAATTCAAGGTCTCCTGGAGTACCAGAATCCGGACCTTCAAGTCAAAGTCTTTAGAAGAGACACCGAGCTGTAAGAAGCCGGAAGAGGCAACGATAACCGGTCGCTCGCTGGTTGTTTCGATGTCCACCAAGTCTCTCTCACTACTCCAAGTTAAATGCTTTAAGATTAACTGCGGTCTTAAAGAAGTAGAGATGAGGCTCTTCGTACCTCACCCCGCATCACGGCTCGAGATAATGAACCATCATCCCCCGAGGACTTAGACGCTACCGTTGTGGAGCAGTCTGTACCAGATAGCAATGATTCTCAAATGGGTTCAGGTTAACCTCAATTTAACTTTAGCATCCGCTACACTAAAACTCTGCCTCTATGAAAGAGACTTCGACATTTCCCTCATCCAAGAACCTTGGATAAGAAATGACACCGTCATGGGACTGAGGGCTACAGGCTACACACTGTATACACAACATCCGATAGAATTCACGCCAAATCCTTACTAAACCTAACCTTCCTTCCTCATCGCAGCAGGAATGACCTGGCAGTAACACTGCTAAAATCAGCGAACAACAACATCTGAAAGGCTTCCAGTTACCTACCCCACGAAGACCCCGAAACCGCTCCATCAAAGGAGGTCAAAGCAGTGGTAGAAGAAGCAAGTAAGAAAGCAGGAAGAATCATACTAAGGTGCATCTCCAATGCACACCATGAGCTATGGGGTAGCACCGACACTATCACCCGATGTGAGTCCCTTTTTGAATACGTAGTAGGCACCGACGTAGTAGTGTGCAATAGGGGGAATAGTCCCATCTGGCTGGAGATGCTAGATGTTACATAAGAGAGGACTCCCTCCAAGGCAAATTTTTTTAACTGAGTTTTGGAGAAATGGTTCATTATGTTGGTAGATAGCATCCACTGAGATTCTAAGGAATATTTAAAACTCTACAAATAAAGGGTGGATTTGCCTTGGATGTGCATATTTTGAAACACATAAACCAGCATCATACAGCGATACCGCCACACATTTGTTCACAATTTCCCCCACCCCAACAGCCAACCCTCTACTGTAATACTAGCCCACCTCCTGTTATTCCTTTTATGGCATCAAATTAACGTTCTCAATAAATGGAAATGAGGGCACATTTATTAAATCCCCGATATTAATGAACCGAGTAAGGGATTACAACTGTCACTGTACTTAGTAACTCATAAGTAGGTCCTGTTCATCACCCTACCTGGCGTCCATCCAGTCAAAATCCATAACCCTACCCTCGCCCTAATGAGAAATGATTATACTTCATAATATGGCCAGTGTAGCATCTGGTGATTACTGCCACAACAATCCAACGGAACATGCATACCTGCCTTCAGGTCAGCATGAAATGACCCCCCCAACACAGCAACACAGACATACCACTGACCAATGGATGGATGGATGGATGGATGGATGGATATAACACTGTATGCAACACTGCACACTTCATGTCATTACCGTGAACTTTTAATTACAATTGTAAATTACATGCAACATTTCACAGGCAGCACGACGAGGCATCAACAGCGGCCCACCCAACGTGACCTCTAGTTAATGAAAAAAAAAGAAGAAAGAAACTGTTCGGCGCTACAGAAAAAAGTAAACAAATATTTCGATTATGCGACATCATCAGCGGGTGGCTCTTTCCGCTCTGCCTCGCATGAAATGTATGCAACCACAGGAGCGGAAGCAGCATCCTTGCATAAAGCGCATTTTAATATGCAACCAGGAAGACAGCAAACTCTTCTACGGTAAAGGGAGGCCAAAACTCCTCGAGTCCTCGAAGGCACCTCGAAGGATCCGTAGAGCGGCGTAATTAAACCGCTTCTCAGTATTTGCCCGAATTATATATTCATAACCAGGATCCTGCTGCTTGATATTATTATCATCGGCTCACCACGGCCACGTTAAATGATTTCACATGCTGGTGCCTTCTTTTTCAATTAACCGAAAAACTTAAAGCTCTACCGCGACACTAAACTTCAAATAGGCCCAGGGACGTACCTATACAGACATGTGTACGAACCAACTATGTACGTATGTCCTCGAAGAAAACATCCAGCCAACTTCATGTGCGGAAGTGCATTTGACGGCAAGGAATGTATTCAGGGTTCATCTTTCCATTGTGGCGGAAACATTTCCTGAACATAAACAAAACGCCGCCAGGGGTTGTAGACCTCTTCGTCACACTGCGGCTGGATGCTGTGGGTGACGTGCACTAAAAATACCCTAACAACGACGATAGAACCGGCGACAAGAACGATGACGGCCGGGCCCGGCACACAATTATAATTGTGAGCCTTGTGTCGCGCTGGCGAAGAATGAAATAAAGCTGAAATGCGCGCTGCTGCACCGCCTTATTCGTGTAAATGGGTTGGAAACTATGCAGCTTCCATGCAGAATTGTATGTTTAGAATGTAGGCACTCACCTGCTGTTTTGTGATGTAAATAGGTTTGTTGAGAACTATCCACGTGACTGTCTCATGGCAGGCTGGTGCCGTCGTTGAACCATCGTAGGTCATATAGTGATCGGTGTCGGGTAGGAGTCCTCGAATCGAGAGCCGTTTTATTAGTCCTTCATCGCCACCGTAACGTATTCGTTCCAGTTGATCGGTCAGCATTCGCAGTTCGGCATTTGAGAGGTCACCAAGCTGTTGACAAACGAAATTAATTAAGACGCACGCAAGTGACGCACCCGTTGGGGTGTTTGCTTACCTGCAGGAGGATTGCAACGCCAACGATTCCCTGTGCACGATTCAGCGCTTCAGAGAAGTTTGTGTATAGTTGAGAGTTGTAGCCGAATATTTGAATCTGAAATGAAGGAAGATGAGAAGGATTTAAGACAGCGGATTTAAGTTTCATTTGCAGGATAAAATTGAAAGGTGTTTTATTGTGAACTTAAAATGCAGCCAATCCTTGTAGGTTATCAAATGTTTATCCTGGTGAAGTTAGCTGAAAATTAAAGATTTCCCAGGTACTTCGTTGATGAGTGCAGAATTATTGTACTTTGAGTGTTTGGTTAGACTGGCATAGGTTAATTTCGTCAACAAAGTTCCCAGTCTTTCTTATGCTCATTCCATCTTGTGAGGAACTTAGGGAGTACCACTATCAACAAATCTTTGACTACGAGGATGTTGCAAAGGAAGTATACGAAATTAATCGTGAGCTCCTTTTAGTGTGTCACTCTATGATGAACATAAACCATTGAACCAAGGATGATCATTTCGATAGGGAATTGAAGAAATTCAAGGATGAGTATCGAGGTTTCTATGTTTCTATGAGTTTGGACATGAGTTTCTTAAGAATATTCTTTTTAAAGGAATTTTCAAAGTAGGGACTTCCACTGGAAATCAACTGGATATATGGCGAACGATGGAACAAGATTTGATAATGGTCGTTACGCCTGTTTCAAAAACCCTAGCTTTGAATCGTTATAGAACAAGCCTTCGTGAGACTGGCTAATGAGAGATGGAACGTACTCTCGACAATGTCAAGACTAAACAGATTCCAGTGCTTGGTAACCCAACTTAGCGCTCTTCATGGAGATTATTACCGGACACAACCTCCTGGCGACTCACCGAAGAAGAATGCGACGAGATACAGATGATCTCTGCAGAGGCAGTGGCGACACGGACGTAGAAAAAGCATATTTTACTTTCTATGCGAATGCATAAGCCTTTACAGAACTAGGAACCTCCGGTCTTGGCGTTGGCGAGGAGTCTTAAATTGTACAATACACCCCTTTTGAAAGACCCCCACTGGAAATTGTTTTCTGCGCTGTTTCCCGGGTGTTTGCGACCATCCTGTGGTCTGCTGTATAACACAAAGAGCAATCCAAACCATACTTCCACCCACCGTTTGCCTAAGCCGAGCATCGCACCCTCCTCTTTCAACCCTTCCCATCGATTTCTCCTTGGGTTGGATTGATGGTGTGAACCGAACCGTGCCGAGAATATACCAGTGGCAATCCGTGTATTCAGATACCTGGCGCTCTCTGAATTAACTAGCCTCATGTGCATAACGCAGGGTTCTGCAAAAACAAGGACAAAATATTTTTGACACATGATACTTCCGAACTCTCTCCAATGAACCAATTGATTCTCGATACCACCGCGGAAGGATTTTGGATTCGGATGACATCGGGACTCAACTTTGTGGTCTGCAGATTGGCAATGCTACCGACGATGAACCTCTAGCTTCAACACAGGTCAGCCACACCATGTGGAATGTGGACTCCGAAATCGAGGCTCGACTGTTGGATGAAGATAGAAATCCGGAAAATTAAGAGCGAGAGGACCCAGGAGGAATGATCGAAGAATGGCTATCGAAGGTTCTTGCAATATCTGCGTAAGATTGAAGCATGAATTTCGACAAAGGAGATCAGCAACTGCCTGTTAACAAGGCCAATGCTCACCACCACGCCAGGAAATGAGCGTTATGAAGCAACCATTGTCCACCACAACTACTGACGAATTGATTGTCGAAAGAACAGCCAAAGGGAAAGAGCAATCGCCTTCAAGTAAATCCACATGCTCCGACCCACGTCAAACAAAATTGACCAACAGAACGCTATCCCTTCCAGTCATGACAATACCAGGAGCATCCAATTCAGTCTCATCCCTTAAATAACCTGCTTCCGCTAATAAGCAGACCGTTGAAAGGATAACGTCTGGAGAGGAAATCCAAAGGAAACCGAAGAAACTAAAGCCACCTCTTAGCTTCAACTCCCCGTTGGACCTGCAGGCAGCCATTATCGACCATTTCGACCCAGATGGGAAGATAACAACCGATAGGTGACTAGAAGTGGAAATGAAAATTCTCCAAGCCATCATTGAGGAAGAGTTTGGGGATGACGATGACGAGGTTGGTGGTAGTCTGCAGCAACAGGAAATCCTTGGACTTACTCACACATGTAGTCAATAGTCTTGGTCAAGTTTGGCTAGGTGCTAATTTATTTCACTGCGGAATCCTCCCTCGTTTCCGGATAATGAGGCCATTCTGAGGCCTACTCTGCAGACAGAACAAAGAATTGAACACTCAAAGCTGGAGAATCATATCTTCGGCCACAAATAAACAGAATAAACAGTACTGGAAAGGACCTTCTGGTCACTATTGACCAAGGGTCTCTTGATGCTTTAAAGAAAACTGGGGGCAGCATGAAATTCGAACTGGGGTCCTTGAAAGCCAATCTACCCCATTAAAAGGAAGGCAACGAATAAAGCCTTGCTTGTAAAGCAACTACTGACGACTTGTTGCTTTTCATGACTGAAAAAGGTGTGAATATAGCCTGGATCCATGAACCCTACCTGAGATATGATAAAATTCAGAGACTATGGTTCAAGATCTACAAATTGTTGGAACTCCAGTTTCCATCATGGAAACGTCTGCGAACCAGACCAGACCTCTAGGATCTAGTGGCGGAATACCATTCGATCAGTTGGCAATGTCCAATATTTCTACCTCAAATAACCTATCGAAATAGTACTCCCTAACCATGATGTCGGGGATAGTACAAAACATGTCCCTTTTGGGAATTGAGTCAAATTTGAGTCAGGTGTCTCACATGGTAACCTAATTTATACTTGTCCAACTTTATACCACATCCAGTGGCCGTCTTCCTAATGAAGATTTGTAAGTGGGAAAGTCCAAGGTAACCACGGCACCTGAGATACTCTGGAGTTTCTGAAGGTTAGTTGCCGTTGTTCTATCAAGAACTTTCGGTCACCAAATGATGGCAGCGTATGTGATAATATGTCTCACCATCATTGTATACACCCAATGTATCATTTGTTTGCCGTAATGTCGACTACTGGTCCACATGGTCCCAGTGGTGCCCTCAAAGGGGTGGACTTGATATAAGAATTCCAGCTGAGCATATCACACAACTTGTTATGTCATATAACATAGCTTAGATTTCCTGAATTGAAACATTCGACAGTCTTAATGGAAACAAGGATATTCATACCATTTTTCATTTGCAAAATCCACTCAGAGGTATTTTTTTTTTTGCTCATCAATATGCCATAATGTTGCAGAGGCCGGATGTTGAAAATGTAAATTCAATTACAGGACTTGGATGTAATTGCCACCTATGAGTGTTTAAGCCCGCAAGCGAAAGATTACCTACCTCGCAACTAATTTGCAACAATTTTCCCAATAAAATGGATTTAATTGCAGTTTTAAGCGCATCCAATCTATTCGACAGAACTTCCAAATGAAATCACAGCCCCGAGCATTTTATGCCCATAACCTACGAAGCGAGGATCAGCTAACGCATTGATGGGTGTCAAAAGCGATGCCAACCAAACAACTCCCCCCCATTGGGTCCAATAATGCTTCGTCAACTCAAATGACTGCTGCTGGCCAATCTATAATTGCATATAGTTTCCAATCGAATGTCGGACTCCATTCATGCGATACTAATTGTCCGTCATTTAGAGTCGAAAAGGAGTAACATGACTACTCTTCCTGCCGCTGCAATCAATTTCCCCAGAGCGTCCCTATTCGTGATGTGTTTCCGAAAATTTGCTACCCACCATTTGGGAGGGATGGTGCGGTGGGCCGTATCATATTCCCTTACTTCCTCGATTTAACCATTTCAAAGGACGGATTTCATTATGCTTAGCAAATAAACCGAAACCTAACCCCCACGCACAGGGTGCTGCTCGTTTGGTCGTCATAGCAAATCGGTGGCAATTTGCAGGACAATTAATTTGTATTTTGTCGTCCTGTGTCCTGTGTCCTGTATCCGTGTGCTTGTGCGTGATGTGTGTGAGTATCTGGGGAGCAGTAACACTAGTAGCAGCAGCTGCCTACTCACCCGAGAGTGTTACAATTGCTATTTGCTGCTGAGACATAAAGCCCCTAATCCTCTGCAAATACGAACAGTGCTGTTTGCAGTTGTTCCATGTTTCATCATTATGGGGAGCAAGCGTGTGGTGTATGTGAGTTCGGTTTATAGACTGTGTAGAATAATTGATCAGATTAAATTAGAATTGTAGACTTTGTTGAGATCCTTTGTTTGATTCCTTGTGGCTGAATTGTGATATGTGATTCTAGTGAAATTATCCAAAAGAATACGTCAGGATTTGAAGTTTATGGAAAACGTTTGGAGATGGATTGAACAGCGTACAGTACTTAAAGCTCAAATTGCAGGATCTTTAGCAGCAGTTGAGACCTGAGAGAGGAGAGCTTGAAGCCCAATAAAAGTAAAACAACGGCCTCTCCATAGGTATGCAGAGACTTAAGATGTATAAAAGCGCTCCACACATGAAGTGAATACTGGAGAATAAAGGCATCCCCGCGTAGACCAATGAAATCATTGAGAAGGATGCCTTGACGAGACCGGAGGCAAAAGAAAAAAAATGCAAAGATTCGGCAACCAATAACAAAAGTGCCATCGCTATGACGAACCAGAGCAAAAAGGCTGCCAAATCTACTACACCCTGCTCAAACACACCAGGCACCGAAGTCAATAAGACTGGTCCTAATGGGTTCAAAAAGTGCAGAGCACGTGTGAAGTAAAAAACCATACCCAAGATCGAAGATAAGACCTAAGAAAAAAAAAAAACCCAACAGCATAGTCGCTAAGACAGGTAAGGGTAGAAAAGCAAAGGCGTCTATTGCACAGTGCTTGAAAACACCTGGTTCCGAAGCCAATAAGGCATGGTACGAGTGGTCCGAGTGAATCAGAAAACTGCAAAAACCAGATGTCATTTGACTTCGTGAAGAAGGTTATACCAACTTTTAAGTCTTGCAAAGAAGCTGTCTTAAAAGCAGTTCGTCTGGATGAGGCACCGGAGAGGCCTAAAGCCAAAATGAATGTACCTGGCATGGGTGCCGAAAAAGGGAAGATCCTTGGCTACTTGAAAGCGCAAAATCCTACGATCCATATGGACGATTAGGGGAGTGTCGCCGTGGAAGATAACATAGACGGAACCAAGAAACTGAAAAAGGGAAGGCAGATGGAGCAATCGAGTTCTCCTTGAGACTCACAAAGAAACCGGAGCCAAGCGAAGCGTCCATCACTGTGGAGAATACTTTGACAACCAATGAATGCAGTATAAGTAAATTTTCATCAGAGTGAGGATCAGGAAAGGATTAGGATCAGATAACTTTTGCATCTTTTATAACAGCAACGAAGGTAAGTTTAGGACTAGTATCGTTGCCAGTAAAAATCTTCACGTACTCATATGTTCTCTCATTACAGCTCAGGTAATCAAACGATGGTGGAGGTAAAGGGGAATGACGACATCTACGCGCTGGCGTCGGTTTACGTACTGTACGATGAAGGCACAAATGTTTCCTCTGGAAAAGTCAAGGTAAGAGGAACTTAATCTTAGGTTGTGATGCTAAAGCCCATCATACTATTTCGTGTAGATCTGATATTAACAGTAGAGGCGAGATTTTGGTCGAGTATATCTTTAGTACTAACCTTACTATTTGTAATCGTGGCAATTCACCAACTTTCATTACTATCAATAGAAGGGAGGTTGTTGATATTACACTCTTATCTGGTAACAATACCGCAAAGATATCGAACTGGAGAGTGTCCCACAAGGCATCACTATCCGATAATTGCTCGATACTCTTCGACCTGAACTCAGGTACTTTTGACAGGAAAAGCTTTGGAAACCTGCGTGGTGCTAACTAGAAAAGATTCAACAAGGAACTGGGGAGATCTCTTGGACTCCCACCTGAGGAAATCCCTAGAATGGAAGCAATCGATATGATGGTGGACAATTTTACCAGTAAGCTTTAACGCTCCTTTGTAAGAGCCTGTCGTATAAGACGCGCCAGGGGAAGAAATCATCCACCTTAGTGGGCCCCACAAATTGCAGAGCGTCTGTGTAAAACCTCAAGACTTAGCTGGAACCTCGCCAAGGAGGGAGCTATAGGTTGATCAACACGTAAAGAAAACGTCAAGCTTCTTAAAAAAGAAATCAGATTCGCTACGAAAAATTCTTGGAGAAGCTTTTGTGGCTCTATTCAATGTACCACGGAGGCAGCTCGTTTGAGAAAGGTCCTTACAAAGGTTCCATCACAGGTTTTCTTCCATCAAGAACTGTCATGGTACCGTAACAGACTCCTATGAGAATACGCTAGAGAGAATACTAGAAAGCAATGGCTTCAACGTAGCGGCCTACGCCGTTAATGTTGCCATTCTAGTATCAGGAAAGTTCCTCCCCATAATCAGCGAAAGACTCAATCATGCACTTCTATTATTGAATGACTGGGTCATAGGACGGGGTCTGGAAGTAAGCTCATGCATGCAGACAAGCGTTCGGGAAAACATGGGGATTGAAACCTAAAGTAGTATATTGGCTATACATACACTGCGTTGGTAAGCCTCATTCTAACCTACATTTCGATATTTCGATTCACTCGAGGCACTCGAGAAGAAATATCATCTTGAAAGTGTGACAAGGATTCAATGGGGAGGCTGTCTAGGGGTAACGAAATCGATATTGTCAACGCCAACAGGAGCATTGGAAGCAATACTGAAAATTCTTCCACTTAATTTACTGCTGATTGGCATCATGACAGGACACTAAGTGATAGGCAATCATGCAACACGGCTATGACTACCCCAAACGACTTCTATCGTTATGAGGAAATAGATTCCATTCGTCATTTTGCTATGTGATTATCCAGCACTAGTCAACAAAAGGAACGACACTCTTGGAGCTATTTCCTTGCAGAACTGAACGATTTAGAAAATATTGAGGTGAACAAACTCCAGAGATTCATACACGTATCTGAGTGGTTTAGTTTAGCCATGCACAACTGAAACTAGATTCTCTGGGGTCTCATAATTGGACACAACAGTCTCACTGCTAGTCTAAGTGAGTCGTTGAAAAGTCTTGTCAACAAGGCTACCCATTTACCTAACCTAACCTTATCCAAGCTGGTTACAGTCGAGGGAAAACCAAGGTCTCTAAAAATGAGTTGTAGAGAGTTGAAACACGTTGCACGAACCCGGATACTATAGGGTGCAGGCATTTTTGACGGCCTATGTCCTATGAGGAGTTAGAGGAACTAACCATTTTGAACCTTCTTTTGACGTAAAAATGTCTTACAATGCGTCCCAACGATACGAGTGCAGTCTAGAAAAGTTGGCGGAACGAATTTGTGTAGGAGTTGGAAATCTTCGTGCATCTGCTCATCTACTATTTTAGAGTTTCTGTTGTAAAAATAGTATCGGCGAATTTTTCTCAACATCTATCAGCTTCAAGAGTCGCGTCTTATTGGAAAAACTTCATTTCTACTTGCCTCATTCTGGTTTTAATCCTTTAAACGGAATTCCAGGAGGAATTGAAAACTTGTCTTCCATTAAAGTACGAATACTAAGCCAGAAGGAGTAACAATGCGGGTTCATGGAACACTACCTTATAAGTAGTAAAAAAGAATTGACACAGTACACATATCGTCACATGACCTGGGAATCCTAAAAAAAACACTATCATCAGGGAGATTATAACCATGTACGCTGGTAGATAATAGCTTCTTAACACTCTCTCTGGAATCGTTGACTGTTAAACCAAAACTTTTTCTAGATTTAGTGATACCTTTGCGATCTGTCACCTTTCAACACGGTGGAGATTTCCCAAATACTAAGCCAACCACTGATGAAAAATAATACCCCATACGTCTTCGGTGCCACCCATATCACTCGTCCTGTCTGTCATAACTTATAGGTACATTTATCCGCAGGCAATTAACTTCGCGAAATGATTCATTTATGTCAAGAACACATGTTTTATCGCCACGATGGTTTCCATTTTTCATAACACGTTCACTCCTGAATGACATTTATAACCCAATTCCTTTCAAAAACCAAAAAAAAAAAAAAAAAACATTCAATCACATCTCACCACCACACTGACAACAAAAAACAGCTGGAAAAACCATTCAAACACAACTCCATAGCCCATTCCCCACCCCATTGGTTGTAAAAAAAAAATGTCATCAACACACAAGTACCCCAACTCAGTACATTCGTCTTCTATTCTTATGTAACGATGGGGTATGCCAAAGCGGAAGAAATATATCCCTTTGAGTTCCGACGAAAAAGAAGAAAAGGATTCGTCCTTTTTTTTTTTCTTTTTTTTTCCTCTTGACGGAAATTAATTGAAATCTTCTAACAGATTTCTGACTGCCGCAGACAATTATTCGTCCTCAAAACTGACACCAGAAATGCCAGCAATTTATTCACATGACCAAAGTCCTTCCGCCGCCGCCGCCGCTTCCACCTTCATCCATCTATGTATTTGGGACTATCAAGGACTGATTGGAAGAAGACACATTTCTCGGCGAGCGCCAATGAATTCCAAATGAGGAATCCCCTTGTCCTTTTCCCTAAATTTGACCTCATGATTAATTAAGCGGACACACAAAGTGAATTAATTTGTGTGTCCCCCGAAAAAGGGATAAATCGATCCTTGTTCCCTTTCCGGTTATCGATTAAGCGTTCAGTTAGTCTTTAAGCCATCAAAATAGACTGTGATAGGTATTTTCACTACATACATTCGGATGGGGAAGGACTAAAATCCCCATGTCCTTGTTGGAATGGGACAATTTGTCAGTCATGTACCTTTGAAGCCGTAAACACAATAAATACAACATGATTTTCTATTTTCTATTTTTTTTTATGTTTACATAGATCCTTACCTCAGCAGGAAACGTATATCCCTCTACACTGTGCTCCGATCCGAATTGGTCATGCAGACCGTAGTGTATGTGAATTTCATGGAATCGATATCGATACGATAGCGGTCCGCCGGTTATGTTGACTGGCATTTGTGAGCCATCGTAATTCGCCACGGTTTCGTTGCCCGCCGTGAAGATGACACTGTGTCCGGTGTTTGATATTAAACCACTTATCTGTGGGACGATGGTGAACATGGTCAAACAGAAAGGATTAGTGTAACTTTTTTTTTGTTTTTTTTTTTACTCACTCTATGCTTATCGACGTGTAAAGGCCTTAAATTAGGATCGAAGAGTAAACGTTGAGGCTCAAGGTTTACTGGGGATTGTCTGCGTCCCTTGTTGCAAAGCGACCATTCCGGATTGATTAGACCCCAGAATGCTGGACCTAAAAAGAAAGAAAGAAAATAAAGCCTGACGATATAAAAATTTAAACGATGCTGATGCAATGACATGTCACGTGAAATGGTACCTCTTTTGGGTATTGGCGTATGCTATTGACAACCGAAATAAAGGATAACGAAATGCACCTCAAATCTACTCACTCTTCAGTGGACCAATCATACCTAAGATATTGACAGATATCCTCGTCAATTATGTAGCTGACGGCTATAGTAAGGCGGCTGTATTGCTGACTATAGCTGTCATGGGAATTTGCCTGATTGTGGATGAATTTGGGTGCGGCTTTGTAAACGATTGAATGATGCAGAACCCCTATTTTGGGAATGTGGGGTATAGTCACTATAGGAATGGATGTATCGGATGCCTGCGTATATCGCAGAACTTAGTAGTGTGGATGAGGAGATTCCGTTTGTGTTTGGAACAACGTGTATTTTGACTAACTGGGTATATTAAAGTATATTCTAACGATTAGTCATTCACCAAAAAAAATTGAAGATTTGATAAAGAGTTGATAGTGGAATGGGCAGTGGATATGATGGTACTACGAGGATCTATTAGTGTGCCATGTTGGATGCAGTACTGCTTGGAGATTCCCTAACTGAATGATATGGAGTAGATGAAGAGAATGTTTTGAGGTCAAACTTCGAATAGAAAAGAGATATATCAATTTGTTAGACATTGAAAGAACATTCAATGGTGGACAAACATACATATGTATGTATTCACGAAACGAGTCGTTTTGAAATATAAAGGAGTCCTTCTATGAATAGAATAAAGAGGTTGTAGGCGGGATTTCATATGAATTTTTTAAAGTTCAGAAATTGGTCTTAAGTGGAGGTTATTTATGACGATAACTTTGTGGTCATCCTGGGCAGCATGTTAACCTGAAATAAAGATAAATTCGTCGAGCACTGGATTGCGCGCGCTAGAAACAAGGATAAGGTTCAAAATCATGTGTCATGTGTAGGTTGTCCTCCGACTTGGTCTACATACATTGTATAATGGTGTTTTGAATCTGCGTAGTTTTTACAATAACAAAGTCGGCTTTTTGCGCTCTACCTCCACTGAATCTTTGTTTCCAAGTCCATGTTTGTTTCATAGTCAACTTCGCGTGCTCAACGTTCAGTTGCTAAGCAGTAAATGTAGCCAACTTACCAATTTTAACTTAAGGAGTTCATCTACTACCCCATGGTCAGTGTATCTGAGTCGGCAAAAACGAATCATGCGGTAATGGACTCTCGCTTAGTTGAGACAAAATCTTGCGTCATTTGTCAGGTAAGAAACATTTTTCACCAACTAATGAGGAAGCACTTTTAAGGCATTGAATCCAGACACGATTGTATTTAAATCAAATAATTAAGGAAACAAATCAAATGCTTTCAAAACAAGTTAAGAAAAACTTGATCATTTTACAGAAAGAGAAATAGTGTTGGCGACTATATAGATCCCTGAGGTACTCTAATTTTTTGTAAAAAAAATTATTTGTATATCGAAAGACAAAGAAAGATTTTCCTAGATTGTGTTGCCTGGTCGTCACTAGGGCCGAACATCTGCTCAGGATGTGATGTAGATATTATTTCTCATTTGTATCTTTGCAGCTTATATAAAAGGTATTGTGAGGGATACTAAGCTTGGCTACAGGGTTCCCAATTGGCCAGTGGCCTGTGATAATGGCTACAATTCTGACAATATCTAGTTTTGATTTATAAAGTAGTTCGGTTGACTTAAAGTTGTTGTAATAAGGCGGCGACTCCGTAGTCCATCTTCGATCCGTCCGTGTATATACCTACATCATAGTAGCTGATATCGCTTCCGTTTTCCCATTCTTCTTTGGTAGGGTTTTTAACTGAGAATTATTTCCTAGAATTAAAGGTTCGTATCTTGTTGCCAGTTGTAGAGGAAACCAATTATCTTGGTTTCCAAGATCCTACAGTATCCATAAGTCTTAGCATTCAAGAACTCAGATTCCTTGAGTTTGACAGCGTTACACGTAGCTGATTCTTTATGTAAGTTCGAGGGCGTTTAGATGCAGGATCTCACTAAGAGTATCTGTTGGACAATACCTCAAAGCTTCTGTGATGCCTACACAACGTCGATCTTAGCACTTATTGACGTTTATCGATATTGTACTCAATCAATCAAACCATAGCGCCATAGGCGTAGCACTAGGACATAAAGAAAGTGACTGACCATTTAGTTTAGGGGGAGTGATCTTTGGTACCTTTGTGTATGCAGATTTCCTCGATAGCGTTACTGATATGTCATATATGTACAGATTAAAAAGAAGCGAAGCTAGGGCTGAACCTTGCAGTAGCCCATTGATCAGCTTTCTTGGCCTGCTATGCGTATTATTTAAGAAAATTTGAAATGGCCTATCGCTGAGCATATTGTTTTATTGTGGTTATTTTGGTGCACGGAGCAACGGAGGCACTTGGAACTTGTGTAACAACCCATCTTTCCATACTGTAGCATATGCAGCGGTTAAATCTATATATGCCACTGACGTTTTAAGTTTGGATTAGAAGACTGCCTCGATGTATGTAAGTCGTTAGCGGTAGTCTGTGCAGCTTCAGTCAGGTCTGAAGCCTGCCTGTTCATTAGGTACAATTGCATCGATAACTGGCTGAATTCTGTTATATATCATTCTCTCAAACAGTTTGTATAGGACACTAAGCAGTGCGATAGGGTGAAAGATTTCTGGCTTGTCGTTTGACTTTCCAGGATTAAGCAGAGCCACTACTTTAGATTTCTTAAGTTCGTAGGAAAGTGTCCCGTTTCGAGTACGTTTGAGTAGAACCTTGAATCAAGTTTAAATCTCACGATAGCCGTTTACCTTCATATGATGATGTTGATACTATTGGAGATTCAGAGATTCAACTCAGCTACCCATATAAAGTCGAGAAGTAGAATCTATGGTACCATTGCCTTGGTGCGATAAAGACAAAAAAGCAGTGGAAGAAGGTGCACATCGCAATGCAATGCTTGACTGTGGGATGCGTATAGGCTGTGGTTAAAATCAATTCTTCAGTAGTGGAGTCCAACTGTAACATATAGTTGTTAATGCAAAGGTATCCTAGCCATCTAAGAAGGATTGTGATCGGTCTGATAGATAAAGCGAAACATCTGGGAGTGGTCCTAAAAAAAATGTCTTTTGGTACAGAATGTCAAGTCGAAGACATCCAAGGCGCTCTCAGTTTTCTGGCTCTGTAAGGATCCTTTGGCAAGACATGGAGCGTGTGACCAAAAAATATCCCTTGGATCTATATAGCTTTGATTAGAACATTTCTAGCTTATACGTCGGTTGTTCGCTAGAGGGGCCTCTTGTGTAACTTATCCCACGATCCTGGTTCCATGCAAATTTAAAGTCAAATTTCCTTGCGTTGAGCACTGGTTTCCTTTAAAGTCTGTACCCGGACTAGTCAAATCTTCATGGAAGGGTCCAAACCTAAGCAAATGTTCGGTCCTGATGAGTTCGTGAAGATCGAAGCACTAAACTTCACTACCACATTAGGCAACTTCTACTTTCCAAGCGGAGGTATACAAATACAAATATTTGGCGACAGGTCCATGTGCCTCAAGGCCCATTCATGTTGTGCGTGTTACATTCTTTATACGAATTTAAGGAGCCTACTGTATAATGCCGAAGGATAATTTTTCATTTGAGAAATTTTTCATGACAGTTATATTCTCGGATGTTTGTCAGACGCCATGAAATAGATTTTAGTTGCTGTCTGAGGTTCGAACCTCGAATCCCTCGCTCCGTAGTCCAATCCACTAACCACTTGACCCACGGCACCCACGGAGACCTATGGTATCCTAATGATATATATGTAGGTATTGTAAAGACTAGGTCGATCAGTCGGAGTATGGGCGTTTGTACTGACAGTAATACGGCGATTAGAGCCTTGCTCAATGCTTTAACCATCCAAAGTTGTACGAGAATGCAAGAACTCTTGGAACTTTGTTCGCAAGGATAAACTCTTTGACACTTGTTTGAGTCCCAGGTCACACTGGGATTATAGGGAATGAGATCTCCGATGAAATTGCAAATGCAAGGGTCAAAAGATGATTTCTCAATACCTGAATCTACTTTGGGTCTTTCCGCGTCCTTGGCCAGGGCCTACATTACCGATTGGGTTTCTTTCGAACGCAATTGTGTGTGGCGCGGCTATCGAGGATACAGGCTACCGAACATTTGTAAGAAATCAGTGGCATCTTTGCTTGCTTTTTCGCAGCAAAAATGCTGTGTATAACTTATTTGGCATTCTTATTGGACACTTTCGTTTAAATGTGCTAGGCCTTAAAGAAACAACGTTCTGCGACACCTGTCGAGAGGGCGACAATACTTCGAATCTTTTCCTTTGTGACTGTCCTGCCTTAGCTTCGGATCGGTGCTAATGTAGTCCGTTCTGATTACGTCACTGAAGGACCTTGATTCTAGCATAGTCTTGGGTGAAGATACTGATGCACACCTACATGGCTTGTGAGGTCAAAATATTGTGAGTCTATTACCCACCTTTTTGAAAATGACGACGGAATTATTTTGCTCTTATGTGGTACAATGGAATGGTATTCCAGTACACTTTAACGTAGTCCATCCATACTATTATGGTATGAAAATGAAGGGGCTTGACTAATCAAACATGGCTAGGTCTGAAGGTGCTCTAACTACGAGAGCTAATGCCAAAACTTTTCCTTACAACTATATGCGAAGTTTATGCCGAAACAATGCAATAGCCAGAGATTTTGATTAGAGAAATGTGAAGCATTTCATGAGTTTCGGAGGTTATTATGGAACATCACGCTTAACATGTAACATACCAAGAACAATTTCAGCTACTTATGTATGTATAACCCTAGATTGTATCAACTCAAGCGTAAACCCTTACAAGTTTTGAGTTAAACAAAAACGAAAAAAAAAACTTTACATTTTAACTTAAATTATGTATGCTGTACCGGATTTGTTATTTATAAACTCGTGACCATATGAAGCAAAGAACTCTCTCTCTGTCGATAAGCATGTCCTAGCTGAAACTATGGAGAAACTTATCCGTCTATTGACTTACAATTCCCAACTAACTCTTGTTGTCAGAAAGGATTCTCAAAGAATGAGAAAAAAACCCTAAATAATAGGATAATAGTCATCTTGTTAACATACAACCAAAACAACTTAGTCCTTCCACTCAGATAAACTGATAGGGCACGTACTCAATCGCCCAGCTCCTGCAAACGACGACCCAACGACGAACCGAACCGAACCGAACCCACAAGATAACCAAATTGCGGATGTTCTTCGATCTCGACCCCAATCACTTCAGAATTGATATCCTCTCCGTTCAACTCATCATATCCAAAGAGAGAATCTCTGAAAATAGGATTGAAGTCTTAAACTAAACAGTTCCCTTCATTGAGTGGATGGAGGGTTGATCGTTGACGCATAATCACTGTGTGATACAAGATAAAAGTCATTAAAATGTGTGTTTGCAGGGAGATACGGCAGCCGTTCGCCCCAAACCCAAACCGCCCCTTCTTCGAATGCACTTAAGCATGTTGTTGCAATAGTTCGTGATATCACGTCTCCTGCATCCATCCATTGTACGAGCGAACAACACTCAGCACAAAAAGATATTCATTCTCTCCCTTGCAAAGGCAAGTGGATGCGCTCCTTCGAGTAGATGTTGTACTTCCAAACACAAAGGTGCTCGAGTAGTCCTTTTCATCTGTGTGCTCTTGCGTCTGTATCTTCTTCCGTCTCAGGGCAATAACAAACGACTCTCGCGCTCCAGATAGATTGTGTGCAAATGGGTGTATAGCTAATCACAAAAAAAAAAAAAAAAGAAAAGGTGGAACATTTTTATGGTGCGCTTCCTTCCTCCGACACGCCGAGAAAGGACGAACAAAAAAATAACAAAAAAAAAAAAAATCCAAAAATTCATTCAACGTGAATCTGCAGGTTTTTTTTTTCTTCTTGCAACACCACAGCTTCTTGGAGAGAATCCTTCTTCTTTTGAAGAATAATTTTCTGTATTTCTTTCGGAAGACAAGTGAGCGATTTATTTGACACTCGTGCACAAGGACTCAGTTGCAGAAGGAGTTATATTAGAACTTACCTGAAATTCCATCGTAGGTCCACCATTCCTCCCAGCTGACGGCAAACAGAACTGCAAAAGAAAAGATCAAAAGAAAGAAAAAAAAAAATTTGAGAAAATGTGTTCTTCTACAAAAAAGCTTGGGAGTGGGAAGGAGGAAGGATGAGAAAGGAAAAAAAAATCCCAAATAGTGATTTTGGCTTTCATTTATTACCACAGTTCCTACCACTTCGCGCTCGCCTCACATACATCCATTAATTTTAATCATGGACCATGACTTTGCCTTAAGCACACACCTTCACTTCGGCGGAAGATGATTCTAAAGAAAGGAAGCTCGCTATGATTACAACAATAGACCATAGATCCAAGTGGCAAGTGGCAAGTTTTTTTGGTAAAAAAGCCACTTACTTCCAGTACCAGGCTAAGAACGGGACCATTATTAGCCAGACTTGGTCGGTTCGGTCGGTCGGTGTTATGTTATTAATGACACGGTTAAGCTGTGAATGACTTTAGCTCTAAACTTTTGTAAAGCAGGCGGGGGTGGTTGGACTTGAAGCAACAATAATGGTGATGGAGGAAAAGTTTCCATTTCTTTCATTTTTTTTTTGTTCAAAATACCTTGCATGACTTTTAAAGTGGAATTCTCAATTAAGGGAAACCTCATGGAGCACTCTGGCTCTCTTGAGGCATACCCCATGCATGATGTTATTTTTACTTTTTTTTTTTATTCCCGCAGAAGTTTGTCTTTGTTTGTGTACAACATGTCGCTGGCGTTGTTGCTGGTGGTGCGCCGGTGGCAGTGGGCAAGGCCAAAGGTGAGCTTGGGTGCTTGAAGTGGGTGGAAGAATGCAGTTAGAAATGAGAATAGCTTGAGAACCCTGGAGGATTCGTTGCACCCAGAGTTAGTTGCCACTGTTTGATTGTGACTTGCGACTTGTGACTATAACTATGACTACGACTACGGCTATGACTATGACTGTGACTGTGAATTTCCACCCTTGATTCATGACTGTGATGGGTATAAATACACACACGTAAGGTTGACAGCCATTCAGACATTCAGGCAATTGGAAGCTGAGGTGGAGCAGAAAACCGCTACAATAAAGTCGACTTGACATTGATTTGTAGGTGAATGTATTTTAAAAGGTTTTATGGTTCCAAGAAATAGGATAGGGATTTGCATCTTAGAAAAGGACATCAAAGTAATTTTTCGAAATGGAACTACTCAGTTTAAATCGTGAGTTGAATTTAACCATAATGTGTTTTGTAAGAATGGTACTGGGAACTATACGTTTAATTCTAACAATATATAAAGAATCACTCTATCCCAAGCAGCTACTTATGACAACTTTTCCAATTGTCGAAAACAGGAAGTAACATTTATGGGCTCGTCTAGCAAGAGGTGTCATTTTGCATTCAATCATTTCTCGTGCTGTGTGCTGCCATTCGAAAATGACAGTTCTAGTTGGATACATTTAAATTTCTCAGTTTCCGATAGAGAACGTGGTAACAAAGTGGAAGCTCCGAAATTGGGTTAAGCGGTAGATAAAAAAAAACACATCAATACTGTCAACAAGAAGGGATTGACAAAGTCGATAGGACATCACTGTCGACAACTATAATTTTGACATAGTTTTGAGACTTTGTCTACTTTGGTTCTGCTATTATTTCTGACAACACTACCTCAGGAAAATTACAACGAAGAAAAGGAAGATTAACTAGCTATTGCTAATCGCTTATTCTTTGGGCTGAGAAGGCAATTGAGGAGTAAGGCCCTATCTAGAACAGCAAACAAAAATCGATTTAAGACCATAGACTCTCTTGAAAGCGGATAATGATATGTATTTTCGGTCGTTTCGAGAAAAAAATTTCTTCGTAACATGTTCAAACCCGTTTGTGTTGACGGAGGAAAAGATTTAACGATAAACTATACGAGCTGTACAAGGACATTGACCCAGTACATGGTTAGGGTACGTAGAGCCATAAAGTATCTGACACGATACTCCAGCTTCCAATGAAGAAAGACACAAACGATCGAGTACACGAAATTCGATTTAAAACAATCACTTAAATGATATTAAGGATATCGCTAGCCATTTCTCATCCACAAAAGTAGGTGGTGATGAGAGGATAAACTCTCTCTACATAATGAGAGGGAGCTTATTAGCAGCTTGGCTATCGAAGGAAATGTATAGGGTGGGTCATTTATTGGTTGGCTTTTGGGACACATAGCCCTATCTTGCTAGAACCATAGTTCGACTAAGTCCAAATTCTCAATTTCTGGCCATAAAAAATCAGTTATCATGTGCTCTCCATTGACTGTAATGTTTTTTCTATTATCGTTTGGGAAGATAAATGTACACAAAAATGGCCGCCACTGCAAAAACTACACCAAACAGTCACACGTTCAAGATGCATTGGCTAACGAACACGGGAATATGATCAGTTATCAATCAGCAAACCAAGACTTTCATCAAAACTTGCACAAAGTTGGTGCATTATTTCGATCGAAATTTCTTTTCAAAATTCACCCTGTTACGGTAACATACATAGCATCCACTTTGGAATTAACTTTGCAATATTACCGCGAAGATATAATACTGGCTGTCTGTCACTTTTGTGCATAAATGCATAAGAGTTGTAGTGTCAAAATAACATATGATTCAAAAAGAAACCAACAGATGGCCCACGCTTTACAAAATGGGCTGGAGCTTGATAGAAGCTTTGTAGAATCAAATCTATGAGGTTTTAGCGAGGCGGTCTATTCAAGGACAGATTGTATGCTACTAGAATCTAGAAAAGAGATCAGTAAGGCTACCATATATAAGGCAGGTGACGCCTGCTTTAAAGTCAGTTCACTCCTTTTACCAATGGTCGATTAGCTAATGAAAAGATTCCATAGCCTTGTACCACGGATCCCTTCATTGATATTAACATCAAGTAATATCAATGTTTTGTATAAATCCTTTCTGACCTTGCTTTCAATAAAGCGATGCGATGTGAGAGATGAGATCGGCATTGTCGCAGAATACTTGTGGCTTTCTTGTCTCTATGTATTCAGGAACATGGAGAAGTACATGGAGAAGTTGATAATAGCACCAAGGTTTATACTAGCAGCATCCAATTGCGAGCATTTCCTAAAATGCTGCTTTTACTACCATCAGCTTCGAGAAGGTATTAATGGGAAGAATATGTGGTATGGTTTCTAGTGTAGCTATAGGAGTGGCTCTAAGTGGTCCTGTCATGATCCACAAATTGGAGCAGGAGTTAAAGATGGTACTCTGTACCTTCTTGAGAACAATACTAATGCTGTCTTAGACGGTTTAACACTGAGATCAAACTATCCATCCACTTTGTAAGTTTATTAAGGATAGATTTCCTCAGGTATCTTATTGTAAGAAGGAGCTTTCCTGATATCCATATCTATTGCTATGTCATTCGCATAGGATATGACACTGAACTTCTCTTTGCTCAAAGTTAGGAGTATCTAATGACCCTGGTCACTATTTGTTAGGCAGCACAGCAACTCACAATGGGTAAGCCTGCTTCTAAGCATTTGCTCGATCCAGTAACAAAGATAGTTCACAACCGTCAGGCGAAAAAGCGCAGCAAACATAGTTTCTGTTTTGACAATGTTGAAAGTACCGTAATATCAAGGAAGGACACCATAGTGAAATTTTTATCAAACGATTTCACTATGATTACCAATGAGTGTAAAGGAATCTCTACCGATTGCTCCTTGCGGTAAGTATGATAGGCACTGAGGAAGGAGAAACCAGGTTTCTGGAGATGATAGTTTCTTAGTTGTTGTTAGTTGTACTACAAAGGCAAATCTTTCGAGATGGCCTTGCACCATTGAAAAATCACTGAGCATCAAGGAATTTATCATGGTCGCATTCCTGGATATTGAGGGGGCCTTTAACAATGACAGATCTACTTATGTATACTGATAGATTCACAGATGCAAGCCTGAAAGTCGATTCTTCACTTGGAGTATTGATCAATCAATTGCTCACACGCAGGATTATCAATTCGCAGCTGAATGATTTATCGGCTAGAAGATTTATTAATTGTGGATCTCCTCAGGGTGGCGTTTTGTCGCCTCTTCTGTGGAATCCAGTGGTCAACGGACTGCTATTGGGCATAGAAGGGACTAGATGCAACGAAATCGCCCTTAAACTCCCAAGGAAGTCATCCAAATTGCTCTCCCACGGCTTAGCAGATGGGCCTCAAAATGCGGACTAGATGTTAACCACTTAAAAAAAAAAGTTGTCCTCTTTATATTTCCTGATAAAGAGGACATTAAGTTCTCCTTATTGTCCCTACCACGATTAATGCCACCGCTATCTGGAAAGCCAATCTACTTGAACACGTAAAGTAAGCCTTTACTACTATATGGCGTGATCGTCTGGTAGCCGGCTCTAATAGGGCTACTCACTTTGATTTCCTATTTACGGTGCAAAAATCGCCATGCACATGCATCAGTGATGCACTGAGAATTTCTCCCCCAGCAGCGCTAGACATTATGCTCCACTTGCTCCCCTTAGATCTGCTTGGCAAGCAATTGGCTGCGAGTGCGGCTATTCGACTTAAAGCCTCCTCTAACTATCATGAGGGCCACTTCTCGATAACTGATTTCCTCAATTTTACTCTAGAAGATACCAGCTAACATTACGTCGACCCAGTTATTTGACCGAAACTTCCGCACGAGCATCCCTAAGTAAATGGTTCACTGCTCCCTCTCCTGAGGACAGTTCAGTCCACTTCTACACGGACGGCTCCAAGACTGATGAGAGGGTGGATTGTAGTGTCTTCACGACAAGCTTAATCTGAGCACCTCCTTCTGCCTCCCAGATCATTGTAGCTTTTTTCAGCCGAAAATCATGGCGATCAAGGAAGCCTTGTCCTGGCTAAAATGTAATGCAATATCTATCATGGATATTAGCATTTTTCTTCACTTCAAAGAGCACTTTAAACTGCCGTTTATCTCTTCTGGATATGACTGAGCAGTTCCATATTCACCTATGCTGGGTGAAGGAATTGTAAGGCTACTAAGCTCGCCAGACAGGGTACAACTCCTAGGATCCTACCGAAGTGGCGGAACCTGCTTATGCCTCTCGCTACTTGTAAAGTCTTACTAAAGCTCGACTCTTTTAGCAAAATTGCATTTAGGTGGGAAAGTCTCTCTTCTTGCAACATTTCGAGACAGATCTAGTCCAGGCTTGATCTGGAACGTAGTGTTGAGTTGGTCCTGTTGAAGCGATCCCAGATCAGCCACGTTATCGGTCTTCTTACTGGACACTGTCTGGTAGGCCAACATGCCAAAGAGGTAGGTCTATTTTCACATGACTTCTACAGAAGCTGTAGGGATGAGGAGGAGGATGAAATCATTCTCTACCTATGTATGTGCGCAGCTCTGTCTCAAAAAAGACTACTCTATCTCGGAGCTCACTTCTTTGACAATCTAGGCGAGCTGCCATCAGTAGGTAGTCCCGGGTAATCAAATGGTGTGATTCATGACTCACTTAATCTTAAACCTTTGTATGTATGATGGAATACTGTAAGGGATTACTATCCAAATTTGTCCTTATATGGAAGTCGATCAATCTTTCCAAGGCCAAGAGGATAGACTACTTGGACAGAAGTCCTTAGAGGATGCGTCGGAGGTCTTGGAAACCGTGTCCGTTGACTGAAAACTATTGTTTAATAAAAATCGGGAGTGTGATTATATGGACACGCTGCAGCTTGGCGGACTCAGGTTAAGAATGCAAATTTGTTGCATCTTTTCTAATTCATATTAGTTGATTTACTAGACTTGCAATTGGGTTTAGAACGTTTAGAAAATTTTAAAACCAAATAAAGGGCCCTCTATAGGGAACTTAGATTGTAGATTCTACCACGAACATAAGTCAGAAACGAACAGTGGCAAAGAACGTCTAAACTCTGGAATTGACTATATATTCTTCACTTCAAACTCTAGCAACTTGAGTGCAGAATCAACAACCATCTGTTAGCATCTCGGGGACTTCTCCTACCATTAGTGGCTCCCTTCCCTCAAAATATAATAAAAATAAAGAAGTCTCGAGGTAACAGATTAATTGGTACTTCTTGTACTCTCTTGGTACTTCAATAGAATTGAATGTAGGTCGGTATACCCTGTATACTCGAATGACATAATTTTTGTTTTATTTCGTAAAACACTTGAAAAATTCTCCTGAACTCCTTGACATTCCATTCTACCTCCAGCCAGGTTTCAATCACAGCGAGGTTATTTTTAAAGTAAACCATAATACGTACGCCTCCAAGAAAACAAAAAAAAAAAAACAATTCAAATTTACGTAGGTACACCTGCTACCAAAAAGCCTAAAAGGTCAACAAACCCCTTACATTTACAAGTGCTTTTGCGCTTTTCCCCCTTTTAGCTGCAACAGAGAACGGTTTATTTTTTTTTTTTACTGTGAGGGCTCCCAATTTTTTTTTTCGTCTATCCATAAAAAATAAATCGACTCTAAGTGGATTATTGTTCCATTATAAAAAATCAATACCCCATCAGTAGAGGCATCAATTGGCCATTTCGTGAATGACCCATTGTACTGCCATCAGGCCGTATAATGGCCTGCCTTTGCCAAAGCCGCCGCTGTGCATATTGTATTTCCATGGAGCACGGGAATTTATTATTACGACTTCACTTTCATTTACCAAAAATGTCCATGTTAGGTCAGGCCAAGCAACAAAATCACAATTAGCTACACACATAAACCTTTATCCTTTCAATGAACTCCTAAGCCAGTATAACGGGTGACATAATATTAATTAACCTTTACCACATGACATCCATTGTGGTGTGCAAGGGTTAAATGAAATTTTAAACACTGGAACATGTTGTTGTCATCCTTGGAAGAGGATTAAATTTGTGGGTGGGTGGTGGGTGTTAATGTTTTTATGTCTCTTTGTTTTCATTTCCTTTGACACAGAGCTGGAATAAATCGATATTATCCTTTTGCAACAGGTTTTCTCAAGTAGATTTCATTTCACATCAACAAATCCATGGAGAAAAACGAATCCCTATTGTCAAAGGCTTGGTCTATACATATTTAAGGGTCCACACCCAGGAATTCAATACATTCATAAAGGAAAAACAAAAAAACAAGACCATGGTTGATAATTTGATTATAGTTTTCGCCACCGCACTAATAAAGGAGTGCCTCCGGTCGTCATTAAAAATACAGGACGAATTTTTATTCGACGAAAGGATAGCGACGAAGCCACGTAGCGGTTGAGTGATCGGTGTCAATGAATGTTTGATGGGACAACTATAAAAATCGAGGATGGAGAGCAATTTCATTCTGCAGTTTTAGGGTTGGACAAGGATAATGCCACTGACACAGAGTACGAACATGAGTGACAACAGTTTGCCAATAAATTGTGCTCAGACAGAGTTTGGTCTTGGTCTTGTGGCATGGCTGGAGAGAGTTAAATATCCACGGGGCAAGTAAAATTAAAATTGTCATTGGAGGACAAACTCCACAGACACACCTTTGTTTGTGGTTATCCGTGGATGTTTTGTGACCGCCAATAAATCTGATACAGCTCAGAGCTACACAGCTAACCCAACCCTAAAAGGGTGACGTGTTTTTAATGGACTCACGATAAGGAGTGAACTCCGCAAGGATATTATGAGTAATGGCAATTTATTCTAGTAAAAGTTATGGATGTTGGCTGAAGTGGAACCTTAGATCGAAAAGTTTATTGCTCGCATTTTAACGATGAGCAGCAACATCTTTGTGAAAACAAATTGTTGGGAAAATAAATTGCTGAATTATGGTGGTTTTTAGAAAATCAATAATTTCATCCAATCGATTGGAATATCTGTAACCAGATTTAATGTAACTGAAGATACCATTCAAGGTTGATTTTTCTTGAAGCATTTCTGTTTTTTTGTCGAAACTCAGGTGAAATTGGAGAACTAATAGCAGAAAGGACTGATGACACAGTGGTCTCTAGCAAAAGGAGACGCTAAGCTATGACGATTATTTATTAATGAAGGTAAAATGAAATTTATAGGTAGGTAGGCTGTTTAGTATCAGTAAACATTGGAGGCAAATTACAAATTACTCTAATGATTGATGAATAATTGGAAATGAAGAAATAAGGTCATGCGTTTATATCTCATGAGCACAGTACACAGTTAGTCAAAAAGGAGTTACTACACCGCTATTTGTAGACAAATTGTATTAAAGTGAACGTTGGTATGAAGCAAAAAAGATCTGCAACGACTTTCAGGATACTCCTACTGCAAGAAGTATTTTCTCGAATACTTGTCCTTGCAGCACTGTGCACTAGACAAGATCCTGCATATCCTCCTCCTAAACTTTTTTATTGAAGGTTTTGCCACAAAAGAAGCTCTCGATTCAGAGAATCCAACTTATGGAAACAGACCACCTATGGACATTCGGTTATATTAAGCACAATAAAAACAATGCGTAGAGTGGGAGTAGGGTAGTAGTAGGGATAACGATCTATGGATTACTACACAGAATTAGAGATAGGCTCGGGAACAGGTTTTTACTTGGAGGCACTGCAAAAACCAGAAGCTTGTAGTATATTCCAATCTAAAATCCTGGCCATAGAAAATCCTGCAGGGTAGTCACCCTCCTCTGTCGGATTTAAATCTCTCACAATCAAATCAAAAACTATTAGGAAATATCGTGAGGCACTGAACACCATTAGGCACTGTTTGGTCAAACTCTACTGAGTTTTCCGGAAATAGATAGGTAGGTATGTTGGAAGGATGACTGCACTTGCACTGATAATGTGCAGCATTACTGACTTTTATACCCAAAACTTAATCCATGTCAGAAGCGGCCCTCTTAAACCATCCGGTTTTCGTGATGAATTTTACGGTAGTTTTAGGTGGCGTGTTAGCTAGTTCGTTGAGTACTCTTTCCAAGGGTTGAGTAACTAGTTCCGTTGGGGCTTGGACATTCGCAGTCTTCTGTCTTCTCTACCTCTGTATTGCCACAGCCTCTGCATAGGCCTGTGGTGTTGATTTTCATTCTTCTAAGATAGTCCGCCATTGAGTTGTGGCCTGTGAGGCACAAACTGCTGAAGATATCAAAATCTCACATTTTATTATTATAGATCCAATGATGCTCTATTACCAAAGATTTGGATATGCGAAGAGGAAAATTATTTTTTTGTGATCCTTGATGGAGGGCGATATACATACATTCGAAATCTATTTTTATTGAAATCGCCATATGAATGATTATTCCGATTTCCCTTCGAATAGCGATCCCACAGACCCCCAGATATGAAGTCTGGATCCACTCGACTTTATAGATAGACAGAAAACCTCAATCCTAGTATCTAATATCAAGCTCGAAATTGTTCACAAAACTAACTCTATAGTATAGTGTGTATAATGCTCAACACACCCCATTGGAGGGGTAGCTCTAACTGTCCCAGAGGTGTCAAAGAATGCCATTCTTAGAATATTTGTCAAAATCTTAAGGTTGGTGGGTTTTTCGTCTCTTGCCACTAGACCAAGTTACCATACGTCAGTATCGGTTGTATGTAAAGCTACATAATTACTTTAGGGCTTGGGCGTCAGGATTTGCCGAATATCCTGTTGCAGGCATGGTATGCTATCATTGCTTTCTTTGTCATTTTCTTTATGTGGAGGTTCCAGTTAAGTTTCCTATCTTGGATGATTCCCAGATACTTGACGTAGTCAGAAATTTTTAACGCAGTCCTCTCAATTGATGGCATTTTAAATTCCGGTATTGTCCTTTTGTTAGTAAAAAGGATCAATTCTGTCTTCTGTGGATTAACTAAAAGTCCGCAGTTCTTGGTCCAAGTATTAAGCATGGATAAAGCATTTTCTATTTGAGCACGAAGAGTGGACAGAAACTTTTCTGTCGCTAGCAGTGCTAAGTCATCTGCATATGCTACTGCTTAACTAAGATTTCGATTACCACGAGGACTCAGAGAAGGGGCGATAATACACCACTTTGAGGAGTGCCTCTGGATGCTGACACCCTAATTTGTGCATCATCTAGTTCTAGGTCTTGGATGTAACTTTGGCGCTAAGCTCGTGGTCTGGAAAGTGTACAATACTGTTATATTCTCTGACCATAAAATGATTTGTTTCACCATATCCAAAAATCCTAGAGTTCAAAGACCTTATCACAATCCCAAAAAGAACTGACTGATATGCTTTCAGGAGCGTTCTAGACGGTTCGAGGGGATATCACACCCTAACCACACACTCTGAGAGTGACCGCGAGGTGAAAAGAATTACTTCAGCTCTCCATTCAGCATTTGTTAGGTCCTGCTTGTTAGGGACAAGAAGAATCCCAACCCCGTATGGTGGTCAGCCGAGCTTCTGACCTTGTGGACAAATGTCCGTAAGCTATACAACGTGAGCAAGCGCACAAAGGATCACTCTGATTGGGACCGGTACAAGGAAAGCATATTCTGCAGTGAAATAGAGTCCACTAAAGACCCACTAGACTACGAAAAATCCTTTCAAAGGAACCTACTTCCAGGCTAAACCAGGCTTCATCAGAAAACTAAACGGATCCTGGACAGAATCAAGCTCTGAGACCCTAGAACTCCTCTTTAAGACTCATTTTCCAGGATGCAAAATCCTAACATCTAACACTGCAGCCCTTATCACATAACAGCCAACACAAACCACTGCCTGGGTAACCACATTTTAGACGTGATGATTGTAGACATTATGCTACAAAGCCACAACTAGTATCAGTCCGGAGCTAGCGAACATTTTTCGCGGGTGTTTTAATTGCTCATGTATTCCTCGAGCCTAGAGAGAAGTCATAGTCATTTTCACATCCAAATCGGGTAAACCCTTACATACTAGTCTTTAGTCTATACATGCAACGAAATCTTAGGTAAAAAGTGGGAGCTCAAGCCCGCCATCACCCACTGGATATACACAGCCATCGTCAGAGCCATTCTATCCTATAGCTGCTCAGTCTGGTGGCCCGCAGCGTATAAGACCACGTAACTCAGAGCACTAACGGGTCATAAACAACGGGATGGGCACACTTGTGTACCGAGACAGATTATATATCACAATCCCACGACTTCAGCGTAATTTTTAAGACAATCTTCCGTTCAAAAGAGGATTGGACGGTAGGGCCATAAACCCGAATAATATCTCGATTTTCACGGATGGGTCAAACACTTGCGAAGGTGTAGGCTTTGGCATATAATCATATAAACCCGAAATTGCTCGCCCTCTGAGACTTCCAAACCATGGCAGTATGTTCCAAGCGGAGGTATTAGGAATCGTAGAAGCGGCACGAGAACTATCAACGAAATTGCACTCATGAAATGGGATTGAGATACATCGACAGTCAACCCGCTATGAAGGCCATCTCATCCACAGTCGTTAAATCCAAAACTTGTGAAACAATGTCATGAAGAACTCATAGCACTCACAGCAAACACGAAGTTTCACTTCTTTGGGTTCCAGGATACAGCGGCATTTAGAGAAGCACACGAGACGACATCTTACGACGACATCTCTTCATGGGAATTATTACTGGCCACAACCTCCAGGCGACCCACCAAAGAAGAATGCGAGTAGATACTGATAACCTCTGCAGAGGCTGTGGCGACGCGGACGCAGAAGAGAGACATATCACTTCCCATGCGAATGCCTAAGGCTGTGCAGAACTATGAAGATCTTGGCGACCTGTCGGGAAAGCCATCACTGTTCCGTTTTTCAGGCAAAAATCATAGCGATAAAGGCAGCCTTGTACTGGTTTAAAAGTAATGCAATATCTATCAAAGATATTAGCATTTTCACTGAAAGTCAAGGGGCATTCAAGTCCTTGGAATCGTGCTCTTTCACGTCAAAGGCCACTTTAAACTTCTATTTGTCTCTCAGAGCCATTCAACATTCTCGTTTGCTGGGTGCCAGGCCATATAGAAATTTTGGGAAACTGCAGGGCACGAGGCTAAGGATTCTGCCTATACGGTAAAAAAAAAGCTGCACTCTTTGAACAGAACCAACCACAGATGGGAAAATAAGTCAACATGTCATAATATGAAGACAGATCTGCCCGAAGCTGGTTCAGAAACGTAGTGCCTGGTTGGATAGGTTAAAATACTGAGGCCGGGCCTCTTTTAAAATTCTGCAGGAGGTGTAGGGACGAAGAGGTGTGCTCCATTTAGGTGCTCTTTCGGTATGAACTTCCTTCGCTTCATAAAAAGGTTCGGTTAGTTTTATCAGTCCTGGGTGGAAAAAGTGAAAAGACCCATGATATCACAAGGGATCTCATCGGGTTCAAGTGTGTCTGTATCTTGGTACAGATACCCAACCTAACCTAAACCTACGCTAAATTTCGAGACTAGTGAGATTTTAAATGAAGGCAACTTGGTCATTCAAAGAATGACCATCAAGAACAGCAAAATCCTCACACTAGCAGTGCTCTGTATTTCAAATAAGTTTGCCTAATCATTCTGAAGCCTCTGACTGTTTCATTATCATTTGTATTAAGTATCTTCTCTGGTGAGGCACATATTTTTAGTATTTTGTTGCCACAATTTGAATTCGTATATATGTACACAGTTGCAAATAACGATATTCCAGGTATGGATTGAATTAACGTCCATTAATTCCCGAATGGCATCTGCATCCGAAATATACCACAGTTGACACCACTAGTCCACAATTAACGCATACAACTTTATAAATAACGTATGCCATCAGCATCAGACTTCTCGCGAATTCCTTCACAATTTTAACTAAAATTTTCCCAAAATATCCCTCCATGTACATACATATGTATGAACGTAGGCATGTAGTTTCCGGCTGAACTTCCACAAAATCAATTTAAACTTTTCACTTGGAGAATGTCTGCCTTTGAAGTGGCATCATAAATTTAAGCCTAACAGGAGGACGGACAAAACCAAAAAAAAGAAAATATGTATAATCTTCTTCCTTGGATGCATTATATTTTCGTTTTCCTTTGCTGAACTCCATTTGCAATCTATCATCACTAAAAATCAATCTAAACTGCAAGGCCATACCAATGCATACCAATACAAGACCACATTCATATTCTGGCCTAATGTTTGCTGGCAAGAGAGTCCTATGGCATCGCATCCAGCTCACTCTTTCCACAATTTACAATTGATTTCACATAAAACACTACATCCTGGTTTAAGATTCAAAAGATAGACCAAAAAGGAGAACCACACTGAAAATAAATCCTCGCACACATACAGGCTCACGTCAAAAGGCGTCTCTCCTAGGAATTGGATATGGCACTCATACAGAATGTGGTAACCCCTTTTGGTATGAGTGTACGCTTTATAATTCTGACCATCTGCCTGCGTCCGCTTTTTGAACAAATAATGGAAATTCGATGAAGAAGAAGAGCAAAAAAGGATTAAACTGCATTTTCCACTCGATCAGGATGTTCCAAGAACGGGGGATTTTCTATGCTCATTTTCTTTATCGGGACTTTTTTTTGTTTCTTTTCTTTTTTAATTTTCTTTTTATTTAAAAAAAAAAAACAGAAACCTTGAACAATTGTGGGATGAATAAATCGATTTACACAGGATTCATTGGAGGATTCTTAAGGAAGAGATTTGCGTAATGAATGCAATTCGATTATGCACGATTGGATGAGGGAGGATAGAATAAATTTCAACCCGCATGGGGAATGAGAACGGAAATTAATAATTAAAATGGTTTGTAAAGTACATCGGTACCGTGGAGACATGGTACTTCATGGTCACATCCTTGCCCGTGGAGGTATCTTAATAATCCCAGACTGCATGCCGGAGGATTGTTAATGTCCCTTAATGAGGTGTCAACATGAAGAATGGATTAAGAGAGGTAGTCCATATTGCCGAAGGTATTTGCAATTGAAGGCTATGCAAGTGAAAGACTACTTGTGCGCGGTTTAATCCTTTCTATTGTTGTGAACAGAAATTGAATGGTGACGTCAATGCCAATCGCAGCGAGACTGTCGCTGATTGCATTTTATAGTCAGGATCGATTCAAACGTTTTCGTAACAAACTGAAACGATTGACAGATACATAATTCCTCCAAAATTGACATGCTCTGTGCTAGATGCAAGTACATATAGTAGGTCGGTGTATTCATTTCGAAAGTGGTGCACTTTTTTCATTAAATTATTCAGGACTAATCATGGTCATGGATTTGGAACAGGGGAGCTTACATGTAGTCTTTAGCAACGTTTTAAAACACCTTGTAGCTTCTTGTAGGAGAACCTATTACCCTAATTGGAAAAGGAGTTGGAGAGGCAAGAGAAATTGGGACAAAAGGTCATTGCTAGGTATATACAATGAGTAATGCTCAGTATATTCCATTGGAGTAAGTCAGAACTGTTTGCAGGTACACCCATCATGACAGATATGAAGCAGGTGATTAGAGTATACCTATAGATTTATGAACTCATCTGGGTGTTTGTCTGAACTAAAGGATATCTAGGAGTCAGTGAAATTGACTGATTAGAGTCATGGAAAATCTTCATATATTTACGAGCACTATATGGTGAAAGTTTAAGATAAGTTTAAGACCTATTCCACCCTACATATATCCAACTGAACATAACCCCTTTAAGACACCATCGATAACCAACAAGAGCCCTCACAGGTGCGTTTGAAACTAGCTGCCCAGTGAGCAAAAAATGTAAGAGGCAATAAGGTTCTATGGTGGAGTAATAATCTGTCAAGCCTCCGATCCAGAACGTGTAAATTATTTAATGCAGCGAAGCATACTAGAGTCTGGGAGAGCTACAGAATGGCACTGACCTTTTATAACAAGGAAATAAGGAAAGCGAAACGAGGAAGCTTTATGAAGTTCTGTGAGACAATCGCAAGTACTCCTGCTGCGGCCAGATTGCACAAGGCGCTAGCAAAAACGAGAAGAATACCAACGTCTATAAGAAAACCGGATGGAAAACCTCACCGAAAATGAGGGAGAGAGGTCACGACTTCTATTAGAAATTCATTTTTCTGGCAGTCTTCCGAGCACAGACAATAGGATTAGGACCAACGTACCAAGACCTCGGAAATAGGACTGGAGAATAGCGACAAAAATCTTTTCCAGAAGGCGCTTAGAATGGACTCCTTTCTGTCTTTCAAGTCACCAGGAGTGGATGGAATTACACCAAACCTGTTACAAAAGGGCCAAGGTAAATTGCTTCCACATCTGGCAAGGTTATCAAAAAGTACTCTGGCACTGGGCTATATACCGAATCAGTAGAGATGGGCGAAGGTAGTGTTAATTCTCAAAATGGGGAAAAAAGACCAAAGTCTACCGAAGTCCTATAGACCTATCAGACTAACCTCGTTCCTTCTGAAAACGATGGTAAAAGCCTAAATCGGACAAAAAACTACAATAGTACCTTCCACGAGGAAAATAAAACGACAGAATGAACGACTGAGGCCAATAAGGCTGTCGGGTACAATGCTGACACCAGTCAAAGAAGTTGAAGACTAAACCTAGATAGTAAACTCATCTGGAAAGAACACACAGAAGAGATGACCATAAAAGCCAGGCGAGCTCTAATGATTTGTCGGAATCTAGCGGGCAAATCCTGGAAATGTAGCTCGATCATCCTTAGATGGATATTTATGGAGCGATTGCATGAGCAAAAAGAATTTGGCCACCATGAGGAGGCCACTCAATTAGGTGCAGAGACTGGCATAATTCTATATTACAGTGACCTTGAGAACTTGTCCAACTGCAGCCCTGGAGGTACTATTGGAACTAACTCCGTTGGATCTTGTGGTTGTGGAATGTGCAAGCAAAACGATTCTAAGAATGGTCAAAGAGGGAATAGGAAGAGATAAGTGCATTACATTGAAACAATTCGATGCACTACAATAAAAGAAACTACCACTCCTGGCCTATCCTAGAGACGATATCATTAGAAGGTTCAACTTCCAGAAGAACTTTGTTGCCAAGCTCAGCAACAAAAAGAGTTGGAGCAATGAATCCACTCTACAAACTGAGCAATCACACAACAAAGTGGTACACAGATGGATCAAGGACTGATGAGGGAACTGAAGTAGTAGTATTCGGACCAAGAACCAAATACTCTGAATTCAAGGGCAAAAGTATTAGCATCTTTCAGGCTGAAATCTATGCCATAGATAAATGTGCTATCATACCATTTGACTTCTATTTATGTCATTAAGTTCAAACTTGTATGGGAATACCTGCAAACTTAATGAACTAGGCAGCAGAAACAAGGTGACACTCTGTTGAATACCTGGCCTTATGAGAATAGAGTATAATGAAATGGCACACTCCCTGGCAAGGAAGAGAACATCAGAAACCTTCATAGATCCTGATCCATTCTGCGGAATAGGGAATCATACGCTCAAATAAGAATTCAGGGAACTAGAGAGGGAAAATAGGGCAAGAACCTGGAATAAAGATCAGGGCACGATGTAAGCCAATGAACTTCAAGGGCAACATAATGGAAAAAAATTCGAAGCATGTATTAGCATGAATAAAAATAATCTTCGTATCCTAAAGGGCTTCCTAACTAGGTATATGTGAAGAAGGCCTCTGCAGATTCTGCGATAATTCCAGTGAAATCCCCTAACATGTACTTGGATCTTGCATTGACCCACACAAAACTGAAATACTTGGGCAAGTACCAATTATCAGATGAGGAAATACCGTCACTAGAGCCAACTATAATCCTTAGATTCTTAAAGAAAACTGGATTAGAGAGAGTGCACTAGGACAGATTTCTTCCGCCAAGGCGTAGTTAGAGTACATAACCCTCAAAATGATACCGAATGGCATGTACCTCTCCAAGGTGTTAGCTGGTGGTACAATAGACCAATAGGTCGCAGTATGACTTTTAGAAATAATAAGAAGAAGGAAAAAATCCTTGAACTCCTTTACGCTAGTTTAATCCGTCCTACCAGAATGAAGTTCATATGAATATAAATGCCTTCAACATTTGGTTTGCAGCTATAGTGTTTCGATGACACTGCTCGCCTTCAAGAGGACCCAGCCAGTCAAAGTGATGGCAAATTTACTAGCAGCCCTGAGGAACTACTACTCTTTGGATACATTGAGAATCCATGTTCTCATTCCTTCTATTCGTAGCCATAGCCAATCTAACAGAATTTTCGCGTCCAACCACATTAAGAGGGCTTCATCGACCTACATCCCATTCACATCACCAGGAGTGGATGGCATCTTTCTTTCATTCATCTTTCCAGGCACATGATCTACTGATACCTTTCCTTATACAGTTTTTTATATCCAGCCTTTTAGTAGAGTGGAAAGCTAGAAATAGGTTAAGAGGATGTGTTCATACCAAATTCGGTAAAGCAGGCGGAATAAATAAATAAAAACAGAACGTCATACGCCAAAAGAGTAGCCTGGAAGAACTTCCGTAGCGAAATTGAAACCTCCAAAGAGGCTGTCAAAGGTTCCTACCCACTATCGAACTCGGTCGTAATAAACAAAAACCGTCCTATGCAGTTCTCTTTATAAATAAGAGGAAATGACCAGACTTCGAGCCACCAACTCCAAATATCATACAAGGCAAGACACCTAGGGTGCATGTAAAATCGAAAACTGAACTGGAAAGACTTGATTGCATAAAGAAGGCCTCTATAGATTTTTACGCATGCAGCAGAACCTTCGGTAGAAAATTAGGGCCAAAACCAGCCACCATAGATGTACACAGCCATCATTAAAGCTATCCTCACATACGGCTATCTGGTCTGGTGGCCTGCTGCTGCAAAAGCCACAAACTTGTACACCCTCACAAGGATCGAACGTCTAGCTTGTATAGATACCACTTGCGCTATTAGGACAACACCTACCGCCACCCTTGAAGCAATGCTCGGGCTTTGTCTACTAAAGAAGTAGAAGCAGAAAGCGCCCTATCCCTCCGACATACACGAATGTGGATAAGTAAACAAATCGGACACCAGGTGGTCAAACGTCAACGCGCGTTCTGGCTACCTTACTCCGCCATGTACTTCAGCTTCAACCTCCACTCCAAATTTCCCTTTAGAGAGAGCTAGGCAAATGGTGAAATCATTAACCCCACTTTCATATCCATCTGCACGGATGTTTTCAAAATGAACGAAGGTGCTGGATCAGGAATATTCTCAGGGGTACTATCAGTCGCACCGTCCATAAAACTTTCCAACCACGTAAGTGTGTTCCAAGCGGAAATATATGGCGTAATCGAGGGCTGCCATGACCTATCCACTCTGAACAGCAACTATCCTATAGATATCTACATAGACAGCCAAGTAGCCATCAAAGCCGTCACTTCCATCACACCCAATTTGAAACTAGGCATCACTCTTAGCTGGATTCCGGGACATGTGGACTTCCACGGGAATGAAATGGCCTGGCCTACCTACATATAACGCATATAATGTAACGCCCTAGAATGGACCTAGCTCCCGACTTTGTTTAGAGTCTCAGTCTGTTCTTTTGAGTCTCTAATGATACTGCCATGCAAAGGTACCTTCTTATATGTATGTCTGTCAAATATGTATAGTATCCCAGAATGCGCCTTTCAACAGCGTCCACGTTCAATTACCCCTACAGTCCAATTCATATCTACGTCAGTCCTAGCTTTAAAAAGAAGAAGAACTGCAAAATGAATAAGAAACTATATCCCACTGTGAGTCATTATCCTGCCGTTGAACTCTAGTGGATTTCCCATTACAATCCCTTTAACGAATGCAAGTTCATAGTCAAGGACTCAGTGAAAACAATCCTTTAATTCCTCCCATTCTTCCTTTTCCGATCACATTGGTGGAAGGAAAACATACAAATCATTCAGGGCTGATTACAGGTAGAACTAGAGCGCGACCAGCTTGGCCAGTCACGAAGATACCCAGCGAGGAAAGTGCAAATACCGAGAATTCCTTAAATTAAAGTTCCCATAAATTTTGCAGTAACATAAATCAGCCGCAGGGATGGGATAGTGTAAGACACAAACAAGCAAACAAACAAGCACATACTACGCCTGGATAAGCCCCGAAAATCTCCCAAAGGTATACGGATGTCATTGTGCATCTCTTGGGTGCATTTGCTTACCTTGTGTCCTTAGCATTAGGATAAGAAATGAGAAATTGAGAATTTGCAGGATTTCCATGTTTTCTCAGAGCTTTTCCTTCCTCGTGCTCGCAGTCTATATCTCCCTGCCGCGTGTGTGTCTTCCCTTGCTGCCAGCTGCCGTATTCCACTCACAATAAAGCTGCTGCTGCTGCTGCTGCTAATGTTCCTTCAACTTGATGTTGCATTCGAATGAAATATTACTGTGACGTTCGATATTCTGCTGGAATACATCTGTACCGACTGCAGACTGTCAAAATCTTGAATCTAGATGATGCATCAGAATGCACTGGGTTTTGGGTTTTTATTTATTTTTTTTTTTTTCTCCTTTGGTGGGGTATAGGGGGAGGCTTTCGTGCTTTCAGAAGGACTTTAATAACATTTTTTTTTTTGGTTTTTGTTTTTATTTCGTTTACGTTTTATTCGTATCCAGGTGGTTTGCGGTTTGGTATGTCGATCGATTGCTGCTTCTGTTCGAACAATGTCCGTGCGCGAGGTGGGAGCAGGAGCTGAAACGAAATGAAAAAGAGAGGATAATCGATATGAAATATGGAAATTTCTTTGGTTACTTTGGTGGAATTGAATTTTTTTTTTTTTTTTGGGATACTTGTGTTGCTCTGCTCTGCCCTGCTGGGTGTAAAAGGAGGAGGTAAGGAATCTATGTTATGTCAGTACATTTGCAAGTTTTCCTCTTAAACATTCAAAGTTAAGATCGAATGTCAGTTTCGAGAAAATTTAATTCAACATGAGGGTGTAACAAATGTGCCAGAGGTTACAAGTTATGAGTTACAGATACATAGGTGGGATGTTGGATTTATTTTAAAGGTGTATGTAGGTGTTTTTTTTGATTAGTATTGAAGTTGTTTAGAATAAGTTACTAAAGGACCTCAGGCTGGAGGAAGAAGGCTAAAGTTTGAAACGTTAATCTCGGTAAGTGGAGATGTGCTGCCATTTACTGATGTTTCTTCAAAGAGAATCTTTAACTTTTCTTTCTAGAATTATTTAAGTCTTACATTTTTAAATTGATTTAGTAAGAGAGTAGTTTTGTGTACTTTGATAGAAGAACTAGGCATTATGTAAAATAGAAATAGTAATCGGTTTGACATTTTAAGTTTTTGATTGGTGACTGATTAATTTCATGTGCGTTATTTCTATGCTTGAGACTTATGACACTTTCGAGAGCATTAGGTTAAAATTCTTTGAAAAGTAGAAAATTTTTTGTCTTAAGCTTGAGCGATTCAAATATTGACCTCAAATCCATCTGATGTTGAAGCCGTCAAGTGGCAGACCTAAGGCTATACATATTATTGAACTTCCACTTCCATAAAGAGAACGGAATCTCAGAACTGTTTGTCCGATCAATAAGAAAGGAGACTCCCTCGATTGCGCGAACTACAGGGCGTATCACACAGACAGGACTCCACATTAATATATATGTGAGGGACGAAAAACTGGTTTCTGGCTTAACTGAGAAACAGGTTGACTCGTCCCAGTCTAAGTTTCCCGAGAAGCAGGTCAGTGGTGACCAATCCTCTGTTTCAGAGGGTTGCTGAATTCGAAAAGCAGGTCAGATATCCTCTGATTTAGAGGATTGCAACGCCACAGTAGCAGAGGCGTCTGTATCAACTAGCATTAATCCCTCGATGTAGATTAGTCCCCACTACTCAAAAGCAGCCTATGATAATTTGTTGCTCCATCTACAAGAATGTGGAGAAGATATTGCTCGCATCCAGGAACCAAGGGTGTTAAAGGAAAACAGTGAAGCGGGATGAAAGGCAAAAAATTACACGATTTTCTTTGTTAAGGAACTAGGTAAACCAGGGCCTGTATTCTTGCGAAGAATAGCCTTAATCTGTTTCTTCTACCCAATTACAGCGATCCTGAATTCGTTTGCGTTAGTTTGTAACGCAGCAAGGAGAAACCAGTGTAGATCACTTCTGCGTATATGGCCTGTAATCAAACGAGGCCTTCAGAGTTCAGTATACAATATACGTAGAATGATCAGTCAAGTCAAGAAGAAAAACCATTCCTTTGTCATAAGTAGTGACTCTAATGCTCATCATGTTGCATGTGCAGAAGCGATACTAATGTCCGAGGTGTCTATTTGATTACTTAATGGAAACTAACCTTGTTATTTGTAATAAGGGAACAGATCTCATATTTATTACTAACAATAGTCAGGAAATTGATGTGACGTTTGTCACGAATTCCCCTAAGCATTAGCATCAAGAACTGGATGGTATCTAGAGATATGTCGCCTAGAGATATCTAGATATCTAGAGTATTGACTTTAGTACTACCCCAAAATTCGTTTTTAGGAACAATACGAAGTTGAAAAGTTTTGCTTTAGTCCAGCCGCATTTACCATCTGATGTATGTAGATCAGAAAAAAAAAACAGATGATATCTGGACTATGACCAGCGAGGAAGCCTTAGAGCTTCTTATGGGGATCCATTTGCCTGGTAGTGGAACAGAGACAGTACATTCTGTAGAAAACCATAAGAGAGCCCAATTTACAGTGCCAGAGGACGTTGTCGCCTCCCAAAAAAATACAGTGGGCAGTGCACAGCTTCCTACCATACAAATCCCCTGGTCTCGATGGTATCGTACCAGTGGAATTACAGCAAGGTTTTGACACTTTGAGTTCCTGGCTCCACAGTAGCTATAGGAGTTGTTTAAACTTCGGCTACACCCATAGATCCTGGAGGAGGGCCTGAGTAGTCTTTATACCGAAAGCCGGTAAGATCTCCCATGTATCCGCTTAAGACTTCCATACTATCAGCCTATCTTCTTTCTGTTAAAGACTCGGCGAATCGGCGTCCACATTAAAACAAAATTAGATAGCAATCTCCGATGGGTATCGCAACATGCATATCGCAAAGGAAAATCGGTAGAGACGACCCTCCACTCATTGGTAGAACGAGGATTTCATTATGGTGTCGTTTCTTAATATTGAAGGAGCTTTCAACAATGTCAAAACAGAAGCTATATCTATTGCAATTCTTAACTTAAAGGTTGAAGACTAATCCTGCTATTGGATTGAGCAAATGTTTACAAGCAGGCTTATCCTTGCTGAGTTGGGGTGCTGTCTAACCAGAATCTCGGTGTAAAGGCATATCTCCCAATGCGAAGTATTATCAACAGTATTGTGCCTCATGGTAGTGACTGAGATACTCACAACCTTAATCTTAAATCGGGGTTTAGTGTCATAGCCTAAGTGGATGACATTGCGATATCGATATCAGGGAAGTTCGTTCTTACAGTTAGAGACCTGATGGAGTCTGCTCTAAATGAACTTTCAAAGTGGATGGATAGTGTCGGTCTCGGAGTTAATCCGTTCAGGACTGAACTACCATACATATTCCTTTCAAAATTCAAGAATATTGAATTGCAATTTACAGATCACGCCAGATACTTGAGGGTTATTCTAGATAAAAAAAAAACTCTGTTGGAATTTAAATATTGAAAACCGTGCTGCGAAGGCTTAGATTGCCCTCTATTCAAACTGGGGTCCGCAGTTGGCAAACCCAATCCTCTGTAAGGGATTACTAGTCTGGTGGACCTCACTAAACAAGAAAAGCAATATTGCAATACCTGAGAAGGTTCAAAGGTTATCCTGCTTCTGTATACATTGGCACCTTTAGAACCACTCCTACAGCTGCACTAGAAACTATGCTCTATCTTCTTCCTGTTGATATCTTTGGGAATGGTTTAGGGAACGGCTTAGGGAAACCTTGCAACTGTCTCGTAGGTATATGGGCCACGCAAGCATCCTAAGCGGCCATAATACTATTCCTAGTAATTTCGACTCCGTTATCCCCTATCTGGACTTTAACATCAAGTATAAAACCAGGATTCCTAGCAAAAGTGCTTCGAAAGCGGGAGAAATTTTAAAGGAACCTGCGACAAAGATTTACATAGACGGATCTAAGACAGGGTCTGGAACAGATGCAGGAGTTTACTCCAGTGCATTGGATATATGTATCACTACACGGCTGCCGGACCACGGTAGTGTATATAAATAGAAGTCACAGCAGTCCGTGAAGCCGCGACTTGGTTTCGACTAAATTTATAGAAAGCAGCGCTATTCTTTCGTACATGCGTTAAAAGCCTTGGAATTGCCAATAATTCGATCCAAGTTGGTAAAGCAATGCCGCGGGTGTCTTAAGGAGATCACTGTCAAGTGTGGCGTATCGCTATGATGTGTTCAAGGCCACAGGACGAGCTAGCTAAGTAGGGTACCTACCGGAAACTTTTTGACAATTGGGGGGAACTGTCAGCACCTGTAAAATCGATAAAAATCCAATTAGATACCGCAGTCATAAGAATGGCAAACAGTAGGTGGAACAATATCAGCACATGTCTCTCTTCTAAACAAATCTTCCCAGGTCTGGATTCTAGGAAAACCAGAAGACTTATTTCCGTCAATAGGATAAATAAAGATAGCTGACAATAAAAGAAAGATAGCTGATACCCTAACAGGGGACTATCTGCTAGGCAGACATGACAGGCCAGACGTTGGTGCTCAATTCAACGATTTCTATAGAAGTTGTAGAGACAAGGAAGAGAAGGAAACTATGGCAGATCTTCTGAATACCTGTCTTGGTCTATCGGTCTTGAGAAGGAAAACCCTAGACGAGTAATTCTTCGAGGATCTTAACTATTTAGCTAGATTACACTTCAGCAATAATAAACACTTTTGTCACCGGGTTAGACTGGTTTAATGCCTAAACATGGGTTTACACTGAAACTGGTTGCCGTTCCTGCTGTCCCATTTGTGAAATCTATACGGAGACCTATATGGTCTCCGGATCTTCTTTTTGGTCTAAGTGTGTCCCTACTTCAGAGATTTTTGCTATCGAGCTCTATGCCAGCAAATGTATCAGAAGGAACCAGCGAAGATCACAAGAAAATGTTTTATTAAATAGCCAAGCGTCTCTAAAAGCTCTCATGTCATTTGACTTTGTTTCTAAGCTGGCTTGAAACTACTTATCTTCAAACTGTTCTACAGCCAGTTGTGCACAATAAAATCATATTAACACCGGTCCCAGGACATACTATATGAGTATGTATGCCAGATCCGGTGCCCTATCTCCATTTATTAGTCCTGAACCCTTTTGTAGTCTACCTGTTAGCCAGATAAAGATAGAGCTAAATCACTAGGAACACAATGAAAAACGCTTTTACTCGAATTCACAAACTGTCTTAAGACATCCAAGGAAATTTATTTTTGGCAGTTCCAAATGAAGCATGAGTAAACCTGGTATCTATACCGTGAAATGTTGACATCAAACGTTTATTATGTATACAGCAACTTATATTGGATATACTAAATTCACTTAAATCCTTTTCCTCAATTACAACTAACTTTTATGGGAGGTCTCACATCCTAACCAGTTTAGAGTAATTCCATGTCCCGCATTATTCCACAAATTATTGCATGCATAAACCGATTAACTGCATGAGCAGACTTTATCATTTAAACTTCAGTTTAGTTTATCAAAAAGCATTTAAATCTCGTTATAAAAAATATTACGATTTTTTTTTTGTGCATCATTATGCTATATTTTTTTACGTTACGTTTTTCCCAACTAGGCCCTGGGTTCCAGAGACTTGTCGCTCCAAATATTTGCATTTGTATATTTTTCCCAACTATTAACACTATACAATCATTTAACTTGAATTGAATTATTCGTTTCACGATATAGATCTGATAGTCCTTTAAATACAGTTTACGTTGAGTTAAAAATTAATAAATAAAGAACAACTTTTTTGTGTTTTAACATCTGAATAATCGAGCAATTATTTTTTAATAGAGGAACGATAGCACAAGAATATTCGTCGTATCTTCTAAATGGACTACAAGTAGGTCTACTAGTATTATGTAATATCTAATAATTGTACATTTGTGTTTTTTGTATATAATTCAACATTTAATTAAAGTATCTACAATTTAAATTCAACATTTACCGACACGTGCCTCACAGGAAAATCAATACGAATCATATTTGAAGGTACCTACCGACAAAAGTCGCCCAACTTTAAGTTATTATCGGTACTCATTGTCGTATTTCTTATATGTCTGAATATACATATGTACATAGCTCCAAGAAAACTTAAGTCTACCCAATTAGAGAAATATTACACATATATGTATCTAAGTCCTACGCAATTATAAGATACTTCGGAAATAATCTTAAACATGAAAACTTTTCAAATTGCCGTGTCTACCATTCCAGAAGCTATGAATCTGAGAATAGAAATTGGTTGAAGTCGGATATTATACTAATCATTCCAGAGATAATTTCAAAACTCTTAAAGTAAACAAAACTTTGTCCTTGTGATTCTCTCAAGGATATGTAGCTGTATATTCCCGCTGGCCTACCATTGAAATTTTAGATTAAAGTTAAGAGCGTTTCAAATAGAAAATATACACAAAGTCATAGTATATATGAGAGATGCCGCACTTAAGTGTTTTATCCACATCTATTTTTGATTTGAAACAATTTACCATAACACTAAATAAACGAAGAATATGTCAATTTATTTTATTGTATGGACTATAGAAAATATAAAGAGCATTTTAAAGTCGTATCTGCACTCGGGGTCAAATACAACAAACAGTTTTGGATTATTCATAAGGCACTCACTATACGGCAGGCATGTGTTTCTTTCACAAAAGAAATATATTTATGTATCTTTCTGTTGTACGATGTAGCTAGATAGAGAAATTTATCTTTTGAAAAGGAAAATCAAAACATAATGCTGAAGGCTAACAATTTTGGTTTGAGGTAGTATAAACATGTGAACAGCATTGAGTAATTCCAGAGCAGTCCTACAGTCAAGTTTAACTTCCTTTATTGAGAAGATAGTTTACGAGTATCTGAAATCTGTGACGATAGTTGTTTTCATTTCTACTTAGACCACTAAATGTTGCAGTTTACTTGCATATACATATGTATGTCTGTTTGTTAACAAAAATGATTTATCACTTGACTTCAGACTTCAAATAATCTGAATGTCCTGATAACTTGAAAATAAATAGCGTAGAAATATGGATGTTTACAATCAGCATGGTAGAGTTATTCCAGATAAATTCTTAGTCTTCTTAAGTAAACATTATACAGGTACATATGTAGATACAGGTCTACTCCAGAAGTGTGTGTCATAGTGAATATAATTTAAAGCACATTATGTACTACAAATAGTAGGGATACGGATAGGTTATAGTTTTTACTTCTACCAATGCGAGACTGTAGAAAATGTTGGTAGACATTTTCATTTACAAATATGGATTGAGTTATACCTACACATGTAAACGTAACAGAATCGATAAGGTTGTACCCGTTCTGGTGAGTTTGTCGGACATACAATTCTGGAATATGACGTGACTGTTGAATTGTGCAGTCATCTCTTTAAGAGACAAGCGACAATTTAGGGCAGTTTTTGTGTTATTAGTGAAGGAATCCAAAGATTTGATAGCGGTCTGAGTGTCTTAAAAATGAGGATATCCCGATTGGATATCACATTATACTTGAGCCATGGCAAGAACTCCTTTATCGCCATGAAAAGATACTTATCGTTGGAGAAGACACCTCCTCCTACTCTCGATTCTGTTTTTGGTCCATCCGTAAAGACACATATGGATACCGTGTTTTGAAGCAACGGATCGTCTTCTAATTATATCTTGAGGGATATGAGTTTCAAAGTTCTTGCCGATATAGCCCTCAAACGAGTATATGCATCTAAAGGTTGCAAGTGGAACAAAATATCCAGAGCCGCGGTGGGAGTGATTTTTAGTGCTCCCCTGATGTATAGACAAGTCGACCTTTGTATTCGACTAAGATGAGTTAGGTGACAAGCTTTCTCCAAAGCCTTCCACTAGAAGATCACGGCAAACGTTAGTATTGGCTGGATGACAGATACATATATAAAGCCAACATGTAATTCGTGGCTATACTCCCCATTTATTTCCTAACGCTTTCTTACATCCTTACATGGCTGTAGTGGCTTTCTTTATACGTTCTAGGATATTGGGTTTCCAGCTAAGTTTTTTATCGAGAATGAGACGCAAATATTTTGCTTTATCAGCAAGTGATATTTAATGCCATATAATTTTGGAGGGTCGAAATGCCAAATTTTGTATTCCTAGTAAAGATGGCAAGTTCAGTTGATTGACACTTTATGTGCATCCTTTAGTCCAATAATAAAGTTTAGAGAGAGCATTTAGCAGAAGGTCGCAGAGCGAATTGAGGTGTTTACCCGAATTAGCTATAGCAATTACTTTACATCCTTCATCTTCCAGTATTAGAAGCAATTCTTTCACCGCTAGATTCCAAAGAAGAGGTGAGGGCACCCCGCCTTGGAGAGTTGTTTTCTCTGAAACTACTTACGAATCTTGGAACAACGGCGTCGCCCAGCTTTGAGTTGATAACCCTGTTTGCCAATAGTTGGTGAACCAAGGCGCGTGTTGGTGCTGCAATTCCTTCGCAAGTGCCTGTGTAATAGCCCTAGATTCAACGTTGTTAAAAGCTCCTTCGATATCGAGAAATGATACCAGGGTATATTTTTTGGAATCTAGAGATTTTTCAATGATGCGCACCAGCGAGTGTAGGTCCATTTCCACCGATTTGCCTTGATATACGCATGCTGGGAGGCTGACAGGTTTGGGTTAATACTGCAGCGAATATGGGCGCCTATCCTCATATTCTCCAGAGTTTTCAGAAGAAATGATAATACCTTATCGGTCTTAGATATTTGGAATTGACGTGAGAACTTTTACCTGCCTTTGGTATGAATACCATATTGACCGCCGTCCGAGATTTAAGAATATGGACCAAATTCAGGCAACTCCTGAAGATTATAACCAGCCATGGAAGGATAAGGGGTATAGTGTGCTGAATTTTAGAGGGCATTAAATTATCTGGCATTGTCGATTTATATGGCTTGAAGCTGCGTATTCCTCAAAGAATTTTGCTTTTAGTAATAAGATTCATAGAGCTGCATGCCACAGATGTTATAGACATTTCTGTGGGATGCGCAAATTGTATTTGCTTACTTCTGCCTCTGATTTATCTCATAGAGATCTGTTCAGAATTATGCTGTTTTTTGGAAGTTGTTGAATTCATTACGAGATAGAGGACTATAAGACCAGATTCTGGATGCTGTCTACAACAAATGATTGATACTGCTTGAGAATCTGGTGGTTGAGGTCAACCCCTTAAGCACTATGGATTACTACACTCCTTAGTATCAGATAAAACTCCTATCAATCTTGATTACTTAAGAGAAACGTCATATGACATAGACCATCTACAAGTATAAAACAAGAATAAAACCACCCAACCACCCACTTCTCAAGAACGTCAAGGTCCAAGATAATTCACAAAATTTTAAAAATCACGTAAAATTCGTTTATTTACTTTTAAAATTATTCAATTAACCTCTTTTTAAGGTCGGGTTCTTTGATATTGATGTCGCTACTCCAATTTTTTTTTACACATTTTCTTAAATGGGAAAATCGTACATGAATCAAAATGTCTATTTAAAAATCTATGTTATGCTTCCGTAAGCCGAGTACGAAATGCCGCTAAGATGGGTGAGGATAACGACTGAAAGCACACCAGTAAAAAGGCACAAAAGTGGTTTCGGGTCAAAGGAATTTAGGTTGTGCAGTGGCCAACACCATCTCTCGACCTACAAATACAATAAAAACTTGTAATGTGACATCAAAAATAAGTTGCAGATACCTAATCAGCCAACAGCTTTCTAGGGTTGTTAAGAACGCCTAACCTCAAATAACACCCACTCATTGTCAGAATTTTGTGGACTCTATGCCACGTCGGTGTTCAAAAATAAAAGCTTTTCGGCTGTACTATCTTTTATGGCCTATTCGGAAAAAAATAGAAAAAAATGTTTTAATATGTAAAATGGCCTCCTAAATACAAAATGAAACTTTTATTAACAATTAAGTTTCCTGAAGGACGTCTAAACGGAAGGCATTTTCGAGGTCTTATTTACAGATAAACAGTAATTTGTTTTTAATTTCCACTTCCTAACATCATAGTCTTTGTTTTACAACTGTAAAATATTATAAACAACTAGTATAAATAAACAAATAAAAATAATTAAAAGCAGAAGCCATAATTTTTAAAATTGACAGGTACATATATACGTAATTGCCTAGAAATAGACAATACAAAATAGACTTGCGTATACTCAACCTCGCACCTACTCCAAATCCTACAGTGATCACAAGCAGGGTGGTTGCCACACTTATTTTATTGTTTATGGGACTTACGTCTTATAACGGCGAGTTGTAAAATTACAAGTACTGATTTTTAGACTTAATTCTATGCCACTAACTTTTGCTTATTTTTTTGTATTGCCTATTTCTAGGCAATTACGTACATGTCATTTTTAGAAATCATTGCTTCTGTTTTTTTTAATTGTTGTATCTAGGAGGCCATTTTACATATAAAATAGTTTTTTCAATTTTTTTTTTTCGAATAGGCCATAATGGAAAGTGTCCCCGGCTTTTCAACCAAGTACTAAGCTATATAAACTTAAACATTTATGGATTTGGAAAGTATCATACCTCATATGTAAAATATTTAGGTTTTTAATGAATATTGCTATTATTTTGAACAATTAAAATAGTGATTTGAAATAGATTTTTATTTTTTGTTAATCTAGTTATTACATATATTACGTATTATTGTTACTTGGAATACAGCTGTAACTATAGGGCAAATATCGGTTTCCTAAAAATTTCTAACTTGAGATTTAAATCAAACTTGACATTAGGACATATGATGGAAAAGTTAAAAAAGTGGGTTCGCTAATTCTGTCTATTTGTCTGTCTGTGACTTCAACTGAAACCTAAATGACTGAACGGATTGGCTTGAAGCTTCATACTTGAGGTCTCATTCTCAAACTTAAGGGTACTTTACTTAAGGCCGATTTAAATTCAAATCAATTTTCACAAACTTTTTTGATATAGTACGCTATAATCCTCATATTTTATAATATTTAGGGTCTTATTGAGGGTATTTTTTAAAAAAAAAAATAAACCAATGAAATTTTGAATACATATAACTTCCGTTTAAAGTTATCGCGGTATTGCCCTCAAAGATGCGGAAACCCATATCCACTTTTACAGGCCTCATGTATAGGAAAATGGGTGAAATTTTTATACCTTTCTTTTCAGACTATTGACTTTAACAATTTTACTTAAAATGTAGTCCTGAATAATTTATAAACCTTCAGAATAAAGGGCAAGTAGGTACAGCCCGGTCGTGCACTTTATTTTTTTGTGGGCACGCCAATGAGACATTTCTAAAGTGTTTCTCAGTTTCCCAAAAATTTTTGTTTCTCTAAGTCCACAGCGCAGAAAGTCAGGACTGGAGTAATGAGGATCCTATTACTTTAATTAAATTCAGGGAAACAAAAAAAGTTTATGAAGAAAAATTATAAAAATAAAGACAAACAAAATCGATGCTTTTGCTGAAATTTATGTCACTGCTTTCTTTTCTTTTTCTTATTATTTTCTATATTTTTCATGATTAAGAAGCACGAATCTGTTAATCCTGCTTCTTTTAAGTCTACATCTTCAATTGGAAAAATAGAACAAAAAAATATATAAGGAATGTTTCCACAAACATTTCTGAAATGTTTCTAAACCAAATGAGAATCAATCTGGAAACATTTCAAAATCATTTTTCAAGTAAGGTTTCTTAGATGATTTATTCGGTCTAGATGCACAAGGACTTAATTAACAGTAACCAGATTCAAAGTTTTATCTTTCATGTTACATCTATGTACGTTCTTAACTTTCATTTTATTTACCAATGAACTTTTTGGCCTTAAATTTTTTAAATCATATTATTAAGAAATTGAGCGAATCTTTAATGAAATATTAAAAGGATTTATCGCTGTTGTGACATTAATTCGTTAATCACAATTATTAAAAAGTGTAAAACTTTGACATTTCCTGACTCTTATGCATTAGAATAAATAAAATATACTGTTCTCCAGTCAGAACTGCGGAATAGAGTATGACAACTCCACATAAGGGATTCGTTCATGGACAATGAACATACAGGCACTTATGATAAGTGGGGACCCTTTTTAAGAATACTTCATGATTAGGTATAAAAGTCTCCAATAATAAATAGGGCAACTTTAAAAATCGAATATTCACTCCCATTTCACTGATACATAGTCTTTTGTTTTCATTCTTTGTTTTCTGCTTTACTAATGAACCTTTTCTTAAGTTCAGCTTCTTTAAAAATTGTTTTTTTTTATTGTATTTTGCGATGATTATAGAGTTTTTTAAACTAAATTTTGTTCTTCTGTCATAGTTCAATCTTTTGTTTCCTCTTTTTTGTCTGGGCTTAGTTTAAAACTTTTCCTTTTCAGAATTTGAGATCTTTTTTCATTATTTAATTTTAAACGCAAGTATATGGTCTGTAAGTATCATATATTAAATAAATAAAGAAATAAATAAAAAAGTATGAAAATATGTGTGGGTCCTTAATATTAAGGCTTCCAAGAAAAAAAAATCGTTTCCTAGTTATGCTAAAACCTTCAAACTTTAACTTCCCACTCTGAAGTTTAAAAAACAAAAATTTCTGAAACATCTATACATAAATAAAATAACATTTAAAAATATCGTACTTTTTTAAAAACATAAGAATTTATTATAAAAAAAAAACTTTCTTATTGTGATGTAGACATGGTAGGAGAGATTAATAGATTTACTTTATTTGTAACAAGTAAGTTGCAGGAAACACTAACTTATATTACTTAAAAAAAAAAAAACTTGCATAAACTTCATTTTGTACATTTTGGTAGTCAAGGAACCTGAATTCTACATACTGGTAATCAGCTTTAAGTTTTAGGTATCCAAATCCCCATTCGATGATTCCACTAATATTTATAATGGTCGGTTGTTTTTTTTTTTTTTTTTTTTTTTATTGTAACATCGTCCAAGGTTTGCTCTCGATAATTTTTCCACTAAATGCAAAGTTTCTTAATTTTAACCAAGATGATAAACTAACTCCTCCTAAAATAAGAATAAACTTACAGAGGACCTAAAGTCACCAAAGAATAAACTTTCTAACTCTCCTGTTGCACAAAAGTTGTTTCCCAATTTGTATCTCTTTTTATTTTTTTTAGTTTGTTCATATCAACAATATTGTTTTGGGTTTCGTCACTGTAAATGATATCCTTGAACCCTAATAAATTCGGTTAAATTCAAAACCATTAAGTTCCTCTTACAACCTCCAGCGTTATGCTGATTTAATATTCCGGTAAACATGTGTACTCTAAAATATCGCGTGAATACTAATGACCATTAACCTTTTACTACCCACATTGTTTGAAAACAACTCTTCTCGAAATCTCCGTCAGTACCTACAGTCACTTAGCTCACTTAGCCTTCAAAAAGACTCACCCAAATATTTGCCTAATTAATTAAGAAACGAAAATAAACCTCCCAGCAATGGAATCCTTGAATTTCTCCTTATTTATCTCTCATTGCCAACGATGAAGGAGGATCCAAACTAACTACCCTCCTGTGCGTCACAACTCACAAGTTTCAATAATATTTTAATGTTCGTCTCATTTTGTAAAGGTCAAAGAAAAATTTATTAAGGATCCAACGTGAATTCCACGTATAGCATACATATATCTTCATAAAACCTGTACACACAAGCACTTGCAAAATGCATCCTTGCCGAGGAGTGGTAGGTACCCGGACATAAATCAGAAAACATAGCCTTTACGATAAATTCCAACTATACCCCGCTAGTGGGAGAAAAAAAAAAATACCCTCCTCGATTAGAATTCCACCTTCGGAATTTCAGAATTCATTAGACTCCACTCCTAAGAGGTACCGATTGTGTTGCGAAGGATATTTCCATGGAACCATGAACCATCCCTCCGATAATTTACGTTAGCCCATAAAAAAGACGAACGAACGTCATTCCAAAGTCGTCGTCGCCGCCATTTAAATTCTGTTTTACCCGCTCATTTTTCCAGCAACAACAATAACATGGAAAAAAAAAAAAATTATTTATTCCACAATATTAACGAGCCATAAAGCACAGCACAGCACAGCCCAGAAGAGTATTGTACGGCCGAGGCAGTCAGCCAAAGACCCAAGGACGAATAATGGCTTTAAAATTGTCATCCTAGACCCTAATTAAAATCATTTTTACTATCATCAAGGAATTAGGGTTCGTTGATGGGCGTTCCGATATTAAATTTTAATTAAACAACCCGTCCCCGGTGCCACAAAGATATTAATAATGCGAATGCTGCCACCCTACCTGTGTTTGGCCTTTCTATGCATCCATGTGGCAGGAAGCACCGACTTCATTTAGAATCATGCTCAACACTGCTTTTAAAATTTTCGGGTAAACCGATCCGTATGCATTCACTTTTGACTTTTCATTTGCGCTCCGTTGCAGGTGACTACTACCACCGCCACCACCGCCGGGAGGGTGAGCAACAACATATAGAAAAGGCGCATCACTGTTAAACACTGAATGCAATTCACAGGATATCCGTTCGTTCGTTTGTATTTTTTCTTTTTTTTCTTCACTCGCACATGGATTTATAAAGAGAGGTACTCTACCATTGCTCGTCGCTTATGGCGCAAGCATATCGTTATCAAACGCGGCAGGCCAAGGATGTGACGCTTGGAGTGGCACACAGATGAAAACAATAACGAGTGAATTTTAAATTCATTAAGAGTCCTTCGTGCGAAAAACTCGAGAACACCCGAAAAGGAATGAATGGCACACGAGTGAGGGGCCTAAAGTTCCCAGACGCAATTAAGACCACGTTGTTGGTGGTGTGCTGTTGGTTTTGATGACGAAAAAAAAATGAGGGATTGGCTAGACCAAGAATTCAATTTGGGAGCGAAACCGTTTTTATTTGTATCTATGTACTTCACATCACTATGTATCACTGTATAAAACTTAAACCGCACTGACACTCTGCAAGAGAAGCAAGAAGGGTTTACACTTTTAATAGGATGCGCGTATCCTTCGCCCGTACACGACCAACAGCCAAATACTACTAACACTTTACGGGACGTTACAAACTGTTTACTGTTGGAAGGGAATCGGATTTGTAGGTTGCCCCAAGTGCGCAGGCTGAGAAGCAGGACGAAATTCACTTCTGGTTATTTGGTGAAATCATGAATGTAAATGAACTGAATGAATTTTAGTACTAAATGTGGTACTAAATGAACTGCTCTGCCTCTCTCTTGTCCGAAGGATTTGTGAATAAGGACTCTCCCCTTCGGCAACACGTGGGTAAACAAATAAATGTAAATAAAACGAAGCAACCATTTCAAACAGCTGACAGACGTTTTGACATACGCTGCTGGGGGAAGATACGAGTATCAAGGACGTACATTGAACATGACTTTTGGACACACATTCATTTGAAGTTCAGGGAAAATAAAAATTCACAATTTTTTTCTTTTCTTTTTACAGTTTATGCCATTGAAGTCTTAATTATTTAAGGCTCATGACACATTGAAAGCTGTCAGACATTGTTTTGTTGGTGCATGCAAGGACTCTTGGTGAGCATAAAATTTTTGTGTGAATAACATCTTATGGGTGAGGTTTGGGCCAAGGTGGCATATTTGATGGTTCCGTTGACCTGTCCCTGACTCGAAACAATCGAACTTTTGAGTCCCCAGCCACCTGGCACTAAATGTGCAACAAATATAAATTCCATGCACAGCCTTGGTATCTACAGGACATATTGAGAGGAACATCGGTAGAATTTTGTGACTTTATCGAGGGCGTATATGTAACTTTTTTTTTTTTTTGAAAGTCAAGTAGAAACTCAGGCAGTCAAGAAGTTCAGGAATTGACAACAGCTTGAAGAAATAGAGTATTATGTCGATGGTTGTCAATAGATTCTCGGGGTATTACATGGACTTCTGTGGCTAAAGAGGGTAGATATCAATGCTGGTATCGCAGGAAGTTTATTTGCATTCACTGAGTCAACCTTCATCCTCGAAACTTTAACCTCGCCAATGCTGAGTTGAAACACTAAAACAATTCTGTATTCATAATACCAGATTCTTACAAGGAGATAATGCTAGGCAGGAGTATGCTGGACACCCACCGAATCCTTGAAGTCATTGCGCTTTATGAAAGTAAGTGTAAGTAACCGTTGCGCAATCCCATCCTAGTTTGTTTGGTAAAACAATGCAGATGTACAAACAAGCTTGAATTTATTATAAAATGCAAGATCTTTACTTTAGGATTTTAGTCGTACTTTGGACGATTTCTTATAGTAGCCTTGGTACCACCTTCAATGCAATACAAACTGTACTGTCAGTATAAGCGATGGCTTTTGGATACATTTTAGATTTTAGACATTCAGACTAGTTGCTGGAGCATTGGGCCATTCCTATATGTAGGACCATCAGGACCTTATAACCAAGAATTTACAAAACTGTTTAAATTACTTATATTCAGGATGTCACTTGACGAAGATATGTGTAGATACCTGGAGGTTATCTCCACACTTAGACCAGAAGGTCCGTTGTGATACCATGAATCTTTCCACTGTGGTTACCCATGGATTAATAAAACCAACCGAAGTTTCTTATGAAGCGAAAGATGCTCATGACGTCTAAGGACGTCAGTTCGGATAGCTAGACATCTACGTGGAGGCTTTAAGATGAATAAGCATATTTAGAGAAAGCAGATGAGATCTGTTGTCCAATGCTGCAGAAGGAGTAGATCTCAGTGCCCCGCTGATACACAAACATGCAGATAGTTACAATTTTGCTAATTAAATGAGGAGTTATCGAGAGCTGGCCACCAAACGATCACGTCAAGATCACGATCAAAGTCAACGTGAGACTCGAGGTTGCATACCCCAGTTCCCACCTATAGTGGCTTTCATAGGAATAGAGAGCTATATTTGTTTTCCTTACGCGTTTTAGTAATTTAGCTTCCTAGTTAAGCTTCATTATTCCCATGGAGTGATTGGATATTCGCCTGAGACTGCGATAGCAATGTCATCCGCAAACGCAGTAACTTTGCATCGTGTCCTTTCTAGGTCTACTATAGCCCAATCACTACTAATTCCAATGTAAGGTTTCTAACCAAGATCCCGCCCAGATATGTGTTGATAATCCTGCTCATAAGCAATTGATTGACCAACATTCTGAGCGATGTATTCATTTTCAGACTTGCAAGTGCGGCACTGATTGCTTCTTAGTTGATATTTTGAAGAACTCCCTTCATGCCAAGGAAGGCGATCAAGGTTTATTTCTTAGTGCTTAGAGATCTGTCAATGATACTTACTTACTTGTTTCTTACTTATGTCCTGTATCCCTTTGAGGATCCTAGGGCTTCCACAATGCCTACTCGGCATAGTGTGTGGTTTCTGGCAATGTGCCTCTACTCTCCCCAGCTCTATGTCAGTTGTCATGGTTCCTTCTCTACTGTACTGCATCTAGGACCGCTGCGTAACCTGTCACCTTTTCAGAAAGTGTGTCCACTCCATTGCCCTTTCCGTCATTGTATAGTTGCACCTATTGGTTCATGGCCCGTTCTCCGATAAAGTTGTTTGTTAGAGATACGGTTTGGGCAGAAAATCCTTAAGACATTGCGTAGGCACCTATTAACGAACGTTTGCAGCTTTTTCGTGATAGTTCGCTCTTCAAGTAGCACATATAGGAACATGGACTCAACGTTGGAACGGAACAGTCGTAGGTTAGGACTACTTTGCCAAATTTTTTTTATCAGCATCCCCATTACCGATCCCCACTTTGAACTTCGAACTCCTCAGACAGCCTACCTCTTGCAAAATGTAACTCGTAAATCCATTGTATGTCTGGAATACTTCTCCTGCGCAAGGCATCTTAAATAAATTCCCGATTGACAGTATCAAACGCCTTTTCAAAGTCGATGTATAGCAGGTGAAGTATTGAACGATATTCAACGCACTGCTCGTTGATGATCCGAAGGGTGTTGATGTGGATCCAGAACGGAAACCTGCTTGTTCAACATCTAGTGTATCTTCGATGTGTTCTTTGATTCGTTCAAGGATAAGTCTACCTATTATCTTAGCCACAGCAGGTAGCACACAGAGACCTCGCCAGGTTTGGCACTGCATTAGGTTGCCTTTTTTAGGAAGCTCAACAACCATTCCCTTTTCCAGTCATATGGAGAGCTCTCGACCTCCCAAGTTCTCCCAACAAGTGTGTAGATCGGCCAATGCAGTTGGAACTGCTCGAAATAGCTCGGCTGGTATTGTTTTTCAGTACTTATGGTAATGATCTTATCATTAAATTTTTTATTTTTTTTCTAAAAAGCATATTTTTACCTCCTGTACAGTGTTAAAGTCTCTAAATTCCTTGACTCAATCCGGCAACACTCTATTTTTAGAAAAAAAAAAACACAAATCCTGCCTATAATACGGAAAAGCCTACAACTTTTTCTTCAAACAAAAAGAAAAAGAAAAACTCCAAATCCGCTTTGCGACACAGAAAAAAGAAAATCAAATCAAATCAATATCCTTTAACAAATATTGTAACAAGAAATTATTTCCTCCTTCGCACGACATGTGCATGAAGTCAATTTTCACTCAATCAAGTGGAAAATCCTGTTCCTTGCTCATATATGTACATATATAGGTGTACAGCGATGAAACACACATCAATCGGTTAATAGACCTTGAAAATGGAAAAACCCCCGTTCAGGAAGAATTCCTTACTCCTCCACCATGTGCACCCTTGTGTGTGTGTGTGTGTGGAGCGTTTATTTGTACCGGCAATTTTTGGCGCCTAGCGCGTCTGTTGACTTTTTTCTACTTCAAGTGTTTCTCTGGCTTCCGGATGTGTATAATAAAAAAAAAAATAAAAATAATAAATTGGAATTGGAAGACGGAGATGTGTGTAAGGATAAAAAAAAAATCTTTAATTTCAAGAACGCAATGTGGGAAGTCCTTCCTTTACCTTTATTGAATCGTTTAACATAATAAATTAGATGAAAGTACAAGCTTTGATTTTATTTGCATGGGAATTTCGTCGGTGAAGAATAAAAAAAGAAGCTTGTCGGGGTTATAAGGATCAGAAGCGTTTAACGAGGTAAAATATAAACGTAAACATACATATATGAGCATGTAGGCACGTATGTATGTATGGATATAGGTTTATGAAGAATATTAGGTGTAACAGTACTCAGGAGTAAGGAAGGGTATCAGAATCAAACTTCATCTGGCGTTGTGATCTGAACTATCATTCTAACAAAAGCAGTATAGTGCCTATATGCTATCCATACCTTAAACATGAAATCAACTTCTTGGACACTATGATGTCGCTGTCGTAGACGTAGTAGCGTTCGTCCGTCTTACCAAAAGTTGAAATACACACAAATGAATAAAAGTGAATACAATGAGTCGCTGTCATAGTCGTAGTCATAGCCGTATGAGTTGGGCAATCATTAAAATCTCTCGCACGACGAGGCTAAAAAGTAGTAGGAGTAGTAGGAAATATTAATAGAAGAATCAGTAAGTTCACGCAGTATCTGCTTCAAAATCTCGAAGCAGATACGTTCTTACATACAAATGAATTCAAATAATATCAACTGAATTCACTGACTTCAACCGATTTCAAGTGAATTCACTACTGACTTCAACTAACATCTAGTGAATTCAATTGACTCCCATAATGATGTCAATTCAGTGATTGCTACAAATTGAATGCATTAATTACTGACTTCAAAAGAATGGTGAATTAAATTTTTGAGATCCCAATCTTTTTTTAGAAAAAGACTTCAAATCTAGATAAATTCTATAGAATTAATCTCCTAAAAGATTGTAAGATCTACAGACTGAGAGACCATTAAAAGACGAACACGATGTTTATTTTCTCAAGGCTTTATTCGAACTGTTTCGACCATCAATTTTATATTTTTAAGTACTCCTACGATAAGTACATATTAGAGTTATAACTTTATGTATATAAAAACTGTGATATCGTTCGATCGCATATATAAGATACTTTCAGTTATATAGCAATACACAAATAAGTGAACATGCAGGTGCACGGATCTAGGAGGCGGATGGATAGTTTTATTTTAATTAATTTTATTGGTTACATACGTATTATGTCCCTTACAAGATTTAATTCTTTTACAACTCTGATTTAAAATGTACAAGCCAGTTTACACCCAATCTATCAAATGCAGATCTAGATGCCGACTATACATACATTGACTCCTTATTGTGAATCGTGCGATGTAGATGCAGCTATGTGGAGAACGAGTACTCCGTAACAAACTAGTCGTACTGAGTCTGTAGTTTCAGCCTCATCAGGGGCTTCAAAAAGAAAGCCCCCAAGGATTGAGCAGACCTCCGAATAGGTAACAAATCTTTCCTGAAGCCACATACAATCAATTCATTTATCATTTGCATCATTCATGTCACAATAAAGTTCAGGGCAGTAAGCGTGGCAGTTGTACAATCTGTCCGTAATTTTGAGGAAATTCAATCCACATTTCCAGCATTCCTCAACGAGCTGCTAAAAGACCAAAAGTTATTTCAGGAACCCGCCGAGTTCTCAATTGTCTGAAATTGAACGCTTCCTCCGGCTTGTTAAACAGAGTTCCAAGATAGGATCTCATAAGGTTCATTCGTAAGGGAAAGGCACTATTCCCAATAAGGTAGTGTGATGTAATCCTTTCAGAGGTCGAAAGTTTTTCTGATTGTGGTAGGTTCACATCGCTTTCAACAATTGTTTGGTAAGCAAATGAGTTGCAAAAATATACCAGCATCACTCTGGTTATAATGCTAAATATATATTCCACCGATAGTTAAAATCTTTGGCAATAGTTTTTCAATCACAAGCAGCTATGGGTGGATGAAGCCATAAACCATACCTTACTGGACCATACTATATGAAAATCTGGACTGTTGTGTTGTACTAAAATGTCTGATGAATGGTCCATAGTCAATACCCACCAGATTTGAAAGGGACGCAGATAATAAAGATTAGCATAGATAAATTCATTGTGAACTTCTGAAAGCAGGGACCAACATAACTGCTGGGTTTCTGTACCCAATCCTAAACGAGGCAGAAGAGTAGAGTTTATTTTATTTTTTAAAGTAGAAAATGAATGACCCTCAAGCTACAGAGGTAAGCTCTTGGAGAGCGTAAAGTGGAATTGTAGGAAATACTTGTACGTGTGATTCTGGTTAGAATCTGGTTAGAAGAGCACTTAGATTGTGATCTCTATTTCGTGATCAATCTGGGCTTTCCAGTCATAAAGCTGCTTTTGAAGTTGTGAAATATATTGTCTGACATAAAGCTATTTGAAGTTCGAATCGGAATACTAGAGGGTTGTATATTTTCAGCGCTGCTATTCCTGACAAATATCAGACAACAGTTTGTTGGACAGTCATTACAGAATCTGCAGATAAATTCTTTAGTTACGACAGAATACGTAGGTTATTTTTGCTCATATTGATCCATGCTTCCAATATTTTCTGTAAATATTTGCCATAGAAGATTCTTGACTTGCCCGCTCTTTCTATCTCTAGTTTCCTGAATACTTTTTCCGGAAAATGGTTCAGGACCCATAGAGGTTTTGAATGCTCTCTATCTTGCTAGAGAGTCTGTCGTTTCATTAGCCTCTTTTCCACATTACCAGATATCCAACGGAGGGTCATCTTGTTTCTTTTATCTAGTTCGTCAAGTTCGTGCGGGCATTCCCATATGAGTTTAGACTTGATAACATAGAAGTGAAATGTCTTGATGGCTATTTGACATTATTGCTACATATATCACAATTGGTGTAGTTTTTGTCGAGATTCATTTGGAGAATACTCCTGCTCCTGGTCCTATATCAGTTCTTAACAAATCTGTGTACAGATTTATTCTTTCAGTCTATAGATTGTGGATTCACTGCTCCAACTCTTTTGTTGTTGAGTTTCATAAGAAAATTCTTTACAAAGTTGAAGAAGACATCTTCAATAGTACCTCCTTGGATGAAATTGGGCAACTTCTCATAGTACCTGTCTTTAAACGTTATCGAGTCTCTCTCTCTTTCTAGATCCTCAGGATATTTAGCGTAGACAGCTAAATCATATGAGGTCAAATAGTTTTTCTGGTTATTTCTTCTGTTGTCTTCCTCATTGTTAAGTTGTCAATATTCAACTATCATTGGGAGGACTTTTGATATGTAAAAACTAAAAGGTTATTAAATATAGACCGATACACACTTGTACAACGTCTAGAATAGTGAAAATCCATTATAAAATAGCGAAAGTATTGCAGAAACCTTTCGTAAAGTTCGTACTGCTTTTGGTCAAGGTAGAGATTGTGACTAAAAACCCTGGTGTGTCCATTTCGAGACGATAACAGCAATTGGGTCTATCCGCAACCACTTTTGGTTTACCTCATTGGGCCATTTTTCGAAAACGATGCTGGTGTGACCATTTGTGATCGAACGATGTTGACTGATTGATTCTATGGACTTGAGCAGCGTTTATTTTCAGCAGGACGGCGGGGCCGCATATGCCACACAGTCTGTGAAACAATAGCCCTTTTGCGTGACAAACTTCCTGGACAAGTGATTTCTCGAAATGGAGACTTCAATTGGCCGCCGAGTTCGTAGGATTTAACACCATCAGACTTTTTTCCTTTGGAGCTATGTTAAAGATAAAGTCTACGCCAATACTCCACCAACAATTCATGCACTGAACGAAAATATTATTAAAAATTTCATTAAAAGGATGACTATTTGTAGGCAGAGCCAAGACCGACATTTGGCAGATATTATGATCTTAGTAATGAATATGAAAATTAATATGAAAATATCACAACTTTTAATAAAAATGTTGCATTGATTTAAAATGACACCTCTTGTTGGATGGCCCTATATTTTTTTCCAGGTACTTAACTTCTTTGAATTGTGTCCATATTGTACCCGACAGACTAATCGGGTTGAGTCTTTCAATTTTTTTTTTCTTAGGAAGGGTACTATTGTGGTTTTTGTCAGTTTAGTCTTAGCTACGCTAATTTACCTCTGAATAGTTCATGATATGAGTTATCAACTTATCAATTAGTTCATCCACTATAAGGCTCTACATTAAATGGTATAGTACTTGTCCTTGTGGAAGTCTGTGTCTCTATTGATTTTGCGTTTAGAATAACTTAAATACTGTGTTATTCACTCTGTTTTTTTCTAGGATTCCACCGTCTTGTACTATCTCTTTTGGTTCAATAGTGCTTTCAACAGTCTCCGTCAATTGGTAAAAAGCCGTCTCTGTGGACCTGCCCACTTTGTATGAATGCTGACGGTGCTAAAGAGAATGTATGGTTAGTACATCCTCCCTTAAGTATTTAGTTGTTGTCTACAGCTTTTTTGTGTATCAACTTGAGAAGAAACGATTCTATGCTCATAGGACTATGGTCTATAGGACTTTGATAGACTTGAATGAATTTTGTAATCAACACAATCTTTGCCTGTCTCCCCTGGTTTGGTATATAATCTAGAGCAAGGCTACTTTTTGATAACCTAACCAGATGTTGAAGTAAACCTTTTCGTAGTAGATCAGTATATTCATATGTGTACAGAATTTGGGAAGATTCTGGATCTTGAGTTGGATCTGTGAGTATTATTGCATAATTCCTGCTAATTGGCGTATACTCAGCTCTAGCTGCAGGTTTTCATCTTCTATGGATTAATTTAAGGTCGGCAGCATGGCTTCTTTCACGGATCACTACCATACTCGTTTGATACTATGAACATTTTCTAAGAATTGAGATTATTTCAATTGAAATTCTGAAAATACACACGGAATATCGAAAACAGAAACAGATTTCCTCTTAAAAGACTACTGCACTGAAATAATCTAACTTCTTTGTCAGAACTTCAAAAGCATCGTTTCTCCTTAAACTCATCAACAAGCTAGTTATCCCCCAAAGGAATCCAAATAGTCATTGCTCAATTAGAAGTACATTACCATTCCTTCTTTCTCCATTAAGTTCGTGTTTCCATAGCAATTACTTACCGCCGAAACAAAGAACATTTTAATCGCCGTGTATACGCCTTGTAGAACCACTCTTTTTCTACCACATTTCACAAGGATGTTTTGCGAAAAATTCCTCCACAAATCACACAAAGCTTTGTACACAAACGACACACACCCTTAATAAGCCTGAAGCGACGTGAAAAGAAAACCCGGATTTCCACGTAACGATTACCCCTTTTTGCGGATTCGTGCAACCCTCCTCGATACTCTCGTATCTGTTGTTGAAATTAGCTCTGCGGTTCCTGTAAACACCAATTTCGAAAATTCATTCGGTTTGGGGCTCCTCGCCCCACATGAACCACACCACTCCTTCTACCCTCGGCAAGCGCAAGACAACGAGTCTATTAAATTAGATTTGGTCTTCTAATTCGTTAATCTTTGTGGCTTTGCGCGAGAGAAATTCTTCACATCAACACCCAGGGATATTTTAATCCTCCACCGCCATTAAGCTCACATACCAACCCTGTGCCCACATTCGTGTGGTTTACTTTGCACCAGGAGGGTATCCTAATTAAATATTTGCGCTCGGATTTAATCGTGTACACGGTTGTCGTTATGACAGATAAGTTATCATCACTCTCGCACACATCATGCTACCCACCATGTAACGCCGCCGCCGCCGCCAAGACCGGTCATAAACAATATTCAATTAAAATTTACGCAGAAACCGTGTGTTGCCAAATGTCAATTATCAAAAAGGATTATTTGAGAGACACCAGTCTCAAAGGAAACACTCGCTTCCAAGGCGCAAAGCTCATTTAATACGCACACACATGGAAAATAATTGAGCAATGCCTTTGTGTGACATGTGCGCTTTGTGTCTGTTTTATTGTTTCATCGCTTTTGATCGTTATTTCGTATTTAATTTAACATTAAAGTCGGCATGTATATACCATCATCCCCTGGCATATTATCCAATTTTGCTTTATGAGCAATACTGTGTCACATCTGTTGGGTGTCAGGATGACAACATGTGGAGCGTACGGAAGAAGGAGATAATCCAGGATAAATTCATACGAGATTAGGTGGCACATAGACACGAGAAGAGATCCCATGTAGGAGCTGGAGCATGCTTTGAGGAGGAAATTCTGTGAATTTTTTTTTTCCACCAGCAGCGCCTCATATCGATGTCAATTTTCGTCTAACAGGAAGGATATTCTCGGTCACAAGGCTGCATGAGAGCATACCAATGTAAGCGGGACATTTAGGGGTAGATAGGCGGATTTTAATATATTTTTTGTTTCGCCTGATTTAGCGTGAGCTTATCTGACTTTAAAGCTATATAGTGACGGCTAAAGTCGTGCAGATATTTGAAAACTAGCATTAGCATGGAGATTATGCAAGTTTCACGGTGCATCCTTGTCAGAGATATTTAGTTTAGTTGCATAAGAGTTTTTCAGTGGTTTGTTTTGGGTTATGTGCACTTATTCAGGTTTTCACCTTCGCAATAGTCTTTCATATATAGACAGGTCCTATTCTTTTCACACAAAATTCCTGTCCACGTATAATTCATCTTCAAAAAGGTATGTACTTCATCTCAAAGTCAGTCATCTCTTGACGTTCATGCAGCATCTACTTGTAGGTTCTCCGATTGTTTACTTGTAGTTGAGCTCCATAGAACCAATTTATTGGTCTTTGTCTGAAGCATTTCATTGGAGATACGACTAGTCAGGACTCCAGTAGGCTGGTTATAGTTCTCATAAGAGACAGACTAAGTAAACCAGACAGTGTTCTGAAGGTGCCTAAACTGAGACAAAAGCGAAAACTTATTTTTTAGGTAACTAGATGATGATTGATCAGATTGACCCGCTTACACAGCCTGAGCTTATTGCAAGTCGCAAAACTCGGTGCATCTGATATACTGTATCGACCGTGGTAACAGATGAGTCTAGCAAATATGCTGTATCATCTTTTAAAGCTTCAAATTGCTGGCATCGATGGAGTGTACCCAACCTTGCTGCAATTGAGTCTATGTTATGGTGCTATGCTACGCCGGGAAGCTATCTCCATTGCTATGATGCATTATGGTTGACTCTCTGTCGTTTGCTGTCAATATTTCAAGCAATTACGCTCAGGCATACGCGAATGATGTTGCGATACTTTCTCTCGGGTCATACCTAGAGATTGTCTATGCTAACGGGCAGAGTCTTAGACTGGATCCATGAGTGGTATACTAGGAGCAGGCTTTCGGTTAATTTTCTGAAAATTGAGGTTGTTCTCTTCACGAGAAGAAGAATTATGACGGGTTTAACTTAGTCAGTTCTAAAAGACGTCACTTTACAGATTCCGAGGAAACGAAATATCTTGGAGTGATCCTAGATAAGAAACTTCTTTGGGCAAAGCATGTCCAGTTGAAGACATCCAAGACTTTCTCAGTTTTCTGGCAATGTATGGCTGTGTATTTTTGATAAGATATAATGCTTACTACCGAAAAATCCGTCCTCTAGATTTATATGGGCTATGATACGACGTCGGTTGTTTGGTGGAGAGGGCTCTCTCGTAAATATGTGACTGCCTTGTGTACTGAACAATGGGCTGTCTCGCCGAGGTTTTTCGACTACGTCCGGTTCTGATTTACATTCTTTGCTTGATTTACCTCCCCTTGTACTATGAAAGCAATCTACCGTCTTAGGGTGCCTGTCGGTAGTTTTGATGACCTAGCACGACACATACCCAACAACCCTGGTTCCATAAATATGACATTTAATGCAATGACAAATCTACTTTCCCTGCGTTCAGGACTGGCTTTGACCAGAATTTGAGTTTGCACTGAACTATGGTCGAATATTCTAGGATAGCTGCAAAACAAGCCTCTGTTTTTCATGCTGAGATCTATACTATCCCAAGAACTGCACAGTATCTGCGTCTGTAGCGACAATCCTGAATCTTTTAACCCATACAAAAATAGTTATTTAGAGCATGCAAGAACTCTTTAGATCTTGTCTGAGATCAATGAGATTTTCGATGAGGTAGCTAAGCTAAGGATAAGAAGATGACTTCTAATGCGTCCTTGGAGAGGCCCTTTGATTGTGGCATCAAACAGTAGGCCTTTTCCTTTCATAGTAGCCCACGTTGGATCTGACTTCTCAACAATTGATAAGGCTCCCTCCATAGTATAGTATTTGGGTTGGTATGCTATTAACAAAAGCCTAGCAGAAGCAGCATTTCCTGATGTTGGTCCGTTAAATAACGAGTAAGAGCCACTGCAGTCAGCCCTACTCCCACCTCCTCGCGGAGCCAGCTGGGAATTTTTTTGGAAATCGCTACCGAGTCTCCTGCAGACAAAACAGGATAAGTTTCGATTGGTCGAACCGCAACCGTAAAAAATGCAATTGCTCCGAAACGAACACAAACGCCTCGGATACGGACAGATAACTTGGTAAACGCCCAATGCCCCCGATGGGTTAAAGGATTTAACAAACTAACTAATACTTCAATCCGTCTTCAGATCTCTAGCCTTGCACCCGAGTAGTGAATACTTTTGCATGTGGTAGACGGTTGTAATACTGTTGATATGCAGATCTCGCTAGAAGTATGTACATATGTATCTAAGCCGCAGTATAGAACTTCAAAATCAAATTTGTAAACTAATCACAAGTCCCGCAAATTTCCATATTCACATTCAATCATCTTAATTAATTATGTACTTCCGACAAAATTTCTTTTGTAAAACATTATTTCAAAACTAATAAAGGCAATAATCAAAGAAGCCTTTTTAATTGAAAAATATCCTCCGATACTCATTTCAATTGGAAACTAATCTCAATCCATAAGTCATCGCTCTTTGGCTCTTTAATTAAAAATGCACTCATGAGTAATATCCTCCGTTTAGCTCTTAATAAGTTCCCTCGTTTTTTTTTTTAATTTTTTTTTTTTTACTGTACAATACGAAAGCCGGCATAGAAGAAAGCAAACTTTCATTATTACTACTACTCCCTCTTCCTGTGTTATAAATCAAACATTCTCGGTTACTATTCGAAATGAAAACCAATCCTAGGTCCTTTTGTTTTAACTTGGTGAATATTTTCTTTACTCGTCGGGTATTCGTGAGAAATTAAAAAAAAAAACAGAATAAAAGGATATTTCTGCCTTCATATAGAAATGAATGAATTTTTTTTACATACATATGATACCATGTAAAATGAGTGGTCATTGTTTTCTTTACACTGAGAAAAAAAGAAACTGATTGGAATAATTTGAATTCTTAAGTGAATATAGGGTAAGTCATCCCCAAGATGCTATGAAACAGGGAACCATAAAAAATAAAGTTTTGCTAAGGATCATCCTTATGAACGGGGCAGTTATGATTAAGTGTATATCTCTTCACGATAGTTTTTCGTGGAAGATGTAGATTTTATCGCATCGTTTTTTTTTTTTACATCGACTCTAGAGATACAAACTTTGAATTGGGGATATGAAAACCTCATTAACAGATACTCTATTGTATTGGTAGCAAAGAATAACATGCACTGGGGCATCATTGTCTATTTCCATAGATGAATACAACAGATGATTGACTGTGTATAGGGTCATCCTAGAAGAGGTTTCATTTTAAATTCCAAGCCATTGTTGAACTGTCAATATTCAGCCATCATCGCGATAACTTTTGATGAGTAAAAACTAGCACAACGCACAACCTGTTGAAATATTGAAAATTCACTACAAAACGATGAGAAAAATTGGGAAAACGTTTCGCAAATTTCGTAAAAAAAAATGGCTCTTTTGGGTAATAAAAGGACGTATGTATAATTTCTTGAAAAGGACACTATTAGCTACTGAGATCATGCGATTTAACACCATTTGACTTTTCAACAGGCGGTAGTTACATTGATGTTAGTTTACCAGTGCCTAGTCTTATTTGAAAGCTGTTAAAACTGGGTACACAGTACATGAACTTTGCACTTACTCTAATCTTCTATTCTTTCCACTTTTAGCTATTAGGACATTTGCTCATTCCAGCATGTTCGGAATTTTGGGAGTTTGAAACTTAGTAAACTTTCGCCTCAGTTCTAACGAAAGAAAGTATGTAAGGGCGCTGCTGCGGATGATGTGGTAATACTGGTATCAGGAATGTTTCCTTCAGTCATCAGTGAGATTATGGAAGGTGCCTTGAACAAGATTAGCAAATGGGCCACTGAATGTGGATTCAGCGTTAAACCAAGTGAAACTGAACTGATGCGCTTTACAAATACAAATTTTTGGCGCAACAGGTCCATGGGACCCAGGGCCTAGCTTCTCACGACCATTCGTGTTGTACGTGTTATATTCTTCACATGAATGGAAGGGGCCTACTGTTTAATGCCGGATCCGAACGGCAATTTTGAGAAGCTTTTTCATGACAGTTTTACTCTCGGATGTTTGTCAGACGCTCGCGAGAGGTGGGGCCGTGAATGAAATTTTTAGGTGTTGTCTGGGGATTGAACCTGGAACCCCTTGCTCCGTAGTCCAACGCACTAACCACTTGAGCTGATGCGCTTTAAAAAACCTAAATACTGACTTTCACTATTCCACAGCTATACAGACGTCTACTCTCCTTATCCTCCAGTGCCAAGTATCTACATAGGTGTGGTACTTGATCCGAAACTTAGTTGAAAACTAAACATTGAGCAGCGGGTAAAGAAAGCCTGTGTTCTATGCTTGCAGCAAAAGTGGGGTCTTCGTCCAAAGATGGTCATATGGTTGGACACAGCTGTGGTGCGTTCTATGCTTTCCTAAGGATCGCTAGTCTAGTAGCCTGCGTTTCGAAAAGAATATAACATCAAACCTATCAACAAAGTGCAAAGAACTTCGGCTCTAGGACCAACGGGGACCATAGAACAAGTCAAACCGAGGACGTAATATTGCACCTTCTACCACTCGGCCTTCATATTGTGTTCTTATCTTCATGCAGAAAACTTTTGGTCACAACAGCATCCTAAATCTGTTTCCACGAGACCTGGTAGCTAATCTAACCAACTATATAACTCCCAGAGTGAATTTCAGAAATAACGTCACGGTCAGACTCCCAACCAGTGCGGAGTGGAAATCAGAAGAAGTGACAAATGAGTTCGAAACAAAAATTTTCACCAACGCACTGTTCAAAAATAAACTGTGGAGTAGGGGCAGGAATATTCTCTGATAACATCAACATTTCCAAGTGTTACCAGCTTCCTGACTCGTGCAGCGTCTTCCAGGCGAAAGTTCTTGCTGTACGTGAGGCTTGCCGCCTACTGATCTTCATTGACAGCCAGGCCGCTATCAAGGCTATCTTATCTGCCACCATATCTTCGAAGCTCGTAAAACAGTGGAAGTGCAGTGGTTTAGGATTAGCCTCCTTTGGGTGCCGGTTCACAGTAACATTGAGGGAAATGAGCGAGTTGATGAACTAGCAAGCCAGGGATCTGCCTTTGAAGGTTCCCTGGCGGAGGCGGTGAACGTCCCGCTGCGGGCCTTTATGGTAGAATCTTTGGACACTATCTATTAAAAGCTGACAGCAGATAGAAGGGACTGAGGAACTTTGTCATATCCAGGAAGGTCTGGACCAATCACAAGAACTTTTAAATAGAAACCGTGCAGATATCGGAAGAGTTCTGGCAATTAGTACTGGCCACTGGTCCATCGGGGTTCATGCGGCCAGAATAGGCAGAAAGGAGAAGGAAACATTTCCTCTGCAAGTTTCCAGCTCTAGGCAAGGCCAGACAGTAGTAGAGTTAACGGCGATTAGCATTGGGGATATCATCCGTTTCTTAATGTAACGGGGTGGATCTGAATAATCGTCACTCATCTCCCTTATCACTGTTTACATCCTTTTTACATCCGATAGGTCACTGAAGTTGTGGTATTAAAACGGCGCCTTTGCGCAAAATTTTTCGGTACGGCTTGCTGATACAACCACTTCTACCTATGTACCTACCTACCATCTATGTAAAGGAGTTTTTAACTGACGTTTTGTGTCCTTTAAGTGGATATTTAGAAAAAAAAATATATAATGAAAGACAGAGTTTGAATGACCAAAACAAAGAAAAATGTTTAGAAAATTCCTCAGTTTAATGTTCGAAGGAGCAATGCGCAAAAGTCTTTACTTGGGTTGGGCGGGACTTTCGAATCATAAAGCTAGTTATGGTAAACTCCTTAGAGATAAAGAAATTGTCTCTTGACATCGCAGGAGATTTCAACAACACTGAACATGCCCAGATATGCAAATGAATTCGGAACATATGTATGAATATATAATACCTTGCTAGACTAGGTAGTAATAGAATCAGCGTCAAGACTGAAAAGATTCCCCCTACGGGGCTGTTCTCTCCTCCCTATTGGATCCATCGTAGTGAATGTGTTGTTAAATACGTATACTCACTAACTCACTAATGACGGATTCTACGTCCAAGGACACCCTGCTGATATTGCGAGTCTAATTTCGGACATCCTACAGTTGGCACTAAACATCAAGCTGCGTGGATTCACTCTGTTTGGTGAAGCAATATATGTAGTTCTTGAAAGAATTCGGTTAGATTAATTCACTACGTTCACTACAGATGCAATGAGTATGACTTATACTGCACCGCCTTTATACTTATGGCTGAAAATGAAGCTAACAACTGTTTACCAAAATCTAATTTCAGTCAAAACTTCAAGTTTACATTTCCAAACCACCATAGCCGTCTGTCCTGTCTGACAGCAAAGCTACGCTTCTAACCATCAACCTAGTATGGGATTGCCGGCAGTTACTCACATCATTCCCCAGCAATGATCGTATTTGGGTGCCTCGTAGCCAAAGAAGCGATGGATATAGTAGCCAGAAAAGTAGTAGTTCGATCTTCATGATGTTAAGACCATTCTGTGGACTGCCTTGAGGGAGAGGATAAATATGCCAGTTTCCCAACAAGTGGTGCTTATTGGTAGAGTATAACTTCTAAATAGTTGACTGTATTGGAAATCTCTATAGTAACCCTCTGTATGGTAAACCTCCGATCATAATCCCCATTCTTGTAAAAAGAAAATCCTTAGTGTGGAGAGGTTTGACCGAATGTGACTTTGTTTTGATTATATTTAGAACATACCATCCTATCTTAGATTGTAAATATTGAACAGCCTCCTCTTGCTATTGCAGTAGGACTGGATCATTAAATCACTAAAGGATATCTAAAAAGCGGTTATATTTAAATTCGTCAATAGAGCCAGGGAAGTGAGTACTGTAAAGTATTTCCAGCATCGTCCTAGACGTATTTGCCATTATTTTTGTTAATAGTAGATGTCGGCGTTGGTATTTTGGAAAGAACTTCCCTAACATAATGTCCTTCAAAGGTTAATACATAGTATTGAGCTTGCCGCTCAGTTCCTTCATGAGTTTGCCATTCCAAATTTAATCGCTTTCCTGAGAAGACACACAAATGTGAGCAAACGTGACAAAATGTTGGGTTGAACGGCTACCTGTCTTTTTTTGAAGATCGTTCAATTCGGTTCTTTGGAAGATTTGCAGTATAGGTGCAGGTTATCCATGAGTCTTCGGTCTAACTTGCGCTTTACATAAAAGAATTTGGTAATTTTGTTGAAGCTGTGGTACAAAAGACGTTTTCCTTGGTGAATTGAATTTTCATCGAATTGAACGTGACTTATAAGATGTCTAGAGCAACAGCACTTGATCATTCACATAGTTGATGTGCTGTCATCTATGTATTTCTGAGTCATTGTGGTCATTAGCCCCTTTCTGAAGGGTGGCCCTTATTCTTCACAGATCAGTCCCTTCACAATGACTTCCATTTAAAATACAGTCCCTATAGCGGAGAGCTACGCGTTCTTGACGCGCAGCAGCACAACGTAAGACTCTGCTGAGTCTCTGGTCTCAAAGGCATGCCGAGAAATGAAAATAATAAACTAAAACTAAGCCAGGCTTGTATACACGAAAGTGAAACTTAACAGACATGACCTGTACAGAGAATGTGGCGACGATGATGTACCTACATACATCTCTCTGTTACATTCGAAATAAAATACATGACTTAGGCAAACTTTCTGGCAAGTCTACAAATGACTTGCACAAATTCGTAAACGCTTCGGGATGACTTGAAAATCCATAGGTTCTTTTTAAGTTCTACAGTAGGTATGCGAGTCGTAACCTCTAGGGCATAACGATGGATCTACATTGATCTGAGTGCAATGAGTGCAAAACTCATTTTCTCCTGTCAACCCATTAACCTAACCTAACCTAACCTACAACCCTTACATTTTTTTTGTAAAATCCTCCACATTACTCACTAATTTTTTTAATTTTCAATTTTTCTTTCAGTGTAGGAATCCTTCTGGCCATTCAACCCATATCGTCGGCTAGATTGCTACCAACCTGCGGTTTAATATGAGTTGTACCTTTTGAAGAAAGTAATATGTATTTCTATATGTTGCAATTTCTATTAAGGCGCACATGCATATGTACATTAGAGGTCTTATGCGTTAAATTCCCCACCATCCCCTTAAGTTGCATGTCCATCAAGAAAAAATTAACTACATCACTTCCTTTCCGCGTTCCAGACGTCTGGAAAAAACAAAAAAAAAAATTGATTTTGTTTCCTTTTTCCTATATCATTCACACTCAACCCCCTTGTTTTGTTTTCTTCCCCAATTTCATTTCTCAAAACATTTTCCTGAATAATGAAGTACTTTCAAATAAACTCGACTCGCTTTTATAATTCGCTTCAAGTGCTAGGAGTCCTTAAGTTTTTGGTGAAATATGCTATCCCTGATTCGCATTCCATTATGTGTGGAGTTTAGCCAGCGAAAGGATTAACCCACACGAAAGATGCATTATATCACGTGCCAGTGTACTCGTATTTCGAGACGTGCCAAGTTTCTGCGAAGCTATGTTCTGTTTAAGTTTTTATAAACTTTGGTTTCCTTTTTTCTTCCAGACAGACATATAAGGAGACATCAGGTCGTTAAAGTTAGTTTAAAGTAATTTTTGGAGGATGTTTTGTACGTTATTCACTTTTGGCTTAAGTGTTATTTAAGTACGTGGAGGGAGATATGCATGTACGTATGTTTTTGTGGATGTCCTTTTGTTTTGTTATTGAACTTTGGAAGAGGGAGTTATTGCTTTGCGAGTTGTTTGTCGATAGTATACCTCGTAGAATTGTGTTCAGTTCAAATATGTATAAATAACATTGTAGGGCTCACTAAATGAAATAATGGAAGCTGTTCTGACAAGTCGTAGACTGTTTGCTTTACTTTGAAAGTAGAAGATATAAGTACCATTTTAAGTGAACCTTATGGAGAAGCCACTTTCAGGTGAGCTAAGCTGCTTTATTTCGGGAAACGTACATTTAATCTTAATACACAAGGAAGGCTTAGGAGATTTATATTTTTGGATCCAACCATTCGTGTTGTACCTGTAAATTTCTTCACATATGTAAATGAAAGGGCTTTGCTATTTAATGCTGTATCCGTAAGGCAGTTTGAGTGTTGTAGTCTCTTATGTTAAGTCTCTATGTAGTCTCTTAAAAAAAGGTTTTTGTTGTCTGGGAATTGAATCTCTAACCTCGAACCATTAAGTAAACCGACACATTTATAGCTTATGTCACGGCGCCTACGAGACGGTTCAGGGAGATAAATCCTTTGAAATCTGCTCCATCATGCGACACAACTGTAGGATCACTCGTCACAACTGGCCTAGTTTTATCAGGATCCTGAATTCGTCCATCAGCGTGTATAGCTCAAAAGGATAATTGCTTTCAGTTGCGGCCTTGAAGTTGTTTAAACGATGATGGCTCTCGACTTGAAGTTCCTTGGTCTTTTCCAGGATTTGTGTTTTTTGTGAAAAATTGATCGATCGTCGACCAGCGGGTCGGGGAACCACACTGGTACGTTCCTATTAGTGTGTTGCAGAAAAGCTTAAGGCATTTACACAAAATTTTGGATAAGATGCGACAGCGATATGCCTCGGCAGTCCTTACAAGACCGCTTTTCTTAAAGATGAGACATATTGAGCTGATAGTCCAGTCATCGGTCATGGTATCATCCACCCATATCTGATAAATGATTTGTAGCATGTACCCTACCTCCTAAAGATGCCATGCTTCCAGCGCCAAAGAACAAGTTTCAGTTGGTTTTTGGCCCAATGAGCCGCAACTGTCTCGAATATTGACTGGTGCTACACTCACTGATACTTCCACTCTCGGATGTTTGTTAGACGCTCACGAGAGGTGAGGCCGTGAAAAACTTTGTTGGTTTTGTTTGTGATTCGAACCTCAAACTTCCAGCTCAGTAGTCCGACACAGCAATCACTATATCTCGGCGCCCAGCTAGAGTTAGCCTTAGATAGATAGTTTTGGAATACATTATCCTTAATAATTCCTATGGGAGGGTTGTCTACTGTTTCTTGCTTCCTGCCCATGGGATTTATTCCTTAGACTGCTTTACTAGTTTATATGATGTGTTTATATGTGGTGTTTCAAAGGAGTTCTTTGATAGCTTTGATAGCTACCTAGGGGTCAGAGAAAATTGTTAAGTTATTCATGATGGCAAGGCAGAGATTGACTATCTAACATGCGTTCCTAATTGCGAGTATATTCGCTTGGAAGATTCTGCAATAGTCTGGGAGACAGTATAATTTTGAAACATTCAACTCAGCCAAGAAGACATTCCACCATGGAATTGTCGGTGAAGAACGAATATTCGGTACTTTGAGGTTAGGTTAGGTTAGGTTAGGTACATGGGTGCCTTGTGACAGTGTCACTGCTCACTTAGACCACAGTTCGGGTCCATTCTGCCCAATCATTTAACCCCGGAAACCTATAAAGTCCGCTATTGGAACCACCCAGATAATGATATGAATCTCAGGACGTCCGTCAGCAAGTCTTCCAAATCCGAGAAGAAGTAACTACCAAGAGTCCTCATTCTTCTGACGGATAGGGCAGGACAGTCGCACAGCAGGTGACGAACTGACTCAATTTCTTCTTCGTCCCTGCAGCTTCTACAGAAGTCATTATGTAGTACTCCGAGTCGCTCCGCGTGGACACGAATGGCACGATGACCAGTAATTATCCCTGAAACGACCCGTGTTTTATAACAACTCAGTTTCACCACAGAAGTTGATCTCTTCTTGCTGATACCCGGCCATAGGGCGCTGGCTGTTGCGCACCTCTAGATATCTCATTCAAGACCGATTCGCAGATCTTCACAAGCCTTGATCTGATTATAGCGGAGTCCGGAGCCTTAACGGCTGCCTGGCTGTCTACATACACAGTAATCGTTCTGTTTATAATCTTACCAGCCTGCATGATGCCTGTGACTTCTGCCTGAAAGACGCTGCAATCATCATTTATTCTAAATGAGTTGTTTATTCCTAGGGCCTCACAATAAACTCCGGCTCCCGTGCCAACGTCCATCTTACAACCGTCGGTATAGAACGCCAGCTCCTTCTTCTTCATGGTTCTTCGGCACTTCCAGTACATTCTGTCAGGAATTCTTACAGCGAATTTCCTTTCAAATGCTAGCGTGGGGGTCATGTGATCAGTTTCTGACTGTTTGCTGGTAGATCCCCATCGGGACAAAATTGAGGCATGGCCGTACAGGCTCGATGACCACATTCGGCCTTCTCTCAGTCTTACAGCGGTTTTAGCCGCCAGACTGCCACAGTATATGTCAAGCGGAATGAAACTGAGCATGGTTTCCATTGCCGCTGTTGGTGTTGTCTTCATTGATCCCATGACTCCAATGCAGGCTGGCCTCTGGATTTTGGTGAGGTTAGAAAGTTGGTATTGCTTCTCCAGTACCGTCCACCATACCAGTGAGCCATATGTAAGAATGGGTCTTACGACCGCCGTGTATATCCAGTACACGACAGCTGGTCTAAAACCCCACGTGTTACTGAATGCCTTTTTGCAAGAGTAGAAAGCTACGCTTGCTTTCCTGACGCGTTCAGCAGTGTTATCCTTCCAATTTAGTTTGGAATCTAGAATTACACCCAGGTATCGGGCTGAACCTGATATACTTAGTTCAGTACCACTGATACTTGGGGGTCTGAAGGCAGGAAGGAACTTTGAGGTTAATGTGATATATTTTTAAGTTTTTTTCAAAGGAAAATTAACTTGGATTGAAGTCAAGTCTGTGTATTATGCAATCAGTAATGACAGGGAATACGAGCAAAACATCAAAATTGTTACTGTCACAGTAAGATCAATATCCAGTTTCTCTGAGTCTTACTGGACTATGATAAGAAGGACATTTAGTGCTTCATTCGCTTGACCGTATGGGTCCTGTAGTACCTATTCACAACACAAGATACATATACTTGCTTGTCCCTGTAATATTGCCTATTTTGCATGCTATGCGATACATAAACTAAAAGTTAGAGAATGCATCATAAGCAACAGACTTAAAGCATCAACAGGGTTTGTGAAACAACAATTCGATTTCGAGAGGTACTTTCAAGACGTGGAGGGATACACGGTATAGAATTCGACCCAGTAGGCATCGTTAATATTGAAAACCTGACTAGAAAAACCGATCGTCCATTTTGAAGACGTACCTACTCGGTATTAATGGAGATGGTAGGCTATTGTGTCTAAGATAAAAACTCTTCAACCCCATTTTGACTAACTAACTAGAGTAGATCCGCATCTTAACAATTTATTTATTTCTCTTCATTTTCCCTTTAGTGCCATCTGCTTGAAGTACATGACTCCGATTATTTTGAAATTATAAACCCAGAGTTCACAAGTCCCTACAAAAGTATATCCAATACAATGGTAAGTAAAACGCATCTAAAAGATTATTTTAACACATGGTTCTCCTTGGAAAGGATGATGGTGAATATTGAATATTTTCTGTTCGTAAAACCAGACATCCTACACCCGTTGTATGAATAAACCTTTTAAAGGTAAGCAGCTTTTCCAATTTAGGAACCGAGACATGCAGACAGAAAATAATATCAAGAAGGAAAATCGACTTGGCTAATAAATTGCTCGATTTTGGGTCATTGCCAGATTACGAAGACGAATTACACTGCCATCCCAGATTGAGTATTGATTTGCCTTAAAGTGGATACTCCCTTCTGAGTTTTAAATTTTGTATTTGGTAAAATGGATTTAATTCAGACAGCACACCATAGGTTAATGAGTTTCCAAATAATCCATACATATGTATGTACACAAGGAACCACTTCGACGAAACCATAAAATATTTTTAAATGAGTTTACCCCAGTCTAGACCGCATTAATGAACGAAACGAATGAATTAAGGACAAGCCATAACAAATCCTCATTCATTCTAATTCCAACAGTCATAACCACTAAAGTAGTCCGCAAAACCCTTGAAATCCTTTTTTCTTTTTTGCCTTATCTCTCATTTGAAGATCTTAATCTGGATGAATTGCCTGTTGACAAGTTCCGACAATGTAGAGGGAGGAGGCTAACTTTCATTAACTTCTTCCGGCATTTGACTGTTTTGTTTTGTCGACTGTTTCATCATTTTGACAGGGAGGGTGATTGAGGAGACTCTATTTTTTGTCCTTTCTGAACAATGCTGGCGGGTTTTGATTGTCGTTAGTCCATTTGGAATGGAATAATGGAAGAGACGGAAGTCAACCCGTCTGGTTGATTGAAATCTTATTGGAGGGCAACTGCTGTTGGTTGGTTTGATTAAACAATAGATGTCTGTGTGGAGGATTTTTTTTTTTTCATTTATTTTAATTTTTAATTGATTGTATTGTTAGTTGTCTACTCTATGTAAACAGTAAAAAAAAAAATCGAAATGTTTTTTTTTATATATAAAGGGTTATACCCGCAGTGGGTACGAAATTCAATTAACACAGGAAGTCAAACCATCAGACCATTCCAATCGCCAACAGTTTGTGAGATGGATTCTGGAGAAGCAAGTCGCATTTTCTACTGGATAACTGGATGGATACATACTCGCACAACGTGTTGACATATCCCTCGCGGATATCACATTTTACTTTGGCCACGAAAAGACCTCCTTGATCGCCTTAATGTCTGCCTGGAATACACTACAGTCATTAGAAAAATTTAAGGAATCTTGCAGTTTAGATCTTGGGAGAAAACACCTCCCCCGTACCCATTTCCTTCTTCGATCCGTCTGTATAGAGGTAAACAGATCCACTGCCTGGACCTTCGGGCTCCATGTTAGTTAAATACTGCTACGATGCATTACAATTTCTTGCTACATAATAACAGGTCGCCAAGGAGTTGGATGCATATAACAAAGTATGTGCAGTGGAACTACCTATGTGTGGCTCAGAATCTAGGACCAGAATCAGTGGAAACTAATGACTAGAAACACAAACTCCGTCTGACAAACTGGAAAAATTTCCGGAGTATTAGGCAATCCAAACGATTAATCAAGCCTTATTCTTACATGGAAATCTTTAGCCTAGAGAAGAAAAGGAAGCATCAAGAAGCTGTGAGCTATCTCAGAGGCCACTGTGGCTGAGGGGCCACCTTTTTTGTTTTTTCGTTGCACCAATGGATGTGGTAATCTTTTAAAGCGTCGATCTAGCTCCATGCATGATTCGCCTGAATACTTGTACTTGTACGTACTTATCCACACCCGACACGCTTTAATCACCCTTCCTGCGGGTAAACTTTGATTGGCATCATTTCAGCTACGACTTCCTCGGATACTATTCTACAGCCGCAAATTCTTTTTAGAACACTGAGTCTCTAGGCAGTCAAAAGTTTCCATCTAGATTCTTTTGTACCCATAGCATCAGTCCACACTTGTAAAGCATATAGTATTGCTGAGCTTACTACTCTAGACAATAGCGCTCTACGACTATATCTATGTCCACCGAAGTTTGGCTGTATCCTTGGTAACCATGATTGTAGTATCGACTCTAGGTGTGGCTTAAAGTTACACCTAAATATCTGATTGCCTGTTTAGAATTAATCAGATGGTCTCCTACGTGCACATTTATATATTCCAATCCCTTGAGGTTGGTGGTTACTAACTAGGTTCCAATTGCTGAAATCACGTCATTTGTTGCTGACTCTACCTTGTCGGCATTTATGTCCACGCTAGTTGCAATTCTTCTGGTGTTACCGACGGGTTCTTTTGCTTGCGATGTCTATGTGGAGAGTGGTTGCTAGTCGTTGTGTAATGTTGTCGAGCATAGTTGCGGTACTCTGTGTCCTTTAAACTTCATCGTAACTATCCTATAGGTAGTTCCCCACGGGTTTATATCGGTTTCCTGAAGCAGTTGTTTGAAGCATCTTTTTGTACTCTCTTTAATAGGAATTTTTAAGTTGTAGTTGAATTCTACCCTTCCTTTCAAGAGCTGAACTCTGGGTTTTGCTACAGATAGTTTGCTCTGAGAGAATTGATTTCGTCGTTTAACCAGTAGCAGGGCGATCGCCGTGTATTAAGTCTTCTTCTTGGCAAGGACCCACCGCTGGTTTTTCCTATTCTCTTGTTTTTTGAAATGGGAAGACTTTTACTCTAAAGGTCTGTTGGATTGTTGTTGCTCTACTAGCGAACGTCTTTGCACACAGATCTTCTAATTAGGCAACTATGTAATTGAACATGGATGAAGCTGAGGAAGTAGCTCATATATGGATGACACTAGATAGTTCGGCCTAACTGAAAGTATGGACGCCACCATTGATTCCATCTGGCAATCTTTCAATGTTAAATTTGATGACGTAACCTCATGGATATAGCCGAAACTGCTCCATATTCTGTCGCAGTTTACAATGCAACTTCCAAATTGATATGGTGATCGGCTCCTTTTCTTGTTCCACAGCAGTTCCAAGCCGCAAAACTGGTCCTCATCCACCTTGTTATGAGGTTCTTGAATGACGTATCCTTGAATACTTCATGAAATGGTCAGTTCCAATCTCAACTTGAAGTTGCCAGCTAGGCTTTGCCTCATATCAGCGGCATCGGCATCCATGTTACTAAAGAGAAAGTGCAATTACCAACTACTCTATTACACTCTTCGCAATTGACTTTCCCTACCTACACAGTTTCTATGCTTTGTACATCCATTGGTATGCAATTATCGTTAATACGCGGCACATTATCTCAAGTTTCATGAGGAAGCTTACCGACTATGGTATGCAAACAAAATTTAACTCTATAAAGAATAGATAAATTCTTCAAGGACATCTTTTGTGTTCAACATACATATGTAGGCAAACAATGGAAACTTTGATGGATCCATTATTTATGTGTACTCACACATATGTATTAAAAGATTGATATCACCCTCCCCTTGTTAACAAATTAACCAAGTAATTCTTATTTCGATTTAACATCCACACATCTAGATACATTTACACATTTCATTAAAATTAAAACGCACAACAGACATGAAAAGACTTCCCATTCAAATATTTACATTTTCGTCTTAATTTTGTTGAAAACTTTTTCGAAAACCCAGTTCAGTCACAACAAAAACCAACTGAAGCCCCCACCCAAATGCCCTAGCATGGCATTGTTAACTTGTCAACTTACAAAAAGGACCAAGGAACTCTTATTCTGTCACTCCTTATCTGTCATCACTAAACGAGTGTAAACTCGAAAAAGGGTTGACATAATTTGATGCGTCCCCACTTCTGACATGTTTGCGGAAGAAATGGTTCATCATCAATTAGAAGGATGATATGTTGATGTTTGTGTTCTCGTTCATGATACAACCACCACCACCGCCGCCGGCCGGAAGATACATATGTCAACTGTAATACAAAGGGGTCATGGTATGTATATCGATCTGTCAACAATACTTTGGGATTGTTTACACTCTTCGGTCCTGACAAAATTTAAGCCAAAACTTTTGCCAAAGTTACGAGCATATACCGAACAAAAGAAAATCAATACCGAAATCATCGTGTGACAAATTTAAGGTGTGTGTATGCCCAGTGGTCACCCACACTTAGAATTTACTGCCCACATTAGTGATTTATAACATCAAAAACAGGATTTTATGGCAAATTGTTGTCGCGTGAACGTCCTGGGGTGACTCGTGAAAAATGGATATCTTGGTACAATAATCGCCTCGGCGTCAAACACCCATTGCTCCTTGTAATGTCCTCGGACACACCTTGAAAATTATAATCAAATTATCAATAAAGATACCGTTATGCCCTCGAGTGTCCTTAAGGTGTGATCTGAATGAAAGAGAGCCTTAAGGTCAGAATACTTATACGACTTGGTGAAGTGTCAATGGTTGGTATTCCTTTGCCGTACTTGTTGCATGTGAGGTCATAAAAATCCGTACCTTTACACAGTATCCAGGTGACAATGCTCCTTCTCTGACCGGACGATATGGTGAAGTCAGCATCGTCCGGCTGGCGTTTGTTTTTGGGGATTTAACATAATCACCGAATAGGCGTACTGAAGCAAAAGGGTAATTAATGTCATGTCATTATGTGACTGCCTCACGAGTCCACTTGGTCACAAGCACACACAAGGAGCACATAGAGAGGTTTAATCTAATTGAACTGCGGCTGTCCTCCGCCTCCGGTGTGTAGGGCAAGCCTGTTTTGCCAACGATAGTGATGGTACCGAACCGAGTGTCTTTGTCCCTGGGATGTAGTTGCTCTTGTGTACGAGAACGAAGGCGACTGATTCGAAAATAGTGACACTTGGAATGGAATTTTCGGTTTGGAACAAATGCGTTTGTTGTCCGACAAATGGGTTAATCTGGTTAATGTCTCCTGTGGGAAGTGTACATCAAGTTCGTTGTTTTGCTGTACTGTGGGTATTTTTTGGTAAGCCAAGTGCGTGAGTGGGCAGTTGTAACTGCTATTCAATGCTTGTGCAGTGCGGGTTATAATAGGAAGTCGTCAAGTTCAGTCATAAGAGTTTTAAATCGATAAACAAACTAGTTACATAATGCAAGCTCAAGACTACTATGGGTAGACAATGTCAAGCATTTTATAACGCGCCTTCCAAGTACCGACAACAAATAATGACTTAAGTGCATCTAAATGTATTCAATTTGACTCTTGCAATGTGCACTTAACATTTATTCACTTGCAGTGTGGAGTACGTTTCATTGTTCCTGTTCTTGGTATTGAAGATTCTCGTATTTGTAAGTGTTGGATGGGTCAAGGATCTCGTACATTATGAAGGGAAGACATATTACTACAAGGTCTTTATTGCTTGAGGATATTATTGCGAGTGAGTGTGAGTGAAGCTTTTAAAAATATATTTTGTAGGCAAAAAGGATTCATATTGCAACTTAGGTATCTTTGGATGCACAACATTTATCCTCTTTAGGATTAAAGGTACGAAATGAGTTCAAGAGAACTACGAAAATAGATGTATGTAGTATTCATTAAATCTGGAGTAGAAAGTTTACTCTTTGCGTTGACCATGTAATTTAAATAGTAATGCATTGAATCTCCACTTTGAGATAAGGAATAGTTAGTGATTTGCTATCATAAACTGAACTGGTCTCGCGACAAAAACGCGCAGATCACTCAACCAGCTAACTACCATGTCAAAAGATTGCGATTGTGGTAGTGGATATTTCCAACAATAAGGGGAAAAAACACATATGAAAAGTGTCGGGTCGTTGAAGGAAGGGTCAACAACTACTACTTCTCCATTTGTCCATCCCCATCTCCAAGGACATTAGTTGGCATCATGTATATGTCAAGCTGCTAGAATGTAAGCACTAAAGTGTCGTGAAGTTCATCAGTAGACCGGAATAACATTTCCTACATTCCACTCGAACATAGTAATACCGGAAAAGTACTGCGGATCCTAACGTTCCAAAAACACAAATCGTCCCCCGCAAAAACCGTTCTGCAAGGGTTTTTGTCGCATCTGGTTCGACGTCGACTTCAAGCTACAACACGTCACAACAGTTCTGGAAACTCATGCTTCCCTCATTATCTTCCTTTTCCCGGACTCGGTTTCGGTATTCTGTGCCGGAAATCGCGGCATCAAGCACAGCTTGAATGAAGTCGAAACGAAGCTTTTCCCAAAGCCCGATGAGGAAGCCTTAGTACTAGTATCTCTTCCATCGGAGTATCCTCCTGTGTCTACCTCTATAGGAAGGCTCGTCATCTGACAACGTTGATGCTACCACTGTAGAGAGATCTGTACCTGTTAGTTATGGTTCAGATTAATCTCCACCATTCCAAGTTAGAATGGGCGCCGTGGCTCAAGTGGTTAATGCGTTGATGTATGGAGTGAGGGTTCTAGGTTCGATCCCCAGACAACATTTACAAGTTCTTTCACGATCCCTACCCTGACGAGCATCTGGCAAACATGCGGTAGTACTAACTTATGGTACGCTGTAACCCCAAAGGTGAATCTGTGTTTTAATTACTAATGGGCACTAACCAAGCACTAACCAGGTAGTCTGTAAAATAATCTGTAAAACTCGGTAGGAGCTATCTGTACAATGCAGTCTGCAGGATCGTTTCATAGCATTCCAAGAACCTTATCGTAATTCTCTTAAGATCTACAACAGCAGACTGACAAGAACGCAAGAGGAGCTAGACAAACCTAAAAGGCGTTTACAAAATCTTACCCAATCATATGAAAAACTAATAGTAAGCGCCCACCTAGATAAAATGCGGACCATTCCGCTATTTCTTGTAAGAGCAGGAAAGTGGGTAGGAAAACTACAAGGTAAGCCTATATTGACTATAGTGACTCACCCACACTGCTCAAAATCCTGTCAAAAACCCTCCAAAGCCGAGTGTCCTTATGAACCCAAGAGGTATTTGGGCAGATTCATATGAAGAGTCAGAATCTATATATAAATATTTAGCCCGCCAGGTCCTTACGGGACCCAGAGCCTAACTTCTCACAACAATTCGTATCGTGCATGTTATATTCTTCACATGAATGGAAGGGTCTTAGTTTTGAATGTTCGAAGGGCAGTTTTTTTATTTGCGAAGCTATTATTTAATGACAGTAGTTGTACACGTTTGACGTTCCTGGACATTGAGGGAGGGTTTAACAACGTCGAACCAAAAACAATTATAGGCGCACTGTCGAACCTCGAAATTGAGACGTCAATTGGCGCACTGGTGAACCAGTTGCTTACTAAAAGGTTCATCAACTCATAACTGCCTGAGGTCTCAGTTCGGAGGTTCATCAGTAGGGGTACACTACGAGGTGTGGTCTCTTCTCTTCTTTGAAACCTAGTGCTGCATTAATTGCTTCTAATCCTGGAAGGGGAAGGGTGCAAGATAGTTGCCTATGCAGATGATGTTGCAATTGCTGTCTAAGGGAAACATCCCAATACGAACTAATAAATGCCATCTGGCGGTGAATCTTCAGAAAACCGAACTGGTACACTTCCCAAGGAAGTTTAAAATTCCCACTTTTATTCCACTGAAACTAAATGGCACCCCCCTTGGTACTCACAAAAACGGCCAAATACTTACGCCTAATCCTAGACAGTAAATTAAGCGGGAGACCCAAAATCCTGCAGCGAGTTAAGAAAGCCGCCATGGTTCTGTACTGCTGTACGAAAGCTCTTGGAAGTAAGAAGGGACTTCAGCCTCGAATTACTCATTGGCTTTATATATCCGTTATCAGGCCCATACTTACATATGGCGTATGGATAAAGCCATCCACTACAATTTCCGTAGTTATATACAAAGAACGGCATGTGTTCGCATTAATGGAGCCCTAAGGACCACTCCAACTGCGACTATGGACACACTGTTCCATATTCTTCAGCTCGATATCTATTTCAAACAAGTGGCAGCAAATTCGCTTATTCACATGAAACTCTTTTGTGAACTTGTCTGTGAACTGATCACTCGTCTATTCTAAGAAAACTAGAAAACTATATACCCACCAGGACTGACTGAGAGCGTGATATAGGGTCTCGCAACCTGACTATCTGAGAAGACATGTATTTTAGAGCCCTTAATACATTTTTGATGGGTTAACCTAGCGTAAATATCGATGACATGGAAAACAGTGGAACACGTTCTAACAGACCTTGATGTTCGGTCCAAAGACGCCAGGATCAACTCTATATTTCATCCCCGATTTGTCGATAAACCAGGCTAGACTTCTAGAGTCCAACATCGAAGTAATATCAGAAGACAAGATTTGTAGGGCTGATAGCCCAACAACAGTTTTTGCAGTTGGCACTTGGAATGCCCTGACATGCAATTCTCTGGAGGTTTTATACGTTTGTTGCGGTTCAAGAATTTCGGCCACCAGACGATGCCCATGTCCGTAATAATGGGTCTCACTATCATTATATACAAGTAGTGTATCATTTTAAGTTTGAGTGAGACCGCAAACTATGGCATATCTATTAGCCCACAATTATCTAGTGGCGCGCTAGGTGGGGGACTTGATACGTGAATTCCAATGAAGTCCTTTGTCTAACTGGAATCAACTATTGCGATATCTATGATAATGTTCTTGCATGTCCTTCTTTGTTGCATCATTCTAAAGCAGTAAACCGTGACGATAGAAATGATCGAACTTATCATTGACAAAAATTGCGAAATCATCAGCATAGCCATAGGCGATGTTGCCTCACCTCTGTAGAATACTAGCATAATCGACTAGAAGATTGTCGATAACGAGTAACCACAAGAGGGTACTAGTTATCTCCTTCCGGAGATGGAAGTAATAATTCGTCTTTCTAGTATGACCCCTACCCATTTGTTGGCTAAATCTATGTGTCCTCGATGTCCAGGATGGCTTATAAAGTCACTTCCTTCGAATGCTCCTTCTATCTTTTTGAAAATATTGCGGACAGCACCTTTAGTGGACTTGCCTTTTATGTACGCATACAGTATCTTATCTTGCCTTAGAAGTTTGTTTTTAAAGGCCACTACATCCTTAAACATATTTTTCGGTAGTGTTATACTTTTGTAACCGCATCTGCTTGCTTATAATCTACTCATCCAATTGCCACTCAAACTTCCACATTCAGGTTTCTATGAATCATGAGGGGAATCTTAAAAAAGGTTTGACATTAAAGGGGTAACCAGTTTCCTAGCTTAACCTTTTCTTGTTACCTATATTTTCAAAAAAAGAGAAAAATAAAATCAAAAACCAAAACTTTAGAATAGGTACCTGAAAGTATCCCAATAAGCCCAGTTCGACATTTGCATGCAAAAATAAAATTATACCATAACCTCGAGAGCATATTGTTTATTATTATCCAACGCAACCTTCAAAGTTTTTTTTTTTTTGAAAATATTTTTTTTTTTTTTTTAATACTGACCACTCACTCCTAATAGACAAACACCTCATTGATACATTCCTCACGTTACCAAGTAAAAGTAAATTACAATCTCCTCTCACATAAAAGTCAATATTGACCCAAGTGTCCTCAAAACTTCCGTCACAATCTCTTGTTTACGTCGAAAAACTTTGTGCGCTCTCTGTCGGTCCGAAGACACCTTCCAAAGCCGCCAACACAAACCATTGCAAATACTTCCACTCGAAGATGGTGAGGAAATGGAATAAGACTACACACATACTGTTCTACAAGTTGCTCTTTTCTAGCATCCTTGGTGGTTTTTACGAGTGGGTACTACGTCGCACAAGGATCTCTGCCCCCGCCGCCACCGCTCCTGTTTATAGCTCTCATTGTTTGGTGGAAACGGTCTGCGTTAATGCGGTGGAATTAGTTGGGGATTTTCGCACAGCAATAGCAATGGCGGTGATAAGTTTCACAGATTTTGTGTGTGAGTATATGTTTCAGAGGTTAGGATGTTGACGGACGCAGCAGCCACATCAAGTTGCCAGTTGTTCAGTGAGTAATATCCGGCAGAGAAGTTTCACTACTTCTGCTGGTGCTCTTGCTCCTGTCATTTGGTCGAGAAGAGATTTCTTATTGCAAAAGTTTAGTCCCGCAAAGACTAAGCAAACACCAGTTATATTTGATGAATACCTAATTGGTACACGTGGAGCTAGAATGTGGCAAAGGGAACGAAAATGTTACGTATACGCCTTGGATGCTAGAAATTACAGAAATGATGTTGAAGTGAGTGTGATAAAAATGTTGGACCATAAGATTGGCCACAATGGAGTTCTGAGACCTTATTTAAATCATTGAAGTGGTTTTTCTTTACACTTCACGTCACTTGAGGGGAAAATAAATTGAGCGTTCGTATTACTTTTGTGGTTTGAGCTAAGGTAGCTCCATTACAAATTTTATTTCTTTTGGTTTTAAGAAAGAGGAAGTCCAAATGACACGACCCATTGTACTATCCAGGTATATTCCTATTTGGTGAAGTGTGGTTTTTTACTATGTAAATGAATGCAATGAAGGGGTTATGACTACCTTCAGAGCCTGACTGGTAAATGTTGAATTACGCCTAAGAGTATACACTCCTTTATGTCGACCAAAGATTTTTTGATGCACTAGTTTGAAACTTGGATGTCTTTAGATTTCAGAACGTAATTCCCGGGTTTCGGCCTGTACTGAGTGTGTAAATTTTTGCATTCGGCTCTAATTTATTCGAACAAGCATTGGTTTACTCTAGATGGAGCTGCGGGAGTGTGATTTAGTTTAGTAACTCGACAATAATTTGAATATGACTGGGACTTTAAATTTGGTTCTCTCAACATAGTTAGATTTTGGTGTTTTCCATCCGGGCTCAAGTGTGCATAGTTAGGGCCATAAACATGGACACTGTTTACTATACCTTTGTCACATAAAGTTACCCTTAAACTAAAGTTTTTTTTTTAAAAAATATCATGTTGAGGCAACAAAGCAGTGGAAAAGAAGTGCGGAAGTCTAGGAGTCTATTTACGGTTGACGCTTGAAAGAACCACTCTTATACATCCCTCTGCCAGTATGCATATTCACTATGACAAAAAATATTCCCTACAAGAAGTGCCTTCGTTTTCCAATATTAGTTTGAAAATCCATCAAAGCTTCGGGATCTGGCAGGCTGGCCGATTATCGCTTTGGCTTACAGATTTGGGCAATAGCATTTAAGCCGCGTAGTCACATAGACTAAATTCGAAAACATTTTTCAGTTTAACATTTCAATTGTTAGAAAGTTTAGGTGTCCTCTTCGAATTAATTATTTATATTGTTGCGAGGTTGCGACTATTCCTCAGACAGCCTTCTGCTATGCAAAACGTGACATGTAGATCCAACGAACTGCTCGATGATGATCTAAATGATATTGATGTCTTAGACACAGGAGGATCCAGAATGGAAACCTGCTTGTTCGGCACCTTGTGTATCTTTGAGGTGTTATTTGATTCGCTTAACGATAATTTTAGCTATTGTCTTAGGCGCAACAGGCAGGATGCAGATACCTCGCCAGTTTTTGCACTGCATTAGGTTACCTTTTTCTTGTTTAGGGAGCTTGGCTATCATTCACTTTTCCAATCATCCAGAGAGCTCTCAGCCTCCCAAACTCTCCCAAAAAGTGAATGCAGAGGATCGGTCGATGCAGTTGGCGCTGATCGAAATAGCTCCTAACGCCTTGTTGTTTTTAAATGTTTTGATCACGGTATGATCCCATCCTTACTGGGGGAATGTGGTACGAATTCGGGTATTTCTTGCTTCGGACACCCCAGTTTGACTCGCTAGTGAATAAATGGTTTAAAACTATATCAAGATGCTCCTTCCATCTCTTCAGTTGATCCTCATCCGACATAAGCAACTTAGAACCTACTAAGCCCTTCAGCTTCAGTAGCCAACGCATTATGTAAGCGCGCTTGCACGCAGTTCCCTCATTTTCATGCGATATGGGGACTCTAGTGCAGTCCTCCCTGCTGCTAGACTTGCTGCATTTCGAACTCTAAGTTGTTTTCGTTCGTCGATCTTTCTATAGGTAACCTCAGAAAGTCACACTCTATATATTTCCTGCTATCGACCGACAGTTCTTTCTGCAACTGATGTGAGAACCATTTTCACAGCATACACTTGTATGGTGACCTGCAGTGAGCTGCTGATTATTTCCACATCATATGAGAGATGTTTCTTTGGTTCTTGGCGCACTGACGGATCACTAAGTCGGTCAGTGTTGAATCTGGCATCCTTGTGTTGCTTTTTTTTTTGCCATGCGTACAAACCAGGACCATTGCGATACTTTCATTACAGTTATGCTCCAACTCCTCGAGGAGTTTGGTCACTACAACGATTGCTATGTATGTCATCTGCGAAGCCTATTATTTTGGATAATCTCGGGATTCCAAGTCTGAGAACGTCATCGGACATTAGATTTCGCAGTAGCGGCCCTAGTACGGAACCTGGAGGAATGCCGCCAGTGACGTTATAATGCCTCGCTCCCTCGTCAGTGTCATAGAGCAGTATCGTATTTCTAAACTAGTCCGTCATTATCTTCTGAAGGTACTCTTTGCCGTAAAAGCTCGGAGGATATTTTTCCAGTTTGCGGTTTTGAAGGCGTTCTTAACATCCAACGTGATGATTGCGTAGTACTGTCTAATCCCAGCCTTCTCAAACATTCAATGCTGATGGATAACAACTTTGTGGCAAACTTGGCAAATAGACAATACGAATACGATCAAGATGCACACGGTCTCTTTAGTAACAGAATAGCAGGCGATAAGGGTATTGCTGTCCACAAAGTAACTACAAACAGGGTAAGGAAGGACACCATTATTCTTTTTTACGTTTAGTGAGATCGTAAGATTTAGATTTCATGAATAACTTGGTATTATTGACTTGTTTCCGATACCCAACTCCATTGGCAAATAAAAAAGTCTCTCAACTAAAATCACTTTCGTCCAATTTTCACACAGGAATAAAATTATTCCCACCCTTGATGATATCCTGACTTGTTAAGATATTCAGAGGACAATCAATAAAATGCAAATCACCGTCTCATAAAATTTTGTAATTTCATTAAAATTTCACGATACACCGTGTTGTCAAAAAGTCCTTAAACTAATAAACCAACAAAGAAAAAAGAAATACACATATATGTGTGTATATTTGCATAACATTTCATCCTCTTAGGGATAACATGAAAACCTCCAACAGATAAGGCGATTGTCAATCATCAGCCTACTTTTGAGAACTCCACTTCACTTTCAGGACATACGAGAATAAAAGTGCAAACTTTTCAAAGATTTTTTTTTTTTTTGTGTCCTTTCGTCCCCCATCGAAGGCAGCCTAACCACAGTATGCGACGACGATAAAGTTGATTGCCTTCCTTCTGTTTTCTATGTCCCGGTCTTGTTATTTACTCATAAAATTAAAACTTACAATAAAATCCACTTAAAGTGACAGGACAAAAGCTGTTTTTATGTCTCGGGATATACTTTCTCTGGCACTGTTTTGGTTTTTATTTCGTTTTTTTTTTTTACTTGTTTGGTTGGTTGATTCTTATCCTCTTGGATGACTGAAAAGTTTTTTTGATTTTTATTTAAAAAAAAAAAAAAAACCTATTCAGCAGAGTATCGAACTTTAATGTTGGCAGACAAGCTGTGAAGGACTTGTCTGTATGATGGTTCCGGCAACACTCTTCAACTGACCACGGTGTACCTATCTGAAATTAATTCAAAATTAATTCAATCACACTCAACTCAATTAAAGTGCCTTCCTGATTCGATTTTTATGCCAGCACCTCGAAAAGACCATCCGGAAGGATAATACCAAACCAGTCATCACCGATTCCACTTGTTAAGCAAACATCAAAATAAATTTCCACTTCAATTAATGCCTTGTGAAATACAACGAAAAATAAAAAAAAAATATATGCGCATGTACATAAACTAAGGACCCATTCACTCATATCCCCGCAACAGGACCTCAAACAACAGTACTTGCATTGTTCCATTCCGTATGGTATACACTATTCATTTCCATTTCCGATGCAATGTTTCACGGGGTAGCTTTATCTCCTCCCTATTTTTTTTTTTTGTTTTGCTCCTCCGAGGATGATGAACCAAACCAAGCAGGAATGGGAGAGCAACCGGAACATGTAGGAACATTATTGAGGTCACGTTATAAAGTCCGATTCGGTTGGGGCTTATGTTGTTCAGTAAAACTGCGCAAAGTATTTGGTAGTAAATATTTGCAATGTTTTTCAGCAGACTCTGCATTCTTTAAAACATCCCGGAATCGGCCGAAGGAACAAAAAAAAAAAACTATGGAGACTATTCCGGAATGCATGAGCTGGGCATTGTTTCCAGCATCGGTACAGAATGTGGTTGATCAGCCACCATCCCGGGGGTGTAGTTTTCAAGAGTTTGACTGGAGGTGGTAACTACCATAGTAGGGTTTGGGTTTTTTTTTTTTCCTTTTGTACGCCTAAGAGGAAAATGAATGGTTCCGCTATAATTAAAAAGCCGTAGTCACAATTTTTCAATAACTCCTATAAATCAGACAAAACGGATGACAAGGGAGTTGCAATAAATTACAATTTCATTGGACGAACAGTGCGGGACAGGACAGTGGTCAACAGTTCGGCGACGATGATTTGTGTGACGGTTTTACGATCCCAAATATGAGCTGTACTGGCCCTCTGTTGGTTATAAAGTACGAAAAGCGGCAGTGTCAGATGATTGAGTGTAGTTTATATTCCTTTGGATTGCATCTGTGACTTAAGATAGCTGAACGTTACGACTTGTTGTCACGTCGTGTACAGTGAAGGTGACATAATGACACGAGGAACATTATCTTTAGATACATCTTAACCATTTGGTTTATTAATATGATCCTATTTTTTTTTTTTTTAATGATCCTGCTCTATCACTAAAGTCCTTTAAAGTTACAAACCCAGTGGTGGAATGAAAGGAAAGGGTATAGCGTAAATAGAAGGAGAGCAAGTCACTCCACATACGTGTTAAGTGGTTAAAGACGAGAAATGAATTTAAACGACAAAGGTGTCCTTGAAGGTAATTGGCTACAAATTGACTGGTCATAGGTCAATCCACATGCTGAACACGATTTAATAAACTCAATGGAGCTCCCGCTCAAACATGTGAATATGCATTTAACTCAAGAAGCGTGTACACCTACTTTGGTAGGTGAAAAGGACCCCACGCATTGGTGGTGGAGGGAACTTGAAATTCTAAAGAAGCAGATGAGAAAAGCTTTTAATCATGCCAAGAGAAGGGATGATCCTGAATCATGGGATGAATATAAGGCAAAGAAGAAAGAGCTAAAAGGAACTCTGCGATGACGTAAAAGGGAGTCGTGGAGGGAATTTTGCTCGAATATGAGGAGCACATCTGAGTTCAATAGACTCAGAAATAGAAATCGTCCAGATTCCAAAGTAGGACTTATTCGTGATAGAACGGATGAGATTGTTGAGACACTGGATTGTACAAATGAGGTCCTCATAAAAATATACTTTCCGGAAAGCCTTAATTCAGATCAGTCCAGGGGTTTGAGGAAACAAGAAGTAAACAGGATGGAAGCGGAATGGATGGTAACGCCAGAGGAGTTCAGTGGGGCAATAAAAACGTTTTTCCCTTTCAAACCGCAGGTCTCTATTGCATTTTCCTAGCTTTAATGCAATGGAGTGCAGACCTCATTGTACCAAGGCTTAGAGCTATTTACATACGTTACATGCCTAGCAATAGTCTACATACCGGTAATCTGGAGAGAAACAAATGTGGTGTTCTTCCAAAATCGAGAAAAAAGGAGTACAATGAAGCGAAGTCCTTCAGACCGGTCAGACTAACATAATTTCTGTTGAAAAGAAAACTCAGCATTGGCTGAAAATAATGTGGAAGCGTATCCATTCAATACAACTTTTATTGACCGATTCCTTACAAAAACTTGCAATCCATGATGAGAAGATACTATTGACACTGTTAGCTTTGATTTTGTTTAAGAGGACACTGCCCTACACTTTAACGAAACCTTTAGGGATATCAAGGGCGACTAATCCCCATTCACTGTGATGGTAAATATTTTCGGGCCATTTTTCCTTTTAGGTACACCATGAGATCCGCTGTGGAACGTAGTCAACGGAAATCATAGCAATGGCCATTTAAAAGATGATTACTCTCGAGGTATATCCCATGAGATGGTGATTGTTTTCCATGACCTAAGAAATCACTGGTGTTAGGACTATGAGTCGGTAGTTTGATGAAGAAGTTTTATCCCGCTTTTTGGGGATCGACTGGAAGTGAGCAAGTTGCCAGCAAGATACCTATAGAGTATGAGAGATTAAAGAAGTAACATAGAGGTTTTGCCAGGGACAAGAAGCCGTTTTCAAAATAAGGGAAAGAATCCCATCTAGACCTGAAGACTGAGCGGGTTTGGAAAAATCCATGGGATGACGATAGGTTTTTCAACGATGACAAGGAACTGGTAGCATCTTCCGATAGATGTCGGTTCAGTAAATAACAAGAAAGTACTTTGTAGAACTTGTTTAATTTTAAGTCTTACCTGCTTGAAGACGCAACGAATATCTCATTTGCATCCAGATCAGTTGAAGAAGCAAAGACTAAACCTTCTACTTAAGCGAATGACCAGAGACTGCCATTAATAATGCAGGAAATCGCGTAGGGACTTCGAAATGCACGCTCCATGAACAACCATAGAGGACACTCATCGCAAAATCAAGAGCTGCGTACAGAAGATTACAAAAATATACAAGTATATGGTAAGACCCAGGTCCTACCTTCTCATAACGTACAGAGGGTCATGGTGATCCATTTTAGAAGAAGTTTCAAGTGCAGCAGTAGGAGTGGTTCTAAGATGGCCTATTGTAATGCTTTGCAATGTTGCTGTTTTTGTTCAGTGACTAGTTTTCCATACATTAGGATAGGTCTGATGACTGGCGTGTATATTGAATGAATAACTCGTGGCTAAAGGTCTCATTTCAGGCCCAATGAATCGAGATCCTTTTGGCACAAATATGCAATATATAATTCAAGTAACTGGCGTTACAGTTCAATGCCTTTTAGGTTAGGAGGTGCGATCCATGGTAGTTTGTACATTTCTGTGAATAAAATTACTTCAGTCTTTGATTTCAAGACCACTCATGTACGTCCCAGCTATCTTAGTAGAAACCAAACTCTTTTAACTGCTATAAGAGCATGTCTGCAGCCAAAGCAGCAAGGCTGTCACAATTATCCTCCAATTGTTTTCACAGGAGTTATCAGTAGATGGTATGGTGCCAATCCATCTTTTTTTCAAAGACACGTAGTAGAAGTACCGCGTTAATTGATTGACGGCATAAAGTGATGCCGAATCATAACCAAGGGTAACAAGATTGCAAAAGTGACAGCAGTGATTGAATCGAATAAAGGCAGATGAATACACGAAATGATTGCAATTCTTGATGTGGAACAAGAAGATTTCTGCTTGGAGTCCTTGTGCATTAATAACGACAAATAGTCAAAGCGAACCTAGTCTTTGACAGTGTAAACAGGTAGAGATGCAGGATCAGCATAAATTCATGTAAAAAAGCTTGTATTGCTGTGGAATTTGTTTACTTTTTCACACAAATTGTCCTGAAAGATGCAAACACCAACCTCAATCGCCCATTCCATCGTATTAGCAATTGAGTCAACTGAATCAACTAAAAGCAATCGAAGACATCGCTTGAATTGTATACCCTCTACACTAGGTTTAGGTTAAGGCCAATAGGCGGACACGGGTCAAAAGAATCATGCCCTTGACACACTTAGATAAATGTAGATCCATTAGTATTTATACCCTAGGGATTATGACTGCCATGCTATAAAACTTATGAAATCCTATCTCGAGGCAGACTTGGGAGAAAGTTCTTCTAAGTCTTGGAAAAATGTCCTGGAAGGATTATATTTCAAATTTCGTGGCAGAGTCATGAGAAAGTGAGAAGTATCCTCATTCATATCTTTGTCAGCATATCCTCTGCACAGGTCTTTGTATGACATCTCAGCTTATATTGGTCGGTAGTAATACCTGCAAGAAGAAACACGAGTTTTTTGTTCATTTGTAAGACTTTCTCGCTTTTTTTTGTCTGTTATAGGCTGCCTACATGTTTCTGGTTGCAGCACAGGAATCAAGGACATTCCATTACTTATTTGCTGCTACTAGTCTTTTGTTTCCAATCGCTCGTTACAGTGTGGTATCTTCACTATTGTATTTGTCTGGTTTAGTCCAATGGATGATCCTTTTCTTATCAGCTCATCAAGTCTTCCACTCAGTTGGAGTCTTACGTTATGCTACGCGCCAACCTGTTGTTCTTTAATTCTTCAATCATAGAAGGACTTTACAAATACATATGTCACCCAGATTGTCAAAAACTGTTTATGTCATCAAATTTCTAAAAAAATCATGTCAGATGTTACTCTGATTAAAATGAATGCTTTCACTAACCCAATTCTTGGAACTAAGTACATACATACCTAAATGTCATTCCACATCCTTAAAAGACCCAACTACTAACAAGTACCTATGTACCTTTTCAGCGTCTTATTAGCAACCCTTTCGGTTTTGCAGTTCAGCTCTTTCGCTCACTTGATTCTATATGACATTCAACCTAAAAAATATCCATCCCATGTAAAATCTCACAATTTCTATGTCAAAAAAATGTCCCTTTTCATCCATCCACCTGGTAATCGTCCTATCAATTGGCATATTTCAGGGTCAATGAATCGGAAAAAGACCAATCATACTCCCTTCACCCCCACCGATGATGACAATAATGATTATTATCTACACCCTACAGATCGAACACACCGAAATAAATATGCTGACAATAGGGACAACAAAAAGGACCTTACAACATTGGAAGGGGCAAACAAAAAAAAAAAATACTATATCCCACTCAACTTTCCCAGGTCAAGTATATGTATGTCTGCCAGAGAGAAGTCACCCGACGACAGTGACACAACATCGTTGACATTGATTGCCTAACCTGAAAGGTGAAAGGTGTCATTGTCATGGCAAATAAGGACATCTAGGTGATATTTATTTGTTGATTGGCTGTATTTGTGTTGACATCAAATGAGGTGGACTGTTTTCCCAGGAAGCGGCATAATCAAGATTGAGGCAATAAATTGATGTCGACAGTCCAGTGGGAAAAAATCGAATTCCTCCAGCAGATGACCTAGATTGTTGTGTGGATGCTCTCTTTAAGAGTTTCGAGAGGTTTCTCTGTTTACCCTGTTTTGATGAACAGAGGCAATAAATTAAATGAGCTTAAAAGGGAAACAAAGAAATTAATTTTCCGTTAGAGAAGGAAGCAATTGCTATGCAAATGGTACTAATCGTTGTGCAGGAGAGTATTCGTATTTCTTCATCGACAAAGAAGGAAGTTTCTCCTTTATTTTTCCAGGACTAAGAGGAAAACTCATTTCAAATGGATGGATGAGGTAAAGCAGATGGAATATCCAATAAAATGAATAAACAAGAAGGAAAGGGTAAATGCAACGATTAGCAATTTGCTAATGGCGATGGTCAGACTGACTTTAATGCATGCAACTTTTTTGATATGCTGCGAATGTCTTACCATGGCGTTAGTTCTCTCAGGAGACTTTAAAGAAAGTTCAGACAAATGGGTGTAGATCATTAAGAACTGAAATGAAGGAAGGATAACTCATGCCAATCGATGTCTGGTTGGACTAAAAATATAATTGAGTAGAAAGTAGAACAACTGAGGAAATCAATCAGTATCAAACGAGCTCCTTCAAGTGCTTTGGCAGGGCTTGTGATAATAGTGCCTTAGTAAAACCGACTATGCTGTAGATGGACCATTTCATACCGACTTACTCGGCTTACAACATAAGAAATTTCGAGGCTAGCCCTCAACCAAACACCATAATGACGACGATTTTGACATCAGCGACTGAACGAACCGGACATGTCACAAGAACGGTGGAGAGACAGCTTAATAGGCTGAGTATTGACGATAACACTGACGACTCTATCGTCCTTACTGACACGTTCCAGGCCACTGTTCTAGGGGGTGCCATCCGAAAAATTAAGGTTCCGAATTCATAGGAGGCGGAGGAGCCAACTCAAAACGGGAAGGCCCTCAACCAGGTCACAAGAGGATCCTTCTACGACCCCAAAGAAGGCCACAGAACTATCCTAGTTTCTAGGCCCTTCCATGAGGTTCTGAAAGATCACCCTTGATCTTTGGCATCAATGATCAGGGGGACGACGAAGGACGGATCAGGATTTTTGAGGCTTCGGACAACCTCTCCCACTACCTTGCTAAGCCCACGTTAGCGCCGCCGACCTTAAAGGACGGTGATTGGCATCAGACTGGTGCCAATTTATTTGCAGTGACGCGAACTCAGCTCACTATATTAAGTCGGCAAACTCAAGCCTGTACAAGGGCCAGAATACCTCTTGATATACTGGACACCTCTTGATCCTATTAATTCTTCGGCTCATAGGCATCCAAAATCCTGACCTTCCGACTTGCAATTAGAATGTCATAGAAGGTGCCGGAGTCTATTGATCCCCTCACTGGAAGAGATTTTAGAATATTTTACGGGCTGTAAACACACTACCTATTTCTGGCTTAGCTGATGCCTGATTAAGAGGCATCCGTGCTACCATACTTCGTCTTTGCGCACCATACTTCTTCGGCATGGGTTTACACCGAAACTGGTTGTCCTGCCTCTTGTCTAATTGGGAAGTCTCCATGTAGGTCTCCGGTGCTGGTTATCCAGTTTTTCCATAGTGGTATCACAATGGACTTTCTTTTTGGTCTAAGTGTGCCTGCTGAGCGGGGACAACCACCCAATCCAACCTTGGTGGAAAACCCTCGAGAAGAAACGCAAGCTTGATAGCGATACGAAGAGTGACGGGGTCGATGAGATCAACACCTACGGCATCTCTGGAAACAATACTGTATCTCCTGACACTTGATATGTACTGCGAAAGATCGGCAAATAAGACTGTGCTCAGATTAAGTGTTATTATTCTCTGGACGTCTAGACTTTACGGTCCCGCTTCTATTCGAGAACACGAATTACATCGTACCACTCTCTCAGTGCAATCGATCATTCAATATTAAAGTTCCTAGCAGAGTAGTGTGGGGTGAGGGTCGTGTCTGTACGAGGACTCTGTATACACTGATGGATCCAAAGGTCGGCATCATGATCGGACACTGCGCGATAGGTACAAATGGACCTAGGTTTACTCTACAATGATTTTTGCAGAAGTACTATTCCGTAAAAGAAATGCAACTGCAACAGTTCTTTTCAGAAATTTATGACGCATGGAGTTCTGTGGTGTAAGTGAGCTTCCGACGCCTTTGGTAGCCAGCAAAGGCACCGATATAACTAACTTAGCCTATCACCCAATAGGGTATTGAAAACCTACTCTGTGGCTCAGTGTGTTTGGCGTGAATGCCGCAAGACACGAATAAAATTTTACTTTTATGATTACTGATCCGCGGTTATAAAAGACTGTTCCGAACTGTATTAAAAAACTGAAATTAAAAGAAAACCACTTGTTTCCACTTTCGAGTGACGATGAAGAATGTGTTTTATTTTGTACATATGGGATGATGCATTTCACATTTCTCCTGGACGGGAAATTGTCCCAATGGGAAATTTTGTGTGTGGGTGCATTCCACAACTTCCTTGACGTGACGTCACTCTGCGTGACGTAAACACAGTGATTAGTGCGTTTCAGGTTCGATTAACAGACAACGCTTATCGCGTTCGTCTCAGGATGTAAAGGTTAAATTTAACAGCCAGCTAGGCGCCACTTGCAATGGAATGCTAAAAAGAGATATTGCCATATTAATGGGGGACTTACATACATAAATGTTAAGGCAGGCAACGACAACGAAAGGCTCAAACATGTAATCTAGAAACGTGATTTGGGCGACCGAAATGATAATTGTAAACGATTTATAGAATTACGCAATGTCACTCGCCTTGTCTTACGTGGCACCATGTTTGAGGACAAAGGAAAGTTGTCTTAAGAATGTGATATTTAGAGTTGAGTCAGACAAGGATGCATATCCTATCGTCAGTATCGTTTTTACTGGGTAGACGCTTTCATGTCACTTTAAAAATCTTGACTACGCTGACGACTTGTGCCTATCCTCTCATAGGATTATGGAACTCCATCGAATGACAACTGACGTTGAGAAGGAGACTAACATCGTGGAGCCATGAAAGGAACTCTATCGTTCAAATAGACATTGCTGGACAACTAGGTAAACGCTAAAGCGAGGTCAGCCTAGCCTTAGAATATTTTCCAAAATATGGAAAGGATGTGCTCTTAGGTTAAAAACCAAGTGAAAACTGTTTCGCTCCAATGTTGAGTCCGTGGTGTTATATGAAATACGATAGCAATATGAAAGTGACCCCTATTATGTATCTATTAAACTGCAAGAGTTTTTGAATTGGTCCCGAGAATTCTAGAGAATCTAGAGAATTTTCTAACTGAACCATATCTTAAGTGAACATCTTCACCAGAGAATTGATCAGGAACCTAAAGGCATCACCATTCAACAACTAAAATGGGTGTAGATTGATTATACACTCTAAAAAGATGACAGTTTCAAAGAAAGGCAATAATCTAAGCCGGCAGAGATAGCAGGATGAACATTGTGTTGAATAAAGAGTCTCGGCACCTGTAGAAAAGTTAGAGAGAGCTTAAACTCATTGCCAGAAAACGGGTGTATTAGAGACCCCAAGATCCACAAGAGGATACAGAATATACATAAGTAAGTTCGTAAATGAAAATATAACCATTTACGAAAGAACCGCTTTACAATGACAATTCGCAAGTTACTAGATCATTTTTGTGTGCATAATCGACCGATTCAGCCCACTACTGAAAACTTACGCAAGACATTTAAGCGGATGTTTCACTGAAAGACAGGAGAAGACCCAAAATATTGTAAAAAAATGCCAGTTTTTCAAGAGGACCAAACATCTCCATCCAGTATGGCAATCGCACTTTTCCAGTAAAAAATTTTCAAATTTCAACATTTTTTTTCGAATATAATGAAACGAAGTTTTCGTCTCATGTAAGGCTCATCATAACTTCACCCTACTTTGCCGACCCAAGATGTTAAACGGAGCTGTCAAAGGAAGGCTGTCAAAAAGAAAACGAAGATGGTCTGTCAGATCTAGTGAAAGTAGAAACTCTCATAAAATTTGTTCTCAATCATTTTTTCAAATTATTAAATTTGAATTATTGAATTCGAATAGAGGAAACATCATAGTTACAAGTGTAACAATACATATTGTCCCATTCGGAACGTTTCAACAGGATGGAGCGACCTTATTGAACTACTGAAAAGTAGCGATTTGACCAGATTGGACTCCTTCTTCTGGGGTTTTTGAAACGAGAGGTTTATGTGAGTGAACCATTCTGAGACGATTCAACAGCTCAAGGCAGAAATCGAACGCCATATGTACATATGTATATGTGAAGTTCTAACATTTTTAATCCCAAATGTCTTCACAATTTCGTTAATGTGTGGAGCCTAAGTGGCCCGTCCACACTTTACAAATCAAAACAAAATTTCACTAAGATCCTATTGTTTATTTTAAAATTCAAGCTTTTGTTAAAAAAAAACACTTCCTTTAAAAGATATTCTTTACGAGGCACTACAAAGTCCTTCGAACAAAATTAAGGTCACTCCGAATATTTCCCTTTTTTCTGACTTACGACTAAATTTGTATCCAAAATATCTTGTCTGCTATTTCTAATGAAATAAATTTGACAGCAGTGGCATACAGTTTTGATATTACTCATGTTCCAGAACTACATCGTGCATATGATAAAAAATTATTAATGCACTTGCAAATTATCTACATTTAATTACGTGGCTTAAAATTCACAGACACAAACGTATTTGTTAGCTAGGAAGCATACGGTAAGCTGCACCACACAACAGATTTTTGCATACATTCACTTAGGAATACCAATTTCACTGTTCACACGTACTGTACTGTACTACGCAAACATTATCCTTTAATCCGCTCTCGCACACAAATGCACATATGTACATGCTCCATCAAAACAGAATATGTACCCAAATCTACTTGTACTACCCATTCAGCAACAGAACACAGTTTAGAAGCACATAATCGCTGTGATCCAGTTCAAAGCTTATGATACTCACACGAGTGCAAAATCTCCTCCCAGGACGATGGTATTTTATTCAAATCGATGATGTGTGGAATAAATGATCTGATTAAAATGCTCCGATAGACATTCAATCCGTTTTGTCATGTCATTCAATAAAGAGACGTTTTGTTTTGAAATGAAATTTCTATAAATTCCTCCGTTAACTGGATTTTCAATCGCAATAATGCCTCTGGGTAGTGTTAGTGACATTACAAGGCGATTCACTTCATTATGTGATGCAAGTCACTTATGGTCAATGCGTTGTACCTCAACGTCAATATGCACTCCTTCTGTAATTGATATTAATGCGCAGCGTGTAGGCATGTCGTTGGTGATTTCAAGCGTGATATGAGACATGTGAGACACCCGCCACGTTAAAGTGATTGTCTGGCACTTGCTCCTGTCGAGTTAAATTGCTCGGAAAGGTTAGGTAGCAGCAGATGGCATTTGTAAAACAAACATTAGACTTGCTTGCGTGAGCAGCATGTCATGAATTTGTGACGTGAAGTTTGTGTTTCGCACAACCTTGGATGGAAACAGAACAGGTGTACATTTTCAATGTCTACTCGTACAGTAGTTTTTAATTAACTTTTTAATAAATATAAAGAGTAAGAAGAATTTTTTTCTAAATAAAAATGTCTAGATACATTTGTAAGGGGTAATTGTTTCTGTCAAAAATCTAAGAATATCGGCTATGATTGCTTGACAATTGAGGTGAGTAGAATGTACTATATAAATAAATTGGAGAAGCACCAATTTAAGTCCTATTCACTAAAAGATTATTATATCTGTAAGACCTTATTGAGAAATTGTAGAAAAGACATGTTTCCATTTTTAGACTTAAGAGGATTTCTTTTTGTTAAAGTATAGACAGACTTCATTCATTCATCAGACATTTACATGTTTTATAGGATTTGCCTTCAATCAACAATAAACATGTACTTTTGAATAAAACGCCTACTAGCGTCTTAAATCTGACCAATATGTTGGCTGTTTGAATGGAATGAATTGAAATACAAATGGAAAACAGAAAGGTTAGTTTATTTCTCAGAAATCAGTCTAAAGTACACAATTTCGGTAAGAAATAGATACAGATTAGTATGGATCCATTCCTATGAGTTAAGCAGACTCTTGATTCAAGTATGCATTAATTCAACTAATAAGATTGAATGCCGTCTAAATGAAATGTCGCCGAAGTTCAGTTCGCCTCTCGAACCATATCAGTGTTTTCCAAACGAAAGTGACTATAGCCGCCCGAGAGACTCCTTAATACTACAGAACGGTATTACCTTTTTCATCGACAGTCAGGCAGAAATAAAAGCGATTTCTGTTATCGAAATAAAATCCAAGCTTGTGAAGAGCCTAAGATTCTTGGAACACAGCACAAAGTTGCGCTCTGCTGGATCACTAGACATAAAGATATACCAGGTAATGAGAAGGTCGATGAATTGGCCAGAAGAGATTCGGAAACCACATCAGAATAAGCAGTCACTTCGGTGTTTATCCCGCCTTGCACACTGAGGCTCAAAGCAGGTCTTCCAGGTCCTATATTAGATGGTCCCCCTAGACACTTGTATTCACATTTAAATTTCTCAGGTGACACTTCTTCAGTCTCAATGACATCTTGAATTACATCAAATCAACTGGATGTTTTGCTCATACGAACTATATCTGTAGAACTAGGGTTAACCAGTGAACGAGGGACATCTCACCCTTACCTGACCTGATGTGGTGCTATGCACATTTTTTTGCGTCGGAAGGTGGGAATCTTTTCAGGACAAAACTGGATCCGTACTCAGTCACTCACTAAACCCACTTCCTCTCCAAACACTTCATCCCAAGAGGGGACTTCAACCGTGAGTACTCGGCTCATACGCTTCTATCTACGCTGCTCCTTCATAATGTGTATCACAGTGCCGCTAACTGCTTCCCAATCCACTTGCCTGCTCATCATCTGTTTGGTGATGTTGTCTGGGGTTACGTTCTCACCTAGTTTATTCACCAGCAGTTGTCGTTCTTCATGATATTGTGGATAATGGAACATAATGTGTTCCGTGAACCTTGGACAATATGGGTTGTTGCCGGGTCCGAAGCTATGCAGGTGGACTCTGAGGCATCCACAGCCAGTAAGCATTTGGATCAAGTAGAAATTCAGCTCCCCATGCTTCCTATTCATCCGAGGGTCTATATTAGGGATCAATCTCTGCATTCACCTGCTTTTATCACAGTGATACCATCTGCTACCATGCCAGCCACTATACATGCCGCGTAGTAGGAGTTGTTCGGAAGGCGCTGCATACTCTAAACGCTTTGACTCTGTAAGCTGTCTCAGTCTTCTTCCTGTACGATTCCGTCTTAATGGCATCAGCCCATTAGACCATTATCGATGTCCTAACTCTTGCTAAAAGCAATCCCTGCGGTTTAGTCCGCCGATATTTGTCATGATCCTTGCCATGGCAACCGTTGCTTTTGCTGTCTTTTCAACTGTATGCTGCTTAAGGGTTAAGTGTTGCTTAAGGGTTAATCTTGCGGCTAAAGTAATCTCAAGGTACTTCAAATCTAGTTTAAAAACTATAATGTAATTGCCCAAGGTTACTCTTATAGTCTTCATGACTCGCTTGCTGCTGATGGGCACTACTTCAGTCTTTTCTTCTACAACTTGTAGACCCATGAATACAAAGCCAGTCCTGGACCATTTCGATAGCTTCATTGCAGTCATGCTCCAAATCTTTGGGGAGATTGGTCACTACAACGATTGCTATGTCGTCGGCGAAGTCAATTATTTTGGAAGATCTCGGGATTCCAAGTCTAAGAATGTCATCTTGCATTAGATTCCAAGTAGTGGACCTAGAACAGAGCCTTGAGGAATGCCGCCGGTGACGTTATACTGCCTCGTTCTATCATCGGTGTCGTAGAGCAGTATCCTATCTGAAAATACACTCGACACTAAGTGCTTTTTGGTCTCTGAATTTTACACAGACTTGAAAGACATCTTCTGCGGTGACTCCGAAGGATCGTCGAGACGTACTAAAATGAGGGTCTGGAAAATGTGTCTGTAAGTGTGTTTCCCTGTAGTTTTCCAGTAAGACTACCGTCTATTTTTTGAGTCCTTACAGATGGAGATCCCAAAATGGTCTCCTTGTAGATATTTTGGATATCCTAATGGGATTTTAAGGATTTTGTCACTACTCACTATTTAGACCCAAAGAATCACAAAACCGTGTATTTCTAGTTTGTTCCCAAAAAATCTTACGGTTTCCTTCTCTATGCATTCTCGTATAGAGGTAGTAGGTAGGACATTTATAAAAAAGCTACAAATCGCGTATGATGTATTGCAACCCTTTTTCAGGATTTTATTTTAAATTTAAACTCATTTTAGTCAATTTACTTCTATTCACGGAAAAATTTCACAACAAATCTCACAATCGTGCTTAACTCTGTTTGTTTCCTTTTTCCTTACCTACCCAGCGAATGGATTCCCAGATTGTTTGCAATCCTCCTAAGTGTAAATAAAAAAATAAAAAAACACCAATAAAGGTAAGGAACGTATGTAGGTACCCCCATACCAGTGGAGCTCACACGAAATGCCAACTAAGTGTATCGTAGAACTCTTAAATACGGCATCATGTCGACCCCCCCGGTACCCTCGGGGGTATCATGAACGTTTATAGAGAACAAAAAAAAAAAAAAAAACATTTTGCAAAACGTGATGAGAATTTATCGATATGAAAATAAAATAAAAACAAATATATGTCAAGCAACTAAAGTGTGTGTGTCTGCCAGAAAACTCTCTGAAAACTCTGGAGGCAGAGCGAGGGTCGATTCGCATCGTTAAAGTTTGACTACAGCAGCGATAATGATCCCCACAGGGCTGGATCTCACCCCATTGCTGGGGAGCTGTGCTGCCTCCTGCCTGCTGTATGGTCTTTGAAAGTTATTGTGATGAAAAAGCAATACAAGGATATTGACTCCTTGTTTATGGGGATTTGCAGGTCTCCTTCATGTTTGTTGAAATTCCCCTTTGTGTCCCGTCTGGGTGTCACAATATGATGATATCTTAAATTCAATTGAATATGCGTTAAGTAAAATATGTGAAGTGTTTTTGACTTTGGAATATGATTTTAACGAATTGTTATGAAAGGTGTATTCTCACATGATGGGGGGAATGGGATGTGAAACTTATGGAAATGATTTGAAAATATGTATCTGGATGTGTGTACATATATCATTAGTATACTTTTGTAACTCAGTAGTATAGAATGTTCTTTGATGTTTGTAAAATTTTAATTAACAACCACATATAGATTTGTATACATATTACAGAATTCCTTTGAACTGCTAATTAACAGATATTAATTGTTTGTGTTTATGAAGGTTGGTAGATATTTTTCCATTGTGTCTACTGTCTAGTGGGGTATCCAAATGTAGTTGAAAAGCATAATAACAATAAGCAGTCGAATTAAATTGGTTTGAGTGCGATTTAAGTGGGGTAGCTCCTTCATTTTAATAGAACTGAAAGACTTCATGCCTCCATATACGATTCCATTTGATTCCATACTTTACTGACACATCTTTGTAGTTAAGATATCGTTTAGAAAACTTAGAAAGGACATGGCTTAGAAACATTGATTGTGTCCGCTTATTTCGGTTTCAAATGATTTCAAAATAAATAGGTCTAAGTTTCGACTCCAAAGCTAAACAATAAAACCAGAACTAAAATAGAATTCCGCGAGTGGGTTGTATAGGATCATCTAAAACGAGGTGTTATTTTAAAATTCCTGTCATTGATGACTTTTGACAAGTAAAACGTAAGAGGTTATTAAATATCGATCAATACATACTCTCATATCGTGATACTTACTACTTAGGTCCTTTAACCCCTCGAGGGGCATGGGGCGTCAACCATGCCTGCGGGCCATCTAGTTCGTACTTCTGCAACGCGTTTGAGCTGCCTCCAGCTCATTCCTAGAGAGTTCGATTCCTCCTCAACTGTTCTGCGCTATGTTTGCTAGGGCGTCCCGCTATTCTGCCTGCTTGGGTGAGCGGATTCCACTGCTTGGCGTATTTCGCAATGGAATTGTCTTCACGCCGTAGAGTGTATCCAATCCACTGCCACTTTCTCCTTCCTATAGTAATGTTTATAGGTTCTTGGCCGGTTGCCATATAAAGTTCGTTGTTCGTTGGAGATCCGGTTCGGCCAAAAAATCCTCAAGATGATTATTAAACATTTATTTACAAAGATTTACAGCCTGCGTGTGTAAATGGTGTCCACCTTCCAGGTGCTGCACCCATACAGCAGTACCGATTGCGCGTTAGAGCGGAACAGTCGCAGCTTGGTTCTTAAGCTAATAACATTACTTTTTCAGATTGTGGATAGCATACTAAACGCAGCTTTAGCCTTCCCGATTCTACTGCATACGTCCAGTTGGGCCACCGCGATTAGCCGAGACCAGACTTCCTAAATATAGAAAGTTGTCAACTTTTTCGACTTCCTGTCCGGCAATGTTAAGTTGAGCGTTAGTGTTGGAAGTGCTGAGAGCTTTTGTTTTGGCCGTGTTTATTTTGAGTCCCACTTTGTTTGCCTTAGTTTCTAGATTACTATATGGGCCATTAGATGAAGGTCCATTATCCGATGTGAAAGTAGACAAACATCGTCAGCGTAGTCTAGGTGTTTAAGGTAAGAAGTCATCGTCCAACGAATTCCATTGTTTCCTTCCGTCAATGCTGCACGGAGTACATCGCTGATAACCACCAAGAACAATAATGGTTACAGTATTCATCCTTGACGTACTCCACTTTCGACAGCAAATTCCTCAGACACCTTACCGTTGTATAAGACGTGACACTTACCGCCCTCTTATGTAGCCTTGATAATAGCAATAAGTTATTCCGGGATGCCTCTCCAGCCAAAAAGCATCTCGATTCAAGCTGTCGAAAGCCTTCTCGAAGTCGATAAACAACAGATGTAGTGGAAACCTGTACTCAACACATTGTTCAATTATGATCCGTAAGGTGTTTATGTGGTCGATGCAGGAGGATCCAGCGCGAAAGCCTGCCTGTTCGACGTCGAGAGTAGAATCTAAATGCTCTTTAACTCGGTCCAGAATTATTTTTGCTATTATTTTGGCTACAGCTGGAATATCGTGATGACATAGTGAAAATTCACTACAAAAAGGTTAAAACTATGGCGCCACATGCCATAAACCTTGTAAAACAATGGCTCCATTGGGTGACATATTTCCTGGACGTGTGATTTGTCGAAATGGAGGCTTGAATTGGCCGCCAGATCGTGCATTTTAACACCATTAGACTTTTTTCTTTCTCCACTAGACCAACAGGCTTGGGTTCATTGTGCCCAATTATTTAACCCTAGAAACACTGAAAAGAAAACCTCTGTATTAGAGCCACCCCGATAGCGATATGAATTGCAGGAGGTCTATGAGCTCGACATTACCCACGTTCGCCAATATTGATGGAGGAGCTGCCGGAGTTCTCATTCTTCTGGCAGATAGGACAGGACAGTCACATAGAAGGTGTCGGACAGATTCAATTTCTTCCCCGTCCTTGAAACTTCTACAATAGTCGTTGTGTAGTACATGGAGGCGCTCGGCATGAATACCAATGGCACAGTGTCCAATAAATATGCGACAGAGGAACCGTATATTGTGAAGTTTGTCCTTCACCAGAGAAATAGATCTTTTCTTGTTTAGATGAGTTTATTGTCGATTCGCTCGACCAGCGGCTTCATCCTCTAATTTCTTCTTTAAGGATCATATTGGGATTGAAACAAAGGGGAGAGCCTAGGATACATGCAACGTCGACCCTTTTCTTGCAAGCTCATCAGTCCTTTCGTTTCCTACGATATCCATATCTATATACCCTGGTAGTCAGCAGAGTGTCACCTTATTAGATCTGGATATATTCTTCAGGTGCTTACAAACTTCGATCTAATTACGGCAGAGCCTAGAGCCTTAACAGCTACTTGGCCGTCTATATAGACAGTTATCGTCTTGCCAAGAATACTGCTCACACGTATAATTTCAGCAGCCTGAGCAATGGCCGCGATTTTGCGGCTTTAAAGATACTACAATCGTCATTTATTCTAAAGAAACGATCTATTTTTAGAATTTCGCAATAAACCTCAGCCCCTGTGCGAATTACCATCTTAGAGCCGTCGAGTCTATGGTGCTTTCAGTAGGCTCTGTCCGGAATTTGTATAGAAAATCTCCTTTTAAATACAAGCATCGGGTTTATGTGATCAGTTATTGCCGATCCGTTTGCGTGGCCATAATGGTTCGATGACCATGATCGTACTGCCTCCGTCTTACAGCAGTTTTGGCTGCCAGACTACTTTAGTTCAAATCCATCGGTGTTGTTTGTAGTGATCCCATGATACCGATGCAAGCTGCCATGTGTATTTTTGTAAGCAGAAATCTGATATTGGTTCTCAAGTACTTTCCATCACTATGCTTCACTAGTACCATAAGTAAGAATGGGTCTTGCAATCGCCGAGTATAGCCAGTATACCACGGCTGGTTTGAAGCCTCATGAATATTGAACGGCTTTTTACAAGAATAAAAAGCTACGCTTACTTTCCTGATCTGTTCATTGATGTTTTCCTTCCAGTTTAATTTGAAATCCACAATTACGCCCAGATATGGCGCCGACCTCGAGATTGTAAGTTAAACTCCACTAATCTTGGGCGAGCTAAAGGTAGAGAATGATTTCTTCCTTATGAAGAACACTACTTTCGTTTTCGACGGGTTGAATCCCAGTTCTTTGCTGAAAGCCCAATCGTCGACTAGTTGTAATGCGAGATTAAGCCTTTCACTTGAGACTGGAAGGAACTTCACTGACACGATGAAGCCATTTTCCTTCAATCTCACCAAGATCTCGTCAACCACGAGGAACTATATTAGGGGAGAGAGGACTCTGCCTTAGGGTGTTCCTCTGCAAACCCTCTTCCCGATAGTTGTATCTCCCAATGTTGAGTGTAAGGTTCTTGATCTGAGCATCGCTTGCAATTTAGTTGCAGAGTCCGGTCCAGGATCGCATCGGCGCTCACATTGTTAAACGCTCCTTTAATGTCTAGAAATGCTTCCAGAGTAAATTTTTTAAAGTAGATGAATTTTTCTATGATTGACACAACCCGGTGGAGAGCTGTGTCTACCGATCTGGCACGTATGTATGCATGTTGTGATTTGGATAGGTAGTTATCGCCAATCACACTTCTTATGTATACATCTATTTGAAGTTTCAATGTTTTTAGCAGAAAGACCGATAGACGGATTGGTCGAAGGTCCTTTGAGGTTGAGTGACTTACTTTCCCAGTCTTGGGAATCAATTTGACATGCACCTCTTGTTATGCTTTCGGAACATAACCAAGCTTAAGGCATTCTGTGAAAATTTGCTCGAGCCATAGAATAACGATATCTTCTGGTTCTAGCAGCATCACAGGCCGAATGCTACCTATTCCTGGAGATGAAGCCATCTTTTCATCTATGTACTATGTTCACTATATGATGGGTATAACATCTCCGGAGACCAGTGCGCAACTGGGAAAGTGAGCATTCAGTAGTATAACCAGCGTTTCCTTTTGCGACTCCGAGCATATACCACCGCTTTATCCGGTATTATAGGTCGACTTTGATGCCTTAACTAGAATCTATCTCAGCACGATGTTTCGTTGGTAGATTCCATATATTCAGAGAAAAGTCTCCAGGAGTTTCTTTCCGCATATCTAATTTCTGTTGACGCGTAAGGTAAGGTTCTAGCCTGCTCTTGAGATACGAATGGGCTCTGCTATTTTATTCCCGATCACTAGAGAATGGTGACACACCTAAATCTGAACCATTTTTCCCATGCATTTGATATTACGAAATTTGATTATCTTACTAATTTGGTTCGAAGACTCCATTAGCAAGTGACGAGGACTACCTTTACTCAGAATTTCGGCTATCTACTGCGAAACCATTAATAGGAGAAGGTTGAAATCCAAGAAAAAATTAAGGGAATTGTCAGTTTCAATAGACTCGATCGAAAGAGGAAATAAAACACACAGAAAAAACTACAATCTATTTGAAATGGATCATTTGATACCCTATCCTCCTTTCTATGCAGTGCAAAAAAAGTGGGTGTGGCATACTTAATTTTTTTGTCTCGAATTACAACGATAATCTCGAACGTTTGAGGATGTTCTATGCAAAATATCATGAAAATCGGTTTTTTTTTTATGAAAACGCCCTCAAAAAGTGGGCGTGGCTAAAGAGAATGTATGGATAAATTGTGGAAAATCTGAATATCTTAATTTTTATTCTCAACAGAATTTCTCGATTTCATATAAGATAGTGTAGTTATGAAGGTTGCTACTACACTTCTCGTAGTAGAAGTACTGCTTCTCTTTTTCAAAAACCCAGATATGAAATTTCATCCTCGTAGCTCAAAATTTAAGGCAAAAAACGGTGTCTTGGCGTAATCGTCTTCGCTATTGATGCTGATCACGAATATATGTATACACTTTATAGAATCGATCTCGATTGCTTCTCTATGTTACAAACTATGTATTAATCTTAAAGGAGGTAAGGTTAATTGGCTTAAAGGCTTTTGCGGTGATGTGACTTGCTTTGCCGGCCTTGCGTATAAATACTACCTTAACTTCTCTCCATATTCTTGGCATATATCTTCTTAAAAAACTACTGGTAAGTAGTCAATTCTCTCCTTTGAGATCAAATCCGATGCTACTATCTCTGGTGCTGTCGACAGAATGGCTTAGACTTCCTGAGAAATGCGTACATATCAGCAACTTCAGTGAATCTTATCAAGATTCAGTGTAATTTCGATTGGGATCTTTGAATCCATATAGCCGTAGTATGTCTGGAAAGGATCTTCTCTAGTCCCGTAGATTCTGTTATTTCTTTAATGTCGTCGCAAAAGTTCTGCTATGAGCGTCGTCCAACTCTTTGCGTCTCATTTTTGAACTTCCTCTAACTAGCTTTATATTGATCCCAGTATGTATCTGATTCAGTTCTCTTGGCCATATTAAATAGGTTAATTAATAATGTTTTCATGTCTACAATTTAACAATCTAGAAGATTAGAGTCGTTTCGACATAGTCCCCCATTTTGACACTATGCCGAAAATATTGAAGAAAATCTGGGAATCTATTTTTTTATTGAAAAACATATGGTAATGTTAGTAATATATTACAATCTAGTCCTTAGACTAATAAGCAATTTTGTTTTGACTTAAATTAATAGAGAATACAAAATTAAAGTTTAAAGCTTTGAGGCTAACTTATACTATACATGATTATATATGCTGCACTAGTTCAAAAGGTTTGATTCTTTTTAGTCTTCTCACTAGGTTTGTGTGGTCCAAGAGCGGGGTGGTCTCAGGGTTCGTGTGGTGGTGAAGCCGATCCTCATGCTTTTTAGCGAATTTATAAGGGCCAGAATTCGACGTCGGATATGCTACATATCATGCCACATATCTTTGCATTTACCTCACTTGGAGCTTTGTGTTGGGTCACATCTAAAGGTATACATTTCTTTGAAGCCGTAGAAACCCTCATTACTCATTCCAATATAAACACATTACTTGTCACAAGTAAATAAAATTTCCTAAGCCCACTGTCCAATTCCCAACATTAAACCTGAATCTATAAACCAAGAAACATTACCATCCACTCGGACACAATAGGCAGAAACCTATTATAGATACCTTTTACCCCATACGAACTATATAAGGATAATTTCCTCTTATAATTAGAGTAATACATTTCCTTAATGTTCAACTTCCTACTACGTATCTCCTATGCCTCATTAAAAAGATTATCTCCTTATTGTAAATTTATAAAAAAAGAAAGCTCTTCTGCTCGATCATCCTTTATTTGCATCCTTCCCCAAAAAATCCACTTTCAAGTTTCATTAAGCCCGTCACAACACAACGAGTAATTGGGGCAAAAAAAAAAAAGAAAAGAAAAATCTACCATTAAACCAAATCGAGCGAATGAAGTCCGAGTCGCCCTCATTCATCCTGGCCCATCTCATCTATTCCATGCACTTTACTCTTCCACAGGATTTATCCATCGTCAGCGTTTAAAACATTTTAATCGCGTATACGCCATGTTAACCCTCACGTTGTACATACATAGTTGAACGATAGAGTATGTATTCTGTTTGTGGCGCCTTAAACCACTCAGTACCCACTGAACCCAGAGGTTAACCTAACAAACAAATGGGCAAAAAAAAAAAAAAAAAAAAACACATCCATGTCCATATCCTTTTGGGAAAATTTAATTTGGAATAAATTAGGTCCGTACACTAGGGGTAACACCTTCACCCATATCATACCGTGTTAAGTTACCTTTTGGCGTGTCTATTAAATTTTGTTTAGGTTTTTCGTTTGTGTAAATATTTGCGGTTAAGTGAGTTACACATCAACGCCCTTTTGCAGGATAATTTCATTTACACACATGTACACATTATGGGTGGATAAATATTTGTGTTATCTTAGGATTTGTTTGTTTTTTTTTTAATTATTTAAACGTATGCGAATAAACAATAATTTATAATGAGCTTGTAGAGGAGGGCTTTGTGAAAGCAAAAGAAAAACAAACGACTTTCAAAAACATTTGTCGAACAAAAGGACTTGTGCTTTTGTTTAGGCGCTCTATTGTTTTATTATCCTTTGATATTAAATACGACGTTAAAGTAAGTAGAGTCAAAGCCGCTAAAGGAAAACAAACAAATGCATCTAATTGTCAAATCAATAAATAAAATAAATCCCATTCAGTAAAGTAACACTTTGCAAATGTCCTCACTCCTTACGAATACAGTTGAATCCTTCATTACGTACATTGTATATCCGCTAGGGCTACCCACTACCCTCTATCAAAGAGCATTGTTCTTTTCATTCTCTTTCGACCAGCAACCAGCAATTAAGATTTTGTGAAATCAATTAAGGAAAGGAAACAGCAAAAACTTGAACTGGAATTTAATCCTTTCTACTTTGGTCTTGCCCAAGAACAACAACAAAAAAAAGAAGAAGAAGAAGAAGACTTACACCAAATGATAGAAATGACGGCAAACCAACTAACTCCATGCACATTCGGTTCCTCTTGTTACTGTGCGGTGGCTTGATTGTGTGGCTTTATGCTGCCGCACAGCTAGCAAATTTAAATTGATTCGGTTTCTCCATGCCGTACTCAATTGGTTACCAGGATTGAGGGAGCCCAAAATCTGCACACACGCACACACAAAGTGCCAACCAATTCACCTCAACTCACTTATTTCTTGGTGTCCGCAATCGGTTGAGACTCGGATGTAATTAATCACAAATTCGTCCATTTTCCAGTCGACTACCTCTACCGCTAATCTCTTCCGTATTGTGTATTAAGATGATAATCTTGGCCAATTACAGTTGTATTATTGTGGTGACAACTCTCCTGGCAAAGGAGTCCTCCCTACCGAAGGAATAGAACTAATTTACACTGAAGAGGGTATTTTGTCACTCCGTTGATTGAGTAAATCCTTTAAGTCCCTTCACTTCGAGGGTTCAGTGTCTTCCTGGTTTACTCAACACCAAGGACAGTGGATTTTTTTCTTTCCGGCTGGTGAAATACTAGAGTATATCGATTGTGGAAATGTTTATTGTTCTTGCAGGGTATGAAAGGATTATAAGCTCGAGAGAGACCTTGTAATTATTCCGAATGTAAATTTTCTGGTCCAACCACTACTACATATAAATGCAGAAATTAAATTCAAATCAGTGCACCATAAATGAATTTTACTACCTTCCCTTGGGGCCATGGTTTGCCTGGGGGGTGAATGGGAGCGCTCTCCAAAATATAAATCAAATTTCAATATTGGTTTGAAATTTAATCCTGCACATGATTTAGTCAGGAATTTAATTAATTTGCTAACCACTCATTGGTTGTGTAAACCAATACTAAAGTAATATCTATTAATTATGCTATTTGCAATAGTTTCGTGCGGCGGCATATTGTTTCAATGCAATTATTATTACTCCACCTCTTTACATGCATACATGTCCCACTCGATGTAGTCTGTAATTTTTATGCCAAAAAATAAGTAATGAATGGACACAGCTCCATGGTCCTTGCGGGAGAAAAATATTTTAAAATTAGTACTTACCTGCTACACTGTAGCCCCTAGGGACTGAATATTATTATGTGCAATTGATTATTATGTGTTCATTATTATTAGTTGAACTAATTATACATATGTATATTATAGGAGCAACTGTAAGGGATTGTATGTTTGCAATTGTATTCTGTGAAATATCGAACATCTCCTTCCCTACCCTTAGGATTCAATCGATTCCCTGTCATGGGGGTAGCATTCTCTTGAAGGATAAATGGTATCGGTTTCCACCCAGTAGTAACCTACCCACTACTTGTTCTGTTAGTGAGTGACATTGATGTCCGTATGACGTAGGACAGTTTAAACCGTTGTGCCGCGTGATACTGAAAAATACGCAGTGCAATGATTATACAGTTCATCTGAATTTCGGCAAGGATATTTACTGCCATGGCATTTCTTCAACCTCGTGTTAAGGCATTATCTTAAGCAACACTGTCCAGTTGGTGGGATACGCAGACGTCATCGACATTACCGGTGACTCCCAGACTACCGTCATCGCAGAGGCTTCTACGGCAATCGTAGAATAACCAAAATAATTTGGCCTTTAAGTAAATGAAGACAAAAGCAATTGGTTTTCTACGAATGATACCCTTGTGGAGATTTGACGGAGGCGTGCCTAAAAAAACCGTTGGTACTGCGGTTTAGCAAAATAAAGAGGACGAAATGCATGCTGTACAAAACGTTGATCCTACCAGTTCTGGTGTATGAAGCCGGGTGTTGGGCACTTTTTAGAGAAAAATTATCGTCAACTATTTGGCACCGTGCTCGTATCCAAGCAAGGCGCATGGGGAAGCATTTACAACGACAAACTTTATGAGCTGTATCAAGATTTGGATGTAGTCCAAAAAGTCAAAATTCTTCTGCTACACTGTCTAGACCACATCGTACAAACGGACAATAATGCTACAGCAAATACCCATATTATACTATTTACCTAAGCACTTTCAATCTTAATATGACAGTCCAAGTTCAGTATGTGGCTTAAGAGAACTTATAGAATTTGGATACAGTTGGAGAAACAGATCTTTATTAGGAATATCTGTAAAAACCGAAGTTTACATAATATCACTTACCGAGAATGCTTATAGTCATCTATCTAGAAAACCAAATTATTTTCTGGACTATTTCCCGACTGTTTGTTACCACTCTTGTGGTCTGCTGCATACGACAAAGAGCAATCCAATCTATGTATACTCCCACCCACCGTTTGCCTAACTCGGGTACCACACCTTAGTCTGTTAATTCGTCTCATCGTTTTTCCCCTGTGCTGGATTGATGGTGTCAACCTCAGTCGCAAATGATGTATTAAGTACCTCCTACTACTACCTACTCTTTGAAATAATCAGCCTTATCTGCATAATACGGGGTTCTGTGCAAAAACAAGAAGAAACTACTTTTGACACAAGATACTCCCGGACTCTACCGCAAAGACTATAGAAAGGCAATTGTCTCAGGATACCACCACGGAACGATCTTTGGATTCGGAAGACATCGGGATTCAACTTTGTGGTCTGCGGATTGGTAACGCTACCGACGATGAATATCTCGCTTCATCACATGTCAGCCACACCATGAATGTGGAGTTCGAAATCGAGGCTCGACGGTTGGAAGAAGATATTAATCCAGAATCCATCGGTACCCGGAATGTCAGAAGGAAAGAGAAAGGCTACGGAAGGTCCTTGCAATATTTGTGTAAGATGGAAGCAAAAGACCCCTAACCTTGACGGATAGGGAGAAGATCAACAGGCATCGGAAATCTACAGCCAAATTCGAGAGGAAAATGAATCTTGGTAAAGGAGGTCAGTAACTGCCTCTTAACAAGACCACATGCTCACCACCACGCCAGCAAATGAGCACAACTTCTACTACAATCAATTCGATTGTCAAAAGGACAGACAAAGGGAAACAACAATCGCCTACAAGTAGACACACCTGCTCCGATCCACGTTAGTCCAAATCGGTGAACAGAACGACTTTGCTTTCAACCATGGCAATAAGAGCAAATTCCAATTCAGCATCATCCCTTAAACAACCTGCTTCCATTAGTAAGGAGACCGTTAAAAGGATAAGGTCTGAAGAGGAAAACCAAAGGAAATCCAAGAAAGTGGAGCCCCCCCAGGAGGCAGTCATTATCGACCCAGATGGGAAGATAACAACCAATAGGTGGCTGAAAGTGGAAATGAAAATTCTGCACGCCATCACTGAGGAAGAGGTTGGGGATGACGAAATCATCTTTGACGGGTTTAAATGGCAAAATTGTGTCAAGATCAAGACAGCGAATTTTTCAAAGCTGGATGGTGTAAAGGAGATGAATTGATTGGCATCGTAAGCTGTTTTTCGAAAATTCAGTTGCATTTGCTTTCTGCAAATTCCATCTCAACTATTGGAATCTTACCGCTGACATCTATTACAACGGGACGATTTGCCTGTTCGGAAAATTAGCTTTCACTGTACGAGAAATATATATATACTTGTATTATTAGAGAGAGAACTAGACCACAGTGTTGGGTCTCTTTTCGTCTATCTTCCATCAATCCATCTTAGCCCGAGAGACTCTGGATTTCCCCACAGCTCCTCTATGGCTTTCACCGCTAGCCTCTGTTTAATAGAAATCTGGTTCATTCCCAGAAGAGGTCAGCTCCCAGGTCCTCCCTTCTTCTGCTAGTTACCGCCCCGATTTCCTCCAGGCGTAATTCACAGGTTTCATCCTCCAGAAGACCCAAAGTTTTGCATGACCTGCAGATAACGCTAATGTTCTTCGCCCTAAGCTTAGAACTTCTCTATGAGTGGTACCAAAGTCTCTCGGGCAAAGGGCTTTTTCCATTTCCATTTTCGCCTGCCTGCAACCTTCCACGGTTGACCACCTTCTCTGGTGTTCCGCCGCAGCCCAGTTGCTAATTAGGTGCTCTACCGTCCAATTGCAGGAAATGATTCCATTAAAGAGAACTCCGAGGTTGACCATTGCATCGCTAGAGAGTCCGTCTTTTCATTCCCCTCAGTCCCTACGTGCCCATTCACCCAGAGCAGCGTAATCTCATTTCGAGATGAGCACTCATTGAGCTTATGACCGGATTCCAAAGCCAGTGATGTATGGATATCTGTTCGCTCCATGCGTCTCATCATTGATTGATTGTCCAATGCTATTGTAACGTTTTAACCCGCAACCTGACCGTCTTTCAGGTGATCCAATGCATGCAACAAACCAATCATCTCGGCTTGATAGACTGAGGCATATTTCCCAGACTAATATGACAGGCTAGTTCCAGTTCTTCTAAGAAGATACTTGCCCCTACTCTGTGATCCATCATGGACCCATCCGCAAAGATGATTATATCACCAATCTTCTTTTCCGGAAGTGTTCCATCTTCGATAAGAGTTTTGTGATACCTTTCGGTAACACGCACTCTCTTTATTCCATCCATGGGCATATTCAACTCCCTAATCTCGTTTTTCACGAGATCTAGGCATCCCTATGACCAAAGATAGTACCGCGCCAGTGCCAGTTGGCATCACGGTGCAGACGAAGTGCCATCGATGCCGCCGCTTTCTTAGTAAATGAGTCTAGCGGCAAAATACCTAGGATCACTTCCATTGCGCATGTTGGTGTCGTCCGTATTGCAACCGCGATCCTTAAACATGCCAGACTTTGGACCCTATCTAATTGCTTCTTTACAATTTTCTGGTTGGCTTTCTGCCACCAAAAAACTGACGCATATGTGATAATCGGTCTAACTATCATCGTGTACATCCAGAATGCTGACCACCTTAGTCCACATACCCGTTTGCACTGATAAAGCACCCTTTCCGCCTTTCTGATCTTCTCTTCCACACGGAAGTTCCAAATTAGTACAGCATCTAAGTATACACCCCGATATTTAACCTTCCTGGTCTTCTTATAGCTCCGATCCAAAAAGTTTCAAGGGATGAAAATCCAGATCTCTCCTTTTCCTTCTGAAGATGATAAGATCTGTCTTTTCCACATTAATGGAGAGCCCTTGTTCATGAATTTACCTCTTGCCATTATTGCTATGTCATTGGCATATCCCACAGTATGTATGCCAGTGTTTTCAACTCTTCTCAGGAGAGAGCCCAAAGTTATATTCCACAGAGTAGGTGATGAAACACCTCCCTGCAGGCAACCTCTACTAACCCTTCCCCTAAGTCTTGAAGTTCCCGTCTGAATATTTATCGCCCTATTTTTCAGCATATTGTCCACTCATCTCACCACCAATGGGTTAACCCTGTGTTCATCTAAGGCTACTCTCAGACTTTCGAAGCATATCTTATCGATGGCACCTTCAATACCCATTACTATCGTCATTGCGATGCCTTTAGTATGTATCTTCTCTTCCGCAACCCGTACCACCTAGTGTAGCACTGTTTAGACCTGCCAGCTCTGTATGCATGTTGTCTACTATTCAGCGCCGTGCTCTCCATAATTCTTTTCAGAAATGTTGTTAGGCTGACCGGTCTGAAACACCTCGCTTCGGTTTAGTCCTTCTTCCTGATTTTCGAAGACACACCACCTCCATGTTACTAGGATGTAGCTTAATGCTAGGCATGTGACGTATATACCCCTAAGCCTTGGTACTATGAGGTCTGCACCCCATTGCATTAAAGCTGGGAAAATACCATCCGGTCCAGCGGTCTTGTAAGGAGTAAACGTTTTTATCGCCCCACTGACCGCTTCTGGCGTTACTATCCGTTCCGCTTCCAACCTGTTTGCTCTTTGTTTCTTCAAACCCCAGGGCTGATCTGACGACTTAAGGCTTCACGGAAACTGTATTTCCATGAGAATCTCATTTGTACGATCCGGTATCTTAGTTTAGATCGATAAGTGGCCTAAGATGTGGGCGACACTATGTCTTATATTGATTGAGAAAACATTGTGGAACCCATTGCACTCGTTTCCACATTTTCAGGCTATATAAGACGTATATTGCAATGCCATACAAATGGCGGTTAACTGCTGCCATTACCCATGAATTTTGCCACATTGGCACAGTGAGTTCTCTGTTGAGTCGTGATTCTTCTGGATCTACATTTTAGGTCTCTTCCCTTCTGCCAGCAATCATTTTAAGTGATTCAGCGACTGTATATTGACATACAGATATGAAGATGCCTGGTCTAGTTTGGCCATCCATCATTACATTTAAAGTTGTACCTTATCTAAAATCCTTACCAATGTTTATTAATTAATGCAACAACACTCTCTTCTCAGGAAATTGTTAATTCAAGTACTCCAAATCGTTATCCTTACAAACGAACGTCAGTCTAATCCTAATGCACTGACCCCATTCAACCCAGCAGGGCCATCTCTTCTCAGAATCATAACTTAAAGCCTGTAACACATTTACGGAAATTTATAAATTCTGTGATAATCCGCCTTTAATAGTTCGAGTAACGCATTACTGTGAAACACGAAGTAATTGTTCGTGCTTTGCATTACATTTCCCGGAAGGTTTATGCAAATAGCTTTCCCTGAAACGTAAAGTCCCGAGCACAGATTTGCCTTACAACTCTCACGGATTCGAAAGAACAATATCTATAGTAGGTAGGTACCTAGATAAGCTTCCAGCTGGTTGTCACAAGCGCCAACAAATAATCGTGCACACAAGTTGCTGTTTTTAAATGCAAGCCCATTTCTGACAACCGGAATTAACCATCCATTTCGCCAGCTTGCCTGTGTATTGTTGAAGTGTTGAATGGTGGGACGCCGGCTCCCACAGCTTTGGAATGGAAAAGTAATTTATGGATACTCCCATGTCGGTCATGGCGTCTGATTTATTGCAGTTATTGAAAAATTGGAACTTCATTCACTCTATGCTTCAGCCTTTATACATTTTTTTTTTTTTTTTTAATTATGAACTACCAACGTGGTACCTACTCCCATGCAATGATGTACACACAGAGGGTACGCCGCTCAGCGGCATACATTCCCTGAAATTGCTTGTATTGAAAAAAGTTTACCACAAAAAAAGATAAAAAAAAAAAAAACATTAAAAATGGAATGACTCCCTTGGGAAATGGGCAAGCCGTCCAGAGTCAGTAGCGTCAGAGAGAAAAATGCAAAGGAAACAGCGCAGTGAAATGAAATCCTTTGGGTTCCCAAGTATTGAAAGACTTTAAGGAACGTTTTCGAAAAAAATATACAATTTTTTTTTTTCGTTTTTTTGGAATCCTTTTACTAAGGACTGCATTTATGGCAAAGTTAACCACACACTCGGAGCGCTTTTGAAGAGTAGTGGACGTCTGTGTTGGCGCTCGCTGGTGAATGTTTGGGGCGATGCGCCATGCATTCCTTGTTCTTGTGCAGTAGCCGGAAATGAAAATGAACATTCTTCGCGTTTGTGAATTTGTGGGTTTTGGGGGAGGACTAGGGCTACTACACTGTGGTACAATGCAACTGTTTGGTGTTGTTCCACGGATGGGACCTTTGTTTATGTTGCCGAGCTACTGAGTTTCTTTCTTTTTTGTTTTTTTTTTTGCTCATCTACTGTGCATCATATTTTACGAGCTATTAACCGAAGTGGAAATTCATGTTGTTTGTTGTTGTGTTACCTTAACAAGTGGTTCATTGACATTTATTTACAAAGTCGAGGGGTTTTCATTTCGAGGAACATGGGAATAACATAAAAAAAAATAACTAAGTTGACTTAGGCGATGGAATGTGAAAACATGGAAGGATGCGCGCGGATAGTTTTGAAAATTTGTGGAAATACCTAGAGTAGCCTTTTGTGTTTAGTGACCCTTGACTTGGTTATGGGAATGTTTTTTTTTTTTGCTGCTAGGTGGTGTTTACTTATTTCTAGACTACCTTGAAGGATTCAATGTCAATGAGAGATAGTGTATGCATGTTGTTAACAGTGTCAATCATGAATAGGTAGTATTTCTCACGAGAAGTGGATAGAGCTCAAGGGAAATGGACGCATTTCAGTTCTAAGGGCAGTGGATAGATCGTTTAAGTCCGGACTTAATTAGGCTTATTATAAATGAATGAAGAAGTTCTTTGAAGACTTTCCATGTTAGTAGTCCTCTGAAGAAAGCGGATATAAATACATACTTCGATCATTCTTCTTTTGAAGAAAAACAAAGTGGTATATAAACATTGGTGACATCTTCTTCTAGCGCTTGGCTTGCCGCGGTGAAGATGCTCAGTAAGTCCCAGTGAGGTCAAGAGCTGATCGCACACACACTGTAAGGTCTGTGGCGGAGGGATAGAATCCTGGTTACAGTGATGGTGTGAGCGTATAATAAACCATGCCCAAGGATGTAAGGTGGGACGACAACGAATTTAGAACCTTCGAGTGGGCGTCTAAGTAAGGAGACAAGGAAGGAATTCGCTTCTAAAAAGCCATGATCTCAAGACGATCCTCTGGCCACTTTCAGAAAACTAGGGGCACCGTTTCGATAACCAAGCCTTTCGATGAAGTGGTGAATGATCATCTAATCATGGCGATTGATCGATCATGGCCACAAAGAAAGCCGGTAGCTTTGATGGGTTCTAGAATGTAAGCTTAGTCTTCAATTCAGTCTACAAATCCAAGCCTATTCCAACATTTAGGGATAGGCGTTGGCACCATAGAGGCAGCAAACTAATCGCTTGCGACGATGACAGAGCAGCTAACTTTAATAAGTCCGCCATTGCCACCGCAGGTAAGCTGTGAGTAGGTGCTAAACTTGAGACTAAATTGGCAATTAACAGCTTACTTCCATACAAATGGGCAGATCGGGATGGAATCAATCCAACGAAAATGCAACTGTCATATGGCATTCTCCGTTCCTGGTTGTTAAAACTATTCCGCTCCTGTCTAGACATCGCCTACACACTAACGATTTGGAGAAAAATGAAAATGGTCCTTACACCGAAGATCGGGAAATTGAAAAATCGCTAACCAACAAAGAATTCACAATGGTAGCCTTCCTTGACATAGAAGGGACATTCGACAACATAAAACCAGAGGCTATCGTGAAGGTTCTCAGAAAATGGAGGATCAATGCTAGGATAAGTCATTGAATCAATCAGATGCTAGTCAATAGAGTCATTATCAATCCAGAACATCAGTTCAACGCGGCACACCACAAGGAGCCGTACTATCACCACAACTGTGGCACTTTACCATGAACGAATTACTCGTCACTTAGAAAAGGAACGATTCAAAGTTATAACTTATGCAGATGACATTGGTATAGTAGTCAGTCAGAATCATCCAGAAATGGGAAAGATCTCAGGGAAATAGCACTTGAAAGACTGGTCAAGTCGATAGATAGCTGCCACGATAGATAGAAGCCACGGACTACGTAACGCAGTTCCAGGACTTCAACAAAAATACTATAAACGTATTTCTCCGACAGAATTGTGCAGAGAACATGATTATCAATATTTCTGCACTGGAAATATAGGAGCTGGACTGTTTTCAGTCTCTCTTAGCATAAGTATATCTTTTAGACTACCAGACTATTGCAGTGTATTCCAAACGGAGGTTATGCTTATTCGTGAAGCCATTGACTGCCTATCGATGAGATCGCTATCAGGTGCGGACATCGTCACTGCTCCACCGATATCGACACATTTAGGCACCACTCGAATCCCCAATATAAGATCTTAATTGGTTAAAAAATGTCGCACATCTCTGAATGAGATATCGAATAAATGTAATCTCACTTTGTGCTGGGTTCTTGATCACTCAGACGTTCCAAAAAATTGTGAAGCAGACGAACTAGCCAAAAGTGGAACAAAACAGGAGCTCCCGTCTGCTAAAGTGCCCATCCGAAACGGCAAAGTACACTATCTCTGCATTAGCTTTACATCAAACAGATGTGGCCACAGTCGTGCCGACATAGAAAACAAGTCTGCTACTCTTTAGCAGACTATGCATAGGTGCCCTGGTCGGACTATTGACGTAGGCACGCCTTCAGGCTTGGAATCCCGGCCAATGACTTCTGGCGCAGCTGTATGGATGAAGAAGTGGAACAACCACCGTTTCACCTTTTCTGCAGCTGTCCTGGGCTATCCTCATCAAAAAAGGCAGATTCTTGGAGAAAACTTCTTTGAGGAGCTTGAAGACATTTCCGATTCTGATATCAATAAAACCTAGAAGCTCATCCAAAAATCAAAATGGTTCCAAGAGTAACGGAAGTGACTGGCTCGTAACACAATGGAATTACTTGGTCCGGTCCAAGTGTACCCTACCGTTAACGAGGATAGCTACCTACCCTAAACCTAAAGACTTTGATAATCCTTATGCGCTTGAGACCTTATGCGCTCAAAAAATTTATAGAAACTCAGTAACGTTGACAAATATTGCAAAGTTACTTCCAAAGTGGATGCTGTGTTGCCGAAATAGTCCGAATTTTGAAAAGAAATTTCGGTTAAAACGTATGACAGTGGTTTTTGAGATGGCGCCGTTATTGGCTAATTTTTCTTTCAAGACGACAATAGAAGAAACATTACAGTCAATGTAGAGTGCTACCGAGGCATGATAAGAGATTTTTTATGACCAAAAATTTAGAAATTAGACTTGGGCGAGCAATGGTTCCAGTAAGATGAGGACCCTCCAAAAATCGCTTTATTGCACACTAAGTTGTAATCAGTTTTGGAGATGTTCCTTGGCCAGCACAAAGCTGCGATTTAACCCCGTTTTCTTTTTGGTGGGGCGCCATTAATGATCGATGCTATGCAAACAATCCAGAGACGATTCAGATACTCAAAACAAGTGTTGGTCAAGCTGTTCGTGACATATATTCGGCCTACTGACAAGCTAGCCGAGTCTTAGAAGCTTTTTCATGACAATTATACTTTTGGATGTTTGTCGGACGTTCACGAGAGCTGGGGATATCTTCAATTTAAATGGTATTGTGCTTCGAAATCTAGTTTACAAATAGGTTCAAGGGCCACGCAAAATCTGTCTAGAAACAAAAGTGATCTGTTTTCTAGCAGAACATCTAGGCAAGTCAAATATCTCACGACACTCCAAGATGTAGCTACTAAAGAACAGATCGAAGACCTCTTCCCAAATCGCGTTCATTAGTTTCCGACTGAAACAACTACTTTTTCGAATATAAATGTACAATTCCCCTCTGAAACCCTCACCTTTACAATGTCCATACAAAATTCTTCTAATAGCCCGTTCGACCACCTAAATAACTGAAGTATGTATGTATTTGCTTGGTTTGTTAAAATTGCAAATCATTTTTGGCAAAACCAAAAAAAAAAAACAGTAAAACCGCCAATATATTCAACCACACGAAATGCACAATTTTTGATTTTGTTTTTCTAACCGCCGCTCCACCACAAATCCATGGATACTGCCATGAGCAGTGCTTTGTTTGACTGCAAATAAATGTCCTGATGTCGAGTTGCATGATTTTCTGTCATACCTAGTCCTTTTGGTTTTTTTTTTATTTTTTGCTGTCATGTCCCTACATACGGTTACTCTATTGTTCGACTAAAAAGCGACTTTGACAGTTTGTTTGTTTTTTTTTTGTTTTGAATTTTAATTAAAACGAGGTTTGTTTTGTAGTTTTACTCGGATGTTAGTTGATCCTGTGTGGCTTAGAATTTTTGATTGATTTTTACTGACCGCTTAGGCAATATGAATAGAGTATGGCTTTCCATGTATTTCCGGTCGTTAAATTTGTATAATTAAAACCAAAATCGCAAACACACACCTCAAATCAAATACCCTTAAGACATAAACAGGACAACCCTCCGTGATACCAATATCCATCACATCACACACACACACGTACTGTGCACGCAAAGGGATAGGCGTGAAAGTGTACATATATCGATCTAATCTCAGAGAATATGACACCTCACTATGATAAATCACCCCAAAGGTGTGGCAAAACAAATTACTTGTGCCTCAGTGCCTGCGGTTACGTCCTTATGGCCAGGGAAGGAAGACACAAGGAAAAAACCAAAAAAAAAATCCAACAAATCTGTTCAAAGTCAAAAAAATGTCCATGTCTCGTCATAAAAATAAAAAAAAAAAAAAAATGAAAAGAAAATCTTCTCCAGGGTGAAACGATTAAGTGTCATTGTCTGATTGATAGATGTCCTTGGATGGATGGAATTTGATGTCGGGACCGGAGTACCTACCTACTCGTATCAATTTAATTCCAGTTGATTTGTCAAAAAGCTTTACAGTCAGGTGAACTTAACATATTGCTTTTCTAAGTGGGTTTATGATGGATATCCCTTTTGGCATTGACCAAAACAATATTTTGCGGTATGTCTGACTTGCGTCATAAATATTCGTAAAACCTGCACCTGAGATCGGTTTGTCCACCAGCAGCGCAGCATTCCAGCGATTTGGCCAAAATCCAATTAACATCAAAATTTGGCCACAAAGTTGCAATAATTAGATACACAATTGAAGGTATCTATGCGTGTTTGTATGTGCTTTGGTATGGAATTCGCTAACAATATTATTATCACTGAATAATGGTATCCTCGGCAGTATAGTGGGATTGCATACCTTTGTGCGGTTTCCGTGTATTGTGTAACCACTATAGGATTAGAATGACAGATGAAATTAATTGTTTGCCTTGGCTGCGGAGTCGGTTTGATTTAGTGCATCAATATGACTTATTTTGTTTTATTGTAGATACATAGTTTAATAAGGACGAGTGTCCCATACTCAGAGATAGCTCTGATTTGATTGGTCTACTGGAAAAAGTGGGTTTCGAATGGATTATATGTACCTACAACAGTTGGTACACATTGGCTATTTAGTGTTGTCCATCCGAAGTGTTTAGATTTAGTGTGTAGATACACTGCCTATTTTTTTTTTAGTGGATTCCATAATTTATGACACTCTTAAAAGATCCCAGAACACAGACCTATTTTGCAGCGAATGTTTGTGACAATTTCGAATCAAGAACTGTCACTGTAGTAGGTCCATTAATTTGTAACTCAAAACAGGACATTGGTTTTGCTTCTCTGCGGTCAAGTGCATGTCTGTTGCAGGGACGAAACCGCACTCGCAACCATTTCCAAGAGCAGTCATTCATGGAGCTTTTGTACATATCCAATGGATGGCTGTTAATGGAAAAGGATGTCGTCATCTCTAGCATTCATAGCAGCAGCGGCAACTAAACAAACAAACTGTACATATAGTATCTCCCTCTATTTCAACAAAATGACGAAACGATTCTATTATGCGGTTAGCCACATACGGATACTGGCCTTTTGGGTGGAGGGTTTTTGATGGCTTGTGACAAATCCAATCTTCAATATATCCCCAAACCATATTATAACAAAATTTTAGGAATGTTCTTGAATTCCCATTCTTAGGTCAAGACATGCCAATCACTTCTAGGATTACCCAATATTTCCTGCTCACCTGGATATTGTATTAATTAATTAAGTTCAATCAGTGTTTCACTTCAGTTCTCTTTACTCTTATGTTGGCCTGTCAGGTTAGTTTGGCTTAAATCCGGGCAGACACATGCCACCCTCGCCCACTTTGCCATGAATACGATGTAAAATTTTGTAACACAATCTGTCGGTGGATTTCTTGGAATTGGAGTTGCAAAATCATAAGTCAATTACATTGCAACTTTGCATGTTTAATCCCATTATCCTGGTTGATAATGCTCATGAAACTTTTGGGGGCAGGTATTAATTTGGGGAATTTCAGAATGAAAGTGAGGAAGTACATATATTTGAGTTGTTGGAATACGAATGGTATTCGGATAATGCTTGTTATGTGCACAAGTCACTTGGTCGTGGATTAAATTAGAATGCAGACTGGCTATCGTAGAGGTGAGTGTGCTGGACGTGATATGAACAATTGCAGTGCAGTTGTCCTGCGAAAAGTGCATATTATCTTGATTTGTGAAAGAGCTATGTTAAGTTTGTCAGTTTAAATGGATTTTGTGAGACACAATGGCTGAGGATTGTTAAAGGTTTCAAATGGGACTTAAATAGATGGGACAAATGAATAGAGTAATACAGTTGCTGCACTGAATTTAAAAGTTCTTGAAACACACCAAAAGTTTACCAGTTAATGAGAAAGTTGATGAATTGACCATAAGAGACTCGAATGAATATCCTGTCTTGCATTCTGTAGCTCTTACTTACTTACTTACTTAGGTGGCGCTACAGTTCGAGGTGAACCTGGGCCTCCACATTCTGCTTAAAGCATAAATCAACGGCCTTAGATAGGCAACATAGATAAAACAATAGATGGTGCTTTCTAAACACTTGTATTATCATATAACAAGGACTGACAGGCTTATGCAAAAGGATAGTAAATTCTTTACTGCTCTGATAGGAATTATCATATAGCATAACACACTGAGATGCCACATGAAAAAACTACGTTTAGCGGAAGAAGGACCTCATCGAGGATGTGAAGAGGATGAAGCTAACGAGAATACAACCCACTTTCTTTGTCTTTATTACATCCACCATAGACATATGTACATAACAATCTCAGGCGAAACTTCTTCCAGGATCTACGTAGGTAGGTAGGTAGGAAGAAGTATATGCAGCTAAAACTCGGATCACTAATGGATTCATCGTGAACTCCTGTCGTGGAATAACTTACATGAAGACAAAAGTTCAATTGTGACTTTGGTATAGCTTTAGCGGTCTCCTTGAAGTAATCCGATGTTGTTATAAATTTTAAGATGATTAATGGTGGCTTTCATGAGATGTGGTCCTGGTTTTTGAAGTGGTATTCGCCGAGGACCGTTTTCTAGTTCTGGATACGCTTGGGCATTCGCATTGAAAGTGAGATGTGATTTATTCTGCATCTGTATCGCCACAGCCTCGTCTCATAGTACAAAGAAAGTCGGATTTTTCTTTGGTGCGCCGCTAGGAAGTTGTGGCCGGTAGTAATCCCTAGGAAGAGCGCTAAGTTTGGTGTATTAAGCGCTAGAATCTGTGTAGTCTTGGCATAGTTGAGTTCTCTGGAGACACGGAAAGGTGAGAGTACGCTTCCTCTCTCATTATCTAGTCTCACAAAGGTTTGTTCTCTGTTAGATTTAACAAGAGCGGTAGAACGACCCCTTTTTTTCTAATTCGTCCGCCATTCGTGTTCCCTGGAGTACCAGTGTTTCTTTGAACCTAAGCGACTACTTAACTTGGATTTAACGACTACGGATGTGGATCATTTTTCTGAAATTCAGTTTCTTGGATAGTTCTCATGCCTCTTCTGCGATTGCTAAAACTTACACTTGGAACACATTGCCATGGTTTGAAAGTCTAAGTGAACAACTTCGGTTTTAGGTGAGTATAGGCCGGAGCTTACTCTTTCGTCAGTTTTTGACTCGTACGTGAATATCGAGATATGAAACTTCCAGGACCTAGAAGACATATGCAATTGACCAGTGGACGACATTTTACTTACTTTCTTATTTATGTGGCGCTACAATTCGGGGTGAACATATCCACTAACAAGTCTCTCTAGTTAGCTCGGTCCTGAGCTAACTGCCTCCAGTTGCGTACTCCAAGTTTGTTGAGGTCCCCATTGACTTGTGTGTGCCACCTAAGGCGAGGTTTTCCTCTAGTGTGTTGTCCCACCGGGTTCGCTTCGAAGACTCTACGGGCCGGAGCATTTGTGTCCATCCAGTTTACATATCATAGCCCTCTTAAACGACTAATGCGATGTCTTGACTAGGTCGATATCGCTGTACAATACGTATAGTTCGTCGTTGAATCTCCTTTTCTTCCGTCAACGCAAACGGGATCGAAAATTTTACGAAGAATCTTTCTCCCGAAGCGACTGAGGATAGCTTTATCCGTTTTAGATAGAGTCCAAGCTTCAGCGCCATAAAGCAGGACTGGGATGATCAAAGTCGGGATAGGGCCTTACTACTTACTAATTCCCTTCTCAGTCCAAAGAAATAGCGATTGGCAAGACTTATTATTCATTTTATTTCTGCTGAGGTGTTGTTTTACGAATTGATAGTAGGTAGACAAAGTCCCTTAGTACCTCAAAGTTATACCTGTCGATTATGACGTTCTATCCAATTTTATGTGTGGAACTCCTGGGCAGCGGCGATTCATCGCTAATATTAGACGTCATTGCCTTGAGATCAAATAATAATATAGCAAATATCATCATAGAATTGCAAAAAAAGGATGACGTTGGGTGCGTACTAAACCATACATCAACACTTAGGGGCACCAAGGTAACTATTCACAGAGATTACTCTAAAGCTTCACCCAATCGAAGGAAACGCATGCTAAGTCTTAAAACGAACATTGAGAAGAAAAATAAAACACAAAAGTTAAAAAAAACTAAAAAATTAGTGATATTAAATTTTATTTAGACACTAGTAATCTTCGATGTGAGGGTTATGATGTCAATTCTCCAGCAGCTGGTTGATGTCAGTTCTGCAGTGACAGATGTCAGAAAATGTCAGGAAATGCTGAAGGTGGAATTGCGCGGGGTGGAAACACAAGCAGCAGCTCTTCGTCTTTGGGTTCTTAGCCTAATATTTAATAGTAACGCCGCCTCTGGAAATGAAACAAGAATTAGAAATATATTTAACACTAATACTGAAAATTGTAGTTCAAAAGAAATTAAAAATCATAAAGTAATGAAATTTAAAATACAAATTATTTTTCTCGAATTTGTTTAATTATATTAAGAGCTTTGATGTCTCCTTGCTTTATGAAACACATGTCTTAGTGAGTGAAGAAGCCAGGTTTAAGAGTATTTTATGGACTACGAAACGAAATAAATACCAGCAGTCAAAACCAATGTATATGGAAGAGGAAGTGGCGGGGAGCTGATAGGCTATCGCAAATCTCTTAAAGAGGTAGATATAAATTTTAAGATCTTAAAATAAAGTTCAAGGGCGGTCTCCTTTGTATAGTACCTATTTATTTGAACTACAGTCACTGGAAGCGACACTATGATAGACTCTCCCATATGCTGCAAAACTTAGGATCGATGGATCTTCTCCTTGCTGGTGACTTCAACCCGCGAATAGGATTATCGCAAAATAATTTTTCAAGTAAATCTACATCATTAATTACAAATGCAACAACTCGGAGGTCTAAGGACGAATTTTTTGATGGAAAGGGTTCCAAGATTATAGATATTGCCGATGCGTAAGACTGCATAATCTTAAATGGAAGCTGCGAAGAAGACAAAGCTGGCGAACTTACTTTCATCCGTGGAACATCGTGCTCCGTTATAGATTTATTGCTTTAAGTCCAGAAATTGGAACTCTATTGTCAACGATTTTAGGGCTACGGGCAAGCAGAAATGGTTTGATATTGATTGTCTGAAGACGAAAAATAGATCATTTGCACTATTAAGGTGCTTAAGGGCACATAATACTGTCTACTCTAAGGAACTGTACGCTGAAGCAAACAAATATTTCAAACGTCTTTGTATGGAAAAAATGAAGTCATTTAACCAGCAGATCATTGCAGTTCCTAACATTTCAAGATCTTCGGAAGTTTTTTTTTGGAAAGCGGCTTAAATTGTAACTGGAAGAACTAATATGATTTCGTCGCAAAGAAAAAATTTTGCTCAATGCTACACAAAAGGAATTTAATAGAATTTTTTAAACAGCCAGCTTTCCAGGAAGCTTTAAAAAAAAGCGATAATCATACTGCTACTACTACAACGTGGTCTATCCCTCGTTGACCACTAGATCAATTTTGCAAGCTTCCGTTTCAATACTAGCGAACTAGTGACAGCCCGATGAGTTCTACCAATTATCTATATATCGTCCGCATACACTATTAGGTACACAGAATTATGTAAATATATTCCAGTTTGTACTAATTCCAAATTCCAGTTATGGAAATTCGTATATGATTCCTTTGCGGGATTGATATCAATATTTGAAAGTAGTAACTAAAACTGCTCCTCAAAACGCATGTATCCAAGAGTTTCCCCAATATAGCAACTTGACTATTAATGAAGATGGTGATGTTTTGAATACATTTATTAATAGCTGATAAGCCCCGCGTTTCATCAATTATTGCTGTATCGACTTTCTCGAACGCTTGATATAAATTCGAGCTCGTTTATGACTTCACTTCTTCAAAAATAATATTAACAGCTCTGCAGACCAACTTCCTAATTGCGTGAATTGGCGCTGCATGATGAAATACTTTTGATATGAATTTTTAGTTGAAGAAGAAGGTAACTCAAAGTTCCTAAGACTACACAATCTACACAAAATGCTACTCTAAGCCATTGGTACATAAGTGGGGTTAGTCATCACTCTGAAGACATCTGTAGACATTAATATACATATGTATGTATATATAGATGAGTTTTCCATAGTCGACAGCTAACACAGCATGATATAACTGATTTATACGATTATTGTACTGTGCTTCAAATTATACATACATCATGCTAGTAGAAACGGAAGCTCTTGAACAACACATCCGCTCTCATTCATCTTTGTTTAGTAAGAACAATTTCAAAGGCATCTGTATGCTGTTACGGTCAAGAAACTAAAGATCTTGGTGACCAGATTAAAGCTCTCCATGCAATCATCATAATCCCATAGTTTGGATGCATCCAACTTCTCTGACACTTATCATCCACGGATACTTAAGCACGGATATCCTTATCGTCAAATTCTTAGCACCAATCTATGATAGTGTGTTGCGATAAACGTGTCGCTATGAAATTACTACACAGACAGTTCTGATAAGTTAAAGATTACAATCCACTTGATTTTTAGTAGGAGCAACAACGCCAAGTAGTGTCCAATCGATTGCTACCTTATTATTGACCGTTCTCTGAAACCTTTTTTTCCCCATCAAAGAAAAGTTCGTCACTCCTTTGGACCTCTTCTTTGTTAACATACGTGTCATTGTTCCAGACCATTCCTAAATAGTTCCAGGAGCTATATAGATTACTGGAGTACCAGCACTTTACGCCTAATCTTCAGAGAGGCAATTCTATTTCATGATTGTCCAACGTATTCGGCTTAGCAGACTCTATTGCAAGCAGCCATCAGTCAATACGAATACGAGCCACTGTATAGAAAGATACTTCCACTCTTCCTGCCTCTTTAACTTAATCAAACGCCCATTAAACTTAGTCTTCACTCACATACAACTGCTCGTTATCCGATTACAAAAAAACACTTCAATTAAAGTAACAAAATTATATGTAGTAAGTAGTAACTATGACCCAAAAAAACAACCCTTTTGTATACAATAGACCTGTTTATTGACAAAGCTTTGGTTGCTAATGTGAGTCTGATAAGTTTCAAACCTTTGTTGTTCCTAATGCACATAGCTACTGCTCCTCCGCGTGCTCATTAATCAAACCAGATAGTCTACATCAAATTCAGTCGGCAGTAAACAAACACGCAAATTACACCCCCATCTGCAGCTGTGTTGAAAATTATCCGCCAAATAATCCACCCCATTGATTGCATTGTGAGCGCACATTCATTTCTCATGTTTATGCGTTTGCCGTAATCAAACCCAAAGTGCAGGATGCACATTAAAACAAATCAAATGCAGTATGCAGGATAATCGATTCCCACAACCCAACCCATCTAGTGCCAATCCCAACTGCCTTAAACCAAAAAATAAGAGGAACATACCAACAAAATCAAAAAGAAATAAACAGAAAAAAAAAAAAAAAAATTAAAACAGCAAATCCAATTGAAGATTGATTGGAACGCGCTGGCTTTATGCGCGGTTGAACTTGTATCCGTGCACGCGCGTAGTGTAAAGGTAGATATTTAATTAATTCCGTGCTATGCATCCTTCAGCCTCTTCTCGGTGCACCACTGTACGCGCGCCGCTCCAATTGGCAATAGTCTCGTGTTGCGAAAAATTCACTTGTATGTACACACAGTTGTACACCCCATAGTCCTCGTCGTCCTCACAATGCTTGACACATGTATGGTATCTATACGTTCCTCTCTCAACCTTGTTCTCACTCTCTGCCTTGTGTGTGTATGTGTGTGTGTGTGTGTGAGTGAAATAAAATGAAATTACCTTAACCACCGACGTATCTGGAATGAAATAAAAATTTCACAGAGGTGGCACTCGGCACGCTGCTGGTGTAGTTGGAGCAAAAGGATTTCGGGTGGATTGGCCGGAAATCTAATTTCGTTATGGATAAAAGCCCACTGGAGGTTGTACCGTTCCGAAATATTTTATTAAGCCATAAAGTTTTATTGCCGCAACTAAATGTTTAAGTGGAGCGAATGTACTGTGAATAACTGTTGGCAATTACATGACCCAAAAAGGAATTCACAAATAGTTTTGGGATTGGCATTCTAAAACGAAAAAAACACCAAACAGTTAGACAAATCCAGCCATTTGACATTTCGTATAGATAAAGATGCATTATTTAGTGTTTGCACAAATTATGAATTCCTAGTTTTGTTCCATTTGAGCTCATCAGTATAAAGATGCAAAGAATCAACAAGAACCAGACCTTCCAGGATCATACACATTCTCTTAAGAGGTTCAATGAAACTTGCCAACAAAATGACCCAGTTTAGAGTATCTCTTCAGCCATTATAAAATTCACATTCATATACATAGAAACTGATGCAGCGTAAGTGGTATTGAACGCACTTGGAGAGGTACAAAGATCAGCCTCCAAGTGTGTTACTCGATCATCCATTGAGGATTTAGTTGCTACTAGAGAGAGAGGTCTCCAACTGATAGCAATGATTCTAATAAATCTTTTCCTCTATCTCAGCAGAAGATACTCTACATACATCGCTCTCCTTCAAGGACTTAGTAAAGTGAATGACCCAGTTATACTCCCAATACCCTTCAGTAATTCTTCCAAAATCTAACAAACCCTAGCATATGCATTACTCTCATAGATGATCCATAGTCCATTCCATCAACATTTCAATTGTGATGCCCTATGTCCTAAATAGCGTTTCTTGGCTAGGCGTGAAGTAAGCTGAGGTTTGTTTAACACTTCAACTCCATCACAACGATTACACCCTTGTCGCTTAGCTAGACCGGCATCGTAAGCTAGTTCATTAAAGTGATCAAGCTGCAGCCTAAACGGCACTTCAAAACAAGTCACTACATGTGACGCACGCCGATCCTCCACCTGTGGTACAATTCATCACCCCAATTGCGACCCATACCAACATTCCACTCGTCCCATCACCCAAGAAGCTAAAGAACTCATCGAAACAGTAGCCCCCAAACTAACAAGTCATCAAACGTACAGAATTGGTTCAATGAATCAAGCTAAGAGCTAAACCGTCGTTGCGACAAGAACCGCAGATTCTCAGAAGAGGAGTCCAACGCCTCGTAGAAGACTAGGAACTGAACAAGCTTAGCAAGCTTAAGAATAACCTTGTCTTTGCGAAAGTGGATCTGTCTGACAATGAAGGAAGGATCTTTTACACGAAATGGAGGCTCATTGAAGGCAGAGTGATAAACTGCCCCTACGAGTGAATTAACATCCATCCAAACTCTCCACCCACCTTTAAAGATGCTGGCTGGCACCACGGCTATATAAAGCTAATAGCCTGCGACAACCATAATTCGATCGATTTCATTACCATAACCAGCAGTATAAGTGAAATCTGTCCAGGTGCCAATATTAAGGCAGTGGAATGGAATCAAAGGCAAAAATCTGGGTTCCAAGTGAACCCCGCCAGCAAGCCAAAATGCAGGGTCTCCTGGCATACCAAAACCCGGATCTTCCAGTCCAGTGCTTATCAAAAGACACTGAGCTCTAAAAAACCGAAAGAAGCGATGACAACCGACCACTCGCAGGTTGCTTTCCAGGCAACGGGCCTGTTCTGGTAAGTATTTCACGCCCATCGACACCTCCTGAAGTTATCAGTGAAATGGGTGGTAACCAGTTTTGAACCCCGGAACTTAGACGGTATGTAGGCGACTATCATTCAGAGTGCAGAGGTCGTAACCCTTCGTACAAAAAACAAATCAACGAACTTCCTTGAGATAATCTGGTCTGTAACATGTGGAAGGACATGTTAATTTATTCAGTATAGAGGTCCCCTAATAAGGATACTGGACACAGCTTCTGTCGGCGTATTGATACATACTCCAATCTTCCAGACTGTAAAACGTCCGAATGGACCTGAAACAATTTGACACCCACTTCCCCAACTCTTCGCTTATCTATGCTGATAACGTTACGAAAAAAGATGCTCCACGTCACCACTCTGTTCTAACTTAAAATAGGTTTAAGTGGATGGATATTTTTGATATCCTTCTGGCGCAAATTCAGATGGTTTTGGTGCTATTAGAAGGAAAATACATACATGTGTCTTGCATTTTGAAAGGCCATCTAGACGTCGGAACGGAACATCGGATATGGAGAATATCACACAGGACACCTTACAGTCTCAAAACAATTGAACTGACGCACATTCATTACAAAAGACACCAACAAGCATAGACGTAAAGAGAAGCAAAAACGCAGATAAGGTTGGTATATTTGTTGCCTTACTACATTCAAAGATTGCTCTTACTTCTCGAAATGGACTACCAATTTTGTCCTTTAAGTAAACCTCCACAAGTATGATTTCTTTGTGTTACGTTAATCTATATTTACAGGACATTACGCCAAAATCTTTGGAACCAGCATTAGATATCTTGAAGGAGGAATAGTAGCCAGGGCTGTGGTACGTCTAAAAGTCATGTTTAAGTTAACGCATCCGACACTCCAGAATTTCAAGGACGATAACGACTATACAAACTAGACTGAATAGAATCCGTTTTCAACATAAATGCTCTAACAATGAAGTTAGTGTCAGTGGAGCTGTCTTTTCGAAAGGTGTTAACAGAAATATGCTCTTTAAGTTATTTCATCATTGCAATGTCTTCCAGGCGGAAATAATGGCGGAAGTACTATGTAATATCTACTCGAGATATATGTAAAATCCTGAAATCGATCACCAAACCACTTGTTACTTAAAAAGATGCCTGAACAAATCCCCATCAGATGGGCACCGATCCACATCACATGGGTCCCAAGCAACTGGATGGCCGATGAACTTGCTTTATTGATTCAACTAAAGAAGGATAATATTGGCTTGCCATTCAAATATAGTCTGCATTGCCAACTGTAGATGAACAGATAAGATTTCGTGTCACACTACTGGACAAATCTCAACGCAAATAGAACACAAGCTGGCTAATTATGGAAAAAAGATCGAAAATCAGCAGAACACTAGGTATCATCATAAAACACTTTAGATAGGCATGCACATCAGATTGGGTCTCTTCTGAAATTATTTCCGTAGAAGACGTATCGTTTAAAAAGAAAAAGTATCTATAATCCACTCTCTTATTGCCTGTTTAGCTATCTCTCTATTTTCTTCTTCATGAACAAATTTTAGATACTAGACACACTTTTAGAAAAAGTAGTGTGTTTTTTCGTAAACTTGAACGTGACTTGAACCTAACATAGCCTATCTTGATTGTAGGTACATCATCAGGAGTTAACAACTTTGGCATGAAGGGTCATCCAACAAGAAGTGTCATTTGAAATTTCACACCATTGTTGAACTGTCAATATTCAACTATCATTGCGATGACGTTTGGTAAGTAAAACTAAGGACACACTCGCAAGACATCATGAGTAGTGAAAATTCACTACAAAAACGGTCAAAATATCGCAGAAACTTTTCGTAATGTTCACACTGGTGTTGGGCATTTTCAAGCACCTTCTCGCACGGATATAGTGAACTTAATCAATAAATTTCAACGTCTCGGACAAGTTACTGATATGAAGACTCCAATTTGCGTTCGTCCGTCAAGGTCAGCTGAAAATATCCCCGACGTGACTGAATGTTTTCATTTCGTGACGGTCACAGTAATTGGAGATTGTATCTCCAACCATTTTGCACCGCATAAAGATCTTGGCCTAAACGCATATAAGAACAAGTTGGTATGAGAATCCGCAGAAAGATTAGATACTAGAAATGAATGAACAAGATCATGATTTTTTGCACAAAATTATTCTAAGCGATGAGGCTCATTTCCATTTCTCTTGGTATGTAAACAAGCAAAGCTGTCGCATCTAGGGCTCCGAAAACCCAAGAGAAATAGTGAAACGACCTTTCCATCTCCAATGAGTGACAGTTTGGTGCGGTTTTTGGGCTGACGGTGTCACTGGCCCATCTTTTTTTTCGAAAATGATGCTATGGACGTAGACGATGTTTATTTTCAGTAGGTCGTTTCCACATGTCACACAGCTGATTAAACAATATGTCTATTGCGTGACAAATATCCTGGATGTGCGATTTCTCGAAATGGAGACTCTAATGATCCTATACATAGTAATGTATATATGTAGATACTTATTATTATAGGCACAACCGATCGAGAGTACAGATACATTTTCCTGTATCTATGAAGTACATTACACTATCTGCTTGTATGTCAGTCAGAGTCGAAATAGGGATCGATGTCTACATATGTATGTCAATCAATGAGATTCATCTAATCGATAATGAATCTTTTTAAAAATAATAAGCGACAAGAACGTAAGTATTTCAGAATATCTCATATACACCATTTTTTGTACCCTTATTGTAGCACTAATACTCACCAATTAATATCTATTTCTATCTCTACATCTTCCCATATGATCAAGTTGACATCTTATCGGAACAATAAATACACTTTTTGTTATACTTGGCTGCGTTAGAATAACAGCAGTAACATCTCTATTAGAATTATCAAGATTTAAATTAATAGGATTAGTATGCACAACCGAGAAAAATAAAGAAGTAACTACGAGAGCAGCCAAACAAACCGATCGGGACAACATTTTAAATGCAACTGATTCGGAAGGGATTGCATTTAGTTATGTTCTGAAGAAGCAGAGTGAAATAGTGATAGCTACAGTGGAGTCATCAAAGGTTATCTACGTATCTATGAAGTGTTTGTGTAATAAGTGATCGTCTCTTAGTGTAGAAATATCTAATGTTTTGTTTTGTGGTTTTGTTTACATTGAAGATTAGGAAAATTGAATAGATTTCACATCATGAGATGCGCTCTTGTTTTTCGAAACACTGTCATACAATATTTACATTTACATTTTCTTCGATCATCTAGAGGATTCCCACACTATCATGAAATAATAAAACGTCAACATTTCTGTATACATACATATAGTGAATAATCTTTTCATGCATATAGGCACCAATTACATCAGACTAATCAGGGAAAGTCACTTAGGACTGGAACTCAACTGTCATCTTGGGAAGGAAGTCTATCAAAATTGAGTTGGGATGTTCGTTCCCTTCTATTGTGATACTTCGTTGTTGACTCACTACTTACTGAATTACTGGATTGAGGAATACACGCTTACGCCGACGACGTCTGTGCCCTGGTATCAGGTTAATCTTTAAGTGCGATTAGCAATAAAATGCAAATAGCACTAGACAAAATTTATGACTGGTGGCATGGGCTATCTGTTAATTCGAATAAAACAACCATAGTATTGTTTGCTCGTAAAAAGGTGTTACTCTTCAATTTGCCACAGAAGTTAGATATCTAGGAGTTATCCTGAATCATACATTCTTGTGGACTACGCACCTTGAAAAAAAAAACATACAGGGAACTCAGAAAACGTGGGGTCTGAGACCGGCGGTTGTACACTGGCTGTACATAGCGACCATAAGACCAATATTCACGTATGCATCAGTACAATGATGGGCTAGAACAGCAGTTAGGCTTGTCAGACTACAAAGAAAAGTCTGCCTAGGGATTACTGGAGCCATGTGCACTACCTCAGGAGATGCTGTTAACGCTTTGCTAGATCTGCTGCCACTAGACGTAACTGTCCGGAAAGAAGGAATGTAAACTACGTGCCCACGTAATAAAAATGGGGTTTGGCATAAAGAACATGACTCTAGTCACGGAACTACACTATATTTCTTGAGGTATTATGTTCTTGATTTCCTCTTATAAGATTAGCCCTTTCATCAAGTTCGGTAGGAGATATTCAGTATTCTCCCCTGACAGGGTCAAATAGGAAAACCATGATGACCTTCTCAGTTCATACTCAATGTCTTCTACAGGGATGGCTCCAGTATCTCAAGTGGAACAGAAGCTGGTTGATATGCTACCGTGCTCCTGATAAATTTGCTACGGTCTTCCAAATAGAAGTCTTCACAATACTAGGAGTTGTTAACTGGATTTTGGATGAGAGATGACATGGTAGGAGTATTTCCATCTGTAGTGAAAGCCAGGCACCACTCAGAGCGCTCAAGAATCCTAACCAAGGATCTTCTTATTATCAGCTGCACTAATATAACTAAAACAAAGGGGTAATATACGACTCTTTATGAACTATGGATCTATGAACTAATCTTATCAGAGAGCATCAAGAACAAAGGACGTTGTTCTGATACCTCAAGATATATAGCTTCGTGACCATGTCATGTTCTTTATGCCAAACCCCATTTTTTCTGAAGGCGTCATTCCATAACGTGCATAGAGTTAAATTTTATACAGAACCAGTTTTTGAGATTGATTTATACTGAGGCAGCAGAAGAAGACTCAGCAGGGAAGCAGCTTAGTTTAGAGGAGCGTACTCTCATAACTTGTGTGGTTCATTGTTATGGTTGAAAACAACCTAGCAAACCAAAACATTAAATTACATCATTACCACATTTCCTACATTGTATTGCATAGTGACATTATATGACAGAGTGACAACTAAGTTAAACGTCACAAGTATTATACAATATCGTAGTGCATTGCACTGGCTTATGAATGCGTCATTTGGGAATTGTCTAAAACATTGTTATTGCTCTGATTCATGCACAATCGATACAATGTGTCATACGTTGTAAGCCGAAATTTTGATGACACGCGGCCCACTTAGGATCAACTGCACTGGAAATGCTAATAGGAAATGGGTACGTATGTATACATACATATATTTTTGGGAATAAAGTGCAGAATCATCTTGACTCTTTAGGGAACTTGTTTCTCATTCTTTTGCCAGATACCTATGGCATTCTTGCCCTGCCCAAAACACAGATTCTCCGTAAGCTCTTGACAGCACAATAGAATGGGGTGTAACCAACAGAGTGGCATACGCCACTTCTCTACACATTGTTAACAAAACTTCTAAACAGTTCCAGAACACTACTGTCAAAAACCGCAAGGATACTGGAAGATTCTAGTTCTTCTGACATTAGAAGTTCCAGAGTTCGAGTGATGAATAGAAAGTTGCGGAAGTCGATTTAAAGTACTCCGGACTCCGAAATGGATGGAGTGATGGACTCATCAGGATTGAATTTTGCGATAAATCGGGATACAGTTCATGGAACTTCCAGCGAAATAGCGGAAAGTAAATTAAATTGTCAGAAAGCTATATTATTGTGTACCCCGGTGTTGTACCAATTTTTACCGCCACTACTGTCTGTAAATAATTCACAATAACACTTTCTCTTCTTTACGTTATAAAACTGAGTATCTTTTTAATGTATTAACTGTTTTTATTTACAAATTATTATTATATACAAATGTTAAATTGTATAGCTTCTTCGAGGGCGTTGTTCACGTCGAAGGTATGTGACATCTTGTGACTGACCTCTTCTTGGTGACGTCATCCCAACCCAAAAACTCGGCGTACTCGAAAAATATTTAGATCTTCAAAACCCACATGCATGTATATTCATATGTAGCTAAATAATAAATTCTATTGCAGGTACTTACCAATTATTTTGACAACATGTAATTATGTAGGCCTACATCTACCTAAATGGTCCAATCTGCATCTGGGATTAGTAATCATTATACTTTGTAGGTATACTGTCTTAAACTCAGAATCAGAGTCATCCTTGTTTTTATTTTTTTTTTCATTATTAAGTGGACTTGCTGTAGTGCTGATAATACAACAGAGCACAACAAATATCAAGACAACTAAACGCGGCAACATTTTAAAGCAACTGATTGGCATTTGAAACGGAATAAATGAAAACACATCTTCAGAATACATGAAGTCACTTAAAGTTATCTACAAACGATAGATTCAACATATCTTCTGTTTGAGTAAACAAAACTACGTTCTAGTGGTGCATTTATTTAAATTTCAACTTCGAATCTGTTATCTTAATATGAATTGAAATAAAATTTATGTCAAACATTGAGACATCTATGCACGTGTGTACAAGGTTGGCTTGGTTGTGAGATGTGAAAAAAATTTGGTTAAAGGAGCAAGAGCACTCAATCCTAATGCTAATTCCTTATGTTGGTGTAAGCAAATAGTAAACGGTGGACAAACCTGCAGCGAATGAGCGACCGCAAGTCCAATGTAAACCTGCCAAAGCTGCTTGTTGCTCAAGATACACAAATTGACATCAGATAGAAGCTCATATAAGCGTACTCAAAACGGTGGGAGTAGCCCACATTTTAATGTTAAAAACTTCCAAATCTTTTGCGAGTAGGTAGGCAACGGAAAAGAACTCAAAAGGATCATGTGTCTGCTTGACAGAAGAAAAGAATATTGTTGCAGCACCCAGGCATCTCAATGAAAATATACATCATGGTATTACCGAATAATAATAGAACGTCATCCATCTTGCATCAGTCAATAAAGACTTTCGATATTTTTGAACGTGAGCAACGCGTAGTGATAGCGGACAAAAATTCCTATTCTCTTGTCGTCCTCGTAGGCGCCTGCTGGAAATGACTGCTCACTAGATTAGAGTCAGTTAAGACACCCAACTCTCTGGTGGTGTAAGCATAGGAACCGTGCCGAGGAATGGAAGACTGCCACGGCTCATAGTAAGTAGTGCTATATTTTAGTAAGTCGGTAGCCTAAGGCGGACAGTTGTGCCTTGTATTCTCATGGGACCGAAAATGGAAAGCTACATACGTCAAAACTAAAAACACAAAAAAAAAAATATTAAAAACTGCAAAAAATTAAAAAAATGGATTAGGGAACATACTCTATCTAGTTGGCAGCGATGGATGGAGGTTCTGCTAGCTGGAATACGGATCGCACACTCACTGGCACTTACATATGTAGCGAAAACTGTGGTGACTAGTACTCTCACTTCAGTAGACAAGGGTGATAGTGGCTAGTACTATATTAGATAAGGGCAATAGTGAGTCGATTAGTACATTCACTAATATGATAAAGGTAAGATACCGGTGGTACCAGTGGTGGTAAGATACCTGTGGTGCAGATGGCAAGCTTTGTGCTGCTGCCAAGTCCTCCTCAGTCACACATATATGGCAGGAACCTACACCAGCTGAACAGGTTGCTGATGCACAATGCCCGACATAAAGTCGATAGTGCAAAGCGCAACGTTAAGCAGTTCAGGGGGTGTGACGTGAATTCACTTAGTGCATGGGACAGGATGCAGCTTGGTAGTTGAGGCTGTCAAAAAAATCGGAAGCACAAGTAGGCAAAGAAGATAGGGAATCAAGGCAGACTTCCACTAGTGGATCAGGGCTTACGAAGTAAAGCCAGGGAACATTAGGTGGGGAGACGTTCCAGAGCAAAAGGAACAGATCCGATGACATTATCGAGCCGAGTACAGCGATAAACGTGAAGGCTGTTATTTAGCTCAGTGCACCCGATCGACGACCTAAAGAACGAGATCCTTGTTGCTATAGTCAGCGAGTAGGAGCCCTGCAGTCGACTGACCATGGACCTGTGGATAACCATCGAGGAGAATTTTCAGGATGCTCTGTGGGAAAAGATGTCTTCCAAAGATGTCATAGTGACCTTCAATTCGATGGCACTGGCTGGAATGGGGGCCGCAAAATTATTGCATATGGGAATAAAGTCTTTGATGACTTCCTCAGAGAGTTTATTTCGGGGCTTGACGAGATGTGAAACGGGTATCTATTCAAATCTGTAACTGTGGCTGAGTTAGCTAAGACTTGGATGCCCTGGAAAGGATATACATACATATGACGAGCATAGGATTATCAATTGGCTTTCCAAGATGGCCGTCACAAGGACTATCAATTCCACTCTCGGACATAGTTCAATAAGCAAATCGGTTATTAGAGCAATCACCAGGAGGGGCTATCTCTCTCCTTATCTGGGTTCTTGTCATATATGATATATTAGATTTTTAAATATATCATATATGACAGGAATTGCAGAGTTTAGCATCGCTGCTTTTGCGGATGACATGGTGATCTTAGTTCAGGGATAATTCTTAGTTTCATTGAGCGAAATGATGCATTCAGCCCTTAACAGACTTTGAAAATGTTAACCCGAAAAAACAGGAGTAGTATCCTTTAACAGGAAATACAAGATATCACCCTTCAAATTGGCACAGTTTGTTGGAATGGAGCTTTCCCTCTCAAATTGCGCAAGTTATCTTGGTACTTAATGTTCTGGAAAGAGTCCATAAGGCTCATAATGCTCTTTTCATTTGCAAGAGGACAGCGGAAAAAAGTAGGGCTTGAAACCGCCAATGATGCACTGGCTATACATTATGGTAGTAAGACCCATTCTTACATATGGGGCTCTTGTTTGGTGAAAGGGTACAATTAAGAAGAATACACAGGATATGTTGACCAGGATACAAAGAAAAGTCGGCATTGCCATCACTGGTGCTTTACGCATTACAATCCAGGTCAGTTGAAAACATTGCTGCGAAAGGACTCGATATGAAAACTCTGGTTTGTCCATTATTCCAAACTAGCCGACATCGCATTTTGGATAAGGATCTTGGCTCTGCAGCTGGCTCCAGAGTTGAAACCGGAGGCTGGAGGTTCATGAACAATGCTTAATATCCATTGATTTGTTGTTAGAAATCCAGGCAGATGAAAAGAATAAAAAATAGATTGCCGATAAAGGCTGAGTTGGATAATCTTCATATCCTCGGCAGTAATGCTATTGAATCCTGATATGTACTAGTTCTATGTACGTCTAAATTTCTTCAGTTTTAACTCCTACCTTTCAGCTACGTACTACTCTACATTTTCACTAAAAGTCAACACCACTTACAGCGTTTTCAAATGGATTGACAACAAAAATGTCATATTTTTGTTTTTCTGATGATATATTTCATTCCAGTCAACAAACTGCTTTATAAATTTTGATCAGTTAAAAAAGAAAAAATATAAATGTCTCAAGCAAGATTTCTAACAACTAAGAAATTGCTTAGCAGTCAAGATGAAGATAACTCTGGAGAAGAGGACTTTGCGTCGGCTACCGAAGACTCTGCAGGTAGTCAAGGTGAAGAAGAGGAATCCTTGCATTCAACTTTTGGCTCCTCTTTTGATTCTGTGAGTACTGATGAGGAAGAAAATAAAGCGAATACTTCAAAGGACACTAAGGAGGTGAAACCAAAACCCGAAGAAGTCAAAGATGTTAAAGAACCTAAAAAGTAAAGCATTTTCTGTTTTTTCTCGGGTTTGATACAATACGCAAGGAAACATGTCATTCAAATAAAAAAAAAAAGTATTTTTCTCTTAGATACGAATAGTACCTGGTTGAAGGCCAGGATGTTTTCCTTTTAATTGGAATTTTGTTTTCAGTTGCTGTAGATGATATCCATTCCATTTTTGTGTTGCATTCATCATATATTCCAACACTAGGTTGTTCATTGGATTTAACAGAAATAATCATTAACAGGATTCATCTTTCACAAGTCTGCAGGACCGTACTGTGCTGGCCTGAAGAAATCCAAGACTCTGATAGCTTTTTGATAGCCTGGTTTTTATCTCTTGATGTTGGCGGTACAAAGTTTTTTTTTTTAAGTATTAAAGGACCCTAGATCGGAAAAGGCTCTGGCAAGCTCTTGTGATTGTAGTGTTCCGACATCAAACTTCTTTAAAGTATGTCCATATCTTTAATATGGTCTATGGTCCGAGTTGACGGAAATCCATTATACCGAAGGAGTGCCATGCGTCGATCGCAATATGATCAACCTGGTTGACGGTAGACTAATCAGGGGAACTCCATATCCGACAATTCAGATGTGGAAACTGCGTACCTGAACTACTTTTTAGAGGTGGTCTAGATATAACGTTGAGGTGGTTAACGAATTTTTCCACCTAGGAACCGGAATAAATTCAGACGCCACCAGCGCTGAGACTAAATGAAGATTGGTTGGTATTTCTTTAGGCTAAGAAGGCAATTCAGTAGTAAAGTTTTCCCTTGAACAACTAAAGTAACTCTGTACAAAATCTTGATCATCGCAGTCCTGGTCAATGGATGAGGCCACTCTCGGTTGTTATGAGAAAAGAATACTTCGGGTAATTTTTGTCCATGAACATGAGCTCTGAGGGCTCAGAAGGGTTCTAACACAGTGGATGGACAACAATATTCCAGTCTGAAGAGTTTTCGAATCCACCCCGGAAAGACGCCGCACTAGAGTAAGACATCGCTCAAGTGAAATAGACATCAACCAACTTTGTCAAGGAAACTGGAGACAGCCGGCTAACAATCGAGCTGGCTGGAGAGGTTTGTTGGTTCTGGCTCTGGTCCAACCCAGACTGTACCGCCATCTAAATAAGTAAACTCGTGTCAAACTAGGTTGTTTCAATACAACAACATATGTAACTTATCTCCAATTGACTTCGCAACTAGAACTTTTCACTGTATCAATAACCATACATACTTATGCAAATATACCTATCTCTCGCCTAAACCTCTACAGTCAACAGAAACTTCTGCAATTGCAGTCAAATAATCAAACCGACCAGATGAGTTCCAACGACTCTATTTCATAATTTGAAAAGTTTCTCCTCAGTGAGCCCTCAAGTCAGTTGGTCAAAAATAAATAAAGCTGTATACACCACCTTAGTTGTGTTCCGCCTCGAACTTTGGAATTCACATTTCACTGACTTTAAAAGCAGGACTCATGCAGATTTGATTCTGCTCCTTTCGCTAGTGCGGTTGCATCCTTGTCTCTATGTAAATGTTTTTCCTGTGCAAGAACTTATTTCCCAAGGAGTACTGCGCTACGATATGTTTATCACTTTAATTGGTTTTCCCCTGATTACACTCGAATGGGTGCAAGGAACTGTTTCACACAATAGCCCAGCACATCGATAGGAAAACTTTGGCAAAACACTTATTTCCTTCATGGTGCCGCCGCGCATTTGGGATGATTGAGCTGCGATAGGAACAGCACCGTTTCTGGTATTTATTTTTTTTTTCTTTCTCTTCCTGTTTTCCTTAGAAGTTTCTCTGCGCTCCTACTTCGTTGAGAAAAGTTACTGGGAAAGTTACTCCTAGTGCGCGCATAATAAATCATTAAAATGAACGAAAGCGTATTCCGGTAGAAAGCCTGGAATTATATTTTCGGTGGCGTATGAGCAATATTTTTTTTTTAAAATAGACATTTTGAGAATGATGATTGGCAAATTGTTGAACAGTAAGAAATAGGCACCAGACAGTTATACTAAGAAGAGATAAATGCGTATTAAGTGCTACTAAATTTATTTATCAATATACTTTGTTGTTGCGAAAATATAATTCCAAGCTTTCTACCGGAATAAGCTTTCGTTCATTTTGTGACACCTCAGGAACGATGTAACGCCATCTTGTGCGGCATGCTGCAACGAACTCTTCAAGTTATTCTCCCTTCGGATGGACGTTAGAATATATCCGGGGTAAGTATGCCTGTCATAAGAAGCGACTAAACTCCACTTCGTCTTGACTATGACCTTAAAATGGGCATTTAACAGTATGCCGGCAAAACCGAGCGATTTCTTCACTGCATGTAGTAATCCTGAAAGCGAGAATCCACCGGCGGTCTTATCGATTGACTTTCTCTCAGTGACCAAGTTTGGAGAATTCTGTTGTCACGACTTAGTTGCTGCTGCTTTAAAATAAACGAAAAATGGAAAACTTTCGTCGTTTTATCAGCTTTTCTTCGCTATAATTCGATAATGCCTTCGCCACCGACGGCCGTTGTCGAACTCATAGAACGTTGTGACTTTCGGGAAGTGGGACCACACATATGCGATGCTAATGCTCAAAATATAGTCTGAGGCAGTAGCAAATGCAATGTACGAGGAAACCATCTCCCGGACCTTCTACATTCTCAGCCAGGTTGTGTTACGACAAGAAGAAAGAAGGTGATTGACTCGACATTATCTAATCGGTACATTACTTTGCAGAACAGGAAGAATTATCGAAAACCAATTAGTTACGCTTTAGAGAAGAGCTAGACGAAACTGTCAAAACTCCTCCTAAACTCAGAACGAGACGGAAGGTTGAGGATTCTGCTCAAAACCTGACTAGTATCATCACCAGATGTTTTGATCTGACGTGCTTGGTTGTGAAAACCTTCTGTAGATCGCCGTCTTAAACGGGTTGGGCTTTGGTATCTATGTACATTGGAGTTTCGATGACCTTTCGCGACACTTATGCTTATATCCTGGTTCCATGGATATGGCGCCTTATCCAATGGAACTTGAACTTCGGCAGCTGTGTAAATTTAGAGTCGGTATTCCTTGCGTTCAGAACTGGACTCGGATACAGTCGAATCTTTACGGATGGCTCCAAAACTAGTCAAGGGTCCGGTGCTGGTGTCTTCGTGGAGACGTACAATACTTGACTTCACTACTCGTTAGTCTAGCATGTCTCTGTTTTCAGATGAAAATCTACACTATCCTGCGGACTATTTTGTTAAGAGTAGGTGGCAGGGTCGGAGTATCTGCATTTGTAGCGACAGTCAGGATGCGCTGAAGGCCTTGCTCAACCCTGTAACCTATTCCAAAATAGTTCGACAATACAAGAACTGTTTGAATTCGGTCGCAAAGCTGCACTGACTCTTGTCTGAGTTCCAGGTCACATTTGGGTTTGCTAAGCAAGGCTCAGAGGATGACTTCTGAAGCAGTGATATGACTGTTTAGGGTAGTTGTGTGGCCTATATTTCCTCGAGCCGGTTGCAAGTATTCTAAGTATCATAATGTTGCTTTAACCGCCAGCAGTTTCTCAAAGTTATGAAGGAAGAGGAAGAAAATAGAGCATAGTTCATAGTACAGCTATGGGATTGCTAAGGGCGCCTGTTATGCAGACTAGTACTCTATACATAAGGATGGGTCTGACGACTCCCGTTTATATAAAGTGAACAATTTGGGACTGAAGACCCAAATTTGCCCCCAGAGTCTTCCTACATGCAAGAAGTGCAAGGCCTTCCACCTGTCATCGAGAATAACCCCCAAATATCTGGCATGATCTGCAAATTCCAGTTCAATGAGTTTTGGAGAAGATATATTTAATACCTTCTTGTACAGAATACTTACTCAGTCTTGGACGGATTGACTCCGTGATCGACACTATCAGCTGGACTATATGTAAAAATCAGTAGGTCTTCTGGGACACCTGAAAATACTTAGCTCAATTCCTTAAAAATTCCTTCTGCACTACCGCCGACATAATGGTCAGGGAATACGGTTTTGGAAAGTGAAAACTGGTCTAAGTGGAACTATCGTCCAACTTAGTGGATTCCGTTTCGGCTAAAAAGTATATCGATGCGGTCCCTGCAGCTAGTCTTAGAGAAGGATCAGAAAGGGTCGAAAGAATACTAAGTCACCATCAGCATACACACCCCCTTGCTATTGAGCCTCATAAACAGTTTTCTTTACCTGAAATAATGGAAGTCTTGGAAATATGAAATAATTAAGTCTTGAACAAAGTGGAATGGCTTTCTCCACTTACCCTTACACTCTCCAATTCCATATTCCTTCCAGATTTCAGATAATGGATACTTGGGTTGGGCTGATTTGGAAAGAGAACACATCAGAAAAGTTGTAGAAAGCATCTATAGCATTCTATACTTGCAGTAAGATCTTCGGTAAAAAAAACAGGGGCCTTAGCCTCCCATCATCCACTTGCATACAGCCGTTGTTAGAAGCATCCTCGCACATGGACGCCTATTCTGGTAAGGTCATGTACTTCATGAAACTGGGGACGAAAATTCGCAGTTTCCAACATCTACATCCAACAGCCTTGCATCTAAAGGGAATAGCTACTAAGAGTGGCAAACGTTTGAGATGCCCGCACCTGGGTACCGAAATAAATCATCTAACCTGACTAAAACCTAGGTGTTGACACAATTCCACTCAAGAGAGGATCTTTAAAATTCTAGGCGCATCACACCAAATAATCTCTATCTACCCTGATGGGTCAAAAAACCTATGTAGGAGTGGGCTCCAGAATCTGCTCATCAGCACTCAAAATTATGGTCTGACTAAGATTTCCTACACACCGCAGTATGTAGCTGTTGTCGCGAATAGTCATACATATCTTGAACTACAGCCAAACTACAAAAGCATTTGAAAGTTCTATAGAAGGAAAAAAAACCATACATTCTACATGCCCACTACGAACTATAAAGTTTGACCAATTTTCCGATCTTTCTCCTTCTCAATATGACTGCATATTTGCATTTCATTCGCAGGAATCAATGATTAACAGCCTCTACGACCAACTACCAAAAAACTTTAAAAATCCTAACCCAAATCGCATCTTCCCGGTGTCTGTGAAAAACCAATTTAAAATTTTCTTCCAAAAGAATTCGATAAAAACCCTTCTCCAATGGCTTAACCCATCCAAAACCACCAATTTGTTCAGAAACCAACAGCAGCACCACCACCACAATCAACAACTATACGACTACGACGAGGCATTTCTATGCAAATGTCCTGCATGTCTTCGAAATGTTGAAAAGTTTCCTTCTGTGAAACTTTTTCCTCAACGAACTTAACTCAACTTGTTTAGCGTATGCGTGTGTGTGTGTATTTAGTGACATTCCGACTGAATATTGTATGTCCATGTCAACTAAATTCACAGACAGGTGCCTACAGACATTAGACAGGTATGCGAAATGCCTTTGCCTTGCACTGCAACTAAGTGCATGACAGTGTCCTCTTTAAGATATCGTAACACTCGGAAGATGGAACAATATTAAACATTTATACCATCCATTGCACTGCCAAGGATATGTTGGAGAGTGTCTTAAGGAATTCTTGAAATTTATTTTAAAACACTTATTTTGAAGAAGAATTTGGAAGAAACTTAAAGAAATGTTAAGCCACATAACGCGAGGACATTGTGAAACTAAATAGTTTGCTAGCCAAGTATGATAGAACTCCACCTTCATTCACCAATTTAAGTGGATTTCATTGTAAGTTTTAATTTTACGTGTAAACAAGGAGGGAAACCACACGCAAGTAACCAACCAGAACCATGTAACAAAAGATAAAAAGGTCTTTATTCTGTTTATGTTTGTTTCGTCCGAAAAAGCAGGCTTCATTATTAAGGAAATGCTTTGCAAAGTTTTTCTTTTGCTTTCAGCGGGATTCGTCTTTCCTTTATTATTCCATTAAGACGACGGCAATGGTGTTTTAGCACCTGTGAAGGATGAACAATGATTGACAAGCCCCCGTCTTCGTGGGGGCTTTGGACAAATTCTGACGAACACGGCCGCAAAAAAAAAGGAAAATATGCAAATATGTCCTTTGAGTTTCTCTCTCGTTTTATTTCGCCGTAACGTAAACAAAAGCAACATTTTTTTCCTGTTCGCAGTCATTTAATTTAAAAGCCACGAAAACAGAAGTTGGGCTGAAAATTAAAAACTTTCCATCGGATACAATGGAAGATTTGCATAAACCCGAGTCCTAGGGTCTCATGCAAGGCAATAAAATTTGGAAAAAAAAGTTTTCCGTGAGAAACGTTGACAGGTGATTGGGTATAATGCGATAACAAGCGATTATTGATGCGGAAAATTTTGGGTGAGAATATTTAGGTATTTTCGGTCTTTATTTCAGAAAGTTGAGTTAAGTACAGCAAACATATGTAGGCATCGGTTATTTCTGGAAGACTTTTTTTCTTCAAATTTATGTAGAAAAAGTTCATAAGCCAACACTTTGGCAGGAATTATGGGCTATATTTGTCAAATTACGGATACCTAGGGAAATTTTGCAGCCAGATGGCCGCATTTAAAATTACTAACAGCCCTTCTACATCCCTTAAGGGGTTGAATTAATGAGTAAAGATGTATAGAATCTTAAATATCTTACTTTCGGAAAAGATCGAAAGACTTAAATGCGAGTACTCTGCTAGCTCAGATGGTGTACCTATCGTAGATGTTAAAAGATGCATAAATTCTTTGGGTCCACCCCTAATGGCTCCGTTCCAAATGTTTCTTACACAAAGCCTCTTCCCTACGCTTTGGAAATATTCTTTTATTACTACCCTCTATAAAAAAAAAAGGTCAAAAAAATGAGATTTCCAATTATCGTCCTATAGCAAACTCTCGAAAGGGTAGTGATGCGAATATATGAGAGCACAAGCCTTCTCACGACAGCTTCTCACTATCAACTCCTACTCTATACATCTAAGTTGGTGTCTGCTGGGTACATAGTACCTCGACTGGAGATTGGGTAACCAACGACTTTCGAAGGTCGTTTGTGGTAGCGGACGAGAGAGGGGGAGAGTGTTTTTTCACTAAGGCAACTCCACTTGTTCCATGTGGCAACGAATGAATTCCATAGAATCAACGGTAGCGTCTACCAGTTCTAGTCAGGTCGAACTATTAGTGTTATCCCTATATGAGCTGCTTCGACATATTTGAATTCCAGGTCTATAGAGATCGCCAATACTGAGTCAGGGTTGGGGACTGATGGTTTTACCCGCATACAACCAAAAAAAACCCTGGTTCGACGAAGAGTGCCGGCAAACATATACAACTAAACAAGAGGCATACAAAGCGGCGTTGCAAAGAAGGACGAGAGCTGCTACTAGCAGAAGAGACGAAAAGAACATCGGCTTCCCCGAAATAAGAAAAAAGAGCACGAGAAGCGCGCAATCGAAGATATTGAGAGATTATACTCCAGGAATAATGTACGGAAGTTTTACCAACAGGTAAAAACAAAGTGTCAAGCCAACAAAACCCGCACAGAAGCCTGTAGAGATAAGGAAGAAAACCTCGTAGGAGAATCACAGTCGGTGCTGAGAATATGGACAAATTTCTTCTGCAGACTGGGTAATGGCAACGAAGACCAACATCCAACATCAGCTGTCAGGAAGAATGAACCATTCAATCTAGACGATGATGGCAAAAACTTCCATCCATCTGACCAAAATGAAGTAAGGATAGCAATATGTTGGATCTGACGGACTTGGTAGAGACCATACACCAACTCATTTCTAAAGTTTGGTCAAATGAGTGTACATCTGATGAATGGAATCTCAGCATCTTTTGCCCTATCCACAAGAGAGGAGACTCTCTCAATTGCGCCAATTACAGAGGTATCAGTCTCCTCAACATCGCGTACAAGATCCTATCTGCCATATTGTGTGAACGTCTGAAACCCTTCGTCAACAACCTGATTGGGCCCTATCAGTGTGGTTTCAGACCAGGAAAGTTCACAATCGATCAAATCTTCACACTTCGGCAGATCCTGGAAAAAACCCAAGAAGTCCAAATCGATACCCACCATCTTTTTATCGATTTCAAGGCCACATATGACAGCATTTATAGAGACGAGTTATACAGAGCCATGTCTAGTTTTGGCATCCCTGCCAAACTCGTCAGATTGTGCAGAATGACAATGGAGAATTCTCGCTGCTCCATCAAGGTCGGTAACGATCTCACCGAGACCTTTGATGTCAAAAAAGGATTTAGACAAGGTGACGCGCTGTCAGGTGATTTTTTAACATCATACCTGTACTTGAACGGATGGTGTGAAACTCACAAGCCAACACCGGAGGCACAATCTTTCAAAAGTCTGTGCAACTATTAGCGTACGCCGATGATATTGACATAATTGGTAGTACACAGCGGGCTGTCACCGGTGCGTTCGTTAATATTGAAACAGAAGCTGCCAAAATGGGTTTAACGGTAAACGAGGGCAAAACCAAGTATATGCTGTCAACCAGAAGGGACACGCAACATCTACGAATTGGACAGAACGTCACAATCGACAGCTATAACTTTGAGGTAGTAAGGGACTTTGTCTACCTCGGCTCTGCTATCAATTCTGGCAATAACACCTCAGCAGAAATAAAACGAAGAATAACTCTTGCCAATCGCTGTTTCTTTGGGCTCAGAAGGCAATTGAGTAGTAAGGCCCTATCCCGAACAACTAAGGAGACTCTATATAAAACCTTGATCATCCCAGTCCTGCTTTATGGTGTTGAAGCATGGATTTTATCGAAAGCGGATGAAGATATCCTCAGTCGTTTCGAGGGAAAAATTCTTCGTAAAATATTCGGTCCCGTTTGCGTTGACGGGCTTTGGAGGAGAAGATTCAACGACGAACTACACGAGATGTACAGCGACATCGACCTAGTCAAAAAACTGCGCATAAGTCGTTTGAGATGGCTAGGACATGTAGAGCAAATGGACACAAATGCTCCGATCCATAGAGTCTTTGAATCCAACCCGGAGGGACAATGCAGGAAGATCTCGCCTTAAGTGGCTCGCCCAAGTAAAAGAGGACCTCAACCGACTTGGAGTGCGCAACTAGATGCAGGCAGCTAAGGACTGGCTTAACTAGAGAGGCTTGTTGGTTAAGGCCCAGGTTCACACCGCCAGATAAGTAAGTATCTTAATTTTTCAAATCCGATAAATGAGAGATATCTCGTATCAAAGTCAACACAGACACTGAAAATCAGTCATACTCGACATTCACTCATTGCTTAGACGGTGACTTATGGGTCAAGAACTCTTATAATGCATGTACGTCACAGGTTTTCAATAAAACCGCAATTGGCTTCTGTTCCGGATTCATTGATCACATGTAACCCAAAGTTGAATCATTACTTTCTCTAGGAACTAGATTCATTTGGATACATTTCTGTACACTCAACGAAATCATGATGACTTGGGGGACTCCCTGGCTCTTCCTTTTGTATGATGATGAGTATTGGTTCCTGACCTATTCTTGCATGAAACTGTTCATTCAAAATACTCGGTGACTCTCGTTACTGATCTTGATGAAGAAGTGAACGAATTTGGCAGGGGTGCTAATTTTCTAAACATGACTCTGTATAGCTCGTCTCTAATGGTGTCATATGTGGCCTTAAAATCGATGAACAGATGGTGGATATCGATTTGGACTTCTTGAGTTTTGTCCAGGATCTGCCGAAGTGTGTGTTATTTAGTTGATGGTTTAGTTGGGACTTTTGAGTTTTCTGGGAATGTGAGCCGTAAGTTGGAGCAACGGGTAACCAGCTGTTGCTGGAGGCCGAAAACAGATGAACTCCGTTTTGCTGCTATTAATTTTGAGTCCTCATTTAAGGTAGTACTCCTAGAGGTTGTATATATGAGACTGCACTCTACGGATGGCTATATCCGACGATATAGCTGGATGGATGGCTCAACTGCTCTGTAGATATTACAAAGCGTCGAGCCCAGATTTGATCCTTGCGGTATCGACTTCAGCGCTGATTCGCTGATAAATCTAACTATGTAATGAGTGAAAAAAAATTTCATTAGTTTGTATATAAGTCCTTCGGTCCAAACGCTGTCAAAAGTCTCGATGTCTACTAGGCAAGTTACTGTTGATTCCTTTTTTCAGGACCACCTATTCCAATATTTTGCTAACACAGCAAAGCAAGGCAATTGGTCGGTATCCCTCAATGTTGTCGCGGTTGGTTTTCTTCGATACTAGCATGACATGGAGTGGGAAAATAACTGTTATCGATGCAATTGTTGAAAATGAACAGTATGGCCACACTTGGTCGATTCCTGAATAATGTCCGTCACCTCGTCAATGTTAGTGAACATTAATAAGGGTGGGCTGGTGCTTGTGACTTCAGTTACTAGGGCTTCAACTTCGGTTACGAAGTCAGGAAGGTAAGTGGGAGGAAGATCGACGAAACTCCATTTGAAACTGCTTGCGAACGCTTCTGCCTTCTCGGCTAGTGTTGGCCGTAGCTATTCGTTTCATGAGAATGTCATTTCTACTACCAAACGGTTGATTTTCTCAAAGGCGTCGGTACCGGGCTTGATATCTTGGTAGGATTTCACTTGATGATGGGCTTGATGATGATAGAATTTCACTGCCTGAAGAAACATTGTATTTGTGAAGTTCAGTTGAGAACGTTCGCTGAGGTATTCGTCGTTTGTAGTATTTTATGTTTTTCAAACAATCCTCTGAAGTTTCTTCTGAAGTCGTTGTTTGTGGAAGAAAATCACTCGGAAGATTTTCAAACTTCCTAAGCCTAAGCCAGTTTCGATGACTTTTGTATCAGAATTCATAGCAAACTTGTGCTGTTCTTTTTCTTGATCGCTGTCTTGATTTTCTCAGCGTTCTTTTCTTTATATTGTGGGCATCCCTTGTACTTTACCAGGTGTCCAGTTTTTTGCAATTTGCGCAGTAAAATGCATTGTCTATTTTCTCGGTCGAGGCGATTTTAGTGCATTTTCTAGGCTCATGCCTTTCCTTGCACTTCACGAAAATGTAAGGCATACCGCAGTTGTTTGCAACGTGTCTAAATTTTTGGCAGTTTCTGCACTGTGTGATGTACTTGAATATGAACTTCTCCCAGTGGACTCTTCATGAGAAATTTTTTTTGTCTTAAGGAAGATCGCTGTCCTTCTCCTCTTCAACGACAAAGTTATTGAACTTCTTGTTTGTTCTATTAGTTTTGTAGCTGCTGACCGCTATGATGAGGACACTGGCGGTTAGCAACTCATTTTTAACCTCGGCAGTGGTAAAGCTGTGTTGTATTCCCTTAAGTACGAACAGGGCTTTCCTGTTTTCTTTTGGTGTAGAGGTGTTGAGTCCAGTTTTTCTTTCCTGCAGAGTCCTGCATGACCTTAGTCTTGGATTTACATTTTCGTTTAAGGCTTGCAATGAGTCTTGTCATTCCTCTTTATCTTTAACATAGTCCTAAAGGAAAAAGTCTAATGGCGACGGTTTTTGTAGTGAATTATCACTATTTCAACACTTTGTGGGAATATGTACCGATCCATATTTAATAACCTCCTTTTTCTTATCAAAAGGCATCGCAATAGTAGCTGATTTTTAGCAGTAAAACCATCAAAGGAAAAAACATCTCCTATACGTACACATCTTTAGTGTAAAGTCGGAGGGCACGCAGGGTAGAAAAAAAAATTAATTTCACTAACACAACTTGTATAAGTATTCATTTCATTCCTGCAGATCCTACAACCTTCACAGACATTGTGTGACATTGACACCATTGCTGCCACTTGCTCGTTGTGCCAATTTACTCTGCGACATCTTTCCTGTGTCCTAGAATAAATCCAGGCCATAAATTTCTTCCTTCCTCAGGCTAACCCCTTTACGACACGCTGGCATTGTGCTAATTGGCTCAAACTCTCCTTTCGGAAGAAAAATATATTCGGCACGCGAATGTGATCCTTTAATTCCAGATAAAGTGATAAAAACCACCCGATGATTTTCCCACAATAATTGCGGCTGAAGGGAAGATTTTCTTGTGGTCCTGGCAACCGCCAGACGAATGCGAAATCCCACAACAAGCTTGTAAAATTCACATAATTTATTTTAATGAGGGGATTCGTCCTACATCTGCGTGGCAGATGAGGTGGCAGAGGAAGGAATGTTGCAAACAAACAAAGCAGGACGAGAACAGCAAAAAAAAAAAAAAGACGATATAAATTTATCCGCAGTGTACCATAATCAAGCATCTTCCGGCTCGAGTAAACGATTGTTTTAGATGGTCTTGCGGCTGTGAGAGTCCTTTCTTTGTTTTTTTTTTTTTTTCCGTCTTCGCGCATTGATGACCGAATTGCTGTTGTGGTGCTGAAATGGATTTGAGTTTCATTGTTTACCGCATGGAATGAAACAGGTCACTTTCTGCCGATTCCCACATCAGAATTAACCCTCATTTGGCCCCGTAAATGCGGTTAGAAATTTCTTGGTCAAGGGCAGCTGCCTTTCGGAAAAAGGACAAAAAAGAAAATTATGCGTGGGGCAGTTGGTCGAGGGTTGATGGTTTATTTAACAAATCAGTGAATCCTTAATCTGTTTTTATTTATTAGCTGAACAGATCCCGTCGTCTTCGGATTAGGTACCACATTTTGTTTTGGGCTATCATTAATTTGTTGGGTAGATACATAAGTAGGTACATAGAAGGAATTAAAGAACTCGAATTCTGTGCTGATCTTTTGAGCTTTATCAAGGCAATGACATTGTCTGCACAATCATTAGACTAGAGGTGGATTCGAGTCTGACAGAGCAATAATCTTTTCATCCTCCTGACAAAACTATACGGGACACAGGAATTGCATCCTAAAACAATGTACAGAAACTTCACTGCATCGTGCTCTGAATTTATCCTAACCTCTGCGACATTATTATGCAAGACAATGGAAGGAAGAAAAAAAAATAGTAGGTATCTAGGATACCTATCTGGCGGCAGTTTGCTGCCACCAAAAATATTTGCAAAATTGTTCCTGTTTTGTTGTTGGTTCTGTCGCAGCTATTGTTATTCTTTTTACATTTTTCGAACACCATTAGACTAGGATAATGACGCCACAAATTTAGTTTTTTTTTTTTTTTTTGCTGAAGCAGCTGCTACAGAGTCCTAGCTATTGCCAGAACACCTACTCTCTCAGTACTTGATATTCATGCATGCGGCAGCAATATGTTCCTATATGGGTTAATAAAATTGAAGCACACAAGGATATTATAAAACGTTTAAGGTGTGGATGGTGGAGGTACATATGTGCATATAGGGTGTGCGTTTGTGTGGAAGAGTGTGTCGAAACCACATATTTGTGGGGTGGACACAAAATTGGAAAAAGTGGATTTAATGTTGCGGTGTCAGCATTTTATAGAGAAAGGACATTATTTTCGTGTTAGGCTATAAATTATCGTTCATCGAATGGGCGAGGTGTATAGTTTAAAAATTATGTTACGGCCTTAAAGGCATATTTAAAAAAAAAATGTAACTTGTTAAATAAATTATTGGTTTCGAGAATGCGTGATATATATAAATGTATCTATGTACATAGTTCATAGATTATGGTATACATTTGAGCCTGAGGGAAGTATAATCCTGAGCTGTTTAACGTATATTAACCATGTGTCCCTCGAGGGTTATGTTAAAATCATTCATGTCATATGCATTGAATGATGTTTACCATTCCGCTAAATGCCATGGTAAAGGACAAATAACTTTCCTGTGTGGAAATGCAAAATAGAAATCGAAGGATAACCACGACTAAAGCAGCAATTGGAATGTCATTACTTTTCGGTCCAAAGCCCTTGCTAATGCAACATCTTCCCTCGCATTTAAATTAAGAAACAAATCTAGCTTACTTAGTGCACAGATGCTCCGATTTTTTAGGTGTAACCACGTTTTCAACTGCATTCCGCCTGATTTGAGGCGATGAAGAAGATTCAGGAGTCAATGGTGAAGAAACCACATCAACAGGTTCTACAGCAGCAGGACTCTCCAACACTAATGAATCATTTTTGAAAATTGAACCTGGCGATTGTTGAGGTAACGTTTCTGCAATCAGGCTAGGAAAATAGTCATAGAAAGTACCATCACATCTCTTAATAATGTACCAGCAAAGAGAATCTTCGAATTAGAGCTCCCAAGTTCGAGACAACAATTAAGACCGAACCTCCATTTTAAGGATTAAACTATCGCGAATGCCAGAGCGTTTGGTCTAGAAAACTGGAAGATGCGTGCCAGTGATCGCAGTCAGAGACTCTTAAGGGTTCGGGAGCCCGTTAAGTAAGAAAGTTTGTTAGTAGGTTGGTTGAATCCGACCCTCGATGAGGAGCACTTAGACCAGAAGAAGGTTCATTGCGCTGCCGATGTGTAAGGTGGGTGGATCACCCTCTTACTCTGGGAATCATTTACTCCTTTGTAGCAGGAAGCTAATCTTAGCCATTTAGCCATTCACCTAGTATAGCATTTCTGATATTGACATGCATAGGAGGTGACAAATGGTTTCCTCTCCATCAGATACAGAAGTCCTATCTTAGACATGGTCCCTCTCCTACGATTTTGGAGTCCGATGGTCCTAGTTATATTTAAAGTTAGCAAGAGTAGCCTAGCGATAATTCATTGGTCAAGTTGATCCCATTGATGATTAACCTCATCGTTGATAAGGTACTTAACACACCTTGCAGACGTTTTCGATGTCGGTGAAGCTTATGCTATTTAGACCAGAGGAGCCTTATCTAGCCCGTTCGCCGGCCGTACAATTCCCTGGTATGTTACAGTGACCTTACTTTACTTACTTAGGTGGCGCTACAGTCCGGGGTGGATCTGGGTCTCAACCAATAAGCTTCTCCAGTTAGCACGATCTCATTAAGAGATAAGAGGCAGTCTTTCACTGCCTCTCAGTCTTCACTGACGATATCCGATTTTGATACTGTGTTAACCGCCAGCCAGTCAGCTACTTGACGAATGACAGTGACTTCGGCTTTAAAACGCTGCAGTAGTTTGGAAGGTTAAGGAAAGATCGTCTGAAAAGACTGCGGCATTGACTCCATCCTTGGTTTTAAACCCATCCGTCAAAATTGACAGCGATTCTTGATACAAGACATCCCGGTGTGCCCATTCAGTTCTGATTGGTATTGAGAATTTGAAGCCCGTATTGAAATTATGTTCAGTGGGCAGATGGTTGACCTGTGGAAGATGACAATGCATCAATAATATTCTGGCATGTCCAGTGTGTTGCTCCTTCCATTGTGTGGAACTTCTCAGTCTCTGAACAGGCAGACAGTTGTTTGCTGATGATGTCAATTGGAAGTAAGTGGACCAGGGATTTCCTAGTCCGTTCTAGTCCTAGGCCTAGCTTTAGGCCTAGGTAATTGGCACTATTTGAAAGGATAAAGGGGTGGATCTTAGCTTTTCAGAAGAGCTTCGATTAAAAATGGCTTCCATAGTAATGGCGACAGTACTCCCCCTTGGTGTTACTTCGGTGTGTACGTCGTTTGACAATGCTGCTTCCGGATGATGCAGTGATTCGTTTGCTTGTAAGCATAAAAATATTGATTTTAATTTAATACTGACCTTCAACGCTGTTCGCTGTTCCTCTCATAATAGTATTCATAATCTAATTTCACGCTTTGACACCTCATAGCTACAGTTTCCTGATTACACAACACAACAATCATCAGCCATTAAGTTAATCCCATTTGTGGATCCTCCACTCAGCAACAGGACCTTAATCTATAAACTTCCCTACAGTGCGACACCAGTGTCCCCAGTGATGTCCTCTTGGCGCGGCGGTATCCCACCATTGTTCCCACAAATCTCATTTCCTGTCGATGAAGCTTCTTCTTTCGCTACTGTGTGTAACTGCAAACGGTGTGAGATATCTCCCTGAGGGGGTGCGCATCACCATCACCTTACGACGACAAAATGGATTTTCGTGTTCGCTGTTTTTTTTTTTTTTTTTATGTTGTGCTTTCGTTTGACGATAAAATCTCTTCTCATACCCGAGCAGTCGAGGATAGGATAGCAAGGAATCGGAATAGGAAATGACTAAATCACAGGATATCCTCGTCCTCGCTGGGGTGAATCATCGTCTTGTCGAGAGGGGAGGTGGGCTCCTTAGAGAAACGTTACAAATCACAGTGTATTCCTGACCATTGACGTTTTCTTAGTTCGTTATACTTTGCTGGATTGTGTGTGTGTGTGTGGGTTGGAGGTCGGGGTTGTTTTGAGGACACTTGGGCATTAAGTCAGCAAGCTTCCTGGTTGCAGTTAATTGAAATTGATGCGTTTTCGCGTAAGCCTGTAAAATGATTTTTGAAAAATCAAGAGAAAACTTGGAGCAGATATTTTTTCTTTATTTTTTGCGTATTAAAGCGGTCTACTGTTGAGGACTTAGGGTGCGTAGAAGGCCGAAGATAACCTATTTGGTTCGAGTTTTACTGACGAGATTTTCTTATTGAAAATATTGCATGAATGTGAGTTGGATGATAAGTAACTTATTAGAGAATTGTTCTCAAAACCATGCAGAGATCCTTTGGCGTTCATATTAGAGGCTGGCTAGATTTTTCAAGGGAGCATTCGATAACACTGGCTACGATTCAATAGCAAGAGCAATTAGTAGCAGAGGTATTGAAGATTAGACCATACAAGGATAAGGGCCATGCTTGAAAGTCGAATTATTACTGCCTCCTCAGGGGGAGTATCAATGTCTGTGACCGCAGTTAAGGGCTGTCCCCAAGGAGGAGTCCTTTCTCCCCTTCTGTGGTCACTAATCATCGACAATCTTCTAGTCGATCTACAGAGATCAGACCACATCGTCATTGGTTATGCGGATGACTTGGCAATTTTTATTAGTGATAAACACAGGACGACTTTTTCTAGTGTCACTAAGGGCGTACTGTTCTTTATTAGGGAGGCGGTACGACTCTTGGTTTAATCATACCCTTACCAATACAATAGATCTTTTCGGTCGTAGTGTCAACCATATGGGCAAGGGTCTATAAAAAAACCAAAACATCAGTTCAACATCTACAGCTGTTAATACATCCCCAACAGCAGCGCCGCGGTAGAAGATTATATGTAATTATAACTTGGATAAGCTCATTCTACATACAAGGAGCATCTGATCAAGTGTAGAAAGTCTTCGTCAATGCTTTGAGTTATGCCAATACAAATACAAATATTTGGAAATACAGGTCCGTGGAAGCCAGGGACTAGCTAATCACCTTATGGTATGTTATATTCCTCATACGAATGGAAGGGGTCTACTGTCGTGTCATTGAGAATCTTTATCATGACAGTTTACTCTTGAATGTTTGTCAGATGTTTGCGAGAGGTGGGATCGTGAAAACCTTTTCGGTCTGGCATTCGAATCTCGAACCTCCAGTTCATTAGTCCGAGTCATTATCCATTGAAGCCTATTATGAAATCGATGAATTGTCGAGCTGAAATGATTTTGATTTTGTCCTGTTCCTTTATGGGTCCTAGAACCTCCAGTATGTATGTCTACGCGCCATCGTGTATGGTTTCTGGCAATATGTCTCACCTATCTCCAACTCGTCCCTACCTGCCTTACCTCGATTCTTCGATGGTCTACTTTGAGTGCATATCCCTACTGAATATATGGTTCAAAATCAAAGAAAATAGCCTCCTTCCATCATCTGAGCTATTCGTCATCCGAAATAAACATGGAATCGGCGAAGACTTTACCTGTGTATTGGCTGTTCCATCGTACGCTACGTTATACTTCTCTTATATTCATGCAATGAAGGGACTCTAGATCACTTCTCTCTTCTGCTTGAAAAGGTACCTTTAAGCTATTTTTGTTCTTCGATCCACATCAAGGTATCCTCCGAATGTCACGACTATAAGACCGTATAATGATGACACGTTGTACTCTAGTCCAGAATCTGCCAGTTCCTCTAGTTTCCAAAACTAGTCGATATGTTAATGGATGACTGTGCCCCTATTTGAACTGTATTAAAAGTTATCTAGTTTTTTTATCACGTTTGTTCTCATGATATTCTTAGTCACCTTTGCCTTCTAAAGATAAACTACAATTAATACAAAGTCCCTAGTCTAGCCTTTCTCCTCTTCCACAAGGGAGCACCTCACTTATATAAATCCAAAGAAAACTCTTTCAATTCACCATAAATCATCTACGGTATCATTTGTAAGTTCAAAGGTGCAAAACTCTCATCGTAAATCGTTTAACCATACATTCACGACACATAAATTCTCATCATCGAAACGGATATGGAATTATTTTAATTTCCCACAAGAACGATGACCATGAGCGATCTACATACACCATGGAGGTCTGTTTCACCTCTCTCATGACCTCATCCTGTATTCCGGCCTTTGGATATGAAATAAATGCAACATTTCACAGGTGTCCTTGTTGGAGTTAAGCTAGATGTAAATAAACATATTTATTGTGTACTATGTGCAGCAAAGGCTTCAGGCGGTTATAGTGTGTTTGTGAAAGTTAAAATGAATATATGTAGTTGGATTGTAATAAAGTAATGAATTTGGAATTTAAAAAATTGTTATCCTTTTTTATTCAAAATAGATACATAATTGGATTTAAACAAAGTACACATATTTTATTAATTAGTTTAAATTAATATTAAATTTATTAAATATTACTTTTTCGAAGTCGACAGGGTTACGATTCCTGAAAAAAAGAGAAAGAACATTTAAGTTAAAATAATAGCCAACTAGGATATGTATAAACTAAGTAAAGCGTGAATTGTTAAGAGCAATTTTTAGGTCATGTAGGGTAGGGTTTCCTACACTAAAGCACCCAGACGCAGCAGGTCCATTGTACTACCAGGAAGCAAGACCCAGTATTACCCATTTTACTGGAATTTCTTCAACTTTCTGAGAAAACCCAGAACGCACTTTAGTCATGTGGAGAACAGTATCAGCACTCACCACATCAGCACCGAAGATCTGCCACCTGATCCGAGCAAATGCAGAGCAATAATAAAGGAAATGATTCCAAATATCATCGCCCTGTCCACAAGCGTCGCGGACAGTGGTGTCCTAGCACACTAAGGTGCATTCCAAAAAGAAAGTGTTCCGTAAGAACGCCAATAAGTAGTATACAATTCTACAGTCTTTTCTGCTGAGAGGCAGGGAGAATGCCGCTGGTTTCTTAGAGACATTCGGGAGCATACGTTCAGTCTGCCTACATCCTGGCAAACCGTGCAACACACAATTGTGTTCGAAGAAAACCCAATCGTCAATGGCAGCCCTTTACAAGGACGCGGGAAAACCCAACCCAGATTCAGGTTCTGAGAAGTCATCCTCTCAGCCTTGCTTAGCAATCTCATTTCCCGCAATCCCAGTGTGACGTGGGACCCAGACAAAAGCCAAAGAGTTCAGCCTTGCGACCGAATTCAAAGAGTTCTTGCATCCCATTTTAAAACGAATTGCAGGGTTGAACAAGGCCTTAAGACCAGCCTGACTGTCGCTACAGACGCAGATACTCCGATCCCCACCACCTATTCTTAACAATATAATCGACAGGCATTAGGATCTCCGCATAGATCTCTGCTTGAAAAAAAAAGAAGCATGCTTGCCTAACAAATAGTGAAGTCTAGTCTTGTCAGTCTCCACGAAAACACCAGGACCGGACCCTTTAGCATCTAATTTTGGAGTCATCTGAGATGATCCCACTACAGCCCAATCCAGGCTCAGATTCTGGCCGCAGTTCTGAATACAATGTAAGTCGACTCTAAATTTGCACAGCAATCGAAGGTCTACTGTCATTGTCTCAGATGGCATATTTATGAAACCAGGGTCGTAGCATAAGTGTAGCGCAAGGTCATCGAAACTTCTGTGTGGATGATACCAAGCCGGCCTCGTTTAAGACGACAAATTGTTTTAATAGTACAGCCCTATGTATCTATGTAGGTATCAAAGGGAGATAGATCTCAGCAACACAGACTTCCAGAGAAGAGGCTGACGTACTCGAAATAGGCTGAGATAGGCGGTTCTTTGAAGTTATGTTGTAAGAATTTTTTGTCGCACCATGTGTACGGTGAATTCAGGTCGTTTTGAAGTAAGAGAGAATCGGTGTGGGTGGATATTACCTTAATGATTTTCATGTCGTCCGCGTAAATAGATAGATCAGAGTCTTTAATGATGTGACCAATATCATTTATTGTTAAAACAAAGATCAGTGGACCAAGATGACTGCCTTGAGGAACACCTGAATTGTAATTAATGCGGTCAGACACTGAATATGTAAAGAGAACCATGTACTGACGTATCTCTAGGTACGATCTCAGCCATGAAATGAAAGAGGGTGGAAAACCGAGGGCTTTCAGTTTAAGGAAAATAGTTAGGTGACAGATTTTATCAAACGCCCTGGTGGTGGCAATGACATCCACTTTCTTAGCTTCCTCTAATGCTTGGAGTATTTTGGAAACGAATTCGATAAGGTTACTCGTTGTGGACCTACCATTTAAGAAACCATGCTGTTGTTTTAAAAATATAGATTTGCAGTCGTAAACAATACTTTCGAAGAGCTTGGGGATAGAAGAGAGTTTAGCTATGGGTTAAGTTAGACATGTATATCATTTTTATTACCTTTTTAATGGATAGGGAAATTAAAGGAGTCCTTCCATAACTTTGGGGAAATGACTTGAAAGAGTCAAAGTCGAAAAAGGATAGTAAAGGGCTGATACAGAAAATTAACACCATAGGGACCTTGAGAAAAGTCATCCTTGACCCGATTAATGTTTACGCGTAACATATCAGTTCTTATGTTAACTGATGGTTGTTTGTGGTTTGTGGTTTGTGGGCAATTATTCAGAAAGCTGAAGTAGTCAAGGTCGGGTTCATGAACGTGGTCACTATATGATTGACAGAAGAAGGTCGCAAAGAGGTTGACATTTGCTTTAGGGTTAGTAGATGATGCATTTAATAATTTTAATGCCGTATCCGAAGGGCAATTTTAGTTTTGAAAAGCTTTTTCATGACAGTTTTACTCTCGAATGTTTGTTAGAGGTGTAGCCAAGAAAGAAATATTAACCACTTGATCCACGACAACCACTTGGAAATGGTCAAGGCATAAAAATGGATTCTCAGGACATTTAGAACAGTATGTGTCCACAAACTTTGCTATCTTTCTTGAAATAACAGGCGACGTTGTAGCTATTATATACATACATACATATGTAAGTACAAATAGAGCGAAGAAGTCCACTCTGAAATGTAACACCACACTGAATGACTACTTCCCCCGTATACACACGAGTGATACACATGCACGTTTTAAACGCAAATGTATCACCGATGATCACTATAAAACAATAAAAAAAAAAAACATGTTCAAATATATCTTAAAATACCTACTATTGGTCATCTCAGCACTCAATCCCCCCTAACATGTATATTTCTGCTTGACAACTGGGAAAATATTTTTGATACGATCACCGGTTTGATACCCTGACGTCTGCGGGAAGACTTTTGTGGTGATCACTGGTGATGCACTGGGAACCAACGTGTTAATCACAGAAAAATATTTGCTTCAACAATGTTTACAATTTATTAAGATTTTTTATTTTATTATTATGTTAGCAATTCGAAGGATTTCAAGAAATCCAATTGCACCCACAAAACTGTATGATGCAGGTTTCATGCTGGAGGTGTCATTGGAAAATGAAGATCGCCAGTGGACTATGTTGACTGACTTGTTCGGGGATGTTTTGAAAGAGGATGACTTGGAGCATAAATACATATGTAGTTCCAATAATATGGTAGTTCCAAACCCGGAGTGAAGATTCTGTTCAAAATTAGCAAAAATTGATTTTTGCTTTGTAAATTCCGTCGATTTCAGCCGATTTGAAATTACTAAACGATGCTATAGGTACTCGTCAATATAGCCTCTGTTATCATGGGTTAGTATACCAGATAACCAGACCAGGTTAGAATACTGAAAGTCACCGCTTTCGTCTCATTGAAGCTATCATCAGATTTTCTGAGTACCTCTGGTTGGTTGGCTTGCCTGTTTCGAAGTTTTTAACTAGAGTAATGATCTTACCAAATGATCTTTGAATAAATAACACTTTCAATAGAAAAAATTTCAGTATCTTGTCTTAAATAACCAATTGTAGGACCAACTGTACATGAACACTATAAAAGAGCCAGCTGTATGCATACTAGGCAACTGAGCATTTAAGTATGTAACTGAGACTTCTAGACCGAGATATCGTCAAGATTGTCAAAGAAGGTTTTGCGGCGTATGGGATATCTGGCTCTGCCTAGAGCCGGACACCCACAAGGGAAATGAAACACTGGTTCTATCTTTCTCTCATTGTTGCGGCGATAATGTCCGTTGAATGGGATATTTAATCTGAATCTGTTCGTATGAGCCAGTACCCCATACGAATTGCTATGATCCGTGCAAAATCTCTGCGAGTCCTGTTTTGTAGACCCTGCGCTTTCGACCAGTTGTGGTTGAGCCACATCTGGCATGATATAACACAATTGTGCAACCAGAAGCACCTTGTGTTGACATTTGAGGATTCTTCCTCTGACTGCTCCCAACGGTATATTGACACACTTCACGAGAGACCTGTCGAAGACTGAACAGCGCCTTGTCAGTCACCAGCACCCAAAGGAGACTGATCTTAAAGCAATGCTCTAGCGAAGGGAGTTCCTCTTTGCTCTGTTCCACCAGCTTGAAGAAAATAGTATTCGATGTTAGGGCCTAGATGGTAGATTGGCTGTTAACCATCAAGTACTGCCGCCACTTCACTCTGGTAGACGCTGAATGAATCTTTTGAGCCGGTATGACTAAGATATGTGGAGTGCTTCCGAAAGAATTCCAATAGTAAATTTTTGAACCACTTCTATAAATTATTGGTTCATATTCCTTTATTACCTCACCTCTTTCCAAGTGCACCCTGGATGGGAAGCCTGCCATTAATTCTTTCCTAAAGTTCACTTTGGGAATTGTGTCGGTTAGAGCAATGGCCAGATCCCTACAAAACAGATCCAGAATATTGCTATGACGATACGGTTTGGCATACCAACACCCTGCTTCTCGTAATCTAATCGCAGTACATGCTGATATGCTTTTAATATCAAGATCGAGTGTTAAATAGTAAATGGAAATAGATTAATGTAATTAGTTTCTTAGAATTTTTAATGCACTACACGTGCAATGAATTTAATTTAATCGTTTGATGATTTTTTATATTAAATGCGTTTGATTGATGGACGGCATGTACACATAGCACTTGTGTTTCTTATGTTTCTTAAGAAATGTTTATATGTAAGATAGAGATGATTTAACAAGTCTATCATAATAAATAGCCTTTCAGGTTTAGACAGAAGTTTTCTAAAGCATTGGCAAGTGATCATGAACCGTCATGAAGCCGGATATAACTTAGATGGACTTCAATTGTTCTGAAACGCGGAAACCGTTGCGGTCTTTGTAAATATGAAGCTACCAAGAATGCTGAGAATTTCTACGTATAGGTCAGGAAATAATACACATCACCATACAATAGGAAGTGCCAGTGAATAGGTTAAGCTGTCATAATTTCGTTGAGTGTACGTGACCAAATGTGACCCAATAAATGTAGTTTTTACAGAAAGTAATGATCCACCTTTGGGTTGCATGTGATTCATGGATCTGGACCAGACGCAAATTGCGGTTTTGTTGAAAATCAGGTGACGTACATCCATATAAGAATTCTTGACTCATAAGTCACCGTACACACAATGAATGCATGCTGAGTATGACTGATTTATCAGTGCCAGTGTGGACTTTGACATGAGATATCTCTCATTAATCGGATTTGAAAGAGTACATATGATACATACTTACTTAAGAGGTGGTACCTTTCGGTGTGAACCTGGGCCTTAGCTAACTACCTCCAGTTGCGCACTTAAAGTCGGTTGAAGTCCTCTTCTACTTGCGGGCGCCACCTAAGGCGAAGTCTTCCTATGTTGCGTTATTCCTCTAGATTTGATTTGAAGACCCTGCGGGCCGGACTGCTGGTGTCCGTCTCGTCAATTCAGGCTCTTCTTGGTGGTGATCGATTGAAACCCAGCACATTAATTGGAGTTGGAGTTAATCCGAACAAAACTGAACTGACGCTTTTCACTGCCAAAACCAAGATACCTGAATTCATGCTTCCTCGACGAAACGGTCAGTTACTCTCCATATCATCCTGTGGTTAGTACCTAGAAATCATCCTAGTTCTTCAACTTAACTGGAAACTAAACATAGACCAGCGATGAAATAATGCATGCATATCCTTCCATATCTGAGAACCTAAGATTCTAAGATGGGGCGTCTCTGTTCCAGGTCACAGCAACGTTGTTTCACAAGCCATCCACTGTTCACTTGCGGGACTAGTTCACACCCCGCTCGGAACAATTAAGGAAAACTTTCTTAGAAAGACTAACCTTTAATGGTCTAGGTGGACGAACTGGGTCCTATCCTGAAAAATGTGGCTTAGCTATAACAAGGTTAAAGCAATCGCTCTATTAAACAGAACGTGTAAATTTATTCCAAGAATAACCGTGACAACCACGAGACACTGGCCGATAAGAGTTCACTAGCCAGGGCTAGATAACAAACTTATCAAGTCCTTCTTTAATTCACATGAGCAGACCTCTGGTAAGATCATTAGTGAACTAATCTTCTTCTTAAACTCCACAGGTTGGCTAAAGACATTGTAAATCGGCTACAAGCTTCGGATAAGAATGAAAAGACTTAAAAATCAAAATAACTTTAGGAGACTACTGACGTTTGAAGTAGACATTCGCATCTGACATCTACTACGATGGTTGTTCGACAAAATTAGTTCTGAACATGATTTTCGGTTCCGTCAACGACTAGGACTGCACAGTTTTGAACTACAGCCCCTAGAGATATGGTAGCTGACAAAAGACGTGACGTGAGTTAAGTTGTCTGCGCCTCACTGCAAATAGTGGTAGATGATTGAAAAATGGACAAACTGAAAGGATCTCTTTAGCAAAACAACTTATTTTTATAATTTATTTTTATAATTTATTTTAAACTTAATTTATTTTGTTTATTCTTATTTGGGACTATTATGACCGCTTTTTACTATGCAAAGTTATTCGCCAGTGAGCCTGAAAGTAAATTCAAGTTATTACACACATGTCACACAAGAGGATTTCACTCAACATCATACATACATTGGTCCGGCATCGTCCTTTATGATCAACCATACTGCATCTCTTTACAGTATCGATTAGTTGAGCATAAACTATGTTTTTATTCAGAAAATCTGTTTCGAAATTATATAATAGAACTATTAGTAAATAGAGTAAGGCAGTTGATGTGCAGTTCATCTTGAGGTCTCTATCGCGTGAATGTAAAACTAATATTGAATCTTTAAAAATGCAGCAAAGTGTTTTTATAGCTACAATGTATACCTACGGAGTATTTGAGTCATTCATTCATTCATCAACCGCCTGGTCATAATCAATCTATGTGAATACAATGTGTGTATGTAAGTCGGGTTTTCCCCGAAAATTGTGACCATTTATTGAGCTCACATATTCAGGTACAAATACAATCATGTATCCCTAGTATTTAGAGTTTCTTAGCTTTCTTTCTTAACCTTGCGCTATTTATTAGGTTGTATTCAATAAACTTGTGTTAGTACCTGTCATCTCACCGCATATGTCATGCGGTTATATGACATTATTGCTTAGCAATGAGCTTTTCAGCTTCTAAGTGTCACTGCAATAGAGAACAATTCAGATAAGAAAGGAAGATATTATGATACCACAGATCTGTCATTACAACTAGAGTTATGAGTATATATGTACATATGTTATGTATATAAAGCGAAGAATGCTTCTGACCCAAAAGTCTTCAGTTTGCTTATTATATTCTATACACCTGTCCAAGACTCGAACCTCGTACTAAATGGATCATCAATAACAAACATATCTAGGGCAGTGTTCAGTGATAGTCACTTTTCACGTATTGCACCCTTAAAGCAATACAGTTTTTCAGATTTTGGAAGGTAGGGGTGGGAGCAGGTCTTATATACATATATATATATATTTTAGAGAGATTACAAACCAGACCACAGTGTTGGGTCCGTTTTCATCTCTCTTCCACAATCCATCTTATCTCGAGAGTGTCTTTGAATTTCTCCACAGTTCCTCTTTGATTCCTCGTGTCGACGCTAGCATCTGTTTAACAGACATCTGATTCATCCTCTGTGTTTCTACCCAGTGGCTCCCCAGGACCTCCCTTCTTCTGCTGGTTAGCGCCGGACATTGACACAATATATGCGCTGACGTCCCGATTTCCTCCCGAGTTCACAGGTGTCATCCACCAGAAGACTCATCATCGTTAGGTATAACCCGAAATTTCCATGATCTGTAATGTATGATTTCCACCCATTTCAGTGTTCTTCACCCGAGGCTTACAACTTCTCTGAGAGTGGTGCCAATCGGCATTTTAATAGCCATTTTCGTCTACCTGCAACCTTCCACGGTTGACCACCTTCTCTGGTGTTCCGCCGCGGCCCAGTAGCTAATTAGGTGCTCTACCATCCCTCTGCTAATTGCAGTGAATGGTTCCGGACCTGAGAACTCCAATGTTGACCGCTGCTTTGCTAAGGAGTCCGCCTTTTCGTTGCCCTCAGTTGTCCTCTCAGCAGCGTCATCTCATTTGGAGCTTATGAACACATTCCAATGACAGTGATATTGATATCTGTCTGCTCCATGATTGATCTAATCACTGATTGATTGTCCAGTGCTATGGTAACGTTTCTACCCTCAACCTGACCCTCTTTCAGGTAACCCAACCCAAACAACAGAGCAATCATCTCGGCTTGATAGACTGAGGTATATTTCCCCAGACTAATATGGCAGGCTAGATCCAGTTCTTTTGAGAAGATACCTGCCCCCGCTCTACCATACGTCATGGACCTATCCGTAAAGATGATTATATCAGCAATCTTCTTTTCCCCAAGTGTTCCATCCCTGATAAGAGTTTTGTGATACCGTGCGGTAGCACGCCTTCTATTTATTCCATCCATGGACATATTCAACTTCTTAATCTCGTTTTTCACGAAATCCAGGATTTTCCGTAGATATTGTCCACTCATCTCACCACCAAAGGGTTAACCCTGCATTCTTCTAAGGCTACTCTCGAAGGCACCTTCAATGTCCATTATTATGTTCATTGCGATGCCTCGGGTATGCATCTCCTTTTCCGCAAGGCGCACCAACTGGTGTACCGCTGTATCCGTAGATCTGCCAGTTTTGGACACACTTTCAGCGCCGTACTCTCCATATAGTCCACCATAATTCTTTCCATTGTTTTCAACAGAAATTATGTTAGGCTGACCGGTCTGAAGGACTTCGCTTCGGTGTAGTCCTTTTTTCCCGGTTTTTGAAAAAACACCACATTTGTTTCGCTCCATGTTACCGGTATGTAGCCTATTGTTAGGCATGGAACTTATATATCCCTAAGCCTTGGTGCAATGAGGTCTGCATTCCATTGCATTAAAGCTGGGAAAATACCATCCAGTCCTGTGGTCTTGTAAGGGGAAAACTTTTCTATCGACCCACTGACCACTTCTGGCGTTACTATCCGTTCCGCTTCTGCCCTATCCATCCTGTTTGCTCCTTGTTTTCTCAGAGCCCAGGGCTGATCTGACTTAGGACTTTCCACAAAGTGTATTTCCATTCTCAACAATCTGACCGACTCCCTTTTACGCCGTCGCAGCGTTGCTTTTAGCTCTTTCTTCTTTGCCTTATACTTATCCCATGATTCAAGATCATCCCTTCTTATAGCATGATTAAAGGCTTTTCTCACCTCCTTCTTTAGAATTTCAAGTTCCCTATACCACCAAGGCGTGGGGTCCTTTTCATCTCATCAAAGTCGGTGTACACGCCTCTTAGTATGCATTTTCAAGAGCTGATTGTAAGTGCTTCAGCTGCGACTCTACATCCCAAGTGGTTTTCGGTATTCTGGGTACCCTCCCATTCAGTTTATCCCGTAATACTTCCTGGTATTTTACTATGTCCGCGTTCCTCGGAATCCTGACATACTTTGGATCTTTTTTCTTTTTAGATCCGTATCGGACATCTCTGTGGTCCGACATCAATGTCTTATCTATTACCTTGCAATTTGATATTCTATCAAGCATTCTATTACTACACAGTCACGTAAGCATCCACAAAGGTCGGTTCTGTTCCTCTGTTGACAATAAAAGAATACAGCCTCCTGCTCCTCTCCTCTGTAGTTATCGTTCGTGCTTCCCCACACTGTACAGTGTGCATTAGCATCGCAACCAATCATTAGATCTTCGCTCCTAACCCTGCAGATATTCACCAGAGACTCTACCTTTTTTGTTGTAGAATGCTCTAGGGAGTCATACGGCAGGTATGCAGTTGCCGTAACAAAACTGTCTGAACCTGTTCCTACTCGAACAGCGACAAGGTTAGGGGCACATAGTTGCGGCAATGTAACCGTTTTAACCACGTGCCTCACCAGTACACAAGATCTAACTCCTTTCCTTTCAAGATCCAAGGCTCCTGCAGCAAGGCAATATCAATCGACTCCTCCACAAAGCATCTGGTCAACACTGCTGATGCAGCTTTACTGTGGTGAAGGTTCAATTGAATCACCCTAAATTTTTCTCGGTGCGGTTCGGGCTGACTGACCTTCTGCTGTCCATCAGCTTTTCCACTTTTATGTGTTCTTGATTGATTAGCATTCCCGGACACAGGCTATGCATCACCTTTTCCGCTTTCCGCCTTCAACACCCTGGCTTCAGCTGAACTCAAGGTCTCAGTATAATTTTTGAACCGTTCCCTAGATCCTGCCTCTTCTGAGGTGATTTCGACTAAATTAGCAATCTTATCATGCAATTCATTGACCGATATATCACAATTTCCCGAGACAGATCCTGCCAATCTCTGTCTACCTCACACCCTTTTGATGTTTTGCTTAAGCTGCTTTCACAGCCACCGCTCAGAATTAGGGTCTGCACCGGCTTCCACAACGTCAATTAACTTCTTTCCGTCCGGACTCCATTACCCTGTTGATCCCGCACCTTCCGGTAGTTTCTCGACCTATTCGGAGCCTTCCGTCTTACCATCTAAAAAATGGGTACATAATGGTCTCACGAGCCGGGGAGAAATCAGAGACCAGGTAGGCAGAGATCCTCATTACCTACCCTACTCAACTAGTATACAACAGAGTAACTTGGTTAAGTACCAAAGCTAGCTATCGGAATATTCTAAAGGCGCTTTAAGACTTCCTACAGTCACATATGGTTTGTAACTAGTCCTTAGAAGTTTGGTCCCGCTGCATTTTTGAAGAGGACTCTCCCGAATGTGTGCAGTTTCTCTGTGCCAAAAGTATTTTCTACATCTAGTAGCTAGTAGCTACTAAAGCGTTCCCATTGAGCTACGCTGACGAAATTAAAATTCTTGATTCAACACCAAGAATCTCTAATTCCAATATTAAGTCACAACACGTCATATCCTGCTGCAAGGATGTCACCAAAAGAAGCACCCGCCCCTTCCTTCCGTTTCATTTGTTTATTCGAGAATGCCTCCTAATCACTAAAATTAGTGTTTTCTAGAGTAGGAGGACGTTAATAAATGACAACCCAACCCATTGTTATTCCTAAGAGTCCAATTATGGTTCCTCCATTCACAGCAACAATAGCGCTGCTTTCGTTGTTGTAGTCATTGTTTGGCACATTTCGACTGGCAGGACAATAAATCGATGAACTAAAATGAAGCAGAATAGAGTTCCACTCAAACACAATTTATCGACCACACCAGTGTAGCAACGGATTGCCGAAAAGGGGAGGCTTTTCATTAAATCAATTCCATTCATTGTGACAGTTAAATTGTTCATTAAGTGCGTATATCGATGTCCTGGCGAGTGTGCATGGGTGTGAGTGCGCTATTACATAGGCAGACCTCAATTGTAAAACTATCCTTGGCCAAGTTTTATTGCTCTGATTGCGGCAATAGATTAATGTCCGATTTGCTGGTGATAAATGGTCGTCTCGGGAGTATCTAGTAGATTTGTAGACAAAAAAAAAAAAAAAACAAACAAAAAGAAAAAAGAAATGAAATTTAATTTAAAAGCGAGTAGGGAACAACTTGGATAACTTTATTCAAGTTATTCGCGGGAACTAGTTGCCGCAGATACCGTCACCAAACTTAAAATTGCGCGAACGTGAGCCATAAACTTTTGCTAAGGAAACTCAAAGTTTTTAATTCGCAATTATGCCCTTGAGAGGTTCGCATCGCACTGGCAAATGCGATGGAAAACGGAGATTCGAATAGTTTTAAATTAAATACATACCTTAAGTAGGCATTCAGTGGAAAAAGGATTAAGCTAAGTAAAAGTGGTGTCATCTCATGGCACAGGCAGGCTATTTGAGTGGCAGTTATTTAAAGCATTATCTTCTTCATCCGTCGTCCATTCGAAAGAAGATACATCTTCGAACAACTTAAGTGAGAAGAAGGCATCTCCTAGTTCTCCTCTTCACAATTATTTTATCCTGACAAAACTCAAGCTGTGAACTGTGTAACATGCCATTCGGTGTGTATCATTGTACACACTGTTCAGATGCACTTAACCCATTATTTCATGTTGACAACTTGTTACGGCGGCAGAGAGCTGATACAGTAGTCTCTACAATTCCTCTTAGTACACACACATATCCTCATTCAGTGCAATGTACGAGATGATGTCGGGGTTGATTTCCTAATGGACATAAGAGACACATATCCAGACGAGACAAATCGTATGTGTGTAGAGAAAATCCATTTTCCATGTTCCGTTGCATGCTGTGAATGTTGACGACTTATCCTTAAAGGATCTGCTTTCGAGTGCAATTATAGCATGAGATGAGTTCTTTTTTTTTTTTGAGTATGAGTTCGTTGCAGGAGATGGTTAGAAGAGATGGTGTGTTTGTTCGGACTAACTAATCAATGGGGGTTCCTCTTTTTTTTCTTTTTGTTCATCCTGTTGGCACACCCGTGAAGAGAAATTAATTTCGATTCATGTTCTAACTGCTTTGGGGAAAAAAAAGGACAAAACCGACAGATAGCACTAAATCGTTGGATTGGAAAATCCATTGAAATCCGTTTGGTTATCAAATTCCCATTATGTGCGCTTATGCGTCATAGTTAGCAGATGGTATGAGTTTTAAAGGATTTTTTTGTTCTACTCGCCAGGACATTCGCCAGACTGTTGAATGTCATGCTGCTAATGGCAGCTTGGGTGTGGTTGCAAATTATATCTTGTCATTGATCCAAGTTTCCATTTTTTTTTTTATTATGACGTGTAAACCTGATTCTAGTTGAGTGTCAGTAAAAGTGTAGCGGTCAGGTATGACGTGGCATGGCCACTTATAGTCCTGGTGATTTGTACTCCAGCTATGGGAATTGAATAAGCTTGGTTTTTGAAGATTAGATACATAGTGTGGGCGCCGTGGCTCAAGTGGTTAGTGCGTTGGACTACGGAGCAAGGGGTTCCAGGTTCAATCCCCAGACAACACCTAAAATTTCTTTCACGGCCCAACCTCTCGCGAGCGTCTGACAAACATCCGAGAGTAAAACTGTCATGAAAAAGCTTCTTAAAGTTGCCGTTCGGATCCGGCATTAAACAGTAGGCCCCTTCCATTCATGTGAAGAATATAACACGCACAACACGAATGGTTGTGAGAAGCTAGGCCCTGGGTCCCATGGACCTGTTGCGCCAAAAATTTGTATTTTTAGATACATAGTGGGCTGTAGTATCAAATAAGCAACTAGGTACTTGCAACTTACTGACAAATTTGAAGTCAGAGTGAGTGTCCATTAAGGCTCAGCTCTGAACTTATTCACCAAGTCATCAAAGAATGAGACAAATCTCATTGGGGATGGGAAGTGGAGAGTGTTACCCATAGAATCCAGTCTGGTTTGAAAAAAAAGACAAAGTGTAAGGCAGTCATTTGGCCTCCAATGACAGACATATGCCCTTGAGCCATGGGCAACTACATCTTGATGAAATATGCATTCTCAGGTGACCCAGTGGAGTAACGTAAGTCAGGAACAAGCATTTCAGAGGCAGTAACATCGTCACACTGCTTAATGTATAGCTCCAAGAAAACTACTTCCACTGGTAGGAGCCGTAAGACAAGCGATGGATTTGCCAAAGATAAGCCGTCGGATAACCAGACAACCTAGGACAATAGAGCCAAGCGATATCATACAAGGAGAGCCGACTGTAGATAGGCCTAAGGCTATGATAAAGAAGCAGAAGTTCTACTTACTTTTACTTTTGTCCTGTATTCCCTTTTGGATACTAGGGCCTTTACAACGCCCAACGCGTCATCATGTGCAATTTCTAGCAGTGAGCCTGAGCTCTCGCTAGCTCTTTCCAGTTGCTGTGCTTCCTTCTCGCCTGTTCTGCTCCCTGTGGTTAGCTTTTCGGAAAATGTGACCAATCCACTACCACTGCCACTTCCGTTCGAGATACTATTTGGCCAGAAAATCCTTAAGATACTGCGTAAGCCCCTATTATCGTACGTATGCAGCTTTTTCGTGATAGTAGCTGTTACTCTCCGTCGGTGCTGAGAATATGGAAAAAATTTCTTCTGCAGACTGTTTACCGCCGACAAAGAACTTCATCCCGCTCTCAAGCAGAATTAACCATTCAATCTAGACGATGATGATAGACAAAACTTCCGTCCACCTGAACAAAACGAAGTGAGGATAGCAATATTCAAACTTAAGTCCAACAAGACTGCTGAACCTGATGGCTTATCAGCCGAGCTGTTCAAAGCAGCTGGGAGTGACCTGGTAGAGAGCATACACCAACTCATTTCTAAAATTTGGTCAGATGAGTGTATGCCTGATACATGGAATCTCAACACCGTTTGCCCGATCCACAAGAAAGGAGACCCCCTAACTTGTGCCAACTACAGAGGTGTTAGTCTCCTCAACATCGCGTATATGATCTTATGTGCCATACTGTGTGAATATCTAAAACTCTTCGTCAACAACCTGATTAGCCACTGATAGGGGCTTCAGACCAGGAAAGTCCGCAGTCGATCAAATCTTCACACTTCGCCAGATCAAACCCAAAAAGTCGAAATCGATATCCATCATCTTCTCATCGATTTCAAGGCCGCATACGACAGCATTTATAGAGACAAGCTTTACAAAGCCATGTCTAGTTTCGACTCCTCTGCCAAACTCGTTCGCTTGTGCAGGATGACGATGGAGAATGCTCACTTCTTTATCAAGGTTGGTAACGACCTTACCGATACCTTTGATGGCCAACACCGGATGTGCAAATTTTCAAAATCTGTGCAACTACTAGCTTACACAGACGAAATTGACATTATTGGTAGAACACAGCGGGCTGTCACCGGTGCGTTCGCTAATATTGCAACGGAGGCTGTCAAAATGGGTTTATCGGTAAACGAGGTCAAAACCATATGCTGTCAACCAGAAGGGTGTAGTGTACCATGAGTCAGTGACGCAACAGCGTAAACAAACAGTCAAGCGATTGCTCACCTGGTGTTGTATGACGACGAAGCGATGAACGATTTATAGGTCACTCGGTGGTCGTCACCCGATCCCTATTTGAGTGAATCGAATTGACTTGTTTTGCTTACCTTTGCGAAACACTGCGATGAGTAATTAAGTACTATAGGGCATTAGAATAAGAATTATAAGTATAAATAGCGTTCCGATGGTGTAATAAAATTAGACTTGATTTGACCTTCAACGGATATATCATTTCTCAGTTCGGCTCTTTAGCCATCAGAAACTATCGGCTCTGGACAGCCTTAACTAGTCCAAACCAATAACGAATCCCCTTTGACATTACAAGGGACACACAATATCGACGAATTGGACAGAACGTCATAATCGACAGCTATAACCTTGAGGTAGTAAGGGACTTTGTCTACTTCGGCTTTGCTATATATTCTGACAACACCTCAGCAGAAATAAAACGAAGAATAACTCTTGCCAATCGTTGTTTCTTTGGGCTGAGAAGGCAATTGAATAGTGGAGTCCTATATAACTAAGGCGATTCTATATAAAACCTTGATCATCCCAGTCCTGCTTTATGGCGCTGAAGCCTGGACTCTATTTTAAAGCATTTCTATCGGTCGCTTCAAGGGAAAGATTCTTCGTAAAATGTTCGGTCCCGTTTGCGTTGACGGGCTTTCGAGTAGGAGATTCAACGACGAACTATACGAGCTATTTAGCGACATGTGCCTAGTCAAAAAACTGCGCATCAGTCGCTTAAGATGGCTAGGACATGTAGGAGCGGATGGACGACACAAATGCTCCGACCCGTAGAGTCTTCGAATCTAGCTCAACAGGCCTGAAACCCCTTGGACATTCATTCTGTCTTTGGCACTGTAGTTGTTGTAATAGGATGTTCGGTCATTGAGTGGTAGGTTGCTTGTTCAAGTCCAGCTATTTCACTTAAATTCACGCTCCGTCTCCATCAAGAATGATCGCATACACTCTCGAACTAAATACTGCAACTTAAACTGAACTCAAAAATTTAATACAATATTTCCCTGATTAATTTAGACACCACCCACGAAGTGTTGAAATCTAATACACCTAAGTTTCAAACCACTAAACCATAATCTGTTTACTACCTTCTCCTCATTTTCATCCTAGGTCATGCCAAATGGTGCATATTTTTAGGCGTATATTAAAATCTACCACTCGTTTTGTTTTCGAAATTATAAGGGCACAGGTAGGTATGTAGTAGGTACGTATTAAACAAATTATCAGGACTTAGGAACATATTCGTATACTAATACTAAGCCCGCAGTGAAAATTCAATTCATATGTAGTTACCTGCAACTAGTTTATACCCTGTTGCAGCAAGGCTGGTACACACTTGAACCATATCAGATGAAACTATCGAATAATCCTGCAGCATATTTGATAGCCTCATCCAAAGAAGTATACCAGCTATGCACTTTTGTTATAGTGAAGGGTACCATCATCACTAGATTAATGCTGGGTTGGACTAGGCTAACTAAATATTCATTGTTTCAGTTAAACCAAACGAGGTTACACTATTTCTAATCATTGGCACCAAAGAAACTACAAATAATCCCTAAACATCCCCAAGCGCAAGCTATAAAATATCATATTCCATTAAAATTTCTTCAATATTAAAGTCTTTAAAAATAAAAGTGATTCCTTGTGAATTATTCTAAAAAAAAAAAAGAATGAAAAGAAAAGAAAAAAATTATACTAACCTGTAGAATGTCCTGTGAGTATTTCACAAAAGAAAAAGGCTACACGCACGCACACACTATAATGTATTCATGTCACTGCAGGGCTTCTTCTGTGTCAGCAAGCTATATCATCCGATTGTTGTCCTTGTGCTTCATTCATGACTGGAAAATTTTCGCAAAAAGAAATCCCCCAGGGAAATACGGAAAAAATCACATAACTTTCCCACAAGAATATAAAAAAAAAAAAAGTTTCTTTTTTTTTGTCATATTTTTATTTTTATTTTTCCTTTGAATCCTCACTGGAGCCGCTGATATGCTCAGCCTTTTTGTGTTGTGATTTTATTAATAAATGGTGAATGGTAGTAAGCACACACTCGTAAATGTTTAATGTGAATCAACTTTGAGCATTTTACGAAGTAAACAAAGTTACTAAAATGTCAGCCAAAGTCCGTGAGATTTTCGTCCCTTTCCATGATTTTTTGTTTTAACCACGGCGAGGATATTGAAGAAAGAAAAAAAAAACAAAAATAATTCGAAACCTCTTAGCGTGAACAATATCAAAATATTACTGACCTTTTACCAGGCAAAATGAGTTGTAACCTATAAAGCTAGAAGAGAGTGAGTTAGCTCTGTCGGAGAAGGATATTTTGTGCGCAGGACTATGCTCTCGATGTAGCCTGAGGTGGGTTATATTTCTCCATTTGGATGAACCTCGAACAAGAGTGAACTAGTACTAAAATTATGAAACAAACGGACATGTCAGTGAGAGACTTTTCGAGGGACTCTCGTTTGAATAAAAATGAGTAAACATGGATATGACTCCAAAGACAGATTTTTCAGTTCTCAAATCTTGTGTATCGGAAGTTTCTTTTTAAATTATTTTGAGTTCCACTCCTTTAAGTGGCTATCAACTGGGGCAATACAGGGGAGCCCTGTAGACATTTTATACATTTTATTGAAAGGCCAGTAGATTCCTCTAGAGCGATTTATCAACGGTTCAAATGGCTATAACAAACAAAGACCCATTGCCAGTTGCCCCAATTACGTACCCTAAGTTAGTAAACGGCCCTTCTATAGTGCACATTTGGAGCACTTAAAGGGATCATTAAATGTATTGACAAGAGTTTCGAAATGCATGCCGCCTGGAAAGACGGCAACAAAAAACATTCTTAAAATGGAATAAATAAATCCAGTCAGGATAACCTATTTAATGAACACCGTATCTGGTCTACTCCTATATGTTGATTTTAAAAGGCTATTTATTTAACCTCGGATGACTTTGTAACTGATTATGGCAAAAGCACCACAAGCTCTGGATAGTGATCCTGAATTGGTGACAGGATCCAAAATGACGATGAACTGTAATTAAATATACTCCTCCTGTACTAAAGGTATTGCACCGTATATAGCTACTCCAACTTAAGAACTGACAGATGTCCTTTATATAAATCCCGTATCAAGGCCAGTTTTTACTAAATTTGGCTGATATGGGCCTAGGAGGCTATAGAGTAACATAGCCAGAAGCAGTGATGACTTACCGTCCCAATATGGTTACCATCCATTGGTATGGAATATGCATCGAATGCCAGATGACTGGAGTATGTCTTGTAAGAACAATGGCGGCATATTTCGACTCAAAGTCATGTACAAAATTCTGATCAGCGGACTATGAAGAAACCTGAAGAAATTTTGCGTCACACTAATCACTAATCTGTACCGAGGGGCCAGCATCGAAATAGAACTCACAAATCTGTACAGCCCAGTAGCTGTCCAACACGAACATAAACGTTATCAGCATCACTTTCATCACCCTCATTCCAATTTAATATGATGATTTCAACAATCTGTTTTATAAGTTATAAGTAAGGTTAGGGCTATGGAGGCGTCTTAGGTGCAGGTAAGAATGGCGGCGGCATCCTTGCGGTTACACGGCTAATCTCGTCGGATGCGGCGATTCTTGCAAACCTCACAATTCACCACCGACTCAAATGCCATTTTTTAGAACTAAACCTAGTAGAGAAGAAGACTAAACCCGACTTAGTCTTCGGATGGACGAAAAGGATGGGAAAGACGAGGTAGAGTCCAAGGACTTGTGTCATTTTTCTCTAAGTGGTTTTATCTTTCTAGACTTTCTTGTCATTTTCAACGGCTGTGTCAGAAACGGTCCTGTGTGATCATTCCTCACGCATGACGTGTCTTGGTTGTCGATTCCGAGAAAGCTGTTTGAAAAGCTATGACAGGCTCATCCCGGTCGAACCGCCGACCTATCTATCTTGTCCGCAACTAAATCAAGTCAGCGTGTGAGATGTCGAAGGACAGCCCGATGAATTTTTCGTTGTTCGTATTGGTGTTGGTAGGTCTATTCCTTCTTTTGTGTTCCAGAGCGGCTACCTCTATTTCGTCGATACTCTCACACTACATGTCATTATTAACTCCCTAATGAACTCCCTGAACAGCCAATACCACCTCTCTGCAGGACCGCTCACCAGATAGTGGAAGCTTGCAAAGAGATGATCGCTGTGCAAAGAGGGTGGAGACAGACATGGTTTTTTGAAGTCCCATCAAACTTAAACCCCCATTTTTGAACGTCGGTTTTATGGTCTAGACGGTGAGCTGGAAAGACAGAGAATCGGTCAAGTGGTGGATCGTGTCATTGGTGTTGTCCTTCGACACTGTTTTGTCGGTGTCGGTTGTCGAAGTAGTTCGTTGAAGTTTTTCGTCAGAAACGACTCTAAGTAGTCATATGTAGCTAGCATACGTCCCGTTGAGCTGACCTGTCGTTCAAGTTCAATTGGAAGGGCCTATTGTTCCGGCCTGGTGAAAATAACTAGTCCTGTTAGTCTCGTTAGCGTTTGAAATTCCTGTCATGGCGTCTTAACTAACCACAGGGAAGGCAAAGGCCGTCCACGTCCATTCAGCAGGTGGTGTTTGGTAATGTTCTGTTTGTTGGTCTTGTTCTAGCCTTGTCCTCTATCTAGGGACTGCCTCTAAATTATTATTTTTCTCCTTCCACATCATCCTTACCGCAGCAAGCCAACAGGTAAACCCAATACTTGGCTGGCCAGGACTACTAGGATGATTCCCTACACGGACAAAGTATCAAGGTCTTTTGCTCACGTCTCACAAGAAATCTGACTAGAAGCCGTGATTCGCAGCGGAAGCAGCTTGCTCCATAACTCTCTACTTTGTCCCGCTCTTTGTTTCTTCATAGTAATCCGACTACCTCACGAAGTCCTAGCTAAAAGACTGGTGGACAATAGATTCAAGGCACTTTACATCAGAAGAGATAACTATTGCTTAGTCCTCTGCGAAGACTGGTAAAGCAGCTCAAGCAACTCAGAATTTTTGAAATATTCTTCACTTAATACTCGACGATAGCTCTACACAATAACAATTGAGTCGACAAAACTGCCACTCCACTTCAAAAAAAGAGCAAATCATCGCCCTCCTGAAACCCTGAAAACCAGCTGACAAAACCTGAAAGCTACCTTACCATCGCTCTTCTCAGCTCTTAATACAAACCATTGGAACGAGTCGTTTTCAATAGAATCAATCCAAGCAAAAAAAAAGTGAAGAGTGAAGAAGCCTAACAGCGGACTCCCGCAAGAGTCAGTACTCGCACCAACTCTATTCAATCTGCACATCTACAATATTCCTCCTACTGCGTCGAGAAAGTTCTCATACGCCGATGACATTACCATAGCCAAGCAATACCAGAATCTATCAATAACAGAGCGTGTCTTGAATGAGAATCTTGTACTTAGAGATTGGCGATTATGTTCAAGCGTGTCAAAGACCAAGGTTTGTTACCTGAGGGTGAGTTTCAACCCTGCTGAGCCACAATCCAAACCCAAAATACCTTGGATCGATGCTCGATAGATCTTTATGCTATCGGACCCATCTTAGAAACGCAGCAGGACAATTGAGAACGAGGATTATTATCATTCAAAAACTTACCGGTACGACATGGACAGAGAAGCGCATCGTCACTTCGCTTTGTTGGGATCGGGCTTGTGTATTACAGCTCAACTCCACAATGTGGCTTATAGCTTGAAGCTCTGAGGTCTACTCAGCCATATCACCTTCGAATACACGACGTTCTCATGCATTAGTCCGAGAGCATGGAAAAATATCTGGTAACTTCCTACTCCTAATACACAATGATATCCCCACTCTAGGCCGACATACGAGACTGAAATCCTGAAAACCAACCGTAAGCACTGCAGCGGCAATTGGGTCAGCCAACTTCGACGTGGACTATGCATGGCTAAGGCACTGGGCGAGGTCCCATACCACTGGTCTGATTCCAATAGAAAACGACGCAACGCCTCTCACTGGAATTAACCTAAATTTTAACTGCGGCGTCTGTACCGACAAAATGCATGAGTAGGAGTTCCTCAAGAATCCTTGCTGGCAAAACAGCTTTCAAAAATACTTCACACCTTTGACTCAAAACGACTTAGTTGTAGCATAATGAACCACTACTAAGGTTCATCTCTTTAATGAGATTACCAACCAAAGTTGGTAGCTTTTGGGATTATGCTACTGGAATAGTGCTAACATACAGAGAAATGGTTAAAGAAATCCCTTGTGACAACAGACCCCAAGGAGTGATATGCATCTCCATTAATAGGGCCATGAACACAGCCCAACCTCATACTTAAAGAGCGTTTAGACTATAGATATACGGAGACGAAAGCCAGGGGAAGAAAAACCGCATGGAATCTGCTGAGGGAGTCTTCTAGAATCTCAGTGGCAAGTCGGAGTCGGGGTGTCACATTTGATAATAATAAAGATTTTGCCTAAATCACAGTCAAGCTGTTCAAGATGAAGACAGACTCTTACTCTTGGCCTGTGGGTGATCTGAGTCCGATTCCGACTTCGAGTTTGGCTTCTAGCTAGACTTCACCAATACTTTCGCTGGCAAAGGTTATGAACTCAACAGAGTATTTGTCGTCACTAGAGCGTAGATTGAAAAACGGGTTAGCATCCTTGAGGAGTTTCGGTTAACAACCTCGAACCTGAAGACTGGAATACGAAGATGTACGTAAAATTGAGCATTGTTGACCATTTGTTAAAAAATATGCACCTTCAAGGCAAACAATAGTTTCACAATCGATAGGTAGTTGGCAAATTGTACAGCAAAGCAATTCCACGACTGTGAAGGGCACTCTACAAGCTAACATAACCAATTTGTAAACAGGAACGAAATATCACCTTTCTTTCAATTCAAAATGGTCATCTCAATCCAATTCTCTAAGCTGATCCTCTCTCAACTACTATTTCAAATGCAATTAGACCGTGTTGACCATCTTACACCAGCTTCTACCACCACCTAAACGGTCTTATACTCGCATAGTTCTCCCACTGCAACTACCTTCTCTTTCCCAACTATACCCTACATATACACACCACCAAGGACCTAAGGTTTAAAGAGGAGGGTAGCAAAAAAAATGAAGAAAATTCACACAAATCCATCCGAAAGTAATTTGGTGAAAACAGCAACTCGCTACTCATATTTATCAAGGATCTCATTACGGTTCCTTAGTTTCCGCCCGCTTGTAAGAAGGAACTCATCCAGCAATTGAGTTCCAAGAGAAAAAAATGAAAAAAATGGAAAAATTAAATTTTTTCCTAGAATTATGGCAAGCTCACTCCCATTTTAGTTAACTTAGTTGCAGGTCTTCTGGTGGTGCTTCACCACGAAGAAATACTTGCTTACCTGCACCAGGGTACTGGTTGCAAATTAATGCACTTCTTCCGCTTTATGGTTTGCCAGTAGATTACCGTCAAAGTGAGTTGTTGGCTTACTTGTTATCTTCTTTCTTAATTAATTGTTATTCCATTTTTCTTCTCGAGAAAATCCTTTCATAATCCTTATCAAGGGCAAACTATTTTATAAAACACTTTTCTCAAAATAGTTATTCAACATCCTTAACACCTAAAAAATCCTAGAAAAAGCCTACGCATTGAGCCACGTAATGCTATGATTTTCAGGGATCATAGACTTCCTGATGGGAAGGAAAAATGAAGGGCAAACAGGGGAAGAAACGGAAAAATATATAACACAGCACTTCCTTGCGATACAATCACTCAACATAATGCCCTTCCGGTAGATTAAATCGAAAATTGTATCACACTCGGCAGAGTGCTGCTGGTAACTACAGTTCCGATTGGATGGCTGGGAATATGATAGGCCGGCCAATGAGGTGGAATAAATTCCATAAATAGATTTCTTGTAATGTCATTATCCTGAAAGTTGTTTGTAATAATATTATGAGGATATGGTTCTCTTTTTGGGGATAGGAAATTATCCTACTTGAGAGGAAATGCTTTGTTGGTTTCAATGAATTGGTGGGGATATCCAAATTTGGGATCACATGTGGCGTAAATATGCTTTGACTTTACTTGATCCTTGATAGTTTTTTTAGGAAATATTTGTATTTTGGTGCTTTGAGATCGTGCTCGAAACGCTTGGAAATGTTTACTGGGATTGCATGAGAATAGTAATAGTGAGCTCTGCCCGAACACGTAAAATGTTCCAGGAAGCAGGCATTCCTGAATCCATCTATTCTAATCCTTCTATTTCCATAAAAATTTTATGTCTAAAATGTAGATCTTGGGCGACATATTCCCGTAAATGGATTTAAACGGTTTTCGAGCAGGTTAAAGAACCACTACAGCAATCCTTACCGCGCACCACATATCCCATTGTTTACAAGGAACAGGGAACAGTTTGAAGGGAACCTCAACCAACTATACACTCAAAGCCAAAGACTGGTGGTTAAGTATCCCTCTGACTTAAGCTCCCTAGATCCAAGTTCAGCAGAGATTTATGCATGGAAGCCGTAAAGACGGAAAAGATACAAATTCTGTTTTTCGATCCGGTACAGGCTAATTCGCTCTTTAAGTATCTGTAGTCTGTAATCATTTACTTACTTACTTCGATGGCGCTTTAGCTCGTTGTTAACCTGGGCCTCGACTAACAAGCCTCTCCAGCTAGCCCGGTCCTTAGCTAGGGCCTAACCCCTTAGATGGACGGAAGTTTTAGCTATGATTGAATGGTTTATTCTGCCTGACAGCGGGATGTTGGTGTTGCGACTGTGATTCTATTACGAGGTTTCCTTCGTCATCTCTATAAGCTTCCATATGGGTCTTGTTGGTCTGACACGTTCTTTATACCTGTTGGTAAAACTTCCGTACATTATTATCACCCGCTTTTTTTTTGCTTTTATGGAAGCTGATGTTCTTCCCGTCTCTTCTGCTCGTAGAGCTCACAAGGATCCCTCATCCTTTTTTGCAGCCCCAGTTTGCATGCCTCTTGTTTAGATGCATATGCTTGCTGGCACTCTTCTTCAAACCAGGGGTTTCTAGGTGGTAGTCGGGTGAAACCTATAAGTTCAGTTGCGGCATTTCTGAAAGCATGTTGGCAGCGTTAGCATTGGTCTTCGAGATGTGATGCTAGCGGCATTGGATTCGTAGCGAGATTTTGGGATACGCGTTTGACAAAGAGAAGAGTTTTGATTCCATTTGTTTCGCCAAATCGAAGTAGCAGCGATTTCCTATGGTAAGTCTTCGTCGAATCTCCACTAAGGTGTCATTCGTGGAGTTGATATTTACTCTGAGGCAGGTAAACTCCTTAACCACTTCGAAGTTACTATTGCCAACAGTGACGTTTTGTCCTAGTCGGTGGACAGATGCTTCTCTGCTTGTTGACAACATGTACTTGGTTTTGTCCTCATTTACTTAAAGGCCAACTCGTTTCGCCTGTTCTTCAATTGCCGTAAAAGCCTCTAACACGGAGCGCTGGGAACGACCGATGATGTCGATGTTGTCTGCGTATCTCAGCAGATTTGGTAAAGATAGTGACTTTCGTGTTCACACCTGCCCTGCACTATCTGTTCCAGCACGAGATTGAAGAAGTCACATGATAGCGCATCTCCCTGCCGAAATCCGGTGCATGTTTGGAATAGTTCGGAGGAACTGTTTCCGAATTGCATGTTGCACCGTGTTTTCCAGTGGCACAGATGGATCCCAAATTCGGCCATCGCCTTGTAGAGCTCAAGACGATGAATGCTATCATATGCGGCTTTAAAGTCGATGAAGAGATTGTGAGTCTGGACTTGAAATTCGTTGGTCTTTTCCAAGATCTTACTTAGTGTGAAAATTTTGTCGATCGTCGATCTGCCGGGCCGGAGAACTCACTGGCTTCAGACTTTCACAGAGTACGTTGGATGGTATCTTGTACGCGACATCAAGCAGGGATATGCCTCGGTAGTTCTTAAAAGACATAGGATCGCCTTTCCTGAAGATGGGGCATATAGAACTGATGGTCCAGTTGGTTGATGATTTGGTGCAAAGCATCACCACCATGTTTTAAAAGCTCTGTTGGTAGACCATCAGAGCCGACGGCCTTGTTGTTCTTCAGCCTTTTGATAGCTGAGCCGACCTCTTCAAAACTGAGAGGGGGCATGAATTCTTCATTGACTGGAGTTCTCTTCTTGCCTTATCACTCTCTCTCCCGGATGGACATTAAGTAGCTGCTGGAACTGCTGCTTAAACACATCTACTATTCCCTGTGCTTCGGTGACTAAGTTTCCGTCACTAAGTTTCCGCGCCTCCCGCTCAGGCGCTCTTTGTAGGCTCTGGCTACTTCAGTCGTGCTCCAGTCCACTAAGACCTACTAATTGGACATACCTTGGACTAAATTGATCAATTTTGTGTCTCTGTGCACCATTTTATCCAAATCACTTACTGAACAGAGCTGTATTGTATCCCAGAAAGCCGATACATATACGAAACATATATGTTCCACTGACTAAAATGTAACTACTCTTCATCCATATATCAAGGATTATTTTTCTAACGTTGGCTCATTTAACTTTACAAAGAACCAGGACTAGGTATACTATTTTACAAAATTGACATTCCCTATTTTACGATTCATAAATTCATTTGTTCAACCATTTCAAAGGGACCAATTTAATAAATCCCACAAAAGACAGCACAGACAGCACAGAAAAAAAAAAACGGTGGTAAGATGGGACAAATAACTTAGTTAAACATGATCACAGCTCAGGAATTTTCATATGAAAACATAACTTCCTTTACAACTATTCAGCCTGTTGTCCCGTTTTCTGGGATATTACTCCTCTTCATTACACACTCATGAAGAGACCGGTTATGGTGGTAACGCATGCACGCGTCCTATAGGCAATGTCAAAAGTGATAAAACCCTAACTTTATCCTGTTGTAATCATAAACATTTCCTCCGCCTACCCTGCAACCAAACAAAAAAAGCAACAAAAGGATACCAAACGTTTCCCTAAACCGGGCACGAAGAAAGAAAGAATCTGTAATGCATACATAAAACTTTCTTATGTCCTGTACAGCACAGAACAGCACAGCATAGCACACTGATGGTAATGGCAAAGGATGGAAATTTTCATACAAAACTCAGGAAGCGTGAAATTGAGGGAGGACGACAAGTGTGTATGCTCGCGTCCCAGCTCAATGAGATCCCTTATATCGTATGGTGAAGTGAAGTTTTCGGGCATCGTCCTCAATCAATTTTGTCATTTTGTATAATAGACTTGTTACTATCATCCACTAGCGAGGCGGCAAGTGGGCGGGCCTGGCCTGGCCAATATGCGAACTATTTAACTTCATTTAATCATATTTTTATTAAATTTCTCGGATCACGTAGGAGTTAACCTTATTTTCTTTCGTTTATATAAATCAAGTCACTTGGGAGGTGCACGTGGTCGGGTGTCTATCGCTATCTCGAATGGTGTAGTCCTTAATATTCTTGATACTGGTGTTCATTCATAAATCTCATTAAACATGAAACTTATGACACATCTACGTGTGTTCCATTAATTAATTTAATTAATTGGGTGTGTAATAGCGGAAATAGCTGGAATATAAATAAGCTTATTATCTACTTGTGATGTTGGACAGCTTTAGGTTGTAATTTTAATCAGGCGCCTGGAAATTTAATTATAATGTCCATGTAGATAATAATTTAATACAACTCCCGTAAAGACTAGTTTGAAACACATATCCCGTGGTTTTGAAACTTACAAAGACCGCAGTATTGAAATGTTTGGGAAGGTTACCATGCCTTTACCTTGGATATTTTGAGGTCTCGTTAAGAAATAGTGTCTTGCTGTGTTGGGTTAAGTCAAGCTTAAGGAGTGAAACCACAATACTCGGAGCACCAGATGATGATATCGCAATCTTAATTTAGGGAAACATCTGAACACACTGATTGAGTTTATACAGTCGGCACTGAACATCACATCACAAAGTTGGGCCGACTGCTGCAGCCTAGGCGTTAACTTGGTACTCTTCATGAGAAGATACAAGCTAGAGGACTTCCGTTTTTCGGGAGAGTAAAACTAGACTTAAAAACGATGTAAAGTATCTTGGGGTCATCCTGGACAACAAGTTAACTTAGAGAAGAAATCTAGAAAACAGAATCACGAACTTTTGGCAAGACGTCGGGATTGAAACCGAAGCTTCACTTTCAGCGAAGCTAAGCTTGCATCGTCTTACTCTATAGAGTGTTTGTATAGTAGCCGATAGTAGAGAGGAAATAAGCCCTTTCACTACTATTAACATCCAACGTATGGCTTGCCTAGAAATTACCGAACCCCAACCCAGTACCCCCACTGCAATCTTAAACTCACTCCCTGTAGGACTAGAGGTGAGAAGATTAGCCGGACTGGCTGCTCTTAGACTAAAAACTTTAGGACAGACCACAACGGGACAAGGGCTACATGGAAGGAAGTACAGGGTACAGGCAACCTCTGGATTCGTAAGGCATCCGAGCGAACTTTTGAGTAAAGCATACCACATCAATAAAAGGTACATAGTTCGATTCCTCAAACGCTAAGAATGGCGGCAGGGCTCTACCGTTCCAAACGAGTATGGAATAGAAGTGTACACGAATGGATTTCACATCGATGGAGAATCGAGGGCGAGGCTACCTCTCAATCATGCAGTCCATCTGGAATAAATCATGAATGTCTTTCAGGCACGAAACTTCTACTTAGTACCGGAACCCAAGGCAACTGCAGTAACTTCTGCTTGGACAATCAAGTTGCCCTAAAGGCACTACCAAGTCTAAGAATCAACACGAAATTAGTGAAGGAATGCAAGAAAAAACTGCAAACTTGCAAAGAAAGCTGCATGACTGAGTGCCCCTGCCGCCGCCGTCAGGTAAAAAGGGCACTCGTTCCAGGCAGGAGATAATTAAGACGGATGATTGGTCTATATACCGGACACATCAACCTGAACAAACACGCATACAGACAGGGACTGGTGAGATCAAGCACCTCCCCGGGATGCAAGGAAGAGTATTAAAGAATCGAGCACTTCCTCTTCGTCCTACCTGAGCTGAGTCATCTTAGACATTACAGTTTCGAAAAGATACTGGAGCTAGTCAGAAATACAGGACGTTTTCCGGAACAGCAAAACCCACCCAACTGTCCATCCCCAAATCAAACTTCACCTTCACCTAAATCCACCGCCCTAGAGACCAACGTGATGAGGTCATCCTCACCCTCCCAAACCAACCAACCAACCATTTCAAGAAAAAAAAATCTCTTTCCGCATTCCTAATCACCTTTGCGTAGTTTGAGACGGAAATCACGGCAATTAAAGAGACCCTGTCGTGGCTAAAATATAATGTAATACCTCCGAGGGATATCAATATTTATACCGATTGTCAAGCCGCGATTAAAACCCTGGATTCGGTCACCTTTAGGTGGCAAAACAATTTAAAATGTACCTTACATGGGTACCGGCCCATTGGGACATTACAGGTAATTGCACGACCGACGAACTGGCCAAGCATGGTACAGCGTCCGGGACACCAGACGACTACTTTTTGAAAAATGCCGAAATTCAATACTTTTTCAAAATTTTAACGACTTTTGGGCCACTTTTCCAGAATTCATTTATAAATTGCGCTGCCAATGCCACTATGCTTGGCTACTGGGTCAGAGTTGTAAAAGAATTACATCTTTTGGGAGGTTAAGTCTATTGAATTCATCTAGAAATGATTTGAAGTCTTTTTTCTAAAAAAAACATTGGGATTGTAAAAACGTAATTCGCCATTCTTTTGAAGTCAGTGATTAATGCGTTCAATATTTAAGAATCACTGAATTGGAATCATTTTGGAAGTCACTCGAATTCACATATTTCGTTGCAGTCAGTAGTGAATTCACTTGAAATCAGTGAATTCATTTGAAATTATTATTATTATATATTCATTTATATGTACGAATTTATCTGTTTCAAAACCTTGAAAATTTTTTCGCATAAAATAAAGTTTTTGTTATGTAAATGATTAGTTGATGTTGAATCTCGTCAGCTTGGTTAATAAATTTTACACTCTTCTATTTTGATAAGACATCAAAATCTCCTTCACGGTTCAAACACCACGGTATCTTTACTTACTTACTTAACGGGCTCCCGACGTGAAGAGTCTCTGCCTGAGACACAGCAGCCTTCCACTCTCTTCGATCCCGGGCACGCTGCTTCCAGTATTCCAGTTATCTTAAAACGGAGGTTCGGTCTTCCTTGTCTTCTCGAACCTCTGGGCTGTGATTCGAAGATCCTCTTTGCTGGAGCATTATTGTCCATTCGCTCGATGTGGCCGAGCCAGTGTAGTCGACGTGTTTTGGCTTTTTGGACTACATCCACATCCTGGTACAGCTCATAGAGTTCGCGGTTATATCTTCTCCTCCATTCGCCCTCCTCGCATACGGGACCGAATATCCGACGAAGAATTTTTCTTTCGAAAGTATTCAGTATTTGCTCTGCTTTACTGCTTGACTGCCAGCACTCAGCTCCATACAGCAGAACTGGCAGGATCAAAGTTTTGTAGAGCAAACATTTCGTCTTCCGAGTTAGGAGTTTTGACCCCATTTGTTTCGCCAAACCGAAGTAGCAGCGGTTTCCTAGGGTAAGTCTTCGTCGAATCTCCACTAAGTTGTCATTCGTGGAGTTGATATTTACTCCGAGGTAGGTAAACTCCTTAACCACTTCGAAGTTACTGTTGCCAACAGTGACGTTTTGTCCTAGGCGGTGGACAGATGCTTCTTTGTTTGTTGACAACATGTATTTGGTTTTGTCCTCATTCACTTCAAGGCCAACACGTTTCGCCTCTTCTTCAATTGCCGTAAAAGCCTCTAACACGGCGCGCTGGGAGCGACCGATGATGTCGATGTCGTCTGCGTATCCCAGCAACTGGACAGATTTGTTGAAGATAGTGCCTTCCGTGTTTACACCTGCCCTGCGCACTATCTGTTCCAGCACAAGATTGAAGAAGTCACATGATAGCGCATCCCCTTGCCGAAATCTGGTGCATGTTTGGAATAGTTCAGAGGAACTGTTGCCGAATTGCACGTTGCACCGCGTGTTATCCAGCGTCACGCGGCACAGCTGGATCAGTTTAGCCGGGATCCCGAATTCGGCCATCGCCTTGTAGAGCTCAAGACGATGAATGCTATCATATGCGGCTTTAAAGTCGATGAAGAGATGGTGAGTTTCGACTTGAAATTCGTTGGTCTTTTCCAGGATTTGCCTTAGTGTGAAAATTTGGTCGATCGTCGATTTGCCGGGCCGGAAGCCACACTGGTACGTGCCGATTAGTGTGCTGCAGAAAGGCTTCAGACGTTCACACAGTACGTTGGATAGGATCTTATATGCGACATTAAGCAGGGATATGCCTCGGTAGTTCTTACAAGACATAGGATCGCGCCTTTCTTGAAGATGGGGCATATAGAGCTGATAGTCCAGTCATCGGGCATGACTTCATCCACCCACACTTGGTTGATGACTTGGTGCATGCACCCCACCAAAGCATCACCACCATGTTTGAAAAGCTCTGCTGGTAGACCATCAGAGCCGGCGGCCTTGTTGTTCTTCAGCTTTTTGATAGCTGAGCCGAACTCTTCAAAACTAGGAGGGGGAATGGATTCTTCATTGACTGGATGCGGGTTCTCTTCTTGCCCTATCACTCTCTCTACCTGCCCATTAAGTAGCTGCTGGAAATGCTGCTTAAATACATCTACTATTCCCTGTGCTTCGGTGACTAGGTTTCCTTCACTGTTTCGAAGAGCCTGCGTTCCGGGCTTGAAGCCAGCTGCCAGTTGCTTGGCTTTCCTGAAAAACATCCGGAGGCTGCGTGGGCCCTTTTCTTCTTACGCAGGATCTTCTTCTCCTCCCTTCTTCTGGTTCGATACTCTTCTCTCGCTGCCCTTGTTTTGCTTTGCAGCGCTTGCAAGTGTGCATTTTCTGTCACCTTTTTCCGGCGTACGCATTCATCATCATACCAAGGGCTCTTTTTGGGTGGTGGCTGGTAGCCTATGGTGGTCTCTGCTACCCCTTTGATGATGTCGCGATACTGGTTCCACAGATTGTTGGCGTTTGTGGATGGTGAATGCACAGCGGAGAGTCTCTCACTCAGGCGCTCCCTGTAGGCTCTGGCTACTCCAGACGTGCTAAGGCTTCCAACATTGAATTTCTTTTTCTGGGCGGTCTGCAGCTTCTTCTCATTGGATAGTCGAGCTCTGAACTTAGCTGCAACAAGAAAATGGTCAGAGTCGACGCTTACCCCTCTGAACGTTTGCACATTCAGAATGTTGGATGCGTGCCTCGCATCTATTAGCACGTGGTCGATTTGGTTGGCGGTTCGACCATCTGGAGAGCGCCAGGTTGCTGTGTGGATTCGTAGTCTTGGAAACCTAGTGCTACTTATCACCGTATTACGAGCTGCTGCAAAGTCGATTAGCCGGAAGCCGTTGTCTGTTGTCGTGTCGTGGAGGCTGTGCTTTCCAACTAATCCGCCGAAGATGTTTTCCTTACCGATTTTGGCATTGAAGTCCCCGAGTATGATTTTGACATCATACTCCGGACAGGCTCCGTAGGCTCCGTCCAGGAGGTCATAAAACTCCTCCTTGATAGAGTCTTCAGCTTCGTCGGTAGGGGCGTGTGCACATATTATGCTGATGTTTTGAAATGTAGCCTTGATGCGGATCACAGCCAGGCGATCGCTGATCATCTTAAAGTCAATTATCATTGAGCGTAGCCGATTTCCCACGACGAATCCGCATCCTAACATGTGCTGTAATAAATGTCGCAATTTTTCCGTTTTTGCATACCTGATCCTATCCATCGTATCTCCTGGATCGCGGTAATATCTGCCTTGTACCGCGTGAGGACAGATTCAAGTTTTTGAATAGCACCAGGAGTGTACAGTGTACGTACATTCCAGGTGCATACTCTTATATCATAGTCCGTGTACGTTCCGGGTCGTGGTATTAAATGAGGGGGTCCATTATCCGAGGCTTGTGTCTCTCTCATAACTAAATTTTTTTTACGTGGTAAGGAAGTTACCCCGACGGCACAACCCCCAACCTGGAGGGCCAGTTCCATTTTTTGAAACCCCTAGGACGAGGGGCCGGTTTTAAACCGAAGTCAGTATCCCGCTTCGGGGATATGAGCGCTGCCGTTGGCTCAATAAGGGCTCATCCGCCACCATCTCTTTTCCAAAAACCTGACTTATTCTTGGAAATCTTTATCGGCCTGAGCTCCGAATATGTCGAAGTAGCCCAGATAAAGTGTTGTGCTTCCGTTTGAAGCTTTAACGCCACCGTTGACTCCATCGAGAGAGTTCGTCCGCTGTCGTATTTATAGTGCTGCAATTTTCTCTTGGTCAACACTCGCGCTTATAAGTTTAGCAAGTCGGGTCCGGATGGACGCCAACCAGTACCCGATGGCTACCACTAGGAGGTAAAATAAGCACAATTGATGCGCAGTAACAGTTACAACACTCGACGTCACCAGGTTGACGCCAGTCAGTGCCTACCCTATTCCTACAGCATCCAGCCAGCCACGATCCACGGTATCTTTACTACCTCCAAATTTGAATCTCGACCACAAATGTCTTATAATTAGATATCAACATCAACATCATCATGATCCATCACCTGGGGAATCAAGTAAATCAAAAATTACTGCAGTTGAATTCACTGACTTCAACTGAATTCACTAATGACTGCAATGAAATATGTTAATTCACTACTGACTTCAACTTCAGTGATCGCTAAAAAATTAATGCATTAATCACTGAAAAGAAAAGAAAGTCTTTTTTGAACTTGATTGCTTCAATCAAAAATTTTAATTATTTTTTATGAATTCTGCGAATGCATTTCCAGAAGAATGCTTTCTTTTATAACTCTGTTACTGCTTTGGGAAATTTCATAGCATTTGACGGGCAAGTAGCAAAAGTTTGTATATGTTCGTAAAAAAAATACACATTTTCTGCTCTGTGTGACTTTTTTGGCGACTTTCTGAAATTTACATGCAAACGCTTCTAACCGAAAGTGGTCGAACTGCACCACGTGCTCCATCACAAAACATATCTGGCCCATGCTGATTCTCAACCGCTCCACCAGTCTAAATAGAACCAATAGATCCTTCATCAGCACATTAGTAGGTAGGTGTCAGTACGAGACTCTGCATCATTGGGAGGGATGGCCACAGGCTGGAAGTTGTATGAATGAGCAAGATTCTGCCAGATTACCCCTTTTTATTCTGGCATACGCAGTTAGAAACTCACCGTTTATGACATTTCTATAAGCTGTTACAGCACTCCCAACTTAACTAAATACATTGTGTTCTAAATAAAAATATTTATTTTGAATATCTGAACAAAATTTTTACGAAAATGAGAAGAATTCTTGCACAGAATCTAAACCAAAAATTAATTTCATTTCGAATTCTTTGCTACCATCACAAGCCTTGGTGCATTTCAAAACATTTAAATAATTCCAATAAAACTGAAATTTTCAATACCACCCACGACTATTATTATTCAAAAACAAAGCAGACATTCTTCTGCCACTCGAAAATCTTTTCAAATAAAGATATTTCAATTAAATCTCTCTAAACAGTTGCCATTTCAAATTCTCTGCTACAAAAAAAAAAAACAAAAAATTGAAAATTCATTTTCGAAATTTTCCAAACCTCGCCACAAACAACTGAAACTAATAACTTTGAGGGATCCGTTGTTTATTCATTAGATTTCTGGGATTCTTAATGATATTCATGGCCCGTAGAGCCATAACTGGAAAAAGGCCTATACCGTGCTGTGCTCTCTGCCTGTACTGCTGCCAAGATACTCGTATATACAATATAATGGGTTGAGTATCGAGAGAAAGTTTCCGGGGGTGCAAAAGGCCAGAGAACATTTCAATATTTATCCAAAGGAATACTTTACTTCTCGTGGAAACAGCCGTTGCCAATGTTTTGCTATAAATATATAGACACCGTAATGGCCTATTCGGGGCAAATTTAAGGTTTGTTTGGGTAGAATAAAATATTCCGACATACCCGAGCCGCGCCCACATCCTAACGGGTGGGAGCTGGGAGCATCTTTGAACATCCGAATGGTGTGTATTCATTTTCACATTGTTGGCGAGAACCCAACAATTTAGGTAAATATTAACATAACTGCTATCTGTGTTCACATTAAAATCAAAAAGTGGCATCCGGCCGGTAGGTGTCCTCCCATGGAAACACCGATCGACTATTAATTAGTCCGTGGAATATGGCCACCGGATGTGGTAGCAATGCGGTGTGATTCATCCGGTTTCATTCCAAAGAGGATATTTAATAGAATATTGGTTTTTGTATGTAGACACAGAGATGGTGTCAATGTTAGGAGAGAGTGGTGTCACTTTGACATCGATCCAGATTAAAATTCATCGTATTAGCGGTAACATTTATTATAATAATACCAATAGCTTACATGACCCGACATTAAAGAGTTAAAGGTTAAGCGCTAAACCAATATGCAACTCATTAAATGTGGCAGTTTGGGCCAACCTAATCTATACAATTACAATCTCATGTGTGTAGCAATACCACATTGGTGCAGAGAATTTCCACACCAGAATCGAGAACGATGTTAGAGCTTAACAGGCATTAAGTACTCAAAAGTCATAGGATGCGTCACCTTGAAATATAAACCACCTTCAGACTTACTGAATGGTCTATATCCCTTTGCCGTACTAAGGTCTTTCCCAGGTTTTGGTAAAAACATAGCCGTAATTTTCTACCATAGGTTTGGCGATTAGCCTAAAGCCAAATATACCCTAAAGATTCTCAGCAGGTGAGGGCTAAGAATCTTTAGCTCCCTTTTTGGAGAAAGATAGAGACTATGCCATTCTTCCCTGCTGCCTTGTACGAAGCGAATGAGTTAATCATCCACGTTATCTTGTTTATGGATTTATGCTGTTACCGGCTTCTTCCCAAATTTGCTCCTCGGGCTCTGTACCTATATACGATACATGAGGTGAATCGTTGATGCAATCTGGGAGGTGGGTCCACATCAACGTTTCATGACTTTGCCGCGTTGTTACTCCTCCGCCATTAGCTATAAAAAGCTGTGGATGTGTGGACTCCTTTGAGAGGATCTTCATGATTCGTGCATTTTTTTAACCGTCTTTAGCTCGTTTTGTGCGCTTCTCAGTCCTCGTCTAGTTTGCTACTCATTTACTTATTGAAAAGCTTTCTAACTATCGTCTCTTGCTCCTGCAGCTCTCCATTCTACTTGCTATAAACAGGTATTTATAATGTTTTGAGAGGGCATGCATTCGCGAAAGATTCGTTGACAACTTTCTGTATTAAGTAAACCTCCTAAATAGACTCTGGGGTTCAGAATTGTTTTTTGTTTTCTAGTCCAGTCCGTGTTTCTAGGATTACTAACTACTATTTTCGTTTTTTGTCCTACGCCAAGGTCTAAAATTATCCGTCTATGGTCGGACATGGTCATTTGAAACCCTTCAGTTCGACGTAAGGTGATGTCCAACACCTCCCTTCTTATCTTGTTACTCGCCCATGCCGTGTGGTGTGCATTAGCGTCGGGTCCCACAATGAGGTCGTCTCCTTTCGATTTAGCCCATTTCAGGGCTTCAATCAGCTCTGCGTTCGGTGGTGGTGGAAACCGCTCGAGAAGAAGTATCATCTTGAAAGCGTCAGGATTCAATAATTCAACGGGCATGCTGTGTGGGGCGACGGGAACGATGAAACCAATGCCAACAGTAGCACTGTAAACAGTACTGACCTTTTTGCAATTGACATTTACTGCGGCAGGTAGGCAGCTAAAATGGCACTAAGACTAAGGGAAGCCGAATAATGGTCCTCAATTCTAGGTCTACATCTTCCGACAAACTACATCGTCATACTATCAAACTATAGTCGGAGATTTGCTATAATGAATGAGGATGAAGTTATAGTCTGTACCAAGGATGAGCTAGCTACTCGTATATATTCCGATTGTTTCAAAATGGATATAAGTACTGGTGTTGGCGTCTACAGCGAATTTCGAATTACAAATAGGTCCTTCAGACTTAAGGAAGTCACTGCAATAAAACAAGCTCTGGCCATGATTATCGTGGCAATATTTCTGTGTCTAATGCTTTGGGCTACGGAGCGAGGTGTTCCAGGTTCAATCCCCAGACAACACTTAAAATTTTGGTCATGGCCCCACCCCTCGCGAGCGTCTGACAATCATTCGAGAGTACAATTGTCATGAAAAGGCTTCTCAAAAACAATTACCTTCCGAAACGGCTTTAAACACCAGGTCTCTTCTAAGCGTGTAAAGAATATGAATGAACATGAATGGTTGTGAGAAGCTAGGCCAGGGTCCCATGGACCTGTCGCACTAAAAATTTGTATTTGTATTTGTATTTTTGTCTATGTTGACAGTCAAGCAGCCATTTAATAATTGCAGTCAACACCTGTAAGCTCCAAACTCATAAATATGTACATAAATAGACTGGACGACATCTCCGTAGCCAATAAGATGAACCTCTGTTGCGTAACAGAACTAGCCAGAGTAGGGTCACATCTAAGCTCCTTGCAGGCCCTTCCTGTAGCTAGTACACCATTTAGCACTTTGAACAGCGAAATAGATACTAAATCCAACAAGCAAGCTAACAGGCGATGGTATCTAACAAACACATACACGCTCTGCAGTCAAATCGTTATGACCAGTCTATGACAAAAAGAGATTTGCAGATCTCATGAAAATCAGTCACAGTGATATTCGGAGAGCTGTTGGTTTCATGACGTGATAGGCAATCAAGTGGCATGGTTCGCACTACCCCATAACGACTTCTGTTGAAACTGCAGGGATGAAGAGGAAATAGAGTCCATTCGACACTTATTTTTTATTCTATTATTTAGGTGGCGCTACAGTTCGAGGTGGACCTGGGCCTCAACCAACAAGCCTCTCCAACCAGCTGCCTTCACACACCAAGTTGGTTGAGGTCCCTTTCCGTTTGAGCGCGCCATCTTGGGCGAGGTCTTCAACTACTGCGTAGTCCCTCTGGGGTGGATACAAAGTCCATCCACTCTACATGACCCAACCATTTTATATCATTCGTCACTTGCTATGTGATTATCCAGCACTAGCCATCAAAAGGAAAGACACTCTTGGAAACCATTTGCTTGCAGAACTGGACGATCTGGGCCACATTGAGTGGAATAAACTCCTGACATTCATACATGTGCATATCTGGGTGATTTAGTTCAGCCGTTGGAGCACATTGGACTCATTACTCGTTGAAGTGAACCGTTGACAATTTCTTGTCAACAAGGGCATTCATTTATTTAGCTAAGCTAACCTATATCGCAAAATCTGTTGTACAATGCTCAGGGTATTATTTACAGAGAATTATATTAGATTATGTTGGGTACCTGGACACTGCAATATAGAGGGCAACAAAAGTGCCACCAAAAAACAACCAGAGATCCCACAAAGTGACATTATTGGAGGCATAAGACAACCATTCTGTTTTGCAAAGAGGATTATTCTCAATTGAATCATCATCATGACTAACCTAAGATGGTCCGACTTAGGAGGGTATAGGGTATCTAAGGCCTTGTGGCCAATGTTAATTCGGGACAAATATGAGGAAATTAAGAATCTAAGCAGTTCACTGATAAGAATAGTGAAAGGGATTCTCTTTCGTCATATCTCTCTGAGGAAGCATGCTATGAGATCAGGCACTAGAGTGACGTTTACGTCTGTGAAATGCCTTGGCATTTGCCGGAGTTGACTTAAACACCATTGGAAATTTTGCATTAAGAGGAGGTTGTACCCTTGGACAAAATAACTATTCTATTTATTCTATAGAGTAAGTGGTTAGGCTTAGATTTTTTTTACCATGATGGTTCCCTAGGAAACGCGGTGATCCCACTATAGTACCTAGTGTCTTCTGAAAGCCTCATAACCCTTCTCAGCCTAATCTAACCTATTCTCACATGATACACTGGCTGAAGATTATGATGATTGGGCCCGTTGAGCGGCCTTAGTTTATTGGTTCAGTTCTTGAACAGACAGTAGCCCTGATCTTGCGAACTCGCAAGGAATTGCACCTGCCCTAGTCCTACAAATTATTGCGTGAACTGGTAAAGAATCCCCACTGAATCCAGTACATTTAGTCTGGTTCTCCGAAAAAATTAGAATCACTAAAATGTCGGTACCTATAGTTCTTCAGCAGTTCTCTATGTAGGCACCTGCAAGACAGTAAATATGTTTGTGGTCGCAATGCAATTCAAGCTTCAAACTGACTCATAAATGCTTCTCCTTTGGTAAGAAAAATGTCCCCACATCCAAGCATTCCATCAGTTTAGCAAAAAAAAAAATCACGATACCTTAATCCTATGTTTTCGTGTTGAAAGTGATATCCCAACTTTTCATATGTTAAAATTATTTTCGACTAGCTACCACCTGATATGCCATCGAAGCTCAACTCAACTTTTGAATGAAAAACATAAAAGTCAAATAAACAAAGCTATAAAGTTAAGTAAAATGGCTTTCGTATACAATTAATCAGCCCGTTCCAGCACACAAGTGAGTTGAACAACCCCATTTGCTTCAAAAACTTTACCGTGTACGAGTATGTTTGAATGTTTGAAAAGTAATTTGCACCACTAACGGCAACAATGATCTCCTCCGAGTAATCGTTTATTTTCAGAAAGTTTTTCTGCATCAAATTTAAGGTGATTATCCTTGTGTTAACGATACTTTTGTGTGAGGTACATATGTATATGCTCCGTTGTGTTGTAAGTACCTGTGTCCTTTTTTTCGCGGGAAATTCTCTCTCATGGGTGACAAACAGGACGTCGTTGTTTAGTTAGAATTGGTTTGTTTTCAGTTTAATTTTTTTAACACAAGGGACAAAGGACGCTTATTTAGGATTGTTGTTTCATTTAATTTAACATGGTGTTGCCTATTTTTAGAACGAAACTACATATATAGGCACCTCTTGTGAGATATTGGCTTAATAGTACCCACCCACTCTAATTGCTTTACTATTTGAATATATAGCCAAACTCTGCCCTAAGAACATACTACATTCCTCCACGCCCTTAGAGACCAATGCAAGCTATATTTAGTTCATTCAATTGGGCAATAAATCGCAAGGACATGTCATATAAATTCATGCAGACTTCCGGAGGATAAAAATAAACCACAAACAAAGCGGAAACGTATTCATTAACACACACTGTGGTGGACACTTGAATTTGCGCCTCAAAATATATTCATTCCACTAGTGACTGACGCAACGTATTCATTCCCTGAACATACATTCATACATCTGGCCAAAGCTGAAGTTATTCCCGTGAAGGATATAAATCCTATGTCGGACGATATAAGCAACTGCAAGAATTATACGAATTCTTTTTGTGCTTTGTTATGGCTAAGATTTATTTGTGTTATATGGAGACGCTGCTTGCCGCCTGACCCTTGGGTGGACTGGCCCGAAAGCATTGGATTTCCTTAAATGGCTTTTTCCCGAAATAACTTTTGGTGACAGAACGGCTGGACAGAAAAAGGCATAGATTGAGAGTATGAATGAAGTGCGAAGATATTTGATATCGATTGGTTGGGATGTGATTTGCCTATGAATAGTAGTTTTTGGTGCAGGATTCAGGAAATTGATTTGCCGGTTATATTAGATAGGTTATGAGCAAGATAACTTCCACTCAGGAAGTGTCGAATGGATAAGAGGGTTGTGAGGTCAGTTTTAACTTAGGTTTCTTTTTTATAACGTATTTGTGCTATGGGGGTGTTGAATATCCTTCCAGCTATTAGACAGTGAGGAGAGGAGATATGATTGATTTGTGGTGTAGTGGTTTAAAACTCAGGTTACAGTATCTACTCCATAGATAGTGTCTGCATTACGGAGGGGAAATTTGTTGCTAATTTTTGCCTGTGGCTCGTAAATCGTAGCATTTTATTCGAGTACGCATGCTTCTTATCATCAACCTATTCACTGAATAATTTCCATACTTTCGAGGCGGTAGAACGAGATCTTGGTTAAACCTGTTTAATTTAAACCTATGTAAATCCTGCTCTCTGTGTCATGATCCGCGATCGAAGTTCCAAGACTTGGTGGCCAGACAAGAACTGCGTGAGGTTATAGTTGCAGTCTCCATGTTTACGACTTATCCCAGCTTGGATTATCGGTAAGAGTTTGAATGTCCATCATCTTTGCGTTGCATTGTCCCAACGAGCGTGCTACATAGCTGCTGACACTGCCTTTTCTACAATTTTGATCCTCTTGATACTATTGGCGTCGTTTTCGTTCCAGGCTATTCTGTTATAAACTCTCAACATTTTATCTGCAAGGATATCGATGGGGACCATTCCAGCTATAACAAAGGCGGCCAGGTTTTGTTACCAACCTGGAAGTTGCCATACTCTACAGTTTCTCGACTGGTTATCAGGACAGCTTCTGTTTTACGAAGAAATACAACACCACATGGCACCGATTCAACTTCTTTTTCTACAACTGAAGTTGATACTGCCCTATCCTTCATAAAATCTATAACTGCAGCCTGCGCTGATGGAATCTATCCAGAATTTCTGAAACATAGCGGGTCAAAATTAAGAAGGTGACTCGAGCCTACTCCAAAATACTTTCATCTGCAGAGCTTCCTACGTCCTTCAAAAGTTCAAAGATCATCGCGCTCCCCAAGTCCAGCAAACCTGCCCCACAAAGCTACCTCCCAATTTGTTCTTCTAGCATTCGGCCTAAAACCTTGAACGCACGATCCTAAATCGAGTAGGCACTGATATTGAAAAGCAAGCAGGTTTCAGGAAGTGCAGAAGCTGCACCGACCCTAAGTCTTGGCCCTAACAAACTTCATTGAAAAAGGTTTCCATCGAAAAAACAAAGCTTGTGTATGCTTTGTAGACCTAACAGCAGCCTACGACACCGTGCGGAAAAAGGGCATCCTTTTCAAGCTTCTCTAGATCATCCCCTATATAAAAATCTGAAACCTAATATGCGCGATGCTCAGTGACAGGCTATTCAATGTCTTCCTCAACGACAAGCATAGCAAAACTAGAAAGTTTAACTACGGCCTTCCCCAAGGGTCGGTGCTCGCCCCTAAGATTTTCAACATATGTACGTATGTATACACCTGCGACCTACCAGACACTTCCTCCCGGAAATTTAACTACATTGGAGTCCTGGAGTAAGTAGCAACTTCAGACCCCAACTATCTGTCAGTATATTGCAAGAATTGGCGCCTATAACCGAGCGCTACCAAAACTGAGATCAGTTGCTTTCACCTCAATCACAGAGAGGTCCGAACAGAACTGCGAGTGCTGTTTAACGATGTATACCTAAGACACAACTTTACTCTAAAATATCTAGGTATCACCTTAAACCGAACTCTGACATATGGGCCACATCTAACCAAACCTCTCAAAAAGTAAAGATCTCGTTGTTGATCCAAAAACTGGTATCTTGGGGTGCCTCTGCAAACTGCCTGTGCGCATCTGCTCTCTCTTTGGTTTATTCAACTGTAGAATATGGAGCCCCAGTTTGGCTAAACAGTTGCCACACCAACAAGATCGACCCCCAACTTAACACCATCATGAGATTAATATCTGGCACCCTAAGACCAACCTCAATTGAATGGCTCTCCCCATGCTCTGCAAGATAGACCCACCTGACCTAAGAAGGATGAAGGTCCTGATCAAAGAATTCCACAAAATCCGAGGAAATGCGAGAATCCCCCTTTGTGCAGATATTGGAAACACCACCACCCTGAGACTACGATCAAGATAGCCTTCAATAGAACTCGCAAATTAGTTGGAAGCTGAAAACTTTTTGCTGGAAGAAACCAAGTAGTCTTCATGGACTAATTCCGGCAGACAAAGTCCAGTATTCAGAAATAGAAACAGAAAACCTGAATTTGAACTACCGAGGAAAGCGTGATGCAACTTAAACCAGATACGGACTAGGAGATGCGACGGTACCTTAGTCAGATGGCGTCAAACTACTGACTCAACCTAACCATGTAGCGTTGCCGTACAAACACATCATGCTAGACTGCCCAGAGCTGTCATATATGGTTAACCTAGATGACATCAACAGCCTGTCAACAGAAGCTGTCTCTTAGCTGCAATTGTATCCATATGCTAAATAAAAAAATGACATCAACAGTCGATCGCATTTTTCTGAAGTCAAATTAATGTTCTGAAGGAGCTCTTTTTCATCTTTCATCATCCCGGTTGGTCACCTTGTCAACGAGTTCTTCTACCACCAGGATTCATCATATTAGGGAATATAATCCTGTGCACATCTTCTTGTTGCATTTATCTTCACATTTTTTTTGGTACATTTGTAATTATACGAATCTTGTCCTCTGCAGCTCATTCATTCATTAAGTTACTACTTTTTGATTCTGTGCATTGGATGTCCTCATGCATGTCATCAAAATATGTCCCTATAGTGTCTAGGAAGACACAGAGTATTATTTTTTTCACATCAACAAGACTGTGAATTATTTACTCAGTTGGTATAGTGCACTTTTTATAATATATAGAGTGGAGAAAAAAATGTATGCAACCCTTGATGGTGTTCCCTATACCAATATAGTGTGCTCTAAATACAAAGTTCTTAAAGGTCTGTAGGATCGAGAAGTGAAGGAGCACTAGTCATTAGTAGCTATCTTGGGTCGACTGAACCTGTATTGATACAGTAGACTCAGACTTGATTGAACTCTTGTAAGTATAGCACCACTTATGCCTAACATCAAAGTTATGAATACAAGTCGTGGCTTTGTTTTTAATAGAGAGAACGCTTGGCTCCTAGTAGATTTAAAACGCTACTCGAGAAGAGTTCACTGTTTCATTGTAGCGAAATTATTAATTACATAAATGGATATTTAATTCACTATAAATATCAAATCATTAAATATAATTTTAAATCCCAAACTTTGTTCAACAGTTTGCGTAAATTCAATTAATCCATTTGACAAAATCAGCTTTTACTATTTATGCTCGATGTGCAATAATATTTGTCGCCCATTAATTACCAATTATCATTGACTATAAAACTGTCCCATCCGATGATAGATACATTTTTGTCTGGATCGAGAATTTTTAATAATATTTTTACGACATCGCCAGCAATAGATTATGTGGCTTGGTAAAAATGTGCGATTTAAAATTCAACAGCAGCCATTGAACACCTGCGTTTTGATAATTTGCAGACGCACACCCCGACGCTTGCACACCACACCCTAGCCGCCTAACGATGCAAAATTGAAATCACTTTAACATAATTCGCCAATAAAAATTCATAGAATTCAATAGCCGAGTCGAAGAGACCCCGTTTCCGTACCCCATCACAACGACCGACTTGCGAATCCACTGACATTCCTTTGGATTCAACCGCACTTCCCAGATCCAATAACATGATAGCATATCCTTTATGACATCGATTGTCGCCAGTGCGAGGAAATAAAAACACGAGAGAAGGAAATACAGAAAGAGAGAGTGTGGGAGTTTCGTTATTTATAATACTTCCTTGCGGATGTGAGACTGAAAGTGGCGGTGGGGGGGCGATATTAATATACCTTTGCCAAATGTATCGATTTCCATGACAAATATAAATCCGATTTGTGATAAATGATACGTTATTCCTATACCCCTACATACAGTGGAATATCGATGACATCTGTTCTGGGATCTTATGGAAATTCGGTAGCCTTGAACCGTAAATTTGCTTGGCACAATCAAATTGACTTTTGTGACAGGATTTTTGGGTTAACCAAGCGTTTGCTGATGAATACGAATACACTGGGGTAATATGGAAGTCAGAGACTATGAAGTATCAATCAGTTGAAGACAAATGAGTTGTTATACCGTTTGAAGGATTATGAAGTGCTGACATTGGGTATGAAATGGATTGTGTTATTACGAAATTTTATGTAGTAGCAGTAGGAACGTTAGTTAGAAGAAATAAAGAATAAAATACAACAATGACTAATGTCGTCTGTTGGTGGATAATCAATATTAAATTCATAAGCGCATAATATGTGTATCATTATCAGTTATTATGTTTGATGTATTTAAACTATAGGGTCATCCAACAAGGGGGGTGTCATTTGAAATCTCGCGTCATTGTTAAACTGTGAACGTTCAACTATTATTGAGATGATAAGTAAAATCTAGGATGTTATTAAATATGGATCGATACACACTCGCACAGTATGTTGGAATAATGGAAATTCTCGGACAAGTTAATGAAGTGAAATGAAGTCAGTCCGGTAAGGTCAGATGAAAATATCCTGCAGCAGACTACGCAATGCACCGAAATTTTGCCGATTGGGTGGTGGAATGCTCAAGATCATAATTTTTTGCACAAAATCATTCTGCGTGATGAGGCTCATTTCCATGTGTATGGGTAAGTAAACAGGTGACCAAGCGGTAGTGATGCGAATATATGAAAGCACAAGCGTTCCTACGATAGACTCTCTCTATTGTTGCCCTAACCAACTCCTTTAGAAAGTAGTCGTTTACCAGTTCTAGTCAGGTCGAAGTGTTAGTGTTATTCCCATATGAGGTATTTCGACATATTTGAATCACAGGTCTATAGAGATCTTCACTACTGAGCCAGGGTGTTGGAAAGAGTTGGTGGCGGATGAACCCATAAGGGACCAAGGGCAGCGCTCATATCCCCGAAGCGGGTTACTGACTCCGGAGAATCTGGTCCCTTGTCCTAGAGGTGCAAAACCGAACTGGTCCTCCAGGTTAAGGGTTGTGCGTAGAGGTAATTTTCATACCACGAAAAAAAAAACATATAGTTGCGAAGCAACCAATGACCTCGGAAAAGGATGGATCTACTGTTGAAGACCCCAGCAATCGAAATACGGACAACGACCGTCGGTCGACCCTTAACATATCGCGTGCAGTCGAAGAATTAGCAGAGGTCCTAGGCTACTACAAAGCAAACATCACCACCATCTAGGAAGTGCCGGCCAAAATAAGGATGAAAACTACGACCTTTATTACGGTGATTGGTATAGAGAACAGAAGCAGCGCTTATTTGGCAGACAAGTGGCAGACTTAGGCAAAAAGTCTTGAGCTTTCGACACGTAAGCGAACGTTTTACGACAATTCGCATCAAGGCTAATTTCATCAACATGACCTTAATATGCGCTCATGCATCCATCACGTCTGGGAACGAACTTAGGCTTATTGACTTAGGCACACGGTTTCCTCTACCTCTATATCGCCACAGCCTCTGCATATGTATGTCTGAGGTACTGATTCTCATTCTTCTAGATGGACCGCCATTCAGTTGTAGCCTGTGAGAATTCTTATGAGGAGAGTCAGCTGTCCTCTATTTAACGATAAAAGTTTTCTAGTCCTTTTTTTGTCGTATTGACCCCAAAGTTATCTAGAGACATAGCATGAGGAGACTGTACTCCACTTTACGTTGGCCATGTTGTGAAAGTGATTTGGTGATTTTGGATGTGAGAAGACTGATGGGTGTTAGGACCGAGTTAGGTCGTTTGATTCTGATCCTTTTCTTACTAGCTCATCGGCCATTTCATTCCGTGGAAGCCTTTATGTCCCGAAATCCAGCCAGCAGAGCGTGGTGCTGTGTCTGGAGCGATTTGAGTTCCTCTTTGCATCTCTTGACCAGTTTTGACTTGGTTGTGATGGAAGTGATGGCTATGTCTATAGGGTTGTTTCTGTTCAGAGTGGATACGTCCCGGCAGGCCTCAGTTATGCCATATATTTCCGCTTGGAACGTGGAACACATTTGCGTGATTGGAAAATTAGAACGGGCAATTGATTGTGCCTCTGAGAATATTCCTGAACTCTTCGTCCATTTTTGACTCACCCGTGAAAATTAGTATGTCAGAAGATGTGTTCACGTTTGGCCACTTGGTGATGGTCATCCCGGTTTGTCGGAGACGTAGGATGTTTCTTACTTCTTTGGGGAAGAAGTCCAGTTGGCAAAGCCCATTCATGGCTTTAAGGACAGCGGTGGGTGTTGTCCTAATTGCGCTGGTGTTACCCACACACGGTAAATGTTGGATCCTTGTACGGGTGTACAGGTTTGTGGCTTTTGCGGTAGCAGGCCACAAGACCAGACAGCCGTACGTGAGGATAGGTCCATCGATGGCGGTATACATCCAGTAGATGGTAGCTTTTGGTCTCCAATTTTTATCGAAGATTCTGCTGCATGCGTACAAGCAATCGAAGCCTTCTTTGTACATACAGGTATATTGTCTTTCTAATTCAATTTTCGAGCCTTGTCTGATATTAAGAGTTGGGCTCCATTCAGTCTAGGTGACTCGAAGTGTCGGGTATTTTAACTTTATTTATAAAAAAATAGGTTCAGTTTTTCGTTCATTAAGACCAAGTCAGCAGCGTTTGGCCCAGTTGTTGACAGCGTTCAACGCTGTTTCCAATCACTAATAAGACGCCATCATCAGCATAAGCAACGGCCCTAACCCTATTTTGCTCTAATCTTATAATTATTTCGTTGATCACTATGTTCCAGAATAGTGGTGATAAGTCCTCAGTTCGTATGCTTCCGACTTGCATCATTCATGAGTAAGGGCGCAAATCTTCAATGCCATCACAGCCGTTATTGCTGAATTCCCTGAACCAATTTACAAAAGGACTCAAATGATCCGCAAGTAGTTAGATCTACAGCGCCAAGCAGTTTCTTATCGAATTGTTCACGACAGACTGTCTTCAAATTCCTAAGTATTGCAAGGGAAGTGTTGCCAGTGTTAAACACATCAAATGACTTGAAACCACGTCGTGTCCTCAGTTCATCATGGGTCATATCAGTCAAATGATAGATCGCCTGTGAGTATCTTGACTTTGCGAGGTTTTTTGAAAATGTACTATATACTTACGGAACTCATGACCAATCTCAATCGCCAGCGAACACCCTGTTTCCTGACATGTGACAGGTAATTGAACTCTTGAAAACTGAATTTTTTAAATTCTTATTTAACCATTTTTAAAAGCGTTTTTAGTAATTTCAGTGTGAAGCTCTTCACATAGAAAGGATTCGCTAGATATCAGCTCTATCTATAGAAGAAAGATAAAAGACAAACCAACTTGTTACCTTGAAAATGTTACCATTTTACTACTCTTATACATCGCAAGATAATAGTACTGTACAAGTAAGTAATCAGAGTCATTTGACAACCAAACTGGGGTACTACAAGGTTGTATACCCTCACCTCTGCTGTTCTTAGGGGAAAGTTAACAACGATTAGCATTATCAGAACTAAGGTTGGAGAATGATGCATTTACAACCACTGGTCCGAGATACGTCGATAAGAAAACTGTAAGCATTACGAACTACAACGTACAGCCTAACATAGCTGTTTCAAACATAATGTTGGAAGCAGAACAAGGTCAAATGACGAAGAAAATTTGAGGTTTTTAAGAATAAAAATAAGGCTTAAAATTTAGAAAGTTTTTGGGTGCTGTCAAAATTTCAGAAAAAATAGAACCAAAAAATGTTACGTATACGCCATACGTCCGCTCGAAGACTTTTGGAATAAAACTTGCATTAAATTTAAATTCCATAAATTAATGAAAAATCAATTTAATACTCCAATTATATCGAATGTAGTGAATCAACAATTATTTTCGCCTTAATGTGTAAATTTCAATACATTTTCATCAATTCGCCAAAAACAAGAATCCCCTGGCTAATACACTCAATAAAGACCAGAGTTAATCTACGATTCTTATAGACCAATCGAACTACACCACAATAATGAGTGTCCACACTGCGATTCACGGCTTCCAGAATCAAATGTCACATCGGACTCGAAACAAATCGAAATATCGGCGATAACTATATCACTCGGTCCATCCGACCCGGCCGGCGGCGGCGGCTGATTTAACAACGTTAAATCAAGCGAACCGAACCTACATCCACAATTTCGGGAAATTTTTCCTTCACGGCCCATTAAATCTGCCAGACGATGTAATTTTGGTTCCGCTGGTGGCTGGCATGAAGAGAACGCGAGGAAATCTCGGTCATAGGATGGAAATTGACATCGTGGGATACCATTTGAGCCCTACAGGGGAGATAAGTCTGTTATGAAATTTCACAGAAACCCAACGCTTGTGCTTTTTTTTTTTTTGGTTTTTTTTTTTTTTGGGTCCTAATCCGGGACATATATGCATTTATCTGGGGCATCACTTTGACAGAGGCCTGCGGGAACCATGCGGTGCATATGGATGTAGACATCAGGCTATGGAAATGTCGTAAAGCTTAGTGACGCGATATGGGAGGATAGTGGAAGAGGGCCTCTTTTAATGCTGTATTAAATTGCAAAACAGATGAAATAGAGACATGCTATAAACTGTGAAGTGGACCGTTTTTATGGTGGGATAGTTGTCCTTTTTATTGGATGATAACCAGCGGTGGGTTTGGGGGAATCCTTTCTTTGTGGGAAGGTGAATGAGGGTTTGTCTTTATCATTGGGTGCAGCATCATTCACAGGGTGAGCTTTAAATCTACAACATGAGAGATGAAGGTAAAGGCGTACATATGCATGTATATTCAAAGGAATGTACATACCGAATCGATTGTTTTTTTAAGCTTAGAGACTCTATCAATAAAGCATTCCTTACCAATGGTCCGGAATAGTCGCAGATCTCTTACCTACTGACATATTGTGCAATGATAGACCTCAGACTTTTGAAGTTGAATGAATGTTCCATCAATATTAAGGCTAAGACCATGCTTTCTAATTGAAGGTCTGAATCCTTCATTGTAGTTGCATATCTTTCGTCTTTTTGTCCGACATGGTTTTGCTTTGCTTAATCCTGTAATGTTCAATTCTGTCTTTCTGATATTTTGTGATCTTTCAGTCCCAGAGCCAAAGACTATCCTCATATTCTAGAAAACAATCTTAGACCAGACATGTTGAAGTTGTTAACAAGAGATCAGTCACTATTCCTATTTTGAAGGCAAGAAAATTTCGATTGCTAACTGACTTTACGTAGTCTACTATTCTCAAGACTCTTTAATAATAATTTCTTACATGTGTAGGGACTTACGCATGCAGTTTCCATAGAGGTTGCCCGACAGTAGGTAAAGCAGATACTTGAGCATGATCTTGATTGTTACATTACTGATTTGAAGTATATTTTGAGCTGTCAGTAATTTTTCAATACAGCACAAAGAAGGTTTGATGGATTCATTACTTTCGCCAACCCCAATCTCCAAATCGGCCTTAAAAAGAAATGCTGTGTTAAACTCATCGATCATCATCGGGTCTACTCTTGGGCTAGAAACATTAGTTTCCCCACAGTGTGTCCTTTACCGAAGCATGACTCTGAAAATCGTTATGCTCGACTTAACGTAATTTTTTAGTTCCACTAAAATACCGTCTCTGACTTTCTATACAGGATTCGTTAGATGGCTTTATATGAAGTTTCATCAAATGAATTATCTGTAGCAGCGCTGTATAAGAATGCAATCATTGTGGAATGCATTTCTCGAAGTCATACGAAGATATTCAAGAGGATTTGTTTCAAATCAATATCTTCAATAATGATTTTAACTTAAAAAAAAAATATACTACCATTCAGTTTGAAGTCATGATTGGAGCAATCATTTTCAGCGATCCAAAGTATTGAATTCAAAATGAATGCAATTTTTTTTATTCGGCCTTGTAGGTAACTGCCAGTTGTTTGGCTTTCTTATAGAACTGCCGGATCTTCTGCCTGTCGGGCGACTCTTCAATTTCCTTGAGCTGGGAGGCTGCGTTTGCACTCTTCTTTCAATGAAGGATTTTCTTCTCCTCTCTTCTTTCGACTCACCTTAAGATTTGCATCTTCTGTCACCTCTTTCCACTATTGGTATCCAAAGGTGAATTCGGTTACATCCTTGATGATGTTGCGATTCTGGTGAATACGCAGTCTAGAGTCTCTCAATCAGCTGCTCTTTGTAGTCTCTGGCTATTTCAGTCATGCTAAAGCATCCAAGTCTCTTCTTTTTAGCGACTCGCAGCTTCTTCTCATTAGATAGTCGAACTTTGAACTTGACTGCGATGAACAAACGATCAGAGTTGACGTTCTTTGCTCTAAATGTGTGGATATTCAGTAAACTTGATGCGTTCCTCGTATCTATTAGCACGTGGTTTATTTGATTGGAGGTTCGACTATGCTGTGTAGGTTCTTAGATACGGTTGCTAGCTGGTGCTAAGTCTATTAGTCGGAAGCCGTTGTGTATTGTTGTCCATAGAATTAGTATAGCAGAGGTCATATAATTCTTTCCTTCCATGATAGGTTTTCAGTCTCATTGATAGAGGCGAGTGGATATATTAGGGTGATGTTGCAGAACGTGACTCTGATGCGGATTTTAGCCAGGCGATCGCTTATCGGCTTAAAGTGACCATACCCGATTTCCCAAAGCCGATTCCCTATCCTAACACGTGCAGCATTTTGTCTAGATCTAGATACCTAAATCTTTATATCGTACCTCTTGGAACTAGGTTATATCCATCGTGTATCGGGTGAGTACAGATTCAATTTTTGGAGTTGGATCTGAAGTGTGCAATGTGCATATAATCCTGATGCGCACTTGCAGGTCATAGAACGTGGACGCTTCCGAGACTAGAGAAGTTCTGATCCGAGAAAGTAAACATTTTTTATCGTCCATCCACGTCTGATACGCTTGAGGGCCATAAGGATCTGATCTTTTCTCTTGTGCATAGACAGCTGCTATTATTTCCGTTTAGAGATCTTTACGCATTGAATTAATGAAATTCTAGTATAGTGTATTTCTAAGAAAAAAAGTAGATTTTGTCCCTAGTCCTGACCTCTGTTTGGATTTTTTTTTTGAGTAAGTATTACCTTGTAGCATTACCAACCTCGTGTGGATCTCTTAACAAGTACGCTATCAGATGCGATGTATCATCGTCCTAAGTTCCAGGTACCAGGGACAACCACCTATACCTACCCACCCAATCCATACATTTACATTTCTACATAATACATATACATAGACTTTGCATGCAGTCTAGTGACATTGCTAATTTGTAGTGCTTTAAAGAACTGCTTCAGTATGACATCACCAAGTACCATAGTCGTAATTAAATTTATGGCAAATCGAAGTATCCTTATATCCCTCCATCTGTGACACAACACTCTGCTGTTTGCTTTCACACCAACTTTCTAAAGCCACCGAATAACCTCATTTACTTCCTACCAGCACAAACCAAAACAACAGAGAAAAGTTAATCATCACGTAGGACGCGTTTCCTCGCTGTATAGGTACATATGTTTGCACCCGGATTTTTCATGTCGTCGTACATTCAAAAGAGAATCCTTTGAAATACCACTCCCGCTGTGCTCCTCCAACGTCGAACCGCGCACTATCATAACATCGGTTTACATGACACGATACGCGATTAAAATGTTATTCATGTTGACGTCTCTCGTAATTACTGCAGCAAACACTGTAAGCGGAGGCATCCAGGCAGGGGTGGGTGGGCAAGTGCAATTGGCTAAGTGCACTGAATGGAGGCGGAAAGAAGGATTTAACAATTTTTCTTTTCGCTTAATTGCTGGGTCATTGAGCTTATGTTGTACTTAATCGTGTGCTGCTCCTCCCTGTCTTGTTGAGTCCGCAAAATTAATTGGAATCAAATCTACTTGGAATGCATTACGTATGCCCACTTGAGTGAATTCCATTATCGAAACTGATCGATTCCGTAATTCCCCTTTTATTGCACTAAAATTCCACTGAAGTTCCAAAGTCGCCTGCACCGAATCTAATGGTCGTTTGTGAATTTATATATTTTGGCATATGTCTCAGTGTGTGTACTATGTGTATGGGTGTATACAATCGTAATTGTGCAACAACTTTTAAGTGGTCCATTTGGCAAAGTTTTTCAACCGAAACTGCTGCTATAATATGAGCTGGGTCCGATGTATTCCGCTCCTCGAGTTGACTGTGTTATGGTTTTGTATGACTACAGGACTACAACGATGACGAAGGCAACTCAACTACCAGCGAAGACCACAAACAAGTTCCACATAGCTTTTGTTGGTGGTGGACTGAATAGTCCCGGTGTCTCTACCCAAAACTCTAGTTCTCGAATTTGTAGTAATAACAGTGGAATAGGGAACGACACACGTAAAGGACACCATGCAGTTATACGGGGCTGGTTGGTTGGTTGGTTGGCATTCGAAGGAGCCCTTCGGGAGTACGTACATATAATGAAAGTTTGAAATCCAAACTATGTGGTTGAAAAAAGGGATGGCAGTGCATTATTGGGGTGGAGATGGGTCCTTGCACTACTGCTCCTCATGCCAACCAAATAAATGGATAAGTTTACTTTCATAAATCCTTGTCGAACAGATGTCTACATTGGAACCGGTCGCTCTTAGTCTCTTCGTTGTTTTTTTTTTTGGTCTTCTTCTTGCTGCTTTTAGTCCTGTCTTCTGAATTTTCAGCTTTTGTTTGGTCCCAGATGTAATAATAAAATGGATTCCATGTCATGGTGCATTATGCTTGTAATGTTGCACAGCACAGAGACAAAGAGGGATAACAAATAGGAATAAAGTTATAAGTAGACAGTGACCGACATAAACTACAAATGGAGATCCTCAATGATATGCTATTGTCTTTGGGATTTATAAAAAGTGCAAGTGGCTGCTTTGAGGGCAAATTAATGGTTATAGCAATTGAAAACTTTGAAGATTGTCTTATTTGTGTAGAGGGTCCGGGTGGTACTTATGTAAATTAAGGGAAACCAATCGCAAGGACATTTTGATGTATGCATATCGGTTTGTCAATTTATCATATTGGAATTGGCTAACATGTATCTTTACAAAAACTGTGATAAGTGCAGTCTTTTCGAAATCTTTTGGAAGTCAAAATATATGTGAGCTGTACCTAAATTTACTAAACTGCTATAATGTAGATATCACCGCCATCCAGGAAGTGCAATAGGATGAGCCGGGCAAGAGAAGGATGAAAAACTGTGACGTATACTATGGTGATTGCTATCTGGAAGTGGATACGCCATACGCGGCAGACTTAAACAACAAGTTTTGAACTCTCGACACATGAGAGAGCGTCTTACGATAATCAGCCCCAAGGCGGAATTCGCCTACATCTGCCTACTATGCACTCATACGCACAGAGGAGAAGGACGACACCACCAAAGAATGTTTCAACGTGCTCCTCGACAAAACATATGAGAAATGTCCTAAGTATGACTTTAACATCGTATTTGGCGATTTTAACGCCAGGATAGGAAAGGAGGACATCTTTGATAGGACAGTTGGTAAGCAGAGCCTACACGACACCGTGGACATGGCAAAAGACTTAGGCTTATTGACTTTGAGGCGGGGTGTAAGATCACTGTAGCAAGCACACGGTTTTCTCATCTCAATATTCACAGGGCACAAATTGACAGCATTGCGATCGACGCAAAGCATGCCTCCAGTATTTTGTATTTTGGATCCGATCCTTCCGAGCAGTCAACATCGACTCGATTCACTACATGTAGAGCAATTGGACATCAGTGCTCCGGCCCGCAGAGTCTTCGAATCAAACCCGAAGAAACAACACAGTAGAGCAAGATCTCACCTTAGGTGGAGCGCACAAGCAGAAGGGGGCCTCAATTGACTTGGAGGAGGCAACTGGAAGCTGTTAGCTATGGACCGGGCTAATTGGAGAGGCTTGTTGGTTGAGGCTTGTTGGTTGAAGCCCAGGTTCACCCGATGAGATCGCCGTATAAAACCGGCATATTACCTAAGGCTAAAAAACTCATTTTGTTCCTTACTGAATGCATGCACGTTCCTGCATGTTTAGGTTCCAATATAAATTCTTATCTTCGATTAAAGCCAGATACTTAGCGTGGTCAGCGAATTGCAAGACTGTGTCATTAAATTTTAGCATGTATTTCCTTGTAAATATCACTATCATAGTGTCCACAGAGACTATAACTCAACAACCTTCAATTCCAGGATGGTAAGTATCTTCTTCGCTACTAGTAGTTGTAAAGTGGAGATATTACTCCACCTGCGAGGTTCCTTTGTACACAGACCTACTTATGAAGCAAATTCCTCTCTAGTCAGCATTTGTTCAATCATCAGCAGAGTTTTGAATGAAACCTCCTTCTATATGTTTCACAATTGCTAATCCATCCCATCTAAAAAAAAAACAAAATATACTGAAGGATAATCAATAACTCGAAACGACCCTTTTCACTGAGACAACAACAGCTCGAGGTTAAACTTCCAAAGTTGTCCTTCACTACTTCTGCATACATCTCAATTTATTCCTCTTCTCTGTTTTTTTTTTTTTTTTTGCAATACACTCCCAATGGAATGACAAATAAATGGTTTCGGTGATCATTGATTTCTTCATCGAAAACCAACCACCAACCAAACAGAGTCAGCCACATATCATCAGCTCACGTTCATGATTAAAACATTGCCGTGAGTATGTGTCTCTGGTTGAGCCTTTTCAGCGAAAGCCTTCACAGTAAAATATAACAAAACCGGCACGTTTTTTTCGTACTCCTTTGTGTCCGTGAAAAAAAAAAAAGATTCAACGCTTTTCATTACTCCTCCCATCAGCAGATGAAAACCTTTCTATATTCCATCCTTTGGCTATATTTCAGTTCAATGTATCTTAACAGGAATTTGTGGAATAAAAGTGGAACTCAAAACGGATACAGGATTACCTCAGGGAGTCGAATTAAAATAATTCCATCGATTCTGCTAAATCCCAAGCTCCCACAACAGGTGTCCTTTATTTGGCCTTACAATGCATGACCTGAATCGACTTTCTTACTTCAAGTTTCGTGCGGGAAAGAAGTAAAAAATTAATTTTTATAGTCGCACTCACCGACCAGTTGTTTTTAATTAAATAGAATTTAAAATCTCATTTTTAACTTAGTGGAATTAAAAAGGAACTTTTATGTACATTCCCGCCCATCCTTAAGGAATGACATCCAACAACTAGAGCATGTGCATTTAACAAATGAATTGAACGTGCAGTTGGAATGTGGAATGAGTGTTTTCATTTAATTTAGACCTTTGAGCTTAATTTCAGACATATCTTAAGTGTTTTCCAATAGTATCCTTAAAAAAAACACATACACACACACACACATAGACAAAGTATGCATAAATCTGCCTGTCTGTCATACCACAGAAATAAATCCTCATTAAGAATGTTATCAATGTGAATTCTTCAACACTTTTACCTTTTCTTCATGAAAGAAGGACGAGAACGAAATCTTAAGGATTTCGAAAATTTATCTCGAGGCACACCACACCACAGAGCTTAGCTGCTTAAGAAACTATTAAAATTTCCAAGGAAACACATTCAACAACGCAAAAAGGCAGAGTTAGTATGCCTCCGAAAGGGGGCGATGTGCGTGTATATATTGTAATCTCATGATAGCTAGGAGTGGAAATTAAAAGAGGATCTGTTTTAATGACGCAAGGAGACGCTGCAAGACATCGAGTTTGGGAGAGTTTTACGAGCAACACTCCCTAGTTGGAGGGAAATGATTAAAATTTGTGTGCTATTCCGTTAATGCCATCAAAGTTAAACGTTTTAGAGGTTTATAGGGAGTTACATAACGAAATTGCCTATAAGGCGTACTTACAAAAGGTGAATGTTGGCTTTGTTAAAACATGTTGGTTGCTATTAAAGTTAAGTAATACATTTAACATTTAAAAGGAATTTAACTGCCACAAGGATTTGCAAAATAATTATGAAGGATGGTTTGTCAAAATGAATTCGACGGGATGGGGAGGTCAAGAACGTGGAATGTCTTATAGTCTTGTAAGGAGTTATGAGTTTGGAGACTTAAAACAAAGAATATGTTTGCCTCTTGGTAATGTGTATGATTAATTAAAGGGTGTCACAAGAAAAGCGCCTAGTTTGAATTGTTTACATTTTTATATTTAACGCTGGTACTTTTGAACCAGTGACAGTTGTTATTTGTCAGTCTATACAAAGGAGCAACTCACTATTAGATGTTTCAATCTGGTGATTTGATGCCTAGTCAGGCAGCCATTGCACCTATCGTGTAGAATCCAGTTAGTATGCTGATTTCTTTTTTGACGAAAGGTTTTTATTGAGTGATTAACAAAGAAACTCCAGCCCCGGTTCCTATGTCCATTTTTGACCCATCAGTGTAGAGCTGGAAGTCCTGTACAGTATTCCAACTATTTCAACGATGCGCTGTATTCCCATTCCTGTCTATCGGTAAAACTTATGGAGTATTTCTTGTGAAAGCCTATGTAAGGTACGACATAATCAGTTGTTCTGTCGAGATCAATTTATCTATATCTTTATAGATCTGTATAGATCCGTGTCCATATTCTTGAATGTCTAAGACGAATCACGCTTTTTGTAGAAGGTCGAATTTTTCTATTTTCCTCCTTTTAGTGAACAGAACTAGTTCGGTTTTATTTGGGTCCAACCTTTTGCAAGCAAATTTATGTCTGATGGCGTCCCTTGTCAATTTACGGTTGCACAGAAAAAATTATTAAAAACATAAGACTGCATAGTTCTCCATGACATTGTCAATTTCTCGTGTGAAAGTGAAAACTCAATCTCGATCCAACACGAACTCCATTATACTTTACGAATGCATAGGAATGACGCCCTCTTCTTCTAGGGCAATCTTAACGAATGGAACTCTATACTTTGTGTACGTGAGTACATAATTAAACATCCTCTTTTATTTAGGACATTTAGACTGAATTAAAACCCCAATTTATTTTATAGAGGGTCAACTACATTATTAAAATCTCAACCACTGAAACTACTACCACTTGCATTCTAATGACATGACATTAACATCTCTACTATGAAATGACTTCCAATCCTTCAAATAATGGCTAAAATAATCATTTAAGGACTTTACAAACAATCCTCAAAATTAATTAGCTTAATTTCCACACAAAAGTCAAATATCAAACTTTTCCTTTTATCACATGTGAATTTGAATCCTTCAGCACCGTTCTATACACATGTGTGTGTGTGGCTGGGATACAGCAAGCATTAGTTACACTTCCAAAGAGTTGAATGCAAACACTCTTCGGCATAATATGAGCAGAGGTTTCGTTTCCACTTTGCAGTTCAAATGTTCAGTTTAGGACGAACCGGAAGTGCAATTGAATGGTTTTTTTTTTTTTTATTTAATTTTTTGTTTTATTTTATTTTAATTTTCGAATGCCTCTTGACCAACGTCACAGACAGGACTCTGCTGTAGAGTATGTTTGCTCATGTGGCTTTAGTTTTCAACTACGAAATGCCCTTGAGTTGTCTGTGTAGTTTTATTTGGAATTTTCAAGTACCACACAGGCTAACAGAATTCAAAATATATATTTTCAGTGTTTGTTCAGCGCGAAAGCAATGAATTTGGAAATATGTAAGCGTACAATTGGGAAGGACTGTGTAACAAATTTTGGTGTATTTTCGAGAGCAAATATTCGCATGGCATGGCACCGGGTAGTTACATACACATCTGCATAGTAATGGGTAAAGTTGTCGATACATATTTTATTATTGATGACTTGAATGTGCCTATATAGGTTAGGTTAGGTAGATGGGTGCCTTGTGACAGTGTCACTGAACACTTAGACCACAGTTCGGGTCCATTGTGCCCAATCATTTAACCCCGGAAACCTATAAAGTCCGCTATTGGAACCACCCAGATAATGATATGAATCTCAGGAGGTCCGTCAGCTCTACGTTACCCAAGTCCTCCAAATCCGAGAAGAAGTAACTACCAAGAGTACTCATTCTTCTGACCGATAGGCCAGGACATTCGCACAGCAGGTGATGAAGTGACTCAATTTCTTCTTCGTCAATGCAGCTTCTACAGAAGTCATTATGTAGTACACCGAGTCGCTCCGCGTGGACACCACAACCCGTATTTTATAACGACTCAGTTTCATCAGAGAAGTTGATCTCTTCTTGCTGATACCCGGCCATAGGGTCCTGGCTGTTGCGCATGTTTCCAGATGAACCCAGCGAGTATTTGCTCGACCGATGGCTTCATCCTCAATTTTCTTTTGTAAAGAACTGATTGGGGTTACTACAAAAGGGAGAGCCCGCGATAGGTGCAGCGCCGACCCTTTCCTAGCAAGTTCGTCAGCCCTTTCGTTTCCTACGATATCCGTATGCCCTCGCACCCAGCAGATGGTCACCGCATTAGTTCTAGATATCTCATTCAAGACTGATTTGCAGATCTTCACAAGCCTTGATTATAGCGGAGTCCAGAGCCTTAACGGCTGCCTGGCTGTCTACATACACAGTAATCGTTCTGCCAACGATATTGCTCTCGTTTATAATCTTAGCAGCCTGTATGATCGCTGTGACTTCTGCCTGAAAGACGCTGCAATCATCATTTATTCTAAAGGAGTTGTTTATTCCTAGGGCCTCGCAATAGACTCCGGCTCCCGTGCCAACGTCCATCTTAGAACCGTCGGTATAAAACGCCAACTCCTTTTTCTTCATGGTTCTTCGGCGCTTCTAGTACATTCTGTCAGGAATTCTTACAGCGAATTTCCTTTCAAATGCTAGCGTGGGGGTCATGTGATCAGTTTCTGACTGTTTGCTGGTAGATCCCCATCGGGACAAAATTGAGGCATGGCCGTACAGGCTCGATGACCACATTCGGCCTTCTCTCAGGCTTACAGCGGTTTTAGCCGCCAGACTGCCACAGTACATGTCAAGCGGAATGCAACTGAGCATGGTTTCCATTGCCGCTGTTGGTGTTGTCATCATTGATCCCATGACTCCAATGCACTCTGCCCTCTGGATTTTGGTGAGGTTAGAAAGTTGGTATTGCTTCTCCAGTACCGTCCACCATACCAGTGAACCATATGTAAGAATGGGTCTTACGACCGCCGTGTATATCCAGTGCACCACAGCTGGTCTAAAACCCCACGTGTTACTGAATGCCTTTTTGCAAGAGTAGAAAGCTACGCTTGCTTTCCTGACGCGTTCAGCAGTGTTATCCTTCCAATTTAGTTTGGAATCTAGAATTACACCCAGGTATCGGGCTGAACCTGATATACTTAGGTCAGTACCACTGATGCTTGGGGGTCTGAAGGCAGGAATTGATCTCTTCCTAGTGAAGAGAACTACGTCCGCCTTTGAAGGGTACACTCCTAGCCCTTTGCTGCTAACCCAATTCTCCACTAGTTGTAGTGCGAGATTGAGTCTTTCGCTAAGGACTGAAGGGAATTTCCCCAAGACCAGGATAAATGTGCCTATATACTATGAATTGTATTATTTTACTTTTCGAAAGCATTTAGTCAAACAGGGTTTTCAAAATCAGTGGACGATTTTCGAAAACTAAGTTAAACAAATTTGATATACATATCTATATGTATTAATAATAAAAGGACACTATTTTAAAAATTTATAGCTACTACAAGAATTCATCTTTATATAATCAGATGAGTGGATTCAAAGTCTTTCACAATTTTGACAAACGATACGAAGAGTCGACCCATTTTTACACTGATGCACGACATATTTAAAAATAAATATTGGGATGGGTGGAGGTATGTTCAATGATAGGCTTTTCTTCCAGAAAAGTTCCCTTAGGTCTACATTACTTGCGAACTATAAGTATAAAAGTTCATATAGTATAAGTATAAATGGTTACTTTGTATAATTTGGCTTTCTTTGGGACAGCCAGAAAGTTGAATACCCTTGCTCCACATAGATTTTAAGATTTAAGACCTTGTAGGTAAACCAGCTTCTTGTAGTTTTCTCGTAGAGGCCAATATAAATTATCCATCATTAATACTGCAGTGTCGTCTGCAAACGCAGCGAATTTTGTATTTATTACAGTATGTAGGCATCTAGTTAATAATAAGTAAAGAATTGGCCCCAAAACACTGCCTTGAGGTACTCCTGCACCTATTTTTTTTCTTTTATATTTAACACGAAAATGGCATTCATTTAAACATGACTGAAATATTTGATTAAACTGCATTGACATGACTTCGACACAAATGAAAAACATTGAACAACATTCAAATATCTCAAAACATTGGAAAAACATTTTTGAAACGTTTCGGAAAAATTTCAGAAACGTTTCCGAAACATTTAGGAAATGTTTTGAAAACTATAAAAAATGTTTTCCGAATGTTTTCAAAATGTTTGTTTGGTGTGGACAAGCCTTAAGAGACGCATATACACTCAAAGATACAAGTTAGACCGTAACACAAGTTATGTCCATTTCCATTTTACTAGTTTACGTGTCAAAATTCTCACCTATTTCAGGTGTAGTATTGAAAAGTATGTACCTCCAAATAGTTGTACATTGTTTGACTATCTTAAATAATGTAACAGCATACATCACTGGTCGACATGACGACCGGTTGCAGCCAAACTATTTATCTGCCCGAAATATTAGCATCTTCACTGAAAGTTAAGCAACAATGAATTCCCTAAAATCGTACTCTTTCACCATAAAGGCCACTTTTAACTGTCGTTTTGTCTTTCACGGATATGACTTAGCAGTTTAATTTTCACCTACGTACTAGGTCATTGAGACCGAGCTCACCACAAAGGATGTTACTCTAGGGCATCTGCGAAAAAGTCAAGCCCTGACTACATGTTAAGCTCTGCTAAAACTGGACAGTATTAGCAGCACTAACCATCGATCGGAAATTAGCTTGACGTGTCATGATAAATATGGCATGAATGATGACAGATCAGCTACATAATCGGTATGATAGACCAACATGCTAGATGGTTGGGCGTCATTTCAAATAACTTCTGCAAGAGATGTATGGACGAAGAGGTTAAAGAAAGTATTCTCCAGCCCCCATGGAACTATTCGGCAACGTTCCTAATCATTCTTCTCTTCATCGACCTAGGCAAACTGGCGTTTTTACTCATCATGAGCATCATTTTAATCGTTCGCGAGAGGTAAGGCCATGAAAGAAATTTTAGGTGTTGTCTGGGGATTGAACCTGAAAATCCTCGCTCCATAGTCAAATGCACTATCCACTTGAGCCCCCACAGTCTCCCAGACTTATTAGAGAAAAATGGCCTCTTGTAGTCTAAACTTTTTCTAGCTGCTTTATACTTTTTTGTATTCCAACAAAAAAAAGATGAGCAATTCTCGATTTTACCTTTGTTCTAAGCGACAACTCTATTCTGTTCAACAAATTTGTAGACTGGTGATGACGACTTTTTAGCAAAACAAAGCTATATGATCCATGAAATTACTCTCTCTGACAAGACCAATCCTTAGACCCTTTACATGACTACAGTCTGATCCTATCTGGGTGAAATTTCTTTCGCTAAGTCCTTTGTTCAAAATACGGTCTCTGTGGGATTCTTTGGAACACACCCTGTGTATTGTCTTGTGTCCCAAGACTATCTCTAGCCGTGCTTTACAACAAGTGTTCATTGAACACGCAAGCCAGTCTTTGAACTTTTTCGATAACTTTTCATAGAGTGCCTTATCTTATCCCTCCAATCCAGGTACTGTATGGTAGCAATACAACAGCGGTGTTATCGGGACTTATGCTGAGTGTGAATTTTTAAGCAGAGAGTCTGTCATTCAACGCTGTTCTAAATATATAAAAGCCATGGAAATGATATTAAGAACAAGGCAGGCAGTATCTTAAGTGAATTAGTCTGGTGCCATTAATATTTAAAATCCTTAAAAAAATCTCGATTCTCCAGAGTAACGACTCAGTAGATCCTTGTCATAAAATATCTGAGATGGCTGCAAATCTATTCAAGAAGCATTTTTAATGTCAGTGACTGACTCAGTACTGACACCCGGCTGATTACAATAGCCTTTAGCAAGGTCATATCTTGCAAACTATTTTGTCGTATCATTAAGCCCATACTGAGCTGAGTATTTGAAGGTAGGACTGTTAAGAAACCTTCTTAAAGGACTATGCTCCCCACTGTGCATGAAAATCTAGGTCGAAACAAATACGAGTATATTGGACATTTCTAAAGTGAACACCGGATGTAGGATTATGGTCGGTATCATCGGTTCCCGGAAGTAACCGTAGCTAGTTCTGCTGACTAGAGAACATAAGATCGAGGGGATCAAGGTTAGAAACAGGACTATACTCAAAAGGTATTAAAAGAGGGCTTTCGCAGTGATCCATCGTGCTTCGACCACATCAACACCTTACGTATCATTTTCGAGCAATTAGCCGAGTTCAGGTCACCCCTTTAACACGTGTTTGCGGATTTTGAGAAGGCCTTTGCCCAAGTAAATCGTGGATGGATATTCAGATCCGTTCTCAATAGAAGAATGTCCCAAAAATAGTTTCCATTATAAAGAAGTCCTACAATTGCGCAAGGTAGTTCGTTCTGCACAATGGACAGCTTTCCGATTTTTTCGAAGTGTAATAGGGAGTTAAATAAGGACAATCCATCTCAAATCCTCCTGCTACTGGTAGTCGACAATGTACTGAATAACATCTAAGATGGCTTTCAATGAAAACCGTTTGAAAGGGTAAGTCATTTGGACTATCCCGATATGTCTCAGCTGGATAGACAAGATGTTTCATTCACCGCAAATAAATGGTCAGACGATTGGTGTAAAGATCAGAGTGTTGTTCTAAAGCATGTGCCAATTGTGAAGTTCGAGCAATTTAACAAAATGTGAAATTTTTCATCATCTAATGGTGGAACGGACCTTCACAATAGAAGCATTATAAATAAAGGAGACGCTGCCTTTCGTATCCTGTTTTCAGTCAAATCTTCTGTGAAACTGAGAAGTATCGGCAAGCATTACGAGAAATTTACAGGCTTTCATTAATCGCTATCTGCGTTACATCCTGGAGACTAATTAGCCTCAAAAGCTGTTAGATGTCGAGATGAGTGCGCGCCAGGTTGAAAGACAAAAACAGCGTTCAGGTAAACAGTCTCAGTAGAAGCAGCGACCCACAGAAAACATAGCCACAGCTGAAATAGATACAGATCAAGAAAGATGAAAGCGATTTGGTTCCACCATTTGCAAAGCCCGTACCAGTACAGTACTCCAGTACTTAGACCTATTCATATCATCGTAGTATCACCGGTTCAAAACCAACATGATACAATAATATCGTCAACAAATACCTACGACCTTTCGACATACTCCTACACTCATATACTTCAACAAATCAAACATCCTCTGACAGACATAAAACAACTTTTGGCATCTATTAGATTTCATAACTACTTTCAAAAGTTGCATAATATTGCATAAGACAAGAACACGAAACAGGAATCAGTTTCTAGAATCCCTAAAGCCGTCCTAAACATGTGCTCATTAGAAGGCATATCTACTTACTTGAAGTATATTAATCTCATCCTCTTGTCAGCTACTGCCAAACATTGAGTAATAATCGTATAATCCTCTTAACCATCATTTTCAACTGCACAATTAAATGCTAAGATTGCTTTTGCCTGCGTTATGTCGCGTGCATGTAAAACAGGTGTGTGTAAGTTTATCTTCTAATTTCAACAGCACCCAGAGCTAAGAAGATAACGTCGCGTATGTATATATGTACATTCTGTCAATTCGTCGACTTACGTGAGATTTATCTTTGAGTTATTTCCTCGCGCTGTGTATAATTTGTGGTTTCATCATTCGACAGTCGTTTCATGTTGACGCGCGAGGTAAAGGGATTTCTAAGAAGTTTAGCATAATTTTGAAATTTCCTTGAGGATGAAATGCCAAACGACTGTCAAAAATCATCGTAATGATAAGCGGATAGGATCTGTTGGAAAAGGCGGATGAAGGCGTTTTTATCCACTGTACTGTTGAGTGGGATATTTGGTTTGAGATACATGATTGTACGACAGGTTGTTGTAATGGTTTTATGAATAACAGAGATTTGCTTTTGAAAAAGTACATCTACCATACCAATTATGTATCTAATTTTAAGTTGTATTGAGTAAAGCGGTTCATATTACTCTAGGTTTAGGTTTAGGTTAGAGTGGGTGTCTGCACAAGTGTGACCATTTGGCTACCCGGGACTAATTAAACAAAACCGGAGCGAAGAAGGCTCGTTAGGCCCCAAGGTTGTCAAAGAAGAGAGCTCCTAGATGGAATAGTCATTTTTGGATCAGAACTGGGCACATATACATGTACATATGAGGTGGAGAATAGTTTCTTCTTTCTCCTCATACCAATAGCTTCTGCAGAAGTCATGTCAGAAGATACCTAGCCTTTTGGCATGTTGGCCTATCACGCAGTGTCCAGTAAGAATACCTATAACGTGGCTGATCTGTGGTCGCAGGACCAACTCATCATTACGTTTCAGATCATTCCTAGGCTAGAGCTGTCTCGACATGTTACAAGTAGGTTTTGGTAAAAGCTTCCAACTTTAGTTAGAGTTTACTAGTAACGAGGGACATACCTATGCTCTACCATTTCAGCAGGTCGTACTCTGTCTGGCGAGCTCGTTAGGCTTGAAATTTCCTGTAATCTCTATGTAAATGTTGAACTGTTCAATCATCTCCAGAAGAGACAAATCGCAGTTTAAAGCGGCCTTTGAAGTGATGAATCACGATGCCAGGGATTTAATTGCCGCTTGAGTGTCAGTGAAAATGTTAATATCCTTAACAAATATTGCATTACATTTCAGCCAAGACAAGGCTTCCTTGATCGGCCATGATTTCCGCTTGAAAATGCTAGAATGATTTAGGTTGCGGAAAGCAATGACACCAAAACCGACCCCCTCGTCAGTCTAGAAGCCGACCGTGCCGAAGTGAACTAAACTGTCCTCAGGAGAGGCAGTAGTTCAATGCGTCTGTGGGGTACAGTCGATATCTTCTACGGTTATATTGAGAATATCATAATCGAGTAGTAGCCCACATGATAGACAGACCTTTGGCCTGGCCTGGCAGACAATTGCTTGCCAGGAATAACAAAGGGCAGCAGTGAAAGGACATTGGGGATTTTCTGTTTTCTGAAAGCGGCGATAGCAATGTCATCTGCATAGGCAACCAATTCTACAGTCAGTCCTTTCTATCACCAATAGCAGCCCGTTGACCACTAGATTCCACAGAAGAGGGGACAAAACACCACTGTCAGGAGTTCCGAAGCTATCAAGCTTTCTAGCCGATTCGCCACATAGCTCCGAATTACTAGTCCTGCTCTTGGCGCAAAGGATCTTTTCAATTGTTACTATTTTTGTGCAGTTGCTGCACAGTGTAGAGGAGCTGGTTTTGAATAGAGGTACTCCTTATTAGAGGTGGTAACTATCTGACTGCATTCGATGGTTTAGCTCTCCTATCCTTAATATATACCCATTCTACCAAATTCTATAACCAATGACCTTAGGCGTATTAGACATTTGTAAGTGCAACTGTCTCATTCAGGTTTTAGAATAAGTCCTTTCCAAACAACTACATACCACAAAACGTTCCAAATATTTATGTCTTCCGCCCCCAGGGTGGTACAAAACAACTACATACAACTTCTCTTACACACTACTTGCAGTAGGTTTTAGAATTTCCGACCACAAACAACAAATTTATATCTCCATTACGTATCCTTAGATTTTCTTTGCTTCTTCAGACAATACTCGTTAATCATATAATACCACTTGTCCAAGCAAATGTATATTATTATCTACAAAACTGTTCTCTTGAAATCATGTCAAATGCTTCCAAAGGCACTTGAAATAACTCACACAACATTCACACTGTAGGATTCCAGAAAATCCTCTCCGACCAACACAACAAAGTGCCCTCCTTTCTGGAGGATAGTTAAGCAATTTATTCTCTAAATTTTCAAAAGAAATTCCCAGACAACAGGTGAAAGGATATATTAGAAGTTATTCGCAAAAGAAAATACACCAACGACAAACGACAACAGACGACTAACGGTACAAGGATAAAATTTTACTCCTGTTGTGACCAGGTTATATGTAGTTCTTTTTTATTATTCTACACAAGTGGCTATGGAGCCATGTCCGTATCGCCACCACCTGCCACCCCTTGGTTACGAAACAAAGTGAGGTATTTTATTTGTTTTTCAAATGAGGAAAAACTGAACTGCATCTAAATTCCAATTCCAGTGATTTAGGATATTTAAGGTGTGGAATTTTGAATATTTTACACTGTGCCAGCAGAGTTCATTCTACTTGCTGGCTGTCTATGTACAGACATACATGCAATGTACGTGACCACACCCAATATTATAGGCTAAGACGGTTGCATGTTGGAGAGATTTACACCTCGGTTAGCAAACCATTCAGTCTCGCACTTTTCACTAATCATTGTTTCACACTTCATTTGCACGACACATTTTGCTGGGATTTAGTGTTCAACTTGATGGTGAATTGAGATACGAAAGAAGTACTGCCAATTTATGCAGTAGGGACGGGCCATGCGTTCCATAAAGTACTTGTGGACAGTTCAAACTGGGCATGATTGATGTTAGTAAGAGTCCATTCTGTCGTTTACAAATATAGAGTTCAACGCTTAAGAAAAACTTCTTGCTCATATTAGTTTCTGCATGGTTTCTGCACTAACCTTTGACCCACCTCACCCGCTCCAGTATTTCCAAAGGACTAACAAGGCTACGGATGCGATTATCTAAAACATCTCAAGAACAAAGAAGTATTATGAGAAAAGTTGACGTTAGATGACTATAATGGCGCGAGATCTCATAACTTCTCTAGAGGTCCTTTGCAGTCAGCATTACGCACTGAAGACTAGTTGCAATTTTGTTAAAAAGCCAGATGATGTGTTTAGTTCTTCTAGATTACTACAAGTATACATCCGGTTCAACTGAGAAACAAGGCGAGGAGCATATGCACTAAGTAGAGTGCGTTTAGGAGCGGTGATGCATAAAAGGACCAATGTTACCTGCAGGCTCTTGGGCACAATGGACCTGAACTGTGGTCTAAGTGAGCAGTGACACTGTCACAAGACACCCATCTACCTAACCTAACCTACCCGCGAGCTCTATGAGCGGAGGATAAGGGATCAACACCGGCTCTATAAATGAAAAAAAGAGGAAGTATAAAAGTGACCTATCGGTCGGATGTTATCTTAAAAAACTGGATCTTAAACCTTGACGAAGCTAAGAAGAACATTCAAAAGCTACATAACGAAACTGATGTCGTGCGAGGCTGAAGTTGTGAGAGGAAACCTAGAAATAGAAACATTGGAAGATATACTTCCACAGACTGTATAAAAATGCGAATAACTAATACACCGCTGCACAGCAAAATGAACCAAGTAATCTGGAAGATAGTAGTCAAGTCCTGAATTGTTTAAGGAAGCACATGCTTTATTTATCCGATCTCCAACCTCATATCTGCATGGCTCTTATCGGATTGATCCAATCGGATCGAAAGTTTTTGATGACGATTGGCATACGTAATGACAAAGGGAAATTTTAATCGGCTTATGTTTTGATTGACAGCAAATGAGCCAACCAATTAGATAAGAACAAGGATCCCACAGTGCAACAGCACCTAAGGCGTCATTTTCAGAAAAGCAATGGGGAGAAGCAGGCTTGAAGGAGCATTGAGTAGATCTGATTTTTTTTTTTTATTAGAGACGTGGGATCTTTTATGGATACTCGGTAGCCCGTGCAACGATTTATGCCAAACTCCATGCTCATGCATGTTCACGTGGATAAGACACCCCTCATAACACTGTTCTGCTTCGGTCAAAGCATTCCTTTCTAGGGACAGATTTTGACATCATATCTTCTCCCTGGGAGCCGTGGCTGAAGTGGTTAGTGCGTTGGACTACGGAACGAGGGGTTCCAGATTCAATCCTCAAACAACATTTAAAATTTCTTTCACGGCCCCACCTTTCGCGAGCGTCTGACAAACATCCGAGAGTAAAACTTCTCAAAACAAAAACCTGCCTTTCGGATCCGGCATTAAACGAGGGGGCCTACCATTCGTGTGAAGAATATAACACGCACAGCACGAGCGGTTGTGAGAAGCTATACCCTGGGTCCATGGACCTGTCGCGCCAAAAATTTTGTATTTGTATCTTCTCCTTCTTATGATCCAGGGTTTTCTTCCTTTTGGGCTCTCGGTGTTTGATTTTCCCGCCGTAATTCTTGCATGATACTTGCAATGATATTGTTGTCGATGTCCCATGCTTCCCTTATTCATAGCATGACCGATATCAGTCTCGGCGTTTTGGACTTTGCCTTCACAATGACTACAGAATGTGTCAACTGCGATATCGTACTTGTGCACAGAGTTTATACTGTTGCCGCTATCCATATAGGAACTGCGTACATGATGATTGAATTGCTCACTGTTGTAAGCAAAATCCGTACTGGCTGCTTGGGTCCTCATATATTTGACATTTGCCTGGATATTTCAGCATAGCCCGGTTAGCTTTCACACTTGTGTATGTTATGTGTTTTATAAAATAGAGCCTATGGTCAAGCACTCCTAGGTACTTTATATAGGCCTTTTACTCGGTAGAGTGTTCAACTTTCTTGCGTCTGAGGACAGCTTCAGTTTTGTGGTTCGCTAATTCCAAACCTCTTGAACGATATATCATACCATATCTCCACGCCTTTGATGGTGTTGTTCAGTTTCGCGTCACCTTCTCTATGGTGTTAGCTACACCGCGATGTGATCGACGTATCCGATTATGTTCCCTCCTCTTGGTCTCTGCATACGTTGTACTCCATCATATATAATGTTCCACTGTGCAGGGCCTACAATTGATCCCTGTGGAACCTCTCCTGTAATTTTGTATCTTTCCGGACCGTCTTAGCAGTAGGTAGTTTGGCACTCGAATATTCCTCAGCGCTATTATAATGAAGTTTCAACTGGTCGAGTTGAGCGCATTTTTTACTTACTTCGAGCGTAACTACAATGATGTGGTGCCAGAATCATCTTTAAGATGACCATAGAGCTCGAATCTGCCCACAGTTAGCATCATCGGATGAGGAATTAAAGCAACGCCCAACAGAGATGGAAACCCAATATGAAGTGTCGTCAAACTTATCCAGGAAAACACCCTGCATTTGGCAACGACCACTCGATATAGCCACAATGTTAAAACAAACCCTCTCTTATTAAGAGATCTCCAAATGCATTTGGGACTATTTCTGAAGCAGTCATAACGTACCCTCTGCTTATTACTCGAGAACTCTTTAGCACAGCAAAAACTCTGTAAGATGGTAGTTGCAGTCAACGTATATTTGTCCAGATCTCGATAGTCGGAATCAACCTGTATGTATGATACATTTGCCTTTCATAGTGTTATCCCATTGAGCTTGCCATGCAGTCATTGAGACTGATTTTTCTTCATTCTTGAAGTTCTTGATTGCTGTTGGCTCTAGTTGCCACTCGGTTCTTCTGTTATTTATCCTTAGCATATCGTCCGCGAAGATGTCAATGCGGACCATTGGTGATTCGAAATCACTACTTGTCCTTAAAGTGCAGAGTATGTAAACTGACAATAACTTGATTTCTCGTTTCTTTCGTTGCTAGTGCCCTCGCCTAAACTGGGACAGCGTATAATAGGACTGAGCTTACTACTCTGGATAACAAAATCCTTCTACGATGCCCTTCAATGTTTGCCTGTATTCGGGAAAGTGGCACCTTTTACTCGAGTAGTCCACATCCACTTTAAACTGCAGCTTGCTGTCGATCATTACCTCTAGGTATGATATTGCTTCTTCGATCTAATATTTTAGTTTTACGTATTCTACAATTTCCCGACTGGTTATTAAGACAGCATCCATTTTGTGGTGTACTAATTCGAGGCTAACTCATACCAGCTAGCTAATACCAGCCAGCTTCGTAAGTGGTTGTCTTTATTTCATTTGCCACCGCAACTAGGGCGATATCTTCGGTAAATCCAAATATTTTAACTCCTTGTGGCAACATTAGTCGCAGGACTCCTTTATACATAATGTTCCCTAAGAGATATCACAGTAACGACCCTTGTTTTGATCTACACTTATTCTATGCACTTTCAAATCATTCAAAGCACACGAATGAAGCCCGTCGTCTCAACTATTTATGTCCGTAGCTAAGTAGTTCATTTTATTTGTTTTGACGGCAATTTTAATTAACAAACCAACTTTAATGGTCAAACAAGCATACCAACGAGCTTACCACTTTCAATCTGTCTGTAGACTACTATTTAAAATTTGCTGAAGAAGAAGTACGACCGAATATAATTCTTCTACTTCATCATAGGATGGTATAAAGTGCAATTGAATATATTCAAGAGAGCTCTCAACTTTTCTGTTTGACTTATTTGCTGGATGTGAGTACATATGTGACTAAAGTTGGACCAACAGTTACAGTTTAGAAAATGTTATTTACTTTGAAAATTAAGTTTACGTATGTAAAAATGAAATGAATGCTGTGGCATGGAGAAACATTTGTAATCAACGACATCCTGTGCTCCATTTAGGCTTCTAATGACACTTTACATAGTTTAAGCAGTTTCAGTACATTCTTTGCAATAATGTGCCATATGGTTGGAATGTTACAATGCAATGTAGACCACGTGCAGAAATCTGCATTGAAATGAAATGATATAAGATTTCAATGATTAGAAATACCACTCACTAAAGAGGTAGTACTACCTATCTTGAAAATTTTGGTAGGGGATCAGAAGTTTTGTGGTGCTTTCAAGTATCCTATAGCATGTATCCTTTCTTTCCTCTCTATATTACAAAGTATCGCTGAAGGTACAACCCTATAAAATATGAATACATGAAGGGCAAGTTATAGTATTGAAGTTTTGAGAGTTGTGTTCCCGATCCACACGAAATGTGTACACCTACATACATATGTATGTGATATGTGACCAAGAGGGTGAACGTCTTTTATGCCCAAAAGATAGAAGTGTCATATTTTTCAAGTCTCAAGCCAGAAAAACGAAAGCAGTCACTATCATCTACTACAGGACTGCATTATCAATGACATGACTTTTTGATACCAGCATTAGAAGACTTAAAGTTACTGGATATGTGGTTATAACTGCGATGGTAACTGCTTACAACAGATGTATCGTCAGCAATTGGAAGCGATGGCAATGGAAGCGATACTAATATTTAGCACAAATCAATCAAATTCGTTTAAAATTAAATCCTAGAGAATCCTTCCTTTTTCTCTTTATGAACCAGGCATCTTTGAAAGACACATGGACACCCGACCGCGAACTTAAATTGGTATCTGTTCCCAGTTGAGAAATAGTGCAATTCATCTGCTCAATATAATTGGGTTGGTTCTTCTTAACCCTAGTTCCAGGCCTCTTCGCATTGCTGGCAATGAAATAGCATGTTTACCATTTGGGTCAAGTAGAAGTTTTGCTCCCCAAATTTTTATGGTATCCTTCTGTGCATCCATCGGCCGTTGCCATAGTAACTTCACCGCTGCTGTCATTCTTGAAACTTGTTACTGATGGTATTGACTCGATATTGCTTAGTGCCGCCATTGTTAATGTCATTATTTTGTCCTTTTTTTCGGTGGATGTCGATTGGCACCATATCTGTAATTTCGCACGCTGCATTATAGACCTTACCGTGGAACTCTTAGAGTTCTAGGTTAGGTTTCACGTTGGGCGCCATTTTTATCAGTGAGGTCATCCCTCGAAAATAATTTCAGTATGTGAGCCAAGTGATGCTAAGCATGCCACCGCTTTCCTTACCCACATCGAAGATTTGAATAAAGATTGCCTCCGTCTTCCTTCTTTTTCGTTTGGAGCCGACCTATATTTGAGCGATACTGAAATTCTTGTTAAGAGCAGAGCAGAGTCTTGCAGTATTTGTCCCACCAATATTTGGCATGATCCTTGTCAGTGTAAAATTAAATTAACGCAGTTATTCTGCAACTCCTCCAGTAGTTTGGTTATGGTTAGCGTATGGTTCCAGTATGAACTAGGGCACGGCTGCCGTCGTATTCTTGGATCAACTCAGCATCTGTTAGTCAATTTGATCACCAAATAAGGATAGTGTCTTACAAAGAAAAGTCTTATTAATTTTAGAAGCAAAATACTACTAAAGGGTCGTAATGTAAAGGGTATAGTAAGTTGTCCTATCTCCCACCAATCGAGATCTCGGCAAGGTGAGTGTCAAGCAGCGCCTCTTATCTTGTTTCAAAGAGCAAAATTCTTTAAGCAATAAATAGCCCAAACGGAATCAAGCCCTTCAAGTCTTGGACCAGATTGTATAATACCTGCCAAACTTAAACGAAATGTGGCCCTAGTCCTTTCTTGATTAACTCTAATCTTTAAAAGTTGCTTCGATTTGGTTCACATTCCCAAGTCATGGATGGAAGTCAATGTTTATATCCAAGGTCTCAGTTCGGAGATTCGTCAGTAGGGGTGCACTACAAGGAGGTATGATCTTCCGTCTTCTTTGGAACGTAGCACTGAATGAACTGATTCTAATCCTGGAAGGGGAAGGGTGCAAAGTAGTTGCCTATCCAGATGACATTACTATTGCTGTCTCAGGGATACATCTCAATATGCTTAGGGATGTTCTACAGAACGCCCTCTCTAAGCTTTCTAAATGGACTTTAAAAATTCCGTCTGGAGGTCAATCCTCAAAAAATCGATCTGATCCTCCTCACAAGCAAGTATAAAATTCTTAACTTTGTTCCACCGAAACTAGACGGCATCCCCTGGTCCTCACAAATACGGCCAAGTACTTAGGCTTCATCCTGGAAAGTAAATTTAGCTAGAAACCCAGCATCTTGGAGCGAGTTAAGAAGAGTCTCCAAGGATCTATACTGCTATAAAACACTCTTGCAAGTAAATGGCAACTTAAGCCTCAAATTGCATATTGGCTCTATGATCCATTATCAGGCCTATGCTTACGTATGGCGTGATCGACTGATGGACTGAGCTGGATAAAGCCATTCACTACAACTATCTTTGTCATGGGTAAAGAATGCCATACGTCTGCATTAGTAGAGCCTCGAGGACAAGTCCAACTGAGGCTATGAACATATGCATTGTTCCACATGCTACCGCATAACACCTATTGCAAACAAGTGTCAGCAAATTATTTTGTGAACCAGTCTGAACAAACTGGAATCCTTCTTTCCAAGACCAGAACAGCTCCTTTTCAACAAAAATCTCGAAACCTGTATGATTGACTGGGAGGGTGACATAGGGTCTCACAGTGGATCCATTTGCTTCTATACAGACGGCACCAAAACGGAAAAAAGATTGGGGAAGATGTTTTTTCCCAAGATCTAAATTACAAGATCTCTTTTCAGGCTGGGTCTCTCTGCAAACAATTTCTGCAGAACCTCCGTGGATGAGGAAGAGACTTTTCCTCACCTCCTACCCACCTGCCAAGGTCTCTCAACTCGAAAAAAAACTACATCTAGGAGAATACTATTTCGACAATCTCGGCGTACTCGCTATCATAACCATCGGCCGCCTCCAGCGTTTTATTTTAAACTCCTGTTGGTTCACCGGTAGATTGAGAATACTTGATCCTGTGGTATCACAATGGAATAGGTCCATAAATGTGACTGCTCTCGCTGCAACCTGCCAATCGAACTTAACCTAACCTAAGTCGTCCTGTGCGGAAATAGTTGTATCTTAATGCGCAAGACTCGAGGCTTTCCAGATAGGCTCGAGAATATGGAGTACATCAGTAATGAAAGTGTAGTTTCAAATAAGTCTGGACTATGATCCAACGCATACCAGTTCCTCTCTTATTATTTATACGTATGCCTTCTGCGAGACGTAATGACAAAATTTTGATTCATTTACCGAAACCACGACCCTTTTCGTAAATTACCGGACTTGTCTGTAAGACTTAACCATTCTGGTCTTATCAATCTCACGATAGCTAATACCTTTTTATCTCAGTATAACAGCTCTATCTCAACTAATAAATTACAAAACTTCTTGGAAGTACTCCAAAAGTCTTTAAGTCCCACAAACGGTGGTTTAGTAAGACAAATGCGAAACGAAAGGGTCGAATTAAACGGTTCGTCTATCATTTCGTTTTATATTCTTCGGATTGACTCTCATCACCGCCCTGTGGGAGCGTAGATGAAGTATCCTTTCAAAAGCACTCTTGAGAACTTAAGTAAACCCCCCGGATAAACACACTCACTCATGTTAGCTGCTCTCATATATAGTAAATGACCACCGAATGGAAAATTAATGTGTTTTTCCAAAAACAAAAACTTTACTTCAAGTCCCCATCGCGTTGATACACTTAGAAGATAGAAGATGAATCTCCCTGAAGTAGGTTCCAATGAAAAAGAAATTTGTTCATCTCCACATGGTGATTTGTTGACGGGATAAATGCCCTGACATTAAACTTGATGAAAACAAGAAAAGTTTTATTTTTCCCTCAAGATATTTTTCCCATCCCCCTTGCCCTTTTAGTGGTATCTGTAATCGCAACAACAAAACCCAAAACAAATTCTCCGGCACCACCGCCACCATCTTCTCGTCTTTAGTGTGAATGAAGAAGGAGCATCCATTTAAGGTACCGGGGCTAATAAACATTGAGAGGCTTTCTTTCTTCTGTGGGGTTTCTTTTATTTGTGTTTTTGTTGTTTTTTTTTTTTTGTGGAAGGTTTTTTTTTTTGGGGGATGAAACCACAAAACTTTGAGGGGTGACGGAGAAAAGTTTTCCCCGTGACCCTTAAACTGAAGGGAACGAACTTATCTGCAGGAAGAGTACAAATTAATGGTCGAGCTTAGCTGTTGTAAGGGGTGATTTTAATGTTGATGTGTTTTTCGGTGGTGGTGGTGGGTTTGTTTAAGTAGTAAGTAGGTGAAAGGAAGGTGTACATTAGGCAAAAACAAAGGAGGTCAAAAGATAGGGAGGGTTGGTGCAGTGTTGAGGGCTCTACAGATGGTTGGTCATTTTACACCTCCTTCTATGGAAACCCATCATCGTTAACATCATCATTAGAGTACCAGATGGAAAGTGTTCTTAGAGGGGATATTAATTTTACCTTGAGTTTGAGGGCGAACTACAGGGTGTATCGACTTTAAAATGTTCTAATGAACTGGTTTTATTATTACTTTGGTTTGAAGTTGAGTTATTTGGGAGTGTTTGGTAGTTTCAATGAGGCAATATGTTGACCAGGACTATCATCATATGGAAGCATAGGCCAGGCCACCGAGAACAGAGACATCGCTCAGAGTAGGTTTAAAAAGTTTTGAAAATATCCAGTCATTTCTTAGAACCCAAAATTCACCGATGCCGTCAAAAAAAAGATTCTAAGTAGGGCATTGTGGCACAAGTGGTTAATGCGTTGGACTACGAAGCGAGTACTTCAAGGTTCAATCCCCAGACAAGACCTAAAATTTCTTTCACACCCAACCTCTTGCGAGTGTCTGACAAACATCCGAGAGTATAACTGTCATGAAAAAACTTCTGAAATTGCCCTTCAAAAACGGCATTCAACAGTAGGTCCCTTCTATTCGTGTAAAGGATATTCGAAACGCACAAGATGAATAGTTGTGGGCAGCTAGTCTTTGAGTCTCATAGACATATGTTGATATTTTTTATGATCATAGAGGGTTAAACAATTGTCATCAAGCATAATTGCAGACATCATAGCTTAAGAGAGATTGTTCACTGCACATATTCCAGTATTCAACCATACTTAAGATTCAGTTCGAAAAAATGGTAACATGTCAAACTTCTTGTCAACTTTCAATCCTAAAGGTATGAGGTTAGTATTTAAAAAGCTTTCAAGTAGTAGCTTACTTCTATCGTCGATAGCTATGTCCACTTCCTCAGACTATGCATATGGCACGCATGTCGATCAAAATTAGTATCTACACTTATGCCAAGTTGTATGAAATACCCTGGAGCCCTCTAAGACGATTAATGCGCAGTTTTTTGACTAGGTCGATATCGCTGTACAGCTTGTTCAGTTCGATGTTGAATATCTTCCTCCAACGCCCGTGAACCCAAACAGTACCGAATATCTTACAAAGAATTTTTCTCCCGTAACGACTGCTTCGGCGCCATTAAAGTCTTTCATAGAATCTTCTTAGTTTTTCGGGCTAGAGCCTTACTATTTAACTGCCGTCTCAGCCCAAAGAAACAGTGATTTCCAAGAGAGTCTGATGAGATGTTGCTATCAGAAGCCAAGGTAGACAAAGTTCCTAACTACCTTAAGGTTATAGCTGTCGACTGTGACGTTTTGTCCAATTCGTCGATGTTGTGTGTCTCCTGTCTGCTGGACAGCACATACTTGGTTTTGCAATTTGGCAATTATGTATGTCTATCGTCGGAATACGACAGTAGCTGCACAAGCTTTTGTAAGATTGTACCTCCGCTGTTGCCTTGTGACTTTCGCACAATTCTTTCAGGTATGATGTTACAGAAGGAACTTGATCCTGTTGAAGGAGCGAACGTTCTCCATGATCATTTGCGGATGCCAAAACTAGACATAGCTGTGTATAAATCAATAAAATGCTTCCGACCAGATTGAGAATGTGTAGAACATTGTTGAACTCATAACTCTGGACAGTAGTATTCTCCTAGTGCATCTTGGGTTGCCAGCATTTGACAGGATGCTTAAAAGGGCTGAGTAATCATTTGATATGCATTTCCTATGTCTACCAAAGTTTAGTCTGTTCCCACCTAAACTTTAGTCTCCTTTATTTTACGGCTACTCTTTGACTGTAACCATTGGTTAACAGATACGATAGTCTCGCTTGCATTCAGTATTTACTAATAAAAGAGGTCCAATGACGGATCCCTGTGGAACGCCAATGATATCTTTATTGTAACTTCCCTCCGTCTCGAAATCACTGTGCTCCAAGTTCTAAAATATCGTTGTTCCAGCAAAAAGAATTTCTAGTACTTATACGTTTTTTTCTGGGCTTTGAACAAAAGTATCTTAAACGTGGTGACTTCATCATTTCTTAGAGGAGTTCTTCGGCAATATATTATCCGTATTCTATACATCGGTGTTTGTTGGGATTAGTCCCTCTTTGTAATGTTATATCATAAATTACTGCTTCGTGGTCACTGTGAATACCAGTGAACTGCTTGCAAGATGTCGTTGACCGAATGTTCATCGTTCTTGTTAGCTACATTAGCTAGGCTCATTCTAATGCATGAAAAGGCTTCTAATAGGGTTTGATCTCTAGCCGTTGTCGATCTAATACCCTAGTCTGTAGCTCTGGGTATAATAAGAGGATGGTGTCTCCTTGTTGAGCTTACGATTTTCTAAATATTTTGGGTTGTCAGTTGGGTAAGGCGAAACAGTTACAGATATATACGCCTCTGACTTTTAACCATGCATATCCGTCTTCTTTTCTCTCATTACTTCCTGGGAAAGATAGTTTCCAAACGTCCATATTCCTGCCTCACGTGTATTTCCAGTGGCTCAAGCAATACTGTCTGGAATTTCGAATGGTTCTGACAGTATAACTACTTCGGTACTGGGCTCTTCGACGGTAATTGTTAGAAGATTTTAGGCTACTTCACAGTGGTTTAGATTGAGCTAAATAAATTCCATCATTGGGCTTGTACATATGGCTTGACCGTAACCCAACCTGTCAACCTGTCAAAGGAATCGACAACACAGCATCCACTTTGGAAGTAACTTTGCAATATTTCGCAAAACGTTTTTCAGGCATAAATGGATCCATTTCGCGCTACATTTCTGTCAATTTTTTCAACGCATAAGAGCTGTCAGTGTCAAATTAACATCTGATTCGTAAAGAAACCAACAGATGGCCCACCCTTTACATGCATTTTCTCGATGACCGCCATCACAAAACGCCATTAAGCGACGCTAATTCGACGGGATTTCGACTATCATCAGTGCAAGGATCTGAAAAATCATATCAAATACATACATCTACTTTTACCACTCTTCATGATCACCTTATGCACGGGACGGAAGTGTTCCACAATCAGGGAAAAAACATCAAGACATTCCCGGGGTGTAATTAAATCTGCGACTCTCAACACGCTCTTATCATTTTTCAACATCGATTTTTCCGTGTGCGGGATTTAATTAGTTAATTTCACGTAAGATCTCTCCTCTGAGGAGAGGAAACCGCCACCACTACCCCCGCTCAACCTGCTCCATGGTACTCCCTAAACGGCCCTTATCAGATTATCACAGTGAATGAAATGTGATTCGCCATAAAGTCCTTAACTGTAAATAGAAGAGGCAGCACAGCAACACAAAAGGTGAAATAACATCAGGGAATTGTATACGAGTGTGTGCGAAACGAGAGCAGTTGACAAACAATGAAGTGTTGCCACCGCGCCAACTCCCTCCCGGCCAGGATGAGTGTCATCCTTGCCGTCGCGTCGTAGCCGGGTAAAACTTCTTCTTCTCTGTGCAATGCAGGGGACATCATGGTATCGCGCGACAAGCCCACGGGTCCCATGAACGCTTATAGGAAAACATTTTCACAAACGTGCTGGGAATTCATCGATGGAAATGTGTAATTTCCTCCTCCTGCTCGTCTCGAATGATGGAAAAATAAAACGTCTGCACTGCTGGAGCGGGATTCTTCGCCTGGCACAACTCGGAAGAATAATGATCCCCGGCGGGGAGACACAGTAGCGGTGTTGATACTTATTTCTGGCAGAGAATAAGATGCGATAAGATCCGGTGAAATGATAAAAGGTTATTGGCAACGCTCCTTCGAGAATTGTGTGTCATGTGCTCCATCTGTCGATATCTGATTGAAGATGACTGTTGTTCGGCCTGCTTAGCTGGCGCAACTCGAGGCTAAGGAATATTGAAATGATTTCCAAGCTGTTTTTCGGTTGACTTTTAAGGTAATGAAATGAATAGCAATGAGATAATGTGACGCCCGTCCTTCACAGCAGGGCGGAACGCCGAGATTTGAAAGGCATTTACGTATTGCCAGGAGAAATTAAAGCCGCAAGGCGGTGTGGGGTGAGATCTTTTTGATTTCCCAGGAGTGACGGAAATCAATTAAAGTATTTTCTATTTTATACGTGCTGTGGAGAGATTCTCCAGATGGAACCGTTAAATTTGGTTTAAATTCCTCGCCTTTAAGGAGAAACTATCGCGCGGGTCTTGTGTGCCGGGAAAGTGTTTCCATCTGACGCGTTGCCGAAACTAACTGAAAATAATGTCTTCGCACACATCTTCGAGAGAATGATACGAGAACATTTTTGTGGAAAAAGGGAAAAGCAGAATCCTGATGGTGATGCTGATGCCGGTGGTAACAGCGTGCGCGGTTGGCGGTCTTGGGTGTCAAATGGAATTTTCCAATTCCCTCATGAGATTCCCTCAGAAGAGAGAACTTTAATATGATGAATATTAAGGGGATGGATTCCAGCACACCTCAAAGGAATGCGACAACGTAATTAATGTGGTAAAATAGAACAGCATCTCATATTAAATGAAATGTGAACATGAGGGAGGTTGTGTGGAGCTGTAAGTCGATAAGTTTTTACACTTGCTGGCTCGTGTGTACTTCTCACGAGACAATCATCAGACAATCCGCCACTTTTTGTTTCCTTTGCCCTTTCAGAACTTTCCCAATAACGGAATGCATTATGGTCCCTGTACTGCTTAGTCGTAAGCGTAACCCTGAATGATGGTGTCTATCATAATGGTTAGCCCTTAAGTCATATGAGTAGCTAATATCCAGAGAAGTTGGCGTACCTTCAAGCAATTATCGGAGCACCGATATACCACTTCCATTTCCACTTCCGTCCAGTTGGATATATTTTTCATAAAATCAGCAGTTCTTCGGTTACGTTTCTGCTTCCATTGTTGCAATTTCCTTTCCCATTTCCAACGATGATACACCGGCCAGGATATTGCACCAAAGAACCAACTGGAAACAAATTTGCCATCCGTTGGTCAACTTTCCATGGAGCCAGACAATTACATCTTCCTCTTCTTCTTTTTCCCTGGAGTGGGATATCTGAAAATAGTGAACAAGACATTTAGTCCAATAATTAGTATATGGAGGGAGCGGCCCTCATGAACTAGCCCGTTTTCATAAGGAACTTTAGGTTGGTTTTAGGTGCCACGTTTGATAGTTCGCTGAGGGTGGTTGAGTATCTAGATCTTGCGAGGCATTCGCAGAGGAAATATGTTGTGTCATCCTCTACCTCTGTATCGCCACAGCCTCTGCATAGGTCTGCGATACTGTTTCTCATTATTTTAAGATGGTCCGCCATTGAGTTGTGAGCTGTGAGGACACCTATGAGGAAAGTCATCTGTGGCCTATTGAACGATAGAAGTTCTCTAGTCCTTTTTTTGATGTATTGGGTGCAAAGTTTTCTGGTTACGCGACATGAGTAGAGTGTACTCCACCTTACGTTAGCCATATTGTGAAAGTCCGAGGTGATTTTGGATATGAGAAGACTGATGGGCGTTCTGTCTGCTTCTGAGCCTTTTCTCGCTAGTTCATCGGTCATTTTATTCCCACGGAAGCCCATATGTTCCGGAATCCAGCAGAATGTTGTGCCTGCTGTTGTGTGAATGCTGTGCCTCGAGCTAAGGGATTTGAGTTCCTCTTTATATCACTTGGCCAAGTTTGAATGGGTTGTGATGGAAGTGATGGCTGCTTGACTGTCTATGTAGATGTCTATAGGATTGTTACTGTTCAAAGTGGATAGGTTCCGCCAGGCCTCGGTTATTCCATATATTTTCTCTTGAAATACCTTTGGGTGGTTGTGAAGTTTTATGGACCGAGCGATTGATGGTACCTTTGAGAATATTCCTGAGCCAGTACCTTCGTCCATTTTTGACGCATCCGTGAAGAGAGATATAAAAGCGGGATTAATGACCTCATTTGTCCAGCTCTCTCTAGAGGTAAATTTTGAGTCGATATTGAGGCTAAAGTCAGTGCGGGTAAGGTAGTCATAAGACGTGTTGACGTTTGACCACTTTGTAATGTTGCTGTGTCCGATTTGATTACTTTTCCATACCAAGGCTTATCGGAGGAGTAGGGCGCTTTTTGCTGCTGCTTTTTTAGTGAAGAGGTTCAGATACCAAAGACATGGCTTCAAGGGCGGCGGTATGTGTTGCTCTCATAGCTCTGGTTGTATCTACAAGGTTGGTACTGACCAGCTTGCTGTGATGAACGTTAATTTTGATTAAACTTACCATCAAAGCACCCCCGGATTTTCGGAAAACGGCCTCACCTTGACCATGTTAAGTCCAACACGTACCTTGAATTCTGTCGAATGGAAGGTGCAGAATTGTTTCTCTGTTAAGCATGACAATCGCCTCTTGGCGTAGGCCTTTGACAAATTGTTCCAATCTTTCCTTGGTGATTAATGACCCCGGAATATGAATCCTGACTGTGGGTCTGTTTGGGATGTCTTTCTTAGGTGCCGCTACTAACTTTGTTTGATCCAAGGGTGTCTCCATTATATCGATCCCCTCGAGAGGATGTGGAGACCTCTCTTCTCCTCGGGTCTTTGATGGAAGGCTTTCCAGAGTCGACATATTGCTGCCTTTACTTTCGGCTTTTTGTGATATGGCCTGTGTGTTTTCGGAGGGAATTCTCTGCAGCAGCGAGTAGGAGACGTACTCCTGTAAGGCGTTATCTGTCGTACGGATTCAGGCTTTCAATGTGCTTGGGAGCACACCTTCGCATAGTCCTCTTAGCGTTCTCCAGTTTTTGTTCGTCTAAAGCCGGCTTTTTACTTAGTTTCACTGGATTTCTGATCCTGTGTGCTAGGGGGATTCACCTTACCCGACGTGCTGGTTATTTTCCTGGTTGTGGTTAGCCCGTGGAGGGACTCTGCAAGCTGTGGGTGTAGATGTCATCATTTTAAGCAGTTTATCTGAACTGTTTTGTCTTGGTAATCTCACTGCAGGACGGCCAACAGTAACGTTATTGCAGTAACGTCGTGATTGTTGCTGTAGCACGAGAGATAATCGTCCTCTTCCTTCAGCAGCATACGATCTTCTCTGGAATCAATACTGCTCATAACTCTTTCGGGTACTAAGTCCCCCTCGGTTATTTTGAATCCCTTGAGATGTTTCTCAAAGAATGATACCACAATTGTCTTTGTTATAGAAATCGCCTGATCGTCGGCTATCTTGTTTCCATGGACATATATTCTGGAGCTCTCACCCCTATCTTGAACCGTCTCTAAAGATCGAGATGTTGTGATGATGTTGTACAATGTTGAGTTATGACTCTAAATTCCACCCAGAAGCTTCATGTTAAAAAAAAGTTTTTAATGTTTAAGCAGAGGTCAGGATGAGGTACTAGGTAATCAGATTCCTGGTATAGTCCGTAGTGCAATGGCCAATATGACAGTACATTGCAAGGACTTTTTAGATCTTTTCGCGAAAATATGGCCTTAAGGGCTGCAGTCGTAATAGTTCTTGTGGTGTCAGTAGTGCCTATTGCAGTAAGTCCTTGGATTTTGGCGAACTCTTTTAGGTATAAGGCTGTCTGTAGCCGTGAATAAGTTTGGATCTCATTTCCTATCAACAACCCTGTTCCATGGGTCTTGGGTATTTTCTTTTTATATCAGCTTGCGGTCCCAAGATAATTCGTTTCATGAACAGGGACTCCTTGCCCCGATTGTTTTAGAATTGTAAGGCTGATTGCATCAGTGATGGTGGGTGGGAAACTTTCCTCTTGATATTAGGACTATATTATTGACATAAGCAAGGGCAAGGGCTTATAATGGACTGATGAGATTACCTAGGGTGTAAGTGATGTAGGTTTATTATCCTATGTGAAAGCAGCATAGGGGTTGAAAAGTTCAAAGAAACTCCTTCCAAACTAACGACATCCTTTGACTATGATAGGTTCGCCCATCGAGGTGTATAGTCGGATCACAACTTAGAATTTCCCATGTGCCTCTCTCTGAACTAAAAACTGTATCCCGGGTACCATTCCGCTGAACGAAGCTGACCACAACTAATTGCATAGCAAACATATTTCCAAGAAGGTACTTCTTACTAACAACACAAATATAGTGTTTTTCAATTATACACTTCAGTGTACCTAGATACCCTTCAAATCTCACAGCTAATCCCATTCTCCATTTCAGGTTATTAGCCTCTTCTGTTCTACTCTCCTTCAAAGTTTTCGAATTAAGGAAAACAAAAAGAGTGGAAGAGGATAGTCTTCCCTCCCTGCCATTGTTGTGTTCCAGCGTTTGCAACATCCCACAGCAGGATATCAGCTTGTTGTTATGCAGCTACTTGTGGTTTCTCAGCACAAACAACCCCATGGTCGTCTTTCTCAACAAATTCGTCAAAAGTTATTTATTTTAAAGTTTTAATTTCGCATTCTTAATTAAAATGCCACAGACTGGGTGGAACGCTGAGAAGACTGTGTGCTCACTTCACCTGTGTTTGTTTAAAGTTCCACCTTGGGAGGCAAGTTAAATACGACAAAGGGACCATCTTAGGATAATGGCTTGCTATTTGATTCTTTTACTTCGAATGAACTTTTCCATTTTGTTGTTCTGTTTGATAGTACAATACATGGGGGAGACTTTGTTTCTCTGATTTATGGAGGACAGAAGTCCCTTTTCCTTTTAAGAGTGACCACTGCCGTGAATAATAAAGCAGGGCAACGTCAAGATATCTTATTAGATTAGATTTCCTTAAACACACCATCACAACCCTTTGCTGTAATCATTTCCTTGCATAAATTTTACAAAGGATCTACAACCACAAGCACGCCTTCACACCAATTAATTTGCATTTTCATACCACCACCGACCGACCGACCGACCGACCGACCGCCACCGCGCCTCCATTCGTGGGCAAAGTGTGAATCCGCGCTCATCATTTGCATCAGCAATCCCAACCGCAAGACACAAAGCAATGGAGTCTCATTGGTATTCATTTCAAGTACTCAAATAATCGGATGAAAGAAAACGTCGACTGCTGGATGCCTGGCTTTTAACTCATCTTTGCTCCTTTTAAGGACAATGGGCGCCTGAGATTCAAAACATCCTACGGCTTTTGTCGTATCTTAAGGATGGCGGGCGGCAGATGAATTCCTTTCTCATTGACGACGGAAAGACTCACCAAAGTGTAATGATGCTAATGACCATTTTGCAATTAACTTTCAGTAAAAGAGATTTTGAATTGAATTGTTTTATGCTTTAGTTGGCATTCAAGGATACACCGCGGATGTTGATGGTGTGTGCTTTGCGTTTTCATTTGGATTGCAACTGAGAGGAAATGAGTTCGCAATCAAGGAAGTTCTTCATTTAAATGGAGGAACTGTGGATTTAGTTTAGTGAGTTTGTTTAAATGTTTTCGATTTAAATAATATCACAGTTTAATGGTAGTTTAACAAGTGGACATAACTGCTATTAGATGAATGAGATACTCCGAGCGTAATAGTACTTAAAGAGTGTGCCTGAAGTTTTGTTTGTACAGGAATCTGTTGGCAAATGGTTTCGTCTTTGAAAATCTGTATTAGACCTGGAAAAATGTCGAGCCTTTTGGAATCTGACCTATATTTAAAACTGTATTTGAGTTGACGCGTTCCAACTAATTGAAAAGAAGTGTCTACTAATTCTCCTGCGATGCTTTACCTTTCTGTTAGACTGACGCAACTAGAAACTAGAAGGAAGTCAAGCTGAACCATCTTGATCTTAGTAGATATCCTTTTATAGCTGCCTTGTCATGCCGAGATTGAACCAAGTACTGGACTTCTTAAGGACCAAATGGAATTGACTATTGCATGTGACACTCACAAAATAATGTTCTTTTGGATTGGGACTGAGTCAAGGATTTTAGGAATCTTAACCGCTGCATCTTAAAAGTAGGCTGCAGGGTCATCTGCAGGTAGACGAGGACTTCACGCACAAAGTCTGTTTCTTAAATACAATAGAACCAGTGAACAAAATTTAACTCTTGAGGAGAAATCTCCTGGAAGGAAGATGAAAATCCTTTCAACCTCTCAGATCCTAGATACATATGTACATACATACATTAGAATTCAAATTGAGAACAAAGTTATAACTTTGGAACAATAAAGAGTTCCGAGTAGACCTACTGGATAGTATATAGAATGGGGTCTTGGAACGATTCAAATCATAAAGGAGGTTGTAAAAGGACAACAAATTCAAGCGGATAAAGATCCAGGGTAGAGCTTCTACTAGCCGGACTACTACAATCTTTACCTTCTTACAGACAGACTATCTGCTTGAAAGGTTTCCAAAAACTGGGTTTGCCCTAGATCTGGTGTATGCTAGGAACTATCTTTTAAAAAAAAAGTTATTACTGGTATAACTCACATTGGAGTTTGAATGACTTTGTATGACGTTTTTCCTGCGTATTCCACCTGATGGAATGATCCACATTCACTCCAAAACCAGTCTTCGGGTTATATCCCTAGTCCAACATGCATATCCTAAAAGATGATCTGCTAAGATAACGCTGCATAAGGTGGTAACAACAAACGAAAGCTCACTCTATCACAAAGAACTCAAGCTACCTTCAACAACGTGAAATATATATTTGAATGCATGCTACAGCCAAGACACATTAACCCAGAACTGGGAGACGGAACAATACACGCACTGCACTCAAAAAGAACACTGCAAGGAGGGGTTCTATCTCATCAGTTATGGATACTAATCACAAAAGAAATTTTAATGAAACTAGGACACAAAGGCGTCCATCTATAGTCTTCTATACATGAAGCAAAATATTCGGTAAAGATGAAAGCCTAGGCCTGTCATCATCCACTTGATGTGCACAGCCATCATCATACCCATTTAATCCTAAATATGCCTAGTCTGATGGACTTCGTAACAGAGGACAACGTACCTCAGGGAACTAAGTACGATCCAAAGATTAGTAAGCATATGCGCTAACAGTGTCCATAGAACCACGCCATCCCCAGGCTTTACAATTATGTTTACACTGATTCCATTAGACTTGCACCTAAAGTAAGAAGTTCCGAAGAGTGTTCTACGTATGAAACAATCCGACTTTTGGAAGACGGGGACGGAGTCCACCACACTATGAGAATTGGGCAAACAGAATCAGAAATCTGCACGTATCAGCCTGAAATTGCATTTATATTAAGACACTACGGACGTGTGTTCCATACAGAGGTCTTATCAATCGCAGGAATGACAAGAGAATTATCCACTAAACTACACTCTAGGAACGTGGTCGATATCTACATCGATGGCTTAGCCACAATAAAATCCATCTAATCCACAGTTTTTAAGACTAAACTTTTGAAACGTTGCCGTGACGAGTTCAAGATACTCACAACGCAAATCACGAAAGGTTACAGGACATACCGATATCCAAGAGAATGAACTGTCGGACGAGTTAGCAAGAAAGGAGTCTGAACAGAACCTAGCAATGGTCATTAAGTTCCGTCTACTTCCTTTAAAACTTATTAGATCCATCAAAGCACAAATCTTCCTGAAACTAGCCAATGAGAGATGGAACGCACTCTCAATTTATTTTATCCTCAGAAAACTCTGGACAAAGTCTGACAAAACTTAAACCAGGAAAATCTTGCCGCTTAATAGAAAGCACCTACTGGCAACAACCTCTTGGCAGCCTTCTTAAGAAGAATGCGAAGAAGTACTAAGATAAATTTGGAGAAGAAAGCACAGTTCACTTCATATGCGAATGCCTATACAGACTCAGGATATGTCACGAAAGCGACCAAACTGCAAATCAATTTACAGTTTCAAACGTAGCAGTAGAGTTCTATTACGAAGACTTATGACACTTCAGGGTAAGAGATGATAAAAAGTATATTCTTCGGAGATACAAAGGACGTCTTACGTTGAGTGAACTGTTCTGTGAGAGATGCCCAACATGAACTACCAGTGCCTTAACCGCGACAGTCGATCCATTCTTTGCATACTCCTGAGAGATCTTAGTGGGGCCTGATGCGTTCGGCCTCCAGCTGTCCGAGTAATTTATTCTTAGGGTGCTTGTTGCTGCCGATTCTTGTATAAAAAGGTCTAGCGAGAGTAGGTTGAGGATGAGGTCATCCCTGCCTTTCGTGTTGTTCTCATTGCACTAGTAGTACCAATGCACGCTAGCCTTTGTACTTTCTTGATGACCTTTAGGTTGGTTGGCTTGCTGGCAACTTGTTACAGCGCAAGGTTGCCATAGATAAGTATAGGCCTTACAATAGTCTTATAGATTCACCGGATGATTTTGTGACTTAGTCCGCATGTTTGTCCGAAAATTCTACTACTCTTTCCTCGATATTCATTCTCCAATTCAGGTTTTTGTCGACCACTAGTCCCAGGTATTTGGCGTTGTCAGAGATTCTGAGAAGAATTCCTCCAACAGAGGGAGTTTTAAACTGCGGTATTTTTCTCTCGTTTTTGAACAGTAACAGGATTGAGGATTCACTGCCAATCCGCATTTCCTGTAAGATGTTTCGTAGACACACTTTCATCAACGTTTGCAGCTTGTTTGTGAAAGTGACAAACTTTTTTTCCCCATGTAACAGCTTAGTCTTTAAGCTATGTAATAGCCATGCTCCTCTATATCTTGAAAAGCATACCAGCATATTCTTTTCAATTCCGCCCTTGGTCGAGAGGAGACTTCGTAAGTATTGAAAACGCTCTACACTCTTGTCCTGAAGTGTTAACTTGTGAAGATGTGTTAGCTCCAAGGCGAATGATTTTAGTTTCGCTTTCCTCTCAATTTCACTGAATACTAACCCACTTTACCTGGACTAGAAAACGCTGACCCGTTGGTACATACATGCAAATTCGACCCAGATGCCCAAGGGTTTGCGCATTTAGTTTCCAAGGACTACCGCGGTTTACATATCGATCTCCAATTCGAAACTATTTTTCTCTACTTCATGATGAGTGAGCAACCACCTGAGACGTGTTGTCAGTACAAATATTTGCTTACAATGTTTTCGTGAGCACACTGTGTGCTTGTTTTGTGGCAACTATCGTTAATCAAACTAGACAACTTCACGGGCCAACAACAAACATGTAAATCACATGCTCAAGGATAATACCAATTGTTTGCTTACGTCATTTGGACGCTTTCCCGCACATGCAGGCAGTTAATCCCTAGAACACATTGGAAATAAATCAAAAAGCTGCTGCTGCCGCGCAAATCAATGTTGCCACCACCATAACCGGCTTCAGATTTACCAAATCGAAATCCAATTGAAGATTGATCGATAGCCGATATGCCGCTGAAGTATCTAGGTACCTATCTGTTTAATTAATTCCCATCCTGTTCGCGCCACCAATTGGCTAGGATATGTGGAAATATTCTAAAATCCATGACTATTGCCATTCAGACAGGCAAATACATAGTTTCATGAATAATTTTACACCGCTAGCGCATGGAATTAAATAAAATTACCTTCTCGGGCGCTTTGGCAAATAAAATTAAATTTTCAGTGCGAGTCCTTGTGAGGTCGTTCGGTGAATGCGCGTTGGCCGGTTGTTTTTTGAAAATCTAATTTTGTTGCGGATAATGCGCTGGCCGTTAGACAGACCTCGGTGCGTCCGCTCTGGTGGATTTTATTAAGCCATTAGGTTTTATTACGACTAGATGGGGAGTGCAATTGAGGCCACTAGGGGCGGAATCGGTTTCCACCGTGGAATAATTACAATTTCATTACGAAGTGATAAACAAATTGAGCTTCTACTACCACGCACCGGGGGCTGATTAATATTTTTGACTTTTATTAGAACGAGACGAGAGTAACTTTAAGGTTTGAAGTATTAAATAGCTAAAGGTATTCGGAATACTGGAAATCAAAGTCATTCCAAATTCGTAAGCTTTTATGTATGCAATACCATGACAGAACTATCCTGTTTTCTATATCAGCACTCGTGGCAGTTCGTAAGAGTACTATGGCACTATTACCATTTGACAACTGTGTAGAATCTTTGGTAGATACACCAGCATCACTCTGTAGATATGTCCATCTAGCTCGTATATGTGCATATCTCTGTCCATATGTCCATCTAGCTTCAGTAACAGTGTGCTGTCCAAAACGCCAGATTTATGGCATTGTTCATTATTCTTCACCAGGAAATTGAAAATCTAATTCTAGAATGGTCAACAATCTATAATGCTTCGGTGGTTTAATGAGTAAAGGCCGAGCAAAACTCGCTCCACATCTCAATTTACAAATGTCCATGTCAACCAATGGACTGGGGACTACACAATAAACTTATCTGAAAGCAACACACAAAAGATAACCAGGAAGGGCACGCAAGCTTCAATGATTTGCCGGAGCCTCAAATCCTGGGAATCCAGATCGACTATCCTTAGATGGATGTTTATTGCTATTGTGAATCAATGATCACTTATGGAGCCATTGCATAGCCAAATTGAACCAATCTAGTCGAAGGAGATACTCAATAAATGCAAAGACTAGCATGCATCTGTCTTATAGGGGATATGAGAATATGCCCAACTGTAGCCATGGATGAGTACTACTGGAATTGGCTCCATTGGCACTTGCAAGGAAATTCCATTTCAAAGAACTGTCTAATGAAGGTCAGAAACAAAAAGAGTTGGAGCAGCCTCACAATAAAGTGGTGCAATGATGGGTCAAGAATTGATGAAGGAACTGCATCAGGAGTATTCGGACCTTAGACCAATATTGGTCCATTATGATGCCGTGGTTGGCACCATTTAGACACCTGAGACTAATTAAAAACCAACCGGAGGTTTTCATAAAGCGAAAGAGGTTCGTAACGTCAGTTCACCTAGGTTGGCAAAGAAGCTGGACATATACATAGAAAGTGCAGAACGGTTTCTTCCTCTTCCTCATCCCTACACCTTATGCAGAAATCGCGTGAAAAGAGACCCATCCTTTAGGCATGTTGACCTATCAGATAGTGTCCAGTAAGAATACCGATAACGAGGCTGATCTGTAATAGCTTCAGGACCAACTCAGCACTACATGTCAGATCAAACCTGGGCCAGATCTGCCTTGAAATGTTGCTAGTAGAGAGATTTTCCCATCTACAGTTGGTTTTGCTGCAAGCGTCCAGCTTTAATAAGAGTTTATAAGTAGTAGGGCCATACCGCCATTTCAGCAGGATCCTATGGGTCATACCCTTACTGACTCTGTGGTCTGGCACACAGTAAAGGAACTGCTGCGTCATTTCCTAAAGAAATAAACAGCAGGTTAAAGTGACCTTTGAAGTGAAGAAGCACGATTCCAAGGATTTGACTGGCAGTGAAAAAGCTAATATCCCTGATAGATTTTGCATTGCATTTCAACCAGGACAAGGCTTTCTTGATAGCCATGATTTCCGCCTGAAAACGGTTCAATGAATGGAAGACGGAAAGAGATGTTCAGATTGAGCCTATTGGAGAAGACACGGCAATCCAGTTTTGGGGCCGTCCGTGTAGAAGTGGACTGAACAGTCCTCAGGAGAGGGATCAATGACCTAGATATTCACTTCAGCCAGGGATGCTCGTGCGGAAGTTTCGGTCAAATAACAGGGTTGACGGATGTAGTGTAGTCGGTGTCTTCGGGAATTGATCTGTGATTGACGATCTGACATTTTTAAAGGCGATGTGCAGGAACGCCACCATGGTGAATGCCTTGATTGATTGATGCGCACTAAAGAGTGCAAAGCTGTCTCGACTGATTTGCCCTTGTAGTACGATAGTGGAGATGCAGAGAGTATATATGCGCTGATGCTCTAGCGTAGGTAGATATCAATCAGTCTTTCTAGCGTTTTTAGTAGAAAGGACGATAGGCTGATAGGTCGGAGATCCTTTGGTTCCACGTGTAAGCATTTTCCTGCTTTGGGTATAAAGACAACTTCAACCTCGGTCCATAGTTTGGAAATGTAGACCAGATTCAGATAACCAGACATGATAGCTTTAAGCAAAGGGAGCACTATGTCTTCTGATTGTTGAAACTCAGCAGGAATGCTACTATTTGGCCCTGGGGAGTTGTATGGTTTGAAACTGCGCATGCTCCAAAGGATCATTTAGTAGTAATTATTTTCATAGAACTGCTCCACGGTGTGTAAAAGGCGGTTTCGAATTGAGGTACAGCAATTGAGGAACTAACAGGAAAAAGGCGTGATGGATTCCTTACAGGAGGTGGTTCAATGACAATCTGGCCGCATTAGATGGCTGGGTATTGACAGATTTTTAGAGAGGATTTTCCATAGCCTACAGGCTTCGAAAGACTATTCTATGCTTTCGCAGAAGAGTCACCAAGTATGCCGTTTCTCCTTCCTCAGTGAAGTTTTGAATTTTCTCAGACAGGCATCCAATAGCCGTTCCACGAGACCTTTTAACTAGGTTAAATAGGAGCCTACCTTCTTTCCTAAGAACACCGAGAGTAACATTCCACCAGGGTGGTTTCTTCTTACCTCGATGTTTGTGAAAGGAACATGCCTATGACATAACGTCATTTAGTTCCGATGGAAGGACATGCAAGCTTCTTAGTGTTATTACGTTCCATAGGCAAAATGAGGAGATCAACGCTGTCAAACGTTCCCTAAAGAAACCCCAATTTGTAGTAGTACCCCTTTTGTAGTTTCTGAAACCTTTTGTTATCATCTAGACTAAATTGAAGGTAGCATTGGTCTGAAGGAGAGTGCTCATCAGAGACTCTCCAGTCATTTACCATGTGAAATAGATTCTCAGAAACAAGCGTCAAATCCAGGAATTCTTGTCAGTTACGGATAAGGAAGGTATGTTTAGAACACAAGTTACAAATTAAAGGGTTGGTACTGAGAATAAAATCTAAAAGTTGCTCAACTCGTTGGTTAACGTCGGAACTGCCCCAGATAGTATAAAAGACGCTTTTGCAATCAACCTCCCCAACGTGTCTACCAAGTGTGGGCCCACTTAGTCATGACTCAGATAGGCAGATATTAGCCTGTAAAGGTTGGAGCAACTATATTTTAATTACTGTAATTAGAAAGTAAAATGATGTTAAGATGAGTTCTTCCAGGAGGATTATTATCCACCTCCATGTCCATCAACCCAAAGTCGACCCTCAGGAGAGATGGTATAGGTGATATAGGACCAAAAGGGAATCGGATTTTCACGGGCGCTGTTCATCCCCGTGTGCGTCAACAAGTTGTCGAGCCCCAGGAGAGATGGAGCTGCGCAAGATATAGACGGATTGGAAAAAGACGGAGCCGGTTGATTGACAGCTTCAGTTGATTTAGAGGATTCCCACACATACTCTTTTTCATGGCATTTGTGAACTTTTAGGGTAATTGAACCGAATCCTTAGTTAATCATTCCTTCAGAGGATGACACTCTTATCCTTAGAATTATAAGAGAAATTGATTGAGAGAGAGTGCTCTTGAACAGCTTTCTCCTGCCAAGGCTGACAGTAGCTCCAGACGCTGAAAAATAATTCTGTAACGAATCATAATGCGGGGGAGACTCTAATGAGGGAAGATACCACTTCCAGGGGTTAATTGGTGGCATAGTAGACCAAAAGACATACTTCTTCTTCAAATAATAATAACATCGAACCTAGTTTGCTGGCACATTTTGAGTCTATGAGACCCATAGTGCTGTTGTCGAAAATAAAGCCCGCGGTTCTTTGAAACTGATGAGGATTGAGATTCATACATAGCCCCACTCTAATCCTTATGATAACCTCCATCCAAATTGAAAATGCACACAATCTCTAGTCCGAATTTATTTATTAATTTTGTATCTAATAGTCAATTCTTATAAGTTCAGTTTAAAAATCACCAATTTTCATTTCCGTTCAACAGTATGGCTGCTAAATAAAAAATTTACACGAGCATTAGTACATATGTACATATAATGCTTTTAAAAGGATGTAAAAGCTGCACAAATTACCTAAGACTATGTCTTACGTTTGTTACATCGACGTTTGTTATCAACAATAGTACATCTAAAACGAGTATGTACCACTACTCGTCTGTGAAGATTTTGGTTTTCGTCGGTGGTTTCCGGTGTAGTGTAGAGCTCTAAGGAAGATTCCTCCTTCGATGAATCCCATGAATCCGATGAATCCGATGAATCCGATGAATCCGATGAATACGACCAATCTGATGAATCCGAATAATCTGAAGAATACGAAAAATCCGAAGAATCCGAAGAATCTGATGAATCTGATGATGAATATCTACCGTATGTTGCAGTGGAAAATAATAAAACTCCAGCTACAATAACTAAAAATATTGATCGCGAATGCATCTTGCGCTATCAGTACAAGTGTGTTGAATTGCAAATTGAAAATGAATGCTTTAACTCTCAGAAAAGCGGATTTATAATTGTTTTTGTGTCATATCAGTAATGTTATTAGTTTAGCTACAGTTCTAATGAATTTCAGATTTCAAAGAATGAATTCAAAACAAAATTTCGTTGTAAATGTGTTTATATTTCTGCTTAGTTCCGGAAAACTCCAAGTGGGTTATTAGGGTACTATTGCGTAGGCGTAGAATGTGCGATATCTAAAGAGACTCTATAAACGAGATTAATGACCCCAGTGCTACACCATGTGGGCGCCGTGGTTTAAGTGGTAAGTGCGTTGGACTACGGAGCGAGGGGTTCCAGGTTCAATCCCCAAACAACACCTAAAATTTCTTTCACGGTCCCACCTCTAGCGAGCGTCTGACAAACATCCGAGAGTAAAACTGTCATGAAAAAGCTTCTCAAAACAAAAGACTGCCGTTCGGATCCGTCATTAAACAGTAGGTCCCTTCCATTCGTGTGAAGAATATAACACGCACAGCACGAGTGGTTGTGAGAAGCTAGGCCCTGGGTCCCATGGAAATCTCGCGCCAAAAATTTGTATTTTTTTTTTTTTGCTACACCATGAAGCATGGACTCTATTAAGGTCGGATAAAGTTTAGGTTCCAACTTCGGGCATATGCCCACCACGGCTGGATCTGATGAATGTCATCCGAGAGACAAAGTTTTCGACCATATTTCCAAGCATTTGTGGTCGTATGTGCTCAATAACACTAATAATGTTGGCTTCCAAAGCGTAGATTACTGTTGATTTATCAGTGTAGACTAGTAGACTAGTGACTTTACGTATCCCCAAAGAAAATAATCAAGAGGCGTCAAATCAAAAGATCCTGGAAATCAATTTATAAGCCCATTACGCGAAATTATGTGTTCATCGATTGTTGCCTTCAATAAGTTGATTGTTTCGTTTGGTGTATGGCATGTGGCGCCATCCTGCTGAAACCATATCTCTTCCATATTCATGCCAGTCAATCGGGGAATGGAATACAGATTCTTAACGTCCAAAGGGTGAAACATCTCTTCAAATCTGAACGTCATCCTAAACAGCATCCCTAGCAGGAATGTAAAGAGCTTCATATGACACTTTTAGTTTTTTTTTTTACTGGCACAAGTGGATGGTATTTTACCTCACTGAAGTCCTATCATATCATTTCAGGTTGAATGCATTTAGACTAGCACAAAGCATTCAAATTGTCAAGTCATAATCATGTTAAGAGACCTATCCTATGTCCCAACTTTTAAACTATATAATCGAAACACAAAACACATCAAACATCAATGAACATCATGTCAAACGCAGACCTTACAAGTCAGGCATTCTGAACCAACTTCCACATCTTAATCCAATAAATTCAAAATTCCATATCTGCTCAGAAACACATTCATCGCAATAATCTATTTTAATTAAGTCGATTCTGTGAAGGCACACACAGACGAAGTAAGCAGATTTGCTTCAGCTTGACTTGGAGTATAATCCCTATTATGTTGCAATTACCACCTACATCCTCATTTATACCTTGATACCCCCAAGTCACTTGAAATAAAGCCGCCTTCCCCTTCCTTTGGTATTAATTAAGTTACATCTTCCCTCATCTAGATTCTTCTGTGCATAGTAACACTATCAGCTCGACAGTCCTTAAATCAATTACAATCCAATATAACTCTCACACACAAGCAAGCAATTTAACCGAACATAACTCGATGTATGGATGTTCTCGTACGTACATATCCTGTTGCTGCTGACGATTGACGATGATTCCCAGAATATACAACCAAAGGCATTTCATTGCTTTTCTGGCAAGACGTTCAATTCAGGCCGGAATCTCTGTATTTATGTTTTGACATGAATTCTAAATTGTTGTCATATGGATGGGCTGCCTCATAGCATATGTAAATCCTGGCCAAAAGGATATATGTCTCATTCAGAGAGATGTACACATACAAACTAATGTCAAGATGTTGTATTGTCACTTTATGTAGATAGCTTCGACTGTTGATCCTACGAATGACTAACTGCTTCTATCCAAGATAACATGATAATTGAAATGATTAAACAAATCAACTTCTCGTTGTTTTATACGAAAATTCCTTGAAAGAACCCCCATCCCCCACTTGAAGGTCTAGCAATTCATTTGTGCCTGTGTTCGCCACCCACTCCTGCGAAATGAGAGTCTTAATACCCGATTACAATCGTAATTGGTATCTCATTAGCACGAGGTTTTGTTTGCCAAATTAATCTGTTTTTCCTGGTTAAGCCTTCAAAGGACGCGCAACCTACCACCAACACACTGACTGTCTGCCGACAGCCAACAGCCGACAGCCGACTCTGCCTCTTAACGATTTAATTGATTCGAGAAATTCCGTTGGTGTTTTTCTTCTCGTAGATGGTTAACCGGGTTTAAGAGGTTGCCAGGAGTGGGGGCGCTTGTGAATGGTAATGTAATCGCGCAATGAAAGGCGATATTATGATAATAAGCAAAGTAATTAATGAGGGAATCACATTTCTTGTTATTTTTGGAGTTTTAGTTTGAGTTGTATGCTAGCGGTGGGTATTAATCAAATTGGAATAAATGGAGGCTTTGACGAACTAAAAATAAGGTACAGGGGATTTGATACCAGCAAATCAGTTTTCCTTGCAATTTTCACTGCAATGTTGGAACTAGGTGCAGCTTGTAATACCTATACAGCATCCTATACGGACACCGTCATTGAAGTGTCGCAACTGATATGTTAGCCAATGACAACTGCGCGCTCAAACTTGTGATTTGCAAGCACAGCCTCGGAGATCGAAAGGACAACGGCGACCATTTTGTGGACTGCACCATGTCCTACAAGATTAGTTGGATTTCAGCAACGCAAGTCCAACCTTGCTTAGCTGTCAGGCGGCAGTTTCGATATTGGCAAGTAGTAGGGGATTACCATCTTATGGCAGCTCTTGACAAAGAAACTACACAAACGTGCTTGAGATTTCCAAGTATAATACCCAGATACTTCTGGAGCTAATAGTTTCCAAAAGTTTTAGAGATCCCCTCACCAAAGAAGCCGAAAGATCAGCAACTTAGTGCCAGCGAATTGGGTATTGGTGTTAACGTGGCAGACTGCATGAGAAGGCAGTAAAAGTAAATCTGGTACCACATAAGAAGAAATACCCTCAGAACCAGCAGGAACTTCTTATTATAACGCGGTGGAGGCTGATGGTGTCAGCCAGTTCGCCTAATTTGTCAAAGAGTAAGCCTCCAAGTGCAATCTTCTACGAGCGGAGAGATCTTAGTACGTAAAAAGGAGGTGTAGTATAGTTTCTTCTCGCCAGCTTCTACAGAAGTCATTTGCGAGGAGGATAGTACCCAATCTGGTAAGTTCGTCAGTCATACAATTTTCTAAATTTAGTACTGTGTCCCGGCCATTATATTAAGAGAGAGGCGCCAATTTAGGGCAGTTTTTGCAATGAATGTTCAAGCATCCTCGATTAGATATCACAGAACAAGGCTCCCTTAATCATCTACAGTGATTGGAAGGCATATTTAGATCGTTGAAGAACATACTTCACCCTATTCCCGATTCTGTTTTTGATTTGTTCTGTGTAGAAGCATATGCATTCCATGTTTTGTAACCCCAGATCCTTCTCCCAATTAACTCTGGAGGGGATGCATGTTTTAAAGTTATAATCAAAAAGGAAATGTGGAAGTATCTACGTAATCGGTGCCTTGCGGAATGAATTTAAGATCGTTAAGATGGACAACGCTGCAAACTTGTTTACTATAGATATGTAAAGGTAGCAAGTGAAACAAATAGAACCGCTGTGGCGGTGGTTCTTAGTACTCCACTGATGGATAGACAAGCCAACCTTTGTACCCGACTAAGACACGTTAGGAGACAGGCTTAGAGTCAATATGTAATTTATATTCCTAAACAACCTTTCTATAGAACAAAAATATGTACATTCATGTATGTACATAGGTACGCATCAGACACTGTACAAGTGCAACAAAAAATTCAAGTGACTCATTAGTAGTACATGCCAATCACAACGTCCATTCGACACACTCCAAATACCGTCACAGATTTCATAGCACAATATGCATGATCTGTCATCCAATCTAGTATTTTCTTCGAATTGTTATTGAGTGTTGTATGCATTGTTCCACCACTGTGAATTTTTTGCGATTAGCACACTTGGTATACATTATAGAAGATAATTCATCACACTGTAAGTAATCAGCGATATTCAACCGCTCATTTCGTCATCTGTGCTGTTGAAAATTAGAAAAGATTATTTTACAGTCTCAGGTGTATCTACATGTCTCTAAATCATGTCCGTGATTATTGCTAATGCCTGTATGATTTCAGTCAAAATAAAACGCCCATCCTCTGTTGAGTACAAAACTAGAGTGAGTGTTAATTTCATCCTTAAGGTTTGCCTTCTGATCACTGACAATCCACAATTTAATTTGACTTTTTCCATGAATTTTTCAGAAAAGTCCTGTCAAACGTTCAAACAGTTCCAGAATTCCTTAAAAATGCAGACGGCTCCTGGACGGACTCCTGTTCTGACACCTAAAAGGAACTCATCTACACCCATTTCCCTAACTGTTCCTTCACCAACTCACACCCCACAGAGAGGGTCAGCAGCTTAGAGAAACAATCGACCGTTCAGTAGCATAGACCATTAATACCTTCTCCTCCTACAAAGCGCCGGGGCTAGGCGAGATTATCCCCCTAATCCTGCAAAGTTTAAAGGCATTTTCCATTCCATGGCTCACTCGGATTTTCATTAGCTGCTTGAACTGCACCTATGTATGTACCCCAATCATGGAGAGAAGTAAAACGCCATTTTTATACCCAAGGCGGGGAAGCCCAGCCAGATCACAGCAAAGGATTTTAGACCGATCAGTATAACATCTTTTCTGCTTAAAACCCTATAAAGAATACTAGACATCTACATTCGCTCTAAACTTACCCCAAGGGTCATCTCACCTGCCCAACATACCTATATGAAGGCCGATCAGTTAAGACAGCGTTACACAAGGTGGTTACAATAAATCGAGAAATCACTCCACCAAAAAGAATACACACTAGCAGCTTTCGTGGATATTGAAGGGCCCTTCAAGAATGTAAACTTAAAATCCATCAGATCAGCACTAGACCAGATGCACGTGAATCCTATCCTCATCAGATTGGATAGACTGTATGTAGAGGAGTCTTTTCACCACTACTCTGGAACCTAGTGATTAACGAAATACTTATTAGATTAGACCAAAACGGGATTAGGGCTGTCGGCTATGCTGATGATGTCGTCATATTAGTGACTGGTCAATTCCTGCCCACAATCGTTGATCTTCTACAAACAACGTTGAGCGCTCTATAGAGTTGCGCCAAACACTGCAGACTCGGTCTTAATGAACAAACAACCAAAGTTGTTCTCTTCACATATAAGAGGAAAATACCCGAATTCGAGCCACCTAGACTGAATGGAGCCCAACTTCAAATATCAGATAATGCAAGATACCTAGGGTGCTTACTAGATCGAAAATTTAACTGGAAAAACAATATACACGAACGTAAAAAGAAGGCCTCGATGGCTTTTTACGCATGCAGTAGATTCTTGGCCTAAACCAGCCACAATCCACTTGATATACACCGCTATCGTCTTTATCCGTATCCTTACATATGGTTGCCTTGTCTGGTGTCCTGTTACCGCAAAAGCCACTAACCTGAACACCCTCATAAGGATCCAACGTCTAGCATGTGTGGGCACCACAAGCACCATTAAGAGAATACCCACCGTTGCCCTTGAAGCCCTGCTAGGTCTTTGCCCATTTGTCCTCTTCACCAAAGAAATAGCGGCTAAAAGAGCACTACGCGTCCGATAAACCTGGATATGAAAAAACAATCAAATCGGACAAATTTTCCTCTAGAGAGAGCTGGACAAATGGTAACGTCATTAATCCCCCCTCCATATCTATATTCACGGATGGGCCAAAACTGTACGAAGGTACGGACTTAGAAATTTTCTCAGAGCCACCACTAATTGGCCGGTCCGTGAAACTTCCCAACCACGCATGTGTGTTTCAAACGGAAATACCGAGGCCTGCCGGGACCTATCCAATCTAAATAATCTAAATAACAACGATTACATAGAGAGTCAACCAGCCATCATAACCAACTCTGAATTGGTCAAGCGATGTAGAGAGGAACTCAAATCCCTTAGTTTAAGGCACAGCATAACGCTCTGCTTGATTCCGGGACACATGCATTTCAACGGGAATGCAATGACCGATGAGCTTGCGAAGAAAGGATCAGAATCAAAGGACCTAACAGCAGATCACTCATTCCTAACGTCCATCAGTCTTCTTAATGCCATTTGGCGACTTTTTTTACCGTCCGGCAGATGGCGACTACTTTTTTGAAAAATGCCAAAATTGGAAACATTTTTCAAAATTATGACGACTTTTGGGTCACTTTTCTCAGGATTCATTTATAAATTGTGCTGTCAAATCCACTTTGCTTGGCCAGAGTTGTAAAAGAATTAAATCTTTTGGGAGGTTACGTCTATGATTTGAAGTTTTTTTTTTTCTAAAAAAGATTGGGCTTTAAAAATTCGCCATTCTTTTGAAGTCAGTGATTAATGCATTCAATAGTTAACAAACACTGAATTGAAATCATTTTGGAAGTCAATCGAATTTACATATTTCGTTGAAGTCAGTAGTGAATTCACTTGAAATCAGTTGAAGTCGGTGAATTCAATTAAAATTCTTGGAATTCATTTATATGTACGAATGTATCTTTTCCAAAACCTTGAAAAATTTTTCGCATAAAATAAAGTTTTTGTTATGTAAATCATTAGACAATGTTGAGTCTCGTCAGCCTGGTTAAACAGAAGAGGGTAATTCTGTTTTGTTAAGACATCAAAATCTCATTCACGTTTTAAACACAATGGTATCTTTGCTACCTCAAAATTTGAATCTCGTCCACAAATGTCTTATAATCAGACATCAACATCAACATGATCCACTACCTGGAATCAAGTAAATTAAAATTATTGCAGTTTAATTCACTGACTTCAACTGAATTCACTACTGACTTCAACTTCAGTGATTGCCAAAAATTTAATGCATAAATCACTAATCAAAGAATATGTAATTTCGTCTGTTTTCGAAAGATACCAATTCATTTACATATAATTTTAATATTTACTTTGCCGTGTCGTCGATATTTACATATATGATATGGGTTACGATTTCTTCTTGCATTCATTTTAAGCTCAACATCAATTTACTGATTGTTTTCACATTCATCTCAACACAATTTCACTTATGTCAGTTTGCATTTTCAACATTTCTGTATCTCATATGTATATGATTGCATTCCCTTCTTGTATCTTATCCATCAATATGTGTGTAGCCTTGTTTGTTTTGATATCTTATCCATAAAACTATTAGCCTGGAGTCATACTCATTTAACCATACAAACAATTCTATTTAATTAAGTATTTCCAAATGCAGTATACACATTACTATTGCATGCTATGAAGCAGTTGGGAAAATAGTATCCAGATACATAAATTGAAATAAAATCTGTTGGAGAAAATATAGATACATGATGATGAACAGGTGTTCGAATTTATTTGCATTTGAAGGACGAATCTATTGCCTTTAAAACATATCTATGAATCCAGTTGGAATGGACTACTACTGTCATATTTGTTCAAAATTTCCTAATTGCTCACTCAGTGCAATGGGACGTATGCAACGAGTAGATAGGAAAATTGGTAACGAATGATTAGGGGCTTACTTCATGCATTATCTAAGAGAAGCTTTTCTCAGAGTCACTAGGACTACAGCCTCTGGCACATGTGCTAGACGTTTCGATTAGGGAACTATAAAAGTCCAATATTTATTCGCCGTTCAACCAACTAATTTGACTGGTAAATATAACTATCTCATTGCTACTATTCTCATTAACACAGCTCCCTAGACAAATGGATAGTTTATCCGGCGGCAATTTCCCAAAATCGAACACGAAATCCGATTTCAGTAATCAGCAATTTCTTCACATTTCCAGTTGACATAACCTACAGTTTGTTATTTCCTCTCTAAGGATTAAGGTAACGATCGCCAAGCGAAATTGATATCATCTCAGAAAATTACTTTCAAATCATAGCAACTCGGAGAAAAACAATAAACTGCAATGTGCACTGCAATTGACTTGCGAAACTATTTCCGTTTTGAGAATCGAATCCACCAAGGATATCGGATATTAGTTCATTTCTTCGTCCTTCCCACAGAAGCAAACTCGAAATGAAAGAACCCCTCCCTCCCATCGATTCGGGCCAATTGTTCTGTTTATAGTCCAGCGCACATATAACACTGCAATTTCAAAGCCAATTTACTCTCAACTTCATTTGAAAGCAGCAAACCCAATAAAATATTAGTATTTGCTATGGCAGGATATATCGAGGGCGAGTCCCGGCCACCCACATACTGGCAATTGCAGTATTTCTCTCCGAAGGCGTCTCAGTTCCGTTAATTCAACAGTGAGCCGAGAACACACATTTGCCAGGCATTTTTCCCCAGTACGGCCCATTAATTCCTCCGTTCCGGAGCCAATGCAATTTCGGTCCAACGACTATGACTATGGCCGGCCGTTCAGCGGGAGCAGCAAATTGTCCATAGTCTGAAATTGACATTGTCGAATATTATTTTAGGTCCTGAGGCGGAATATGATGCTTTGCGGTATGAAATTTCACAGATTTCTCTGTATCTGTTGGTTTAAGTCCTTGTATCTGTGTGTGTTTCAAGAAGAACTATAAAACAGTGATACCTACTGTTTGTTTTTTGATGGCTCCTTACTTTGTATGGTATGAATTTATCCTCTAGGATTACCTACGTTCGTTGGTGGCGGCAGATGCTGTGCATTGTTTGTCATAAACTGTACGACGACGGGGCGGTTATGATATGAGTTTGGCTTAATGCGAAGTTAAATGGGAAATAAGGATGACGGGACATAAGATAAAGCGCACATGATGCGCAAGGATATTCTCAAAGGAATTGTTGGTCTTTGCGCTTGATTGAAGAAGTTCTATAGGCTTTTATGGCTTAAGAGAACAGAAAGATGAAAGTTTCGACATTTTTCTTGGAACTAATTCGGATGTAATTGTAATTTCTTGTCATATACGCATGAGGGGCTATAACAACTGAATGGGATTTAATATTTTGAAAACATCTGTCGTAGTTGTAGCATTAAATGAGTAAGGGACTCTATGCTTTAATATATATACATATATGGTTGTTAATACGAAAGAGAATACACTAAATGACAAATCTATTTAGAAAGGTGTGTTCTAGGAGATCCTAAAGCTAGTCAGAATACGTGGATGAGTCTCAAAATCCATCCAAAACTCTGCTTGGTTCTTGGTCATAGTAAAATAAAAGGTAACGAACAGAAGGATCATTTGGCAAGAATGTGATCGGAAATAAATAACAGTGAATCGTACACATCCATTCTGCCACCGATTGGAAAATTTTATATCATAATTGACGGTATGATGGAAAAATAATCCAACTCGTCCTGGTTATCTAGGGAGGACTGTGCCACCTCTTAAACGTTATGACCGGGATTAGACGAAAGGAAAACAAAGCGCCTTCTGCCACTATATTGATCCCATATCCCCATCTTAACTGAAATATTCACAGGACACTGAGCTATTGGAGTCATACTCCGTAATAGGGATGATAGGGTCCAAAAGATTCAAGGAGAAGCTTCAGAGATGAGGAAGTAGTGGGGTCTAGAACTCAAATACCGACTTATTGAAATAAATAATAGTTGTGATTTAGAGCAATCAAAGCGCTGCTGGAGTTATTGCAAAGAACTGTCAGAAACCATATTTGAGCTCATCTCCCTAAGGATCTTTGAGAACGAGTCAGAACCTTAAGAGAGTCTTTGGCAAAATATCGAACACCCTAGAGCTTTCACGAACTCCTAGACAAAAATACTCGAGGTATGACATTACAATCATTTGGAAGATAGGGAGGTAAAATTAAACATTCACCTCATTCATTCAGTGTAGTGGATATCCGGGTGTTCCTAGAGCCGAATCACTATCTTGAAATGCCGTAGCGTGTAATTTTTCGGAACACAGTCACAGTCAATGGAGATCTTTCCCGGACTATGTTGGTTGAATATTTTTCGTATAAATTGGAAGGAGATGGCTCGGAGCATATGTGGTTTCAACCAGATGGTGCCACATGCCACACAGCTGTTTGCTGATTGGCCAATCGAGTTACTGAAGTCGAAGTTCGGTGACCATGTCATCTCCAGATATGGACTAGTCAATTGGCTACTTCATTCATATGATTTGACGCCACTAGACTTTCTTGGTTGGGTTTTTGTCAAGTGTTCGACGTCTATCCTAATAAGCCAGAGACTCTAGATGACCTCTGTGCTAATATCGAAAGCTAAATCGCTGCCATATCGTCCGAGTTATGCGACAAAGTCATGGAAAGTTATCAACATTCTCCTGCACAGCCGTTTTATAATAAATGTAATCAATGGCAAACTGCTGGATGGTTGGATGCTGTAGGAATAGGGTAGGCACTGACTGGCGTCAACCTGGCGACGTCCAGTGTTGTAACTGTTACTGCGCATCAATTGTGCTTATTTTACCTCCTAGTGGTAGCCATCGGGTACTGGTTGGTGTCCATCCGGACCCGACTTGCTAAACTTATAAGCGCGAGTGTTGACCAAGAGAAAATTGCAGCACTATAAATACGACAGCGGACGAACTCTCTCGATGGAGTCAACGGTGGCGTTAAAGCTTCAAACGGAAGCACAACACTTTATCTGGGCTACTTCGACATATTCGGAGCTCAGGCCGATAAAGATTTCCAAGAATAAGTCAGGTTTTTGGAAAAGAGATGGTGGCGGATGAGCCCTTATTGGGCCAACGGCAGCGCTCATATCCCCGAAGCGGGATACTGACTTCGGTTTAAAACCGGCCCCTCGTCCTAGGGGTTTCAAAAAATGGAACTGGCCCTCCAGGTTAGGGGTTGTGCCGTCGGGGTAACTTCCTTACCACGTAAAAAAAATTTAGTTATGAGAGAGACACAAGCCTCGGATAATGGACCCCCTCATTTAATACCACGACCCGGAACGTACACGGACTATGATATAAGAGTATGCACCTGGAATGTACGTACACTGTACACTCCTGGTGCTATTCAAAAACTTGAATCTGTCCTCACGCGGTACAAGGCAGATATTACCGCGATCCAGGAGATACGATGGATAGGATCAGGTATGCAAAAACGAAAAAATTGAGACATTTATTACAGCTGCCACAAAAGACTGCACATGTTAGGATGCGGATTCGTCGTGGGAAATCGGCTACGCTCAATGATAATTGACTTTAAGCCGATCAGCGATCGCCTGGCTGTGATCCGCATCAAGGCTACATTTCAAAACATCAGCATAATATGTGCACACGCCCCTACCGACGAAGCTGAAGACTCTATCAAGGAGGAGTTTTATGACCTCCTGGACGGAGCCTACGGAGCCTGTCCGGAGTATGATGTCAAAATCATACTCGGGGACTTCAATGCCAAAATCGGTAAGGAAAACATCTTCGGCGGATTAGTTGGAAAGCACAGCCTCCACGACACGACAACAGACAACGGCTTCCGGCTAATCGATTTTGCAGCAGCTCGTAATACGGTGATAAGTAGCACTAGGTTTCCAAGACTACGAATCCACACAGCAACCTGGCGCTCTCCAGATGGTCGAACCGCCAACCAAATCGACCACGTGCTAATAGATGCGAGGCACGCATCCAACATTCTGAATGTGCAAACGTTCAGAGGGGCAAACGTCGACTCTGACCATTTTCTTGTTGCAGCTAAGTTCAGAGCTCGACTATCCAATGAGAAGAAGCTGCAGACCGCCCAGAAAAAGAAATTCAACGTTGGAAGCCTTAGCACGTCTGGAGTAGCCAGAGCCTACAGGGAGCGCCTGAGTGAGAGACTCTCCGCTGTGCATTCACCATCCACAAACGCCAACAATCTGTGGAACCAGTATCGCGACATCATCAAAGGGGTAGCAGAGACCACCATAGGCTACCAGCCACCACCCAAAAAGAGCCCTTGGTATGATGATGAATGCGTACGCCGGAAAAAGGTGACAGAAAATGCACACTTGCAAGCGCTGCAACGCAAAACAAGGGCAGCGAGAGAAGAGTATCGAACCAGAAGAAGGGAGGAGAAGAAGATACTGCGTAAGAAGAAAAGGGCCCACGCAGCCTCCCAGCTCAAGGATATCGAAGAGTCCCGCGATAGAAACAACATCCGGATGTTTTTCAGGAAAGCCAAGCAACTGGCAGCTGGCTTCAAGCCCGGAACGCAGGCTCTTCGAAACAGTGAAGGAAACCTAGTCACCGAAGCACAGGGAATAGTAGATGTATTTAAGCAGCATTTCCAGCAGCTACTTAATGGGCAGGTAGAGAGAGTGATAGGGCAAGAAGAGAACCCGCATCCAGTCAATGAAGAATCCATTCCCCCTCCTAGTTTTGAAGAGGTCGGCTCAGCTATCAAAAAGCTGAAGAATAACAAGGCCGCCGGCTCTGATGGTCTACCAGCAGAGCTTTTCAAACATGGTGGTGATGCTTTGGTGGGGTGCATGCACCAAGTCATCAACCAAGTGTGGGTGGATGAAGTCATGCCCGATGACTGGACTATCAGCTCTATATGCCCCATCTTCAAGAAAGGCGATCCTATGTCTTGTAAGAACTACCGAGGCATATCCCTGCTTAATGTCGCATATAAGATCCTATCCAACGTACTGTGTGAACGTCTGAAGCCTTTCTGCAGCACACTAATCGGCACGTACCAGTGTGGCTTCCGGCCCGGCAGATCGACGATCGACCAAATTTTCACACTAAGGCAAATCCTGGAAAAGACCAACGAATTTCAAGTCGAGACTCACCATCTCTTCATCGACTTTAAAGCCGCATATGATAGCATTCATCGTCTTGAGCTCTACAAGGCGATGGCCGAATTCGGGATCCCGGCTAAACTGATCCAGCTGTGCCGCGTGACGCTGGATAACACGCGGTGCAACGTGCAATTCGGCAACAGTCCCTCTGAACTATTCCAAACATGCACCGGATTTCGGCAAGGGGATGCGCTATCATGTGACTTCTTCAATCTTGTGCTGGAACAGATAGTGCGCAGGGCAGGTGTAAACACGGAAGGCACTATCTTCAACAAATCTGTCCAGTTGCTGGGATACGCAGACGACATCGACATCATCGGTCGCTCCCAGCGCGCCGTGTTAGAGGCTTTTACGGCAATTGAAGAAGAGGCGAAACGTGTTGGCCTTGAAGTGAATGAGGACAAAACCAAATACATGTTGTCAACAAACAAAGAAGCATCTGTCCACCGCCTAGGACAAAACGTCACTGTTGGCAACAGTAACTTCGAAGTGGTTAAGGAGTTTACCTACCTCGGAGTAAATATCAACTCCACGAATGACAACTTAGTGGAGATTCGACGAAGACTTACCCTAGGAAACCGCTGCTACTTCGGTTTGGCGAAACAAATGGGGTCAAAACTCCTAACTCGAAAGACGAAATGTATGCTCTACAAAACTTTGATCCTGCCAGTTCTGCTGTATGGAGCCGAGTGCTGGACGATAAGCAGGAAAGCAGAGCAAATACTGAACACTTTCGAAAGAAAAATTCTTCGTCGGATATTCGGTCCCGTATGCGAGGAGGGCGAATGGAGGAGAAGATATAACCGCGAACTCTATGAGCTGTACCAGGATGTGGATATAGTCCAAAAAGCCAAAACACGTCGACTACACTGGCTCGGCCACATCGAGCGAATGGACAATAATGCTCCAGCAAAGAGGATCTTCGAATCACAGCCCCCAGGTTCGAGAAGACAAGGAAGACCGAACCTCCGTTTTAAGGATCAAGCTATCGCGGATGCCAGAGCGCTTGGTCTAGATAACTGGAAGCAGCGTGCCCGGGATCGAAGAGAGTGGAAGGCTGCTGTGTCTCAGGCAGAGACTCTTCACGGGTCGGGAGCCCGTTAAGTAAAAGTAAGTAATGGCAAACTGCTTCATTTAAAAATAAAATGGGCCGCTTTTCATAAAAAACACATTACTAGCAAACTCTCTTCTTCCGTGAAATATTTCTTTCTTTTCAGTTCCCAATGGCAGAGTGCCAATGACACGTATATATTTCTCAGAAGGGCTACGTCTATAGTCCATTGAGTTTGTTAGATAGTTTACCAGTTCATTTCCAAATTATTTTTGATTGGATCATCCAGTAAGTAGAAATAGTCGCAAACTAGGCTTAAACTTAAGGGCATTCAAAACTTCCTGGGTAACTATGAGCATATAAGAATAAGTGTCGTTTTTATATAAATTTGTCGTGATAGGTTTATACGGGATCCAGAAACTAGCTTCTCAAAACCATTTGCTTTTTAAGTTTTATACTCTCCTCATGAATAGATAGGGCCTACTGTTCAGAGCTGTGTCCGAAGAGCAATTTTTGTTTCAAAAGTACTAAGCACTAAGCTACGCCTTGCTGTTATAACTTCTTGAAGTTGTGTGTTACATTGATTCTTTAATTACCATATTCTTTAAAATCTGATGTAGTTCTTAAGGGTCGGTCGGTATAACAGCTAAATATGACACATTACAAATTACACATACATATGTATGTACATAGGGTAACACATACGAAACACCCTAGTTCAATCCCTTCTATAGAAAAGACAATTCACTACAAACAAAAAACCACCTTATTAGACGTTGAAGGTGTTTTCAATAACGTCAACACTGAATCAATTCAGGAAACTCTGATCCAACTGAGTGTGGAAGAGTTTATTAGCAAATGGATAGTGACTATGCTAAGAACTAGAATCATTCAATCGCCCTCGGTAACAGCAGTTCCACCATATCCGTCGTAAGCGGAACTCCTCAGGGTGGAGACATATATCTTCTTCTTTAGCTTATGGCAATGCTAAACAGAGATGGAATCAAGGTTGTAGCGTATACGGATGATGTGGTGTAATCAGTGAGATTATGAAAGGTCCCTTGAACAAGATAAGCAAATGGGCCACTGGATGTGGACTCAGTGTCAACCCAAGCAAAACTGAACTGATGCTCCTTACCACAAAAACCAAAATACCGACCTTCGGGCCTCCACGACTAAACAATTCACTACTCTCCTTATCCTCCAGTGGCAAGTACCTAGGTGTGGTACTTGATCCAAAATTTTGTTGCAAAATAAACATTGAACATTCTATGCTTGCAGCAAAACCTTCGGTAAGAGGTGGGGACTTTGCCCAAAGATGGTCATATGGATGACGCACAGCTGTGGTGCGTCTTATACTTTCCTATGGATCGGTAGTCTGGTGGTCTGCGTTAAGGAAAGAATACAACATAAAACTTAGGAGGCCTTGAGGTCAGATTAAGAGAAACAGGATGCTGGTGTACTAAAGTTTATGGTCGCAACATCATCCTGAATCTGTTACTATGGGACTTGGTAGCTAATCTAACCGACTAATATAAAAACTTCAGAAATCAGGCAAAGTGACAAATGAGTTCGAAACAACAATTTTCACCGACACGGTTGTAACATGAAGTGTAGGGTAGGGGCTAGGATATTCTCTGATTACCTAAACCCCTGGCGGAGGCGGTAAAAATTATTCTAAGTGATGAGGCTCGTTTATCTGGATACGTAAACAAACCAAACTGTCATATCTGAGGCTCCGAAAACCCAAGAGAAAAAGTGGAATAACCTCTCCATCCACATCATTAAGCCATATTTTTCGAAAATGATGCTGAAGCCTTTTGACTGACTTCTTTCCTCCCCTGCAATTGGCCTATGGATGCGGATGATATTTATTTTTAGCAGAACGGTGCCTCATGCCTAGTGAAACAATGGCTCTATTGCGTGAGAAATTTCCTGGACGTGTGATTTCTCGAAATGGTTACTTCAATCGGCAGCCGAGAACATCCGATATAACAACATTACACTTTGTCGATTGGGGCTATGTTAAAGATAAAGTCCACACCAATGCTCCAATGGTTGATATACTAAAAAAAATATCTGATCTGAAATTCGCGAAATACGGCTGCAATTATCCGAAAACGTGATGAAAAATTTTATCAAAACAATGACTATTTGTAGGTAGATCTGAAGCCGACATTAGGCAAATATTATACTCTATTACTAACTTCAGAGTCAGTCGTACAGCGTTGTTGTTTGACAGCTGTGATATGTAAATATTAATGTTTAGTCATGAAGAAATATACGGACGCACAATGCTGAGAGATTGTGAAAATCCATTATCGGGATGGTAAGACAAGGTTCGAATCAATGTTCGGCGGCAAGGTTCCAAAATATCGTGGATTTTTCTGTCACCCTAATGCACATTCTCGTCGTACAGTGATCCGATTAATTGGGAAATTTGACGCGATTGGATTTCTTTCTTTTGGATATTTTAAAAGGAAAGGGTTTTCCCAATAACCCAAGAACAATTCCGAGTACTATACCGGAATGTACTCGAAAATTTCTTCAAAAGGACCAACGAGTGTCATCAATCACGAGGCGGCCATTTATCGTATATTGTGTCCCATACATAGCTCAATGCCTTTTATTAAAATAAAAATATCGGAACTTTTCAAATTAACAATGCGGTTTTTTTTTTCAAATTTCAAAGTACATCTTTCGATCAATAGAATTCAATTGAAACAATTGTGCAGAATGCCTTGAAATATAGTAATATGGATTCTTTTGCCAGATTCAAAATTTTATTTCACTTGTTTCCTTTGAAAATTTCTTTGAATTCATTTAATTAAATAAATCCTTTCATACAGTTCGCCCTTCAACCCTTGAATAATTTGCAAACGAATAGAGAGTTTAGCAACTACTTATGTACGTTCATCTCCTTCCACATTTATTGGTGAAACAATTTCTTTATTCCATTGAAAATTATTAATTGCATTGTGGTAGCAAATAACAGTTACAAAAGTCCACCGAATCCTTGATGCTCAGCAAGGGAGAAAACTCATTAAAGTTGTTTTTGGAAAAAAACTTTTTCCATAACGAGAGTTTTCTTATTTTTTTTTTCTCTGCTCTCTCTGACTCCATAATAAATCGAAGGATACAATTGATTTCCATGAAAACTGTTTTGATTGATATACGAAAAGCCTTCAAGTAATTCTCGAATAATTGCATGCGAACTTAAGCGCAAATCTGTTGGAGAACTTTTCTATAACTAGTGAATCGGCCAAGTATTCGAATTGTAAAAGTTTCGAGAAGGGATTTTGAAATTTATTAATCGTTCAGAGTCTCAAACGGATAGTTTGTAAAGGCTTTGCATGTTTGTATTAGTTTTACTTTGATGCCACAAATTGCACAGCGATCTATTTATGAATCCAATATCTATGTATCACATGTATCCTTTTTATGTCATGGGAATACTACCGTATAGAGTAGAGTTTATAGCATTGAAATAGTTTGCATCTGAAGGACATTACATATTTCTTTTCAAGTTTATTAATATATCCACATTCCATCCAAAGACATATCAAGGTCCTTTCTCAAAATAACTCCATTCTAACTCCTTTAAATTTAATTTACTACTAAGACGCTTAAGTAATCCTTATCAAAAGGTAAAGCTCACGCGAATCAATGGAACTATCCAAAGTCAATTTGCACTGGCAATAGAGACACTCCTAACCATTTCCACAAACCACCTTAACCAGCGAGAGTAACACTCTCGAACAAGAACCACACAGTATAATCCGACTCCTACCGCAGCCTAATTAAAGGCGTAATGAACACGTTTAGCTCGTGTTGTGGATTCATCGTATTTGCTAACGCAAAAGACTTCGCCTGAAGCTGCTCGAGCTCCCTAGAGCTCATGAATTCCTTGCAGCGGTGGCGGGCGCGGTGGTGTCGGTGGACGGAGGATTTTACCTCAATCGTACAAGATATATTGCCTGCTAGCAGCTTACATGGCGTATACGCGATTAAAATGATATTCCTGCTGACGTCAGGTAATTACCACCAACTGCCTGCAACAGGGTGGTGGTGAATGAATGAGAGGATGTGCAGTTGGTTAAGCGGAATGAATGGTCGTGGAGGTGGAAAAAGGATTTTTTTTCTTTTTTTTTTTTTTGTTCCACCAATGTCGTTTTATTTTGAACGAAAAAAAAAAAACTTTTTGTTACAATTATTTTCGCTTTTATAACGGCGGCGGGAGTTTAATGAAAGCCGTAAACTCATTTGGAAATGGTTTAATGGGATTTTCCGGTTTAATTGTAAGGAATGTAGCAATTTTTGTGAACAATTTTACGGGGAAAAAAAAAGTCTGTTTCAGTGTTAATCGAAATAAAGGAGGTGCCGTCTTTGTTCTTGAAATTGAGCAAGGATTGATGAGGGAGATATGGAAATTAAGGACTAAAGGATGATAGGGAATGCGAGTAGTGCGGGTAGACTGCAGTTGGGAAAAAATTCATCTTCGAGCTTTCATATCCATACCGGAAAATGGAACAATCATAGGAGTTTAATTTAGTAGGGTAAGAGGCAGGAATATACATATTTATATTTGGTGGAACCACCTCAGCTAAGTCTTAAGGAAAGTGTGGGACCGAAATAAGCGTGTAGGTAGCATTGATACGCCATGTGATCAGAAACCATATGATGGCTCGCTTTCGTCTTAATACCGCATAAGTCCGAAACATTTCCATGAACACGCTTCGCATTTCTAGGTACAATATCATCAAGCTTCTTGATCCCATAGTACACCAAACATTTAGAAATCTCGCCAAAGAACCCGAGTCCGCAGCACACCTCAACTGAATATAGACGAGCGTTGCATACAGTTTTGAAGGCAGAAACATCACAGCACATCCATATCACAAATGACCTAGAAATGGATCGTAGACCGTATTTCCCTTAGAGCTGAATTCGCAGATACCTTAGCAGTTCAGAAGCAGGAAAGAAGTTAACTTTAATGCCATCGCTTCACAAGCTGAAGACCGGTAGATCGTCAGAGCAATGCCCTAAGAAAAGTTTGAATGGTTGATTATCGACATTAGATGAGCATCACCTCCTAAACGTAGAAGGAATCATTTACCATGGTTTTAAACAATTTAGACGATAGTATCAATACCTCATACCCGAACAAGCTATCTGCGGAGACATATATACGAATACACATCGGTTCTCCCAGTAAATCAGAAATCATAGCTGCGATTAAAGGTTACAAGTACAAGAAAAGGATGGGACTTGATGGTATTCCTGTAGAGCAGCGCAAAGTATATCGGGCACCCTCTTACAACCCCCAACGAAATGCAAAGGGTTTACCTTAGGCGAAACAAAAACCGACAAGAGACCGGCGTTACCAGGAGAGTAAAAGCAGAAGAAAGGGCAACATCTGTAGCACTGTGGCAGGCCAGGTGGAATAGCACGGAAAAAGGCAGATGGACCCACAAGCTGATTCCCACAATCGAGATTTGGACAAAAAAAGAGCACACGGGGATTGTAACTACCACCTTACGCAATTCCTGTCCGATCACGGCGGCTATCGGAAATATCATCACAGATTTGGACACGATAGCTCGCCCTTCTGCACAGAATGTCCAGAGGAAGAGGAAGACGCGGAGCACGTAATGTTCTATTGTAGACGATTCGCAGAGGCAGGAATGGACCTACCCATCCCGGAGCTTCTAGTAAGCCGTATGATAAGCTCAGAGGATTACTGGTCGGAGATCTGCTCCTTCATAACGAGCGTGCAAAACGAGCTAAGAAAACTCGAACGAATAAGAAGAGCCACAACGGCAGAACAGAGCACATAGCATAAGTTGCTAACCAGCCCCGCGAAGTAATACCTACCGGCAGTCCCGCGGGAAGATTGGTAGAAGAGTGCTGGGTGTGGATTAGTACGTAGGCGCATTCCTAGCATCGAGCAATTCATGTCTGTGAATGAATGTTCCTGATAAATGCAAAGATATTGTCGATTAATAAATGGGTGAAGGCATTTTTGACGCCCTATGCCCCAGATTTTAAAAAAAGACGAAGAAGAACGTAGCTTTTGATTTCAAAAAAGATCACTGTCTTGGAATTGGAAGTTTGGATTGTCAAACAAGGCAAATAGCTACACCTCGGGTGATCAATTTCTTTCTTTCAAATATCGGGTTTTTAACGGTCAGGCCATACATTAACATGTGTGTGATAATGGTCAGATGCAGCTGGATAATATATTCTGATATACCCCTATTGACCCTATTGACGGCTTTCATAGAACTACAGTTTCTCTAGAAATGATTAAATTAAAATATCCACAGCCTTGGGTAAGCTAACTACTGTACGACAGATTTTTACAATCGCTGAACATATCCTCTCAGGGAAAAGAATTAAGGTTGAAAACTTATACAATATAATTATGGAGATACTCAGGGTAACGAAAGAGCTAACTCTAGCTAGAGAAGGTTCAGCAGTTTCATTTAAAGCGCACAACCTTCTAAAGAAGGTACACTAACTGATTGCTATGTTACCTAAACTGCATATCTTAGCGTGACATAGCTCATGTAGTCACTTAAAAAGTCTGATGGACGAGTCTAAAGTAAACAGGACTAATAATCTAATTGAACATAGCTTGAAGACAATATTTTAGTGAGAAATTTTGTCAAAACCCTTGCATTACTTACTTGCCATCTTCCAATGCGCAGATTGTGTCTGACATAAATTCAATCAGGTTGCTGGTAGTTGGTCTGCCCTTAATAAAACCATGCAGTTAGTAGAAAAAATAGGCTTGCCGCGAAAGAACATTGCGAAATAGATGCATGAAAGAAAGTTTTGCACATTTTTTGTTGATAGGGATAATGAACGAGTGTTTCTAGGATCTAGGAAAACTTCCTCCAAGATTATTAATTGATAAAGCCCACTTAGAAGCTGAGTCATATAGTTCGCCTAGTGTCTTAGAACAATAGCGTCAACCACGTAGAATTTACTGGCAAAGATTCAACGAAGAATTGAAGAGGTCTCTTGTGTTCTCACCCAAGCTCCACGGAAGGTATCTGGTAGGATCAAACCAAAGTGGCAGACTCACTTCCGCTTCTAACCGACATCAGAAGGGACAAATAAATCGTATCAATTCAATAAAGCTATCAGAAGAGACAAGATACATATTATAATCAGAAGATACCTCTCTCCATAAACAGGTCTCTTCAATAGAAAACTCTGTTCAAGTTAAGGAATACACACTAAGTGCATTCCTTGACATCGAAGAGGCATTCAAAATGTGAGCGAATTACAAGCAGCTTGTGTAAAGCCCAAATAAATCAGAGAATATGGAGTTGGATTCAACAAATGCTCAGTACCGGCATGGTCAACTCCAGGAAATGAAAAAACAGGTAAACTAACCACGGTAGCGTCACATCTAAACTCCTCCAGGCCATTCCTGAGACTAGTACATCGCTTAACACTTTGAATAGGGAAAATAGACTTCAAATTCAACGAGGAGGCTAATAGACGATGGTATTTCATATGTGCGACTGTTGAATCGATATGACGAGTCTATGACAAAATGAGATCTGTAGATCTCATGAACCCAAACCGCAGGGATATTTGGGCAACTTTTGGTGTCGTGACAGGACACTGTGTGATTGGCAGCCACTTCTTTTTCTGTGGGAACTGCATGGACTTAGATGAAATAGAATCTATTCGCACTTACTATGCGATTGTCCAGTACTAGCCATCAAAAGGAAAGACACTCCTGGGAGGTACTTCCTTGCGGAACCGGACGATCTAAGAAATATTAAGGTGAACAACTTGAGATTCATAAACATATCTGGTTGGTTTAGTTAGTTCAGCCGTCGATAACTGAAATTTAGGTTCTTAGGTGTCTTATAATTGGGCACAATGGATTCATCTTCTGGAAATCTACAGACGAGGTTATAACCACAAAGGCCGAGGAGATTTATGGGAAGAATATGAATAAGTATCAGAAGGTTAAAGTTGGTGATGATGAAGTATGAAAGCATGGGGTGACAGGATTGGAGTTAGTATGAAGATTTCTTTCTTTCATTTAGAACATAAATGAATCAATAAGAGTACAAAAATTCACCTCTCACATGAGGATAACACAAATTTCATATTGCTTCAATGCTTCTATGCTATTTATATAGCGTCTTTTGAGACTCATGTATGTATGTACCAAGCCTTTATAGATACCAGAGCATCTTTCGTCTTCTGCACAATTACAGTGTAGGCAGACTTAGCTTCCACTAAGAATATAATTCGGTCATTCTGTCGTTCAATGTAATAAAGTTTTACTAGATAGTACGTACACTCCAGCACACCTCTTAAAATGTATAAATTCTTTACACCCTCCTTGACCACTTTGTTTTATTGAAGTTCCATGTTTCATTCACCTCCTCTAGTGCGGAAAAGGAAAAACAAAAAAAGAAAAAAAAACTCCACCACTTAAACTCGGTAAATTGTTTTTGTCAAATTTTGTTGTTTATATTTGAACAACCCCCGACCACCGACCCAGGCCCGAGACATGTAGATATTTTTGAAAAACAAACGAAATCAATAAAACTCCCCGCCCAGTCCAGTCTTGTCAAACCTTTCACCGCCTTGTCACAGGCATCATCTCCATTAAGGCTATAAACTTTGTCCTTCTCTCCTGTCTACAGACAGATCAGAGAAAGCGCAACAAAAAAAAAACAAAACACAAAACACAAAAATAAAAACAAAAAAGACGTCGAAACAAAACCCGAAGAAATTCTCAAGTTTTATATCTCAATTGTGTGTCGACATTTATATCCCTTTTTGCCGGAGAGTTAAATCCCGCCGGATACAGTGCCCCGCACCCTCTGTCTTTGTATATTTTTTTTTCTCGTTTTATGTGTTTAGTGTCTGCTATCGCCCAGCGCTCTCGCCCTCGCCCTCGCCCCAATATCCGTTCTTCAAAATTGGTTTCAATTGTGAATACACAAACCAAAGAAAACTTACTCGCAGGAACAAGTCCTGAGTGTGTACTTGAGTGTGAGTGTGGCTGTGTTGAATCCTGCCAATTGTTTGTTGGTTTGTTTATTTATTGTTTCAAGTGCTCGTTGAACAGATAAACAACTGAGGAGGACCAGCCACCACCCTACCACTGTACCACCCTACACCACTACAAGGGACGGACTCTGTGGGATGAAGGATAACATAAAACAAAGCGAAGCAACATTTATCTGTGGGAATCATCTCTGCAAACGACCTGCAGCTATTGATTTTCGATTTGTGTGAGTGTGTACCGAAGCGGGGTAGGTATACCTACTTGTATCTCTGTGTGAGAACTTCGATTCAATTCGATTCCGAGAGTGCAACTATCTCACTTAATCTATACTCTGTTTGCGCAAAAGGATTTTTATTTACCGTTAATAGTTGATTTCAAAACAAGGGAGCGCACACATTTTGATTCGAAATTGAGATTGATTACGATAGCACAGCGGCGCGGGGGTATATTGAAAGCTACTTAGCGATTGAGTAACCACGAGTTAGCTTCACTTACAGGACCTTCATTTCGTCTCGTGTGCACTTTCAAATCCAGCAAGAAGTGAGAATCAAATGATGACTACATTGCGCTAACCCTGAACGAATCGGGAAAAGTCCTTGGAGTGTGGAATCGATTTTCTAACCGACAGCGTACGTACTACAACTGAATATAATACATTTTGCAGTCAAGTGCAGGGTGTGAAGTCATTTGCGAAGGGTTAAGCGGCTCGTTGGCGGATGAGGAGGAGGCGGAGGGGACAGAGGCGAATGGAGGGATTTAGTTTTGGTTGGATTTTTGGCTACGATATGCAGTTTCGGTGGTGGTAACCACCATATCCTTGCACGGATGTCACGAGGCATAGATGGAATAATTTAAGACTTTTCGGGGTTTCGAGGCTGCTTTTATATCGATTTTGAGTCGTCGTCGTCGACGGAAATAATCGAGTTAACTTGGTTGAGCAGAGTTATGTGTTGGTTTGTTTGTGTGCACGGTGGATTGGTTTGGAAAATGCACATGAATGTGATTTCGGAAGCGTGACATTGAGGATTCACATTGACATAGAAATATCACATGATGAAGGGAATGAAAGTCGACAAATGCGAAGAGGATGAGGAAACTGCTTTGCTGGAAAGGAAATGTCCCGAATAGGAATGTATCCTTTTTTGGTGGATGCAGCTGAAGTAGGAAGTGTGTTGTGATGTCCTTTTAGGAAGTCATGGAAGTGGTAGTTGGAAAATTTGGTTGCAAAAAGGAAATACTGTCACAGTTGGACGGAGATTCAAGTAAGCGACCTTGAACTATTCAACCAGTTGATTCTAAGGACTGTAATCAGATGTACATACGTCGAGTGTAGGCAGACTAAAGAGAAGGACAGAAGCCGATCTTTAGAAACACAAAGCAGTCAAGAGTGCCAGGAAGCGTTTCAAATGACAAAGCTGGCTTCAATTGATGACCACCTAATGGAATCATCGGATTAAAAGTCCAAGGAAACAATGTGGGTAGGACACTCTTCGAAAAAGCCTTTTTATGGATCCACCAATAGACGTGGTAATCTTCTAAAGATACTACCATCCAGTGCCATCAGCATGCACGATTCGTAAGCTCGAATACTCGATGTCGGGAGTACACCTACGTACTAATTAACTTACACTCTGCGCACTTTTATCACTCTCTCTGTGGAACTGCCTTTTCGGGACTGGTTAGCAAGCAACTTATGCTATGTTCTCTGTATCTGGCATTTCGGCTCTTTATAATCCTTCAAGTCTTTGTAACGTTATGAACGAGTAGATCTCAAACCAGTCGTCCCATGACCTAGTCAAACATCTTACTAAGAGCTCCGGGATTGGTAGGTGCATTCTTGTCCTTACGAAGCATCTGTAATAAAATATTGGGTACCCCGCGTCGTCTTCTTCATCTGGGCATTCTGGGCGGAAAGGCGAGCTATCGTGTACAAATCTTTGGAGTCCATAGCCGTCGTGACCTAAAAGGAATTGCGTAAGGTGGTAGTTGTAATCTTTGTGTGCTCTCTTAGTCCAAACTTCGGCCGTGAGAGCTTGTACATCCATGATTCATGAGCGCTATGATGAAGACCTTTCTTCTGGTTTTAGCCTCCTGATAACGCTGGTCTCTTGTCGGTTCGCGTTTTGAATACCTTTTGCATTTCGGTCGCGAGAATGTCGATGACCCGCTATAACACGGGCTGCTTCGTCCGAGATTGATCGGAAACGGCATATTGTTCTTAGTGCGCAGAGTCTGTACACAGACAAGAGCTTTCTTTTCGTCTTCTCATTGTAAGAGCGTATTGGCTTACCACTCTGAATACTAGAATCCTCCTCGCATATCCAGGTTCAGGGATGTTTGGCAACATTTCGAAAAGCACTCCCTGGATCTTTGACGCCTGTTTACTACAGTTACCACTTGATGTGGGTTTCAAAGTTCAATCTTTTATCAGGCATGACACCCAAGCATCGTAACGCTGCCTTAAACCTGATAGTTTCGCTCCCAACCCGAAAGTTTGCGTATTCCACAGTCGTTCGGTTGGTCAATATGACAGCCTCGTGTTCAGTTAGTTCTAGGCCAGAAGACTCTGACCAATTTTTGATCATGGTGATCGCTTTATCAGTGGACGGCTCTACCTCGTGGATGGGTTTGGCCACGGTAACCACAGCGATATCGTTAGCAAAGCCGATCATCTTAACTCCTTGTGACAGTTAAGGTAAGTTCTAAGTTCTTACGCTACAATCAGGTATATACGATGCTGATGCTGATGCTGATGCTGATGCTGATGCTGATGCTGTCACATACATATGTATGATATCCATGTAATGAAAACGCTAATGGTAACATTTTGGACTCGTTTTCTAGGAATCTGGGCAGTCCAGCAGAGAAAGCATTCGAAAAGATGCAATCTTCTATATGCAGTCAGAAATGGAGGATGTAGGTGCTCTATTGACATTTTCAGACAGTGCGTATCCGTAATACAATGATGTAGAGATCGCACTAAGAGCAGTCCCGTAAATTCTAAAACTCTGCGTCAAGACCACTTTCCAACTTGTAAGGATAACACATAACGTTCAAATGCTCACTATACTCGATTGCCTTTCGCCTCCAGCTTTAATCTCTTTTACATCGCCATTCCTTGAAAACTTTATCATAAAGTCAATTCAACATCAACCCCCTTGTAACCAGTCAAGTATGCAAATTCCATTCACATTCCTCCTTAGCGTGGCAAATCCACATCCGAGAAATTATTTGATTTCCCCACATCTTCCGTGTGAAGTTAAGTGTTCACTCAATTGAGCATAAAATGTTCCTTCATCTTGTTACGAAAAAAAAACACACACACACAACGCCAAGAGGTACCGCACTGGAGCAGTTAACCGACCTTGACGGAGCGCATTAAGGCGCGACATTTGAGCTCGTTTTTCCTATAGAAATTTGTTAGATGTCGCTTACTGCTTCCACATGTCAATTTGAAAGAAAGGTGTTTACATTTTTGGATTTAGACACACAACTGGCGAAATTGGGAAACGTATTTTCCACGGTAAGGACATTCTGGCAAAAAAAAATGGATCTTGGGATGCTGATGGACTAATAAAGGACCTTAAAGCTTATTCCAAATAAAAGCAATCAGTGTGAATAGATTTTACTTTCCATAAACCCAAGTGCAATCGACCCACTTCGGCGTCCCATTGTTGCAACAATGTCTACCCCATCCAGTCGCAGGTGTATTCCCTTCAAGAACTGCAACATTTTCTTAAAGTACCTAAGAGTGTCACCGCACTTTTTAAATAAATAATTTCAAGAACAATTCCTTTAATAGGAAACATCCCGCGACAAAATGTAACCCCATCCTCCTACAGAAAATAAGAAAAGTCTTCTCTGCAGTTTACCCTTTCCCATAGTATCCCTCAATTTGAAAGTCAAAGTGTGCACAGGTGCAACAACAGCAAGGCTAATGCACCAAAAGAAAACGTGGATCTCAAGTGGCAGCACTCTCTAGCTACACACAGATACCTACATACATATACCTCCGACCGAAGAAAATAGGAAAAGAATTTCTTTCGCTCGTTGTGTGCAAAACTCCTTGTTTTGTATGCACTCCGGCCAGGATACGTTGCAGGAAATTAATGTCCGTAAGTTGTTGCATGCTCGGCACTAAGTTAAAAACGGAAAAAGCTCGAAATGTTAATTGCTTTTCTGTTTAGCGAGAGGGCTGCCGAAAAATATATTTCTTTGGTTATGACCTCCGTAACAATGATGGAGAGTGTTCATATTTTCCAAAACAAACTGAAAAGTTCTACGATCGTGTTGTTTTGGTGTTACGCTCTTGGTGTGCTTAAAACTGTTGAGAGTTAGCGTGATAAACGGTAGCGTGTTTCAATGTGAATAGCATTGCCATGGCAGATGGAGAACGATTTAAGGGTTTTGAAGTACATAGTTTCGCGATTTGAAAGTTCATTGATTCGGCTCGAAGGACCAAATTTTTTGTTTAACTGCGATAGGAGGAATTTTTAATAAAGTTTTTATACATACATTTGACTTTAAGGGATATCCACAAATATGCTTGAAATGCTTTAAAATACGTTGTAATGTTTATTCTATTCTTACCGAATGCTAACTCTGACTGTACTTTATACAAATTTCGCTAAACCACAGCTTGAAGCCCATATAAGCAGAATGAAATAGGTAAAGATAGGTCATCACATGGAATGAGCTAGTAGTTCCAGAACTATCAACAACTATCTGTCAGCAATTAGGCAATTAGACTCTAACTTCAACTGAAACCTAGTTTTTATAAAACCTTCTTTGACAAATGTACATTTTCTTTTTCTTAATATTTTTCATCATTTAGGACTAAAGTCCTTTAAAGTTATAAACCCAGTGATGAAGTGGATATAGGGAAGTTAAAAGTTGAAAGTAAAACGAAAGTTAGGTAAAGATGCACGTTGACTTTAAATCTTTGCAAATCATTATTTATTGGAAATATTGTAGAGGTCAAATCATCCCACAAACATGTAGAGTGGCTACAGAACGAGCTTCTGAATTTCACTGTGCGATCGAAAATAGGTTTTAAACATGTAGTACGATTAAACTGACGGACAGGTGGGACACACGCAACTATAGATTTCATCCGAACAACTATTGTGGAAATATCGGCACAGGACCGATAAGTATCCAATATTCCGACGATGCTCTAGCGAAGGAATTTGGTTGCAAATTTATAGGTCACCGATCAATCTACGCGCCTGATACTGGATTCGATCTAATAAACCCAAACAAGTTACGGGCTGTCGCCCAAATATGTGAGTTGTATTCGAGTTTTTGACGAATCGATAGTAGCCAAGTCTGGAGGACTAAAAAAAAACATCTACACCTTTTGAGGAATCTCAGGCACCTAGCATTACTTCTCGCAGCTCCAGAAAACTGATGATTCCGGCTATGGCCTGTGGTAACTTGCGTGTCAAGCATTGATAAGTCATTAGATTCCTCAATATCAGCTCCATTCGTTTTTAGTTTAGCTACATTAGTATCCATCTCGCTTTAGAGACAGGAGACAGCACTGAGTTTTTGAATTAAACTCAACTTGATTCTTCGCATCCCAGTTGAAGATTGCTTTGGACTTGAGCTCCGTAGACATTCACTTACTGTGAGACACGACAGCTTGTGGTTTTAGCAGTCAAGAGTACTGCCATCCGCAAAGGAATTGATTGGTTTGCGATTTAGAAAGTGAAGATCGTTAATATATATTAAAAACAGGGTTGGAGTGAGGACTGACCCCTGAGGTACACCAGCATTGGTTGAGAATGAAGTAGAAGTACATATGTCGGCTCAATTACTGAAAAAGCTTAGAATCCATGATAAGAAGATGCTCCCGACACTGTAAGCTTGGATTTTGTTTAAGACGGCACTGTGCCACACTCTGTCGTAAACTTTACAGATATCCAGGGCAACTACTCGACAGTAATGGCAAATATTTTGGGCCCGTTTTTCTGTTAGATACGTTCTCCGGGCGAATGTAGTTGACGGAAACCGTACTGACGGTCATGTTGAAGACATTTTCTTTCCAGATATTAAGATGCACATTTTCTCAATGACCTTAGAGAGCCCTGATGTTAGGGCTATGGGTCGGTATTTTTAAGGGGAGGTTTTATGTCCCTTTTTACAGATCGACTGGAAGAGCGTACGTTGAGGTTTAGCCAAGGTAGGAGAACACCTCTTCAAATCAAGGGGTAGGATCCCATCTGGACTTGAAAATTTGTTACTGTTCACATCCTTTAGGACTCGAACTACTGAGCGAGTTCAACAAAATATTTGTCCTAAGGTATATTGAACCGGATTCTGTAATGGTGGTGGTATAGAAGTACCTAGAAACGTAGAATTTACAGCGAACATATCTGCTAGCAGATTGGTTTTCACTTGGGAGTCAGTGATATTTTGACAGTTGAGGAACACAAGAGCTGGGATGAACGATAAAGCGGAATCTTTGCTTCATTTGACGAAAACCCGAAAAATGTACTGCCTTTAGAACATTGCAGAATTTTTGCTTCACTTTGTGGTCTCATAGAAATTTTGCATGGTTTAAAAGTTACAGTCATTTCTAATCCACTTGTAGAGACTACGGTTTTCCCTAGAAGGTGTTTGGAGCCATAACCCAAAAGTCTCTTCCTTCTATCAGACGCACAAGTCGGATTGAACCAGAGTTCTTGTTTTGGTTTAATACAAACAGTTTTACTCGAGGTGAAGGAGCGCATTCCAAATATAAACCAAGTCTGTGCTTCGATACATAGTCCTCGAAACGGAGTTAGGGTTTTAGAGGAGAAGTTGCAGCGGCTAAACTCTTAAGAGGAGAATGACATCTCTTGCAACTGTTAAATGGCCACTTTTTTTTTAAAGAAAATTTAGTTACAACATGAAGAAACATTACACAGAGTCCTTGCTGTTTAGGACTTCTGAGTTTTTCTTTGGGAGATAATGGTTTTGATGACATGTTTAGCAACCCTGAAGGTTATTCCGTGTGCAGAATAGACACATATGGCTGACACATGGAGTAGAGTTTGGATTGTTGGTACAATGCATCAGTCCACAGAGCCCTCTTAAGAAATCCGATCAGCAAATTGATTTCCTTCAATATGACCGTTCTTAGGAAAGTGTGGCAACAAAGCCACATGATCCACATGATAACAAATATTAATTTCAATCCGTAGTGCAATAGTCAGAGAGTGCTTGAAAAATAACCATCCTCATGGAAGCCATTCACTACTATTATCCAAGGTTATCCACAGAAATATCAATCTTCTTCAACTTTCTATTAGATCGTCTAAAACAAGTGACCACAAGAAAGGTGTGAAGACGCTCCACTAGTACTCTACACATAATCGCACATTGATAAGAGGACTCTGGAACGAAAAAGTCTTTGTTGAATATTAGGTCCTATTTGGGAGGAGTTCGACTGGATGAGAAGATACACCCGCGAACTCCACGAGCTGTACCAAGATGAGGCTGTAGTCTAGAAAGCCAAAACACATCGACTAGATTGACTTAGCCACTTCGACCGAATAGACGACAACGCCCTAACCTAGAGAGTCTTCGAATCCCAACCATTATGTTGGAGGATGACCGAATCTCCAGCGTTCTCGAGAACGGAGACTCTTCACGAATCGGGTGCCCGATCAGTAAGTAAGTAAGTAAACTGAATAGAAGCCTTTAGCTATATGGAATAGTAGACAAAACTTATACAAGAACAACTTCACTATCTCCACTATACTTCAACGTATTCTTCTGATTATTCTTGATGATGTGACGATGGACGATAACTACGTAGAAATAAGGTAATCTTAAATTGGACAAAGCTACTTAAGAAAATGGTTCAGCGCTGAGTGCTAAAAGACTTAGTAAAGAGTTAAAGTAAGAAAGGGATGTCGAATCAGTAGAAATTACAATGAAAGAAGTCACCGACGAGTAGTGGCCTTCCTAGAAACTATTCTAGAATAGAGGATCCCCTTCTAGAAGTATTTTTTCGTATCTGCTTATTAACTATCGGCAATAATGTTCAAGAAAACTTGACTTCAAAGTTCTCCTATCATGGATTGGAGACAGTAAAGGATCAATGGACCGGGATGCATATCATACCTTTGTGCTCCATTGAACGATTTTTGTAGAGTCTGTAGACACCAGGAAGACCAGAAAACCATGACACTTCTTGTCCTACTCTATCGATCTGGTGAATGAAAACCCTTTGCGAGTATTTCTTCAAGGATCTCAACAATCTTGCTAGACTAGACTTAGCTAAAATAAAAAGCTTCGTCACCGGGTCAAACTGGTTTAATGTCTAAACAGCGAACCATACCTCTTCGGCATGAGTTTACACCGAAACTGGTTGCCCTGCTTCTGGAAAATCTCTTTTTGTAGGTCTCCGGTGCTGGTAATCCAGTTTTACCATAGTAGTATCACAATGGACCTTCTTTTTGGTCTAAGAGGACACACCTGCGAAGCGGGGACAACCACCCAACTTAACCCAATCAACCCTAAGCCGCTCTAAAGTATTTGTATTTCAGGCCATAGTGAGCAAATAGAATGCAAATTTCCATTTCATAGACATATGAACGTATTTCCTATGATTGGTAACAAAATAGGGGATGAATAAGCCAGATTGGGGTAAAAATGATTGCGGTTCGTTATGCCATCAAAACTATAAAGAAGCAAGCTGTCTGTCTACATCAAAAGCCGATTCAAAACAGAAATTATGTAGCCTAAACAGGGATGAAAACAAACCAAATAAGACTTAGCCTAACCAACGTACACGTTCTCTAAATTCTATAGGGGCGTGGGACAATCCTAGTAGAGTTGATCAAAAGTGCTTCCCAGATGACTTACTTTGTGATCACGTTTGCCTTTGATTTAAATTTCCACCAAATCCTCCTGCCAGATGATGGTGAACCGGACACAACCACACTATCATCCATGCACCCACAATGGCATTGAAAACCACACACTATTGCGACTACTTCCAACTTTTCCGAAGAAAAACGTATAACTCTCGAAAAATCCAGGCACGATTCTCCATGAAATTGAACTTTTCCATTTCGGTATAATAATTCCCCAAGTCCTTCAGTGTTCCAGCAGTTCTCCATACCGAAATTAGATTCTACTATTACAACCAATTCAAACGAATCAATATCACACCTACTCCTACGTACCTAGGAGGTCCTTTTTTAAAAAAAAGAAAAATCGAACCCTCCCTAGGGGCCCAACCAACCGATATGCGAGTAATTTAAAGTGCAATTGGTTTTTATGGTAATTTGCTGACTTTCGGAGGCACGGTGATGGTTATTGGCGGTGCTGGCGGTCCTGCATAGTTGGTTATTTAATCCGAACTAAATTTCCCAACACGAAACTATTTCAAATTGCATAATTGATAGATATGGCCACCACAGCTGCTGTTAGATGCCATGCAATCTCTGCAAGTATCTACGTATCTATGTATGAATATATGTATATGTCCATCCGTCTGAATGCAATTTCTGGCAAATTAATTAAATACCTCGGCTACCTACCGTGAGAAGGATTAAATTTCAATCAATATGAAGCTGGATTTACATTCCAGTTATACGCTACGCATTGTACGTATTGCCTCTGAATGTGAGCTTTGGGAATTTTTATGGTTGCACCAGGGGCGCGCAGTGGTACAAACCTTGCCTTTGTTGATCGACATACATATATACAGTAGGTATACGAGTATGTATGTATGTGGGGTTTGTTGCGTAATTAATTTCGGGTGAAGTTATTAAATAATAAGTCGGAGATAATTTAGCTCATTCAGCAGCAACAACAGGGAACTGCAGCAGCGTCATAATCCTTTGACTGGATTAAATGCATTGATTGTGAAAGCTTATTGCGTAATGACAGAGCTGAATACAGAGTACAGAGTCAGAGTCAGATACTGTGACCATCCCCTTTATAGAAAACTTTAATTAAGCCAAGCATCTGACTCCCAAGGTCCTTTCGCAACAAATCGATGACAAACATCATGAGGTGCAAACGGGCCAAAACCAAACCCTTCCAGCAACAATTTTATTTATAACTTTGCCGTCCCTAACCGAGTAGCCTTTTTAATTACTTTTCGTCATCGGTCGTTATGCTTCTGCTCCAAGTCGTCGTCGTCGTTGTGGTTTGTCGTCATCATCACTTGTCCATCTTCCACTCTTCATACGCCATTGAACCACAGATGGAGTTAACGCCAAGCAATCAAAACTTTTTCCATATAAAAAAGTTGGACATCCGCACAGAAGAATGCCAAAAGGATACAACCAAACCACGCTTCCTGCTCTGCTCTACTATGCCCAGCCTCTCACTCCCACCACATCCAACACGAATCTCAGGAAGTTGAAAAGAAATCAAATCGTCAGACGAAAAGACGAAACATAGAACCAGGAATAAAAAAAAAACCCTCCCGACAGAGACGAGGAATATAAATAGTATATATACGAGGGGAGTGTTGATGCCTTCGGCTGTGGTCGGTTTTCGTTCGTCTTCTATCAAGGATATAATATTACGGTTTTTCTCTGCCTTTCCTTAATCACATTCACGCCGTATCGCCATTTGTTGTGCTCGAGATGAAGAAAAAGTTTGTTTTTGCGCTAATCCTGCCACATAAATTATTGAGTGGGTGTTACCCGATACGGGATAGCTAGGCGTGTATGTAGGTATGGAACCGATGTGCGGTGTGGTGATGCCAGTTTAAGGATAAAAATCTGTAAACTTTATTTTTTTTTTTTTTTTTGTTTTTGTTTATCTGTTGTAGCTCACGTTTTTCACAGTCAATATAACTGGGCCATTAATTACGCATCGCACACAACATTTTTGGAAAAGTGTGAACAAGCACCCGGTCGGGATATGCCAGACAACAGGTTACACACTATGGAAGCCAATTAGTAGAGGAAACACTGTTCACACTTTATGAGAGTGAGGGGATCCTCTTTAGCAGGTGACTTGTGAGAGAGCTCAAGGATTATCCATATCCATACCCATTACCCCTCTGTCTCTCTCTCTCTCTCTGTGGTGAATTTCTAAGGAGTTCATTCTTTGAGGAGAGTCCTGCTTCATTCATCCGCTTGCGGGTGTTCATTTACATCTGGAGGCGCATGATAGGCGAATAGGAAGTAGTAGGTGTCTTCTATTTCCTGAGAACGTTTGCAATCTGCACTTCAAGTGAAAAAGAATGCAATATTCGTATTCAATGTGGAGATAAGGAATCTAACGTATGCTCTCTACTTGAAATAGAAAAAGTGTGTCCCATGGCAAATGACAACGAAAAAGTTAATGGAAGTTCGATCTTATTGCCACGTTGTGCATTCCAAGTCGACAGGTTCCCTTAATGACGTAAAACAAAAACAGAAATCTTTGGAGTAATGAACAAAATTTCGAAAATGAAGGGATTCCTCTTTGATGAACTTTTACCTTTAAAACAGGACTGCAATTATGTTTTCGAATGTTAGCTGTGTTCTGGATTAAAGTAAAATAATCCAGATTTCTTCGACTATACATTATTCATGAGGTATATGGCTAGCAATGTCAGGCGCCAGTCACATAATACTTGGCTAAGAAAGCAATTAGGAACTTTATCAATACAAAACTTGCCAGACGTTGTTTCTTATTATCCGCGTCATGCTCTATGATGCAAAGCCATAGACGTTGTCAAAGCTGAATGGACATGACCTTGAATTGTTCAAGAGAAAAGTATGACCGCAGATTTAATGTCCCATGTCAGTAAATCTTAACTAACATGTCATATCCAACTGCTTTAAGCAGGTGATAAGGATGAGGAAATTTTTTGTAGCAAAGAATGTAGCAAAGTACATTCCCAAACCCTTCAGACATAGAAAGAAGTGGATAGAGGAGGAAGTGTCTATGACCAATTACGTAGCATAACACTCTCCGGTACCACATGAAAAAACTAAGACTTATAGACTTATGGAGTGGATGTTTAGATTTAAATTTCTCGGGCAACACTTCCTTGATCTTGACATGACGACATAACAATGAAATAAGTAAGCTTTGACGTAAGCTTAGGCAACTGTGCCACTCCAGATACTTGAGTGTTATGCTCGATAAAAAATTCAGTTGGAAACTGAATATACAAAAAAGTGTTAGGAAGGCCTCGATTTCATGTAGGAAGGCGTTAGGCCCATATTGGATCTCCAGTCCCGCTTTAATCACTGGATATACATGGGGGTCGTTAGACTTATCTCTATGTACGGAGTACTAGTCTGGTGAACGGTATTAGAAAGAAAAGAAACAATACTCGTACTTGAAAAGGTTCAAAGGTTATCCTACGTCTGTATAATGTGGGTCCTTAAAACCAGTCCTACAACTGCACTAGGAATTATGCTCCATTTTCTTCCTATTAATATCTTTTGGAAGCTGATGACGGCTAAAGCAGCATTACGGATTGAGAAATACTTGCAAATGGCTCGTGGATAACGCCACGCAAGCATAATACTATTCCTAGTAATTTGAACTACATTGTCCCCTATCTGGACTTTAACGTCAAGCGTCCTAGCAGAAGTACATACTTGGGAATCGGGAAAAATTCTAAAAATCTCTGCGACAGAGATTTACACAGACGGATCCAAGACAGCGTATGGAACAGGTGTTGGAGTTTACTCCAGTGCACTGAATATTTGTATCACCCGTCTGCTGGACTACTGTAGTGTATTTCAAGTAGTCCCTAAAGTCGCGACCTGGCTTTCGATTAACTCGACAGAGTGTAGCGCTATTATTTTCACAAGTATAGTCAAGCTGCGATAAAAGCCTTGGAATCGCCAATAATTGGATCCAAGTTGGTAAAGCAATGCCGCAGATGTCTTAACTAGATCCCTGTCAGATGCGACGTATCCCTGCGCTGGGTTCTAGGCCACAGCGATATTCCAGGCAATTGCAAAGCGGACGAGCTAGCTAAGAAGGGTGCAGACCGGAACCACCCTGAGAATTGGTGGAACCGTCAGCACCTATTAAAGCGATATAATTGCAATTAGATACCACAATCATAAGAATGGCAAACAGTATGTGGAACTATATCAGCACATGTCTCTCTTCTAAACAAATCTGACCAGAGCTGTCTAGTAGACAGACATCCCAGAAGGCTTCTTGTTCCAATCAACGATTTTTGTATAAGCTATAGAGACGAGGAAGAGAAGGAAACCACGACTTATCTTTTGTGTAGCTGTCTTACGGTTTTGAGAAGGAAAACCCTAGGCGAGTCTTCGAGGATCTCAACGATCTAGCTAGACTAGTCTTTGGCAAAGAAAAAGCTTTGTCACCGAATCAAAATAGTCTAATGTCTAAAGGGCGAATCATACTTCTTCGGCATGGGTTTACACCGAAACTGGTTGCCCTGGCTCCCACTCCGATAATCCGGTTTTTCCATAGTGGTATGACAATAGACCTTCTTTTGGGCTAAGGGGACATACGTGCTAAGCGGGGACAACCACCCAATCCAACCCAGCCTTTACATCAAATCAGCTGAATAGGTTGCTAGTTCACAAGAATAGGAACCATATCTGTAGAACAAAGGTTAACCAATGGGCAAGGGATATCTCTCTCCTATAGGTATCACAATAGATGAGTATTGACCTGAGTGTAGCTTTGTGGATCACTTCCACCTCACCTACCCACATACATAACCTAACCTAAAAATTTGGTGATCGAATCATACAATAAACCAAAGACTTAAACATCGTTTGGACGAACGGACGTTACGAAGGAGTTGATACGGTTACATGACACGGCTTCCTTCTAGCTTACACTAACAGATGCTGATCCAGCACAATTATGAATTTCGAACGATTAGTCATGTGATGGTCATAGTACATCCTACGACCTCGGTCTCATGGATATACCGCCTGCTGTAATTCCACTACAAATTCGATTGCTGTACAAATTTAAATCGACTTTCCTTGAGTTCTGGACTGGCTTCGGCCAAAGTCTGGCCCCAGACTGGGCTGTATTAAAATTTTTACGAGTGGCTCAAAACCACCCTTACGAACCCATACGTTGCTGGTATTTTGGTAAAGACCGACAACCATAAGACTTCACTACTCATTAGTCAAGTATGCCTATGTTAGCCTAGCAGAGACTCCTTTTGGCCAGGAACAATATTTTAAAAGGATAGATGTAGAAGCGATTGGACTACATGCGTCTTCAATCAGTTCCAAAATATTTCGAAACTGTAGGAACTATCTGAATTCGGTCGAAGTCTAAACTCTTTGACTCTTTGTCTGCATCCCTGATCATAGTGCTAGACAAAGCTCATAAAATTATTTCTTGGGACTTGAACCTGGGTGTCGCATATTCAGTCAGCTCCTCCATTGACGATTGGGTTTCTTACAAATAGAACAGAATACTCCCTAATATCTGTAAAAAGTCTGCTCTCTCATGTGACGTATTGGCGTTCTAACGAAACTCTTCGCTTTGCTTGCCCCTTTAATGTGTCTAGACTTACATACGTGTCTGCTACACTTATGGAAACGGCGTTCATACTAATCAAGCTGATACTCTTCTATTTCTTGACAGGTACTGTGTGCCCGTTTATCACTCTCGCTCGTGGTAACTATTTACAATTCCTTAAACCACGGTGATTAGTGGTCCTTCCCTATTCCGAAAAGACTGCGTTCGGGAAAGCTAGCTGCTAGCTTTTTGCCTTTCCTGAAAAAATGTCAGCATCTATGACTTTTTTGAGTTAAAGATCCTGTTCGTTTCACACAGAAAGACTCGATACTCGTCTTTTACTCGAACTTCTTTTCTAACGATAGTGCAATACTGGATCTAATGGGTTTCGGCGCTTGGAGGTGATGAACTGAACAAAATTGACTAGTCATGTGATCTCTGAAAAATCTGGCAATTCAAATCCTATCTTCTTAAGCTCCTTGATCGCAGTACTGTCTGCCTTATACTGTAAGCGAACATATTTAAGTTTGAATAGTACCAGAATCAAAAAATAAGTAAGTGGATGCTCCTCGCTTTTAACAGTTCTTAAAGTGTTTGTGCTTCCACAATAAACGAAAAATTTACAGAATAACTGAAATACAATAACTATCTGTAGGAACCTAACGAGGAGATATCCACATCGCTGGAATTTTGATGATTACTCCAAATAGCTATTCGGTTATGCCCATTTTAGCCAAACAAACTAATAAGCCAACTTAATTGCGCTATTCAACTTATGCAGCCAGTCAGAGAAGACAGAAAAAATTAGGCAACTTATTAATTATTTTTAATTCTCTTCAGCACCTTGGAATTGCAAAAAGTTCACGTTCCTATTTATAACTTAATACACTCTCTCTCTCTACACTGCATATAAGAAACAGGGCACGCCAAGACAAAGTTTTGTTTATGCCGCTAGTACTGGCGTCTGGATTAGTGACAGTGGCATTAATTTGCATGCTTCAAACTCATATTACCTTGGATGGTATACGCACATACTCAGACAGGCAAAGAGAAACCTCCCGCAAACACTACCCGATTGCTGGGGTTAAAGTTTTACTAATTTGAGATCATTTGAAAAGTTTTTCTTGTTTGTGGAACAGAGAACATACATACCTATGTATGCATGTACATCCAACATAACCCGACACATAAAATCCCACCCCTCGGTTCGGTAGAGGCAATTAGTTTCATTTTAATAAACAACTTTGGCGTACGAGTATGTATCTCGGCATGGATATGGGTGACCGAGTTGTTCAGGGATTTGCTTTGACGTTTTTTTTTTTTATTTTTGTTTTTTTTTTGTAGAAAAACTTGTTTTCAAACTATTCAAGACTCTGATTTTTTTAGTTATATTCAGCCTGTACATATATGTATGTATGTATGGCTCATAAATCTAAAGCGATCCCGCTCGAAGGACCACTTTTGATTAATTGCCGCGCATTCAAAAGTTGTTTATTGAGAAGCTATATGTACTTAAACGATTTAATGTTGGATAATGATGGAAATAATTCATTTTATTGAACAATAATCAAATAATTAAGTGCAATTAAACATGATTTATTACAGGGTGGATAGTTACGATTTTAGCGCCATGTGTCATTAATGAAAGCTATAATTAAATTGTTGCTGCAGTCATAAACTTATTTATAGTAAAGTTTTAATTTTCATAACGACTGCAAGGCTTCAAATTTATATTCTTTTAAACACTACTTAATGAACATTACAATAGTGGTGATTCAATTTATAGTAAAATTGATTTGTGTTCTTATGCACATTATTCAAATTTAGGGTAAAAACCCATAAAGACCATACTTGACTAGCGTAGTCAAGGAGGGCCTGACAAAGGTGATGTAGGGATTGTGTGACGTATGGGTTTGAAAATTCCCCAGACCATGGTTTGACATAATCGAGCAGGTTCAATAAACTTCAAAGACTAGCTTGTGTATGCACTACGAGCGCTATGAGAACAACCTTTACTGCAGCGCTGGAAGTTATCCTTAATCTCCCACCATTACATCTTCAGATACAGAGAGAAGCTCTGACTAACGCCTTTATGCTCATATCTGAAAATGACAACAGATCCAAGCTAGTCCATCCAGATATTGCCGTAGAACTAAGCAAAGATGAACTACTTGGAATCATCCTAACGGATAACTGTCTACCAAAATTTAACTTCAGCCAAAACTTCAAGGTTACATTCCCAGACCGCCATAACTGGGAACAGAATAAACCCACATTTACTAGCGATTCCCTGCTATGGTACACAGATGGATCAGAAACAGATGAAGGAGTTGGGACTGGAGTATACGGTGTCAATACAAAAACATTCATCTACACAAGCATGGACAAATGTAACTCCGTATTTCAAGCGGAAATCTTTGCTATAGAACTATGTCTCAGAGAAAATATCAACAGATCTATAACAAATAAGAACATTTTTATTCTCTCTGACAGCAAAGCTGCGCTTCTTGCCATTAAGGCATATGAAATCAAATCAAAACTAGTATGGGACTGCCTTCAACTACTTATGTCATTAGCCAGCACAAACAGAGTTCATCTCATTTGGGTGCCAGGACACAGTGGACATACAGGCAATGAAATGACACATATACTTACTTACTTACTTAACGGGCTCCCGACCCGTGAAGAGTCTCTGCCTGAGACACAGCAGCCTTCCACTCTCTTCGATCCCGGGCACGCTGCTTCCAGTTATCTAGACCAAGCGCTCTGGCATCCGCGATAGCTTGATCCTTAAAACGGAGGTTCGGTCTTCCTTGTCTTCTCGAACCTCTGGGCTGTGATTCGAAGATCCTCTTTGCTGGAGCATTATTGTCCATTCGCTCGATGTGGCCGAGCCAGTGTAGTCGACGTGTTTTGGCTTTTTGGACTACATCCACATCCTGGTACAGCTCATAGAGTTCGCGGTTATATCTTCTCCTCCATTCGCCCTCCTCGCATACGGGACCGAATATCCGACGAAGAATTTTTCTTTCGAAAGTGTTCAGTATTTGCTCTGCTTTCCTGCTTATCGTCCAGCACTCGGCTCCATACAGCAGAACTGGCAGGATCAAAGTTTTGTAGAGCATACATTTCGTCTTTCGAGTTAGGAGTTTTGACCCCATTTGTTTCGCCAAACCGAAGTAGCAGCGGTTTCCTAGGGTAAGTCTTCGTCGAATCTCCACTAAGTTGTCATTCGTGGAGTTGATATTTACTCCGAGGTAGGTAAACTCCTTAACCACTTCGAAGTTACTGTTGCCAACAGTGACGTTTTGTCCTAGGCGGTGGACAGATGCTTCTTTGTTTGTTGACAACATGTATTTGGTTTTGTCCTCATTCACTTCAAGGCCAACACGTTTCGCCTCTTCTTCAATTGCCGTAAAAGCCTCTAACACGGCGCGCTGGGAGCGACCGATGATGTCGATGTCGTCTGCGTATCCCAGCAACTGGACAGATTTGTTGAAGATAGTGCCTTCCGTGTTTACACCTGCCCTGCGCACTATCTGTTCCAGCACAAGATTGAAGAAGTCACATGATAGCGCATCCCCTTGCCGAAATCCGGTGCATGTTTGGAATAGTTCAGAGGGACTGTTGCCGAATTGCACGTTGCACCGCGTGTTATCCAGCGTCACGCGGCACAGCTGGATCAGTTTAGCCGGGATCCCGAATTCGGCCATCGCCTTGTAGAGCTCAAGACGATGAATGCTATCATATGCGGCTTTAAAGTCGATGAAGAGATGGTGAGTCTCGACTTGAAATTCGTTGGTCTTTTCCAGGATTTGCCTTAGTGTGAAAATTTGGTCGATCGTCGATCTGCCGGGCCGGAAGCCACACTGGTACGTGCCGATTAGTGTGCTGCAGAAAGGCTTCAGACGTTCACACAGTACGTTGGATAGGATCTTATATGCGACATTAAGCAGGGATATGCCTCGGTAGTTCTTACAAGACATAGGATCGCCTTTCTTGAAGATGGGGCATATAGAGCTGATAGTCCAGTCATCGGGCATGACTTCATCCACCCACACTTGGTTGATGACTTGGTGCATGCACCCCACCAAAGCATCACCACCATGTTTGAAAAGCTCTGCTGGTAGACCATCAGAGCCGGCGGCCTTGTTGTTCTTCAGCTTTTTGATAGCTGAGCCGACCTCTTCAAAACTAGGAGGGGGAATGGATTCTTCATTGACTGGATGCGGGTTCTCTTCTTGCCCTATCACTCTCTCTACCTGCCCATTAAGTAGCTCCTGGAAATGCTGCTTAAATACATCTACTATTCCCTGTGCTTCGGTGACTAGGTTTCCTTCACTGTTTCGAAGAGCCTGCGTTCCGGGCTTGAAGCCAGCTGCCAGTTGCTTGGCTTTCCTGAAAAACATCCGGATGTTGTTCCTATCGCGGGACTCTTCGATATCCTTGAGCTGGGAGGCTGCGTGGGCCCTTTTCTTCTTACGCAGGATCTTCTTCTCCTCCCTTCTTCTGGTTCGATACTCTTCTCTCGCTGCCCTTGTTTTGCGTTGCAGCGCTTGCAAGTGTGCATTTTCTGTCACCTTTTTCCGGCGTACGCATTCATCATCATACCAAGGGCTCTTTTTGGGTGGTGGCTGGTAGCCTATGGTGGTCTCTGCTACCCCTTTGATGATGTCGCGATACTGGTTCCACAGATTGTTGGCGTTTGTGGATGGTGAATGCACAGCGGAGAGTCTCTCACTCAGGCGCTCCCTGTAGGCTCTGGCTACTCCAGACGTGCTAAGGCTTCCAACGTTGAATTTCTTTTTCTGGGCGGTCTGCAGCTTCTTCTCATTGGATAGTCGAGCTCTGAACTTAGCTGCAACAAGAAAATGGTCAGAGTCGACGTTTGCCCCTCTGAACGTTTGCACATTCAGAATGTTGGATGCGTGCCTCGCATCTATTAGCACGTGGTCGATTTGGTTGGCGGTTCGACCATCTGGAGAGCGCCAGGTTGCTGTGTGGATTCGTAGTCTTGGAAACCTAGTGCTACTTATCACCGTATTACGAGCTGCTGCAAAATCGATTAGCCGGAAGCCGTTGTCTGTTGTCGTGTCGTGGAGGCTGTGCTTTCCAACTAATCCGCCGAAGATGTTTTCCTTACCGATTTTGGCATTGAAGTCCCCGAGTATGATTTTGACATCATACTCCGGACAGGCTCCGTAGGCTCCGTCCAGGAGGTCATAAAACTCCTCCTTGATAGAGTCTTCAGCTTCGTCGGTAGGGGCGTGTGCACATATTATGCTGATGTTTTGAAATGTAGCCTTGATGCGGATCACAGCCAGGCGATCGCTGATCGGCTTAAAGTCAATTATCATTGAGCGTAGCCGATTTCCCACGACGAATCCGCATCCTAACATGTGCAGTCTTTTGTGGCAGCTGTAATAAATGTCGCAATTTTTTCGTTTTTGCATACCTGATCCTATCCATCGTATCTCCTGGATCGCGGTAATATCTGCCTTGTACCGCGTGAGGACAGATTCAAGTTTTTGAGTAGCACCAGGAGTGTACAGTGTACGTACATTCCAGGTGCATACTCTTATATCATAGTCCGTGTACGTTCCGGGTCGTGGTATTAAATGAGGGGGTCCATTATCCGAGGCTTGCGTCTCTCTCATAACTAAATTTTTTTTACGTGGTAAGGAAGTTACCCCGACGGCACAACCCCCAACCTGGAGGGCCAGTTCCATTTTTTTTGAGACCCCTAGGACGAGGGGCCGGTTTTAAACCGAAGTCAGTATCCCGCTTCGGGGATATGAGCGCTGCCGTTGGCCCAATAAGGGCTCATCCGCCACCATCTCTTTTCCAAAAACCTGACTTATTCTTGGAAATCTTTATCGGCCTGAGCTCCGAATATGTCGAAGTAGCCCAGATAAAGTGTTGTGCTTCCGTTTGAAGCTTTAACGAAACCGTTGACTCCATCGAGAGAGTTCGTCCGCTGTCGTATTTATAGTGCTGCAATTTTCTCTTGGTCAACACTCGCGCTTATAAGTTTAGCAAGTCGGGTCCGGATGGACACCAACCAGTACCCGATGGCTACCACTAGGAGGTAAAATAAGCACAATTGATGCGCAGTAACAGTTACAACACTGGACGTCGCCAGGTTGACGCCAGTCAGTGCCTACCCTATTCCTACAGCATCCAGCCATCGAAAATGACACATATACTAGCCAGAAAAGGATCGTCATCAACCTTCATGATGCCAAGACCATTCTGTGGACTACCCATAAACACTGCGAAACACTGCATTAAAAATTGGCTGAAAAATTAAAGCTAACCATTACTGGACGAAAACTGAAGGTAACAGACAAGCCAAATTGTTCATGCCAAACATTTCCCTTACAAGAACGAAACAACTTCTAGGTCTACCTAGAAGTCAGATTCGTATAATCACAGGATTCCTTACTGGACACTGTCAAGTCAAAAAACACCTTATGACTATGGGAATAACTCAAGACAGCACTTGCAGAATGTGCAACGAGGACGAAGAATCAGCAGAACACATTTTGTGTCACTGTAACTGTCTAATCAGAACACGTCATCGTCACCTAGGGAAATTCAACCTAGAAGCAGAGGACATATCTGCTAGCTCACTGAAAGATATTCTAGGATTCATTACTAACTCGGGTATCATGAGTGAGCTCTAATTGGAGGAAATCACAATATGCCCATTTGTGGCCGCAGTGATATCGTGACTGGATCCCACCTCATTTGTTAATCTAATCTAATGGAGAAATGATGAATTTACAGTGAAATGTCATTGTATCATATACGATGCTTTCGAATAGTTTAGCGATTGGGCGATAGTTGTTTACCTGATTCTTGAGACCTTATTTGTGAATCGAGAAACATAAGAATCTTGCCAAAGTTGGGGCAATACTCCCTGCGAGATAAAAAGTTGAAATAAGGCAGTGATGCCATGGGATATGTGGTTTGCGCATTTTCTCAGAATTATTGCTCGCAGACCGTCAGGACCGGGGGAGTAATCATCCTTCAGTTTACTAATCTTTTCTACGACCAAAGTCGAAGATATGTTTATTGCCACTAAAGAAGTTTGGGCACGACCACCGTAATTATAACTAAAGTAGTCATGGCTAGGTTCATGAACGTAGACTGTAATTGACTGTCTAAAAAACTGAGCCAAAATGTTTGCGACTATTTTAGTGTCTGTTGAAAAACCATGAGAAAATTTAAAGGAAAATTAAGGGAAAAGGAAAAAGCCGCGATTAAATCCCTGGATTTGGTCACCTTCAATTCCAAAGCTGCCCTTAATTGTCACTTATATTTTAACGAGATGGCAGAACAATTTAAAATTCACCTCACTTGGCTGCACGGCCATAGGGACACTCCAAGTAATTGCATGGCCGACAAACTCGCCAGGCATGGCACAGCTCTATCGATTCTACCGGAGAAAGAAAATTTCTACATGCCTCTCGCTTTGTGTAAACTCCTAACTAAGGAAAACCGATTAACGGTACTAACCATAGATGGTCGAACTGTACGACGTGCTCTATCACGAAACAGCTCTGGTCCAAGGTTGATCTCAAGCACTCCAATAATCTAATAGGACTAAAGATATCCTTCATCAGACAAAAGTGTCATTACGTGCCACTGCGTCATTGGGAGGCATGCCTTCAGGCTGAGTCTCCCGACAAACGACTTCTATAAAAACTGCATGGACGAGAAAGAGGAAGAGACTATTCTTCACCTCTTATGCAGCTGCCAAGGTCTCTCAACTCGAAGGAAACTATATCTGTGAGAGTAGTTCTTCGGCAACCTTGGCGAACTAGCTAACATAAGCACTAGACGCCTCCAGTGCTTTATAATAAGGTTCAAAGGGTAGTTTGAGAACACAAGATCCTGTGGTATCACAATGGGCCTATTCTGGTTTAAGTGTGGCTGCACTTGCTGCAGCCTGCCACTAGAACTTAACCTAACCTAAATGAAAAGGTGGGCGCCGTGACTCAAGTGGTTAGTGCTTTGGACTACGGAGCAAGGGGTTCCAGGTTCAATCCCCAGACAACACCTAAAATTTCTTTCACGGCCCCACCTCTCGCGAGCGTCTGACAAACATCCGAGAGTAAAACTGTCACGAATAAGTTTCTCAAAATTGCCGTTCGGATCCGGCATTAAACAGTAGGCCCCTTCCATTCATGTGAAGAATATAACACGCACAACACGAATGGTTGTGAGAAGCTAGGCCCTGGGTCCCATGGACCTGTAAAAATTTGTATTTTTTTGTAAATGAAAATTTTAATTGAAGAGCCTAAGGTTTTTGGAACAAAGCACTAAGTTGTACACTGCTGGGTTCCTGGACATGAAAATATACCAAGTAATGAGAAGGTTGACAAATTGGTTAGAAGATTTTCGGAATCCACATCAGAACAAGACGACACCTCGGTGTTCATTCTGCCCTGCACACTGAAGCTCGAGGCAGGGATTAAGGTCCAAAGAGAGATTAAGACCAGATGATCCTGCCTAAACACTTGTGTACTCACATGAAGTACCGACATAATTATCCATAAGGATACGAAATCCTACCCTAACAGCATTCCTCGCGAGGTATAACAGTCTGCGGTACCACATGAAAGAAGTAAGACTTACATATGTCGTGGACGTGGAGACGAGGAGGTCATTGAGGATAAAACTTTCTCTGTCACTATCCTGGTCTTATCCACTTTAGATTTAAATTTCTGGGGCGACATTTCTTCCATGAGGTCGAACAATTATCCAGCAAACCAGTCAATGACATCTTGAACTAACTTATGTATGTATATCAAATCAACTGGTTGATATAGAAACCATATCTGTAGAACTAGGGTTAGCCGAGGGATATCTCTCCTCTATTGGTATCAAAATGACTCTGTATTGACCTGAATGTGGTGTTGTGGATCTCTTCCTACTCCCCTACCCACGTACCTTACCTAACTTGAAATAAGGAAATGTTTGACTACTGCCAGCCAGACTTCAAGATTACATTCCTAGGTCATTGTAACTCAGCATAGAGCAAACCTACTATGGCTTACAACTTTCATTTCGAAGGAGTCGGGGCTGGAGTAATCGGTGTTAATACTGAAACATTATTATACACAAGTATGGAACATAATATGACAGACATACTAGCCAAAAAAAAGGATCAAAAACATCAAGCGTTGTTCGTTTTCCGAGGAGCTACATCCAGATTGTACTTGTACACAATACAATACATTGTACCAAAGCGGATTCTTTTTTAGAAGCATTTTTACAACTCAGATGTTTGTAAGTGTTTCACAAGAGGTGGGACCATGAATAAATATTGTATTATCTAAGAATCGAGCCTTAAATACGTACTTAGTAGTTTGACACAGTTTCCTCTGAGCTTTAAAGTCGATGAGGTGGTAGATTTTGACTTGAAGTTCGTTAATCCTTTTGGTCTATTTGTACGAGTAATTGGTGATTATTGAAGAAGGATATGTCCCGGAATTTAATGCAAGACAGGAGAAGACAAGACAAGTCCCATTTGTGCTTCTTTGGGTTTAACACTTTTCTCTCTCTCTGCTGTTGTGTATATTCTGTTACCTTGCTAGGTTGTTACCTTGTTGATGTTCAAACACTGGATTCTCTTGTTTATCAGTTAAGTGCTCGCTGTAGGCTCCAGCTCCACTTTAAAGTTGAATCTATTTCTTCATCATTCATAGCTTCTATTCGCTAGAGAGCTCAACCTTTAATATAGCTGCTGCAAGCAAATAGTTAGTCTTGGCCGAAGGGCATGTTTGGCAAATATTGTACTTTAATACTTACCTTCGAGTCTGTACTTTAGAGTTAAATAAAAATATCACGACTTTTTGTAAAAATGTGTCACCTTCTGAACAGAACCCTACATCTAGGGCAGCCAACAACTACAATTAACTGACACCATTTTACATTCTTATATGTCAAACTTTAAATTGAATAAAGATCTATTACTTTTTGAAACAGAAAGAAAGCGGTGGTGTTCATTTTCTTGATTTTCGAAACATTTAGAAATATCCTGACAAATGTTTCAATTTTCCACTAATTTAAAATGACACATTTTGTTAGATAGATAACCCAAACGACCTGGACATAGGCTACTAAAAATACTAGAGGAGTCAAATTCAGAACCTGTTAGTTGTTGTCATATCATGGAGCTTGTACCCTTGAAATTACAAACCAAAAATGTTTCCTAATCAATATTAACATTTTGGTTCGGATAGGATCGAAAAGGATTCGTATTCAGGATGCCTATCAGGTCATAAAATATGCCTTTATTCGATAGGTGCGTGTTTTGACTTATTAGACTTATTTTGAAAAACGCAAATAAAAACTGCCATTGATACCTTCTAAGGAACTCGTCCGTTGACATCATTATGAGACATCCTTCTTCTTCTTATATAGGGATTAAGACCTAGTCACTAGTTAAAGCTGGAGTTCACCGCCGTTGATGTGAGTGATGTGATGTGATGTGAGTTAAGGAAAGTACGTTCCCATCGATATGCCTATCACAGGATGTCTAAAGAGAGTATCTGATAGCTAAGTACGTACGCATTACCATTGTTCACGTTAACGCTTTGAAGTAGACCTGCGTTCAGAATCACAATACAGTTTTTACAAGCCATCAATACCTGCCTCAATTTTTAGTCTATCAAACAAACCTTCTCTCCTGTAAGCAATCGAATTCCCTATTCCGTCCATCGTCATCATCTATTCATACGTTCTTAATTGTTGTTCATTCGGAATGGTTCAAGTGCAGTCGATTTCCTAATCGCACAACACATTCATTACTTCCTTCCGAGCCCACTCTACACAGACACAAAATCCTCTCAGCTTTGGTAAATTTTTGAAAGGACTAACGTTGATGGAGTAGTTTGGTTTTGCGGAGGTGTGTGGAGGTGTGCGCCTTTCATTATGCTTGGCACACAACCAACAAATCGAGGCAATTTGCAGGACGATTAATTTGTGTACTGTTTGCCTGTGAAATGTGGATACCAGCCGGCTAACAGTATCCCTTATACTCGTTACATACATACGAAGAAGATGCCCACCCAAACTGGTGTTATGTTTGCTATTTGCTCGACTCACACATATCGTACCAATAAATATTATCCCTTAATCCGAAGCATACACAAACGAAGCAGACTCTCACACGAACAAAGCACGAACCCTTACCGCATGTTCCACAGGTCTGAGGTTCCTTCACAGAAGCTTCAGCAAGACACACAACTAGCCTGGATGAGGTTGGTACAAGGTACCAATTAATAGTGCATACAACCTCTTCAATCAGCGATTTTATGAGGTGCATATGCGGAGTAGGTACGTATTGTTGGCTGAAGCCTCTCCGAAGTAAAGTAGGTTAACAGCGCGCAGTTGGTAGTATAGAAGTAACATCTTTCATCCCATTGCCACAGTGACAGTTAAATGAAAAACAAAACTAAAAACCCTCATTTCCCATTCAAGGAAAATTACGACAAAGACAAGTTGACTGACGCTTCCATTACATCCTCTCTCCAGGACAATATTTCATTTTTTTCAATTTAAATTAAGAGAATAAGGTTCAGGGATAATAAGATTCATACCTTGAGATCCTAAGACACGGTGTTCCCTCGAAAGTACTCTCCTTCAATCAGAGCCCCTAACTGCATTGCGTAACGAGAGTAATGTATGCAGCACACAATACCTACATGCGCCGCGGCGTCGGCGGGTAGAGCTATTTGCCTAGATTTGCATGCCAAGTTGAGTGTTGGAACACCTGTTGCTATCTAGGCGATGGAGGGCGAGCGAAATAAAAAAAAAAAACAAAACTGAATCTGCATACACAATCTCCATTACACGATAAATTGAAAAAGTTATGACCTCGAAAACTGAGAAGCAATTTGTTTCATATCCCTGCGAACTTGAGCAGAAAATCGCTGAGCATAAAACATGAGATTCATAAGACAAAGTTTCCGTTGCCAGATTGCGTGCATGCAAATGTCGGGTGCGAGCCGAGAGGGTTGTAAAAATATACGGAACAGTTTTACGGAACGAGAAACGTTGACATTGAACTAAAATAGAAAACTGGAAATGCGAGTAGTTAAGGTTATGTTCGGGCGTTAAAACTATGAACGAGTGGGGGTAGATGCTTGTGCAGCCAATGAGTTGGATAATGTTTGGAATATGTTTAGAAACGATAGATGATTTTTTTGCAGTTTGTACTAGGAAAGCCGTTTGTGTCTAAGGAGTTGCGTACGGTTCTAAGGTGGCAATACGGTTCGGCCGGTTTTGGTCCAATTAGCTTAGGCTATAAGCCTTGCCTAAAGACTACTTCTTTGTCTACAGCGTTGTCTGTTCTAGTTAGTTTCGAAAATCAAAGCGCTGGATTCGCTCTAGCCGATTTAAAATTTCAATATACAGTTTTCTTACCAGAGAGGTTCATGTCCCTATGCAGCGGTAGATGTCGTCGTTCGAAGTTCGTCAACAGAAGTAAATGGGCACGTCCAAGCATACATATGTCCTGAGTGGTGGACATATGTATGCTTGGCTATATACTAGGATTGAAATGATTAAGCCTTACTCTTACTTACTTAGATATCGTTCCAATTCAGAGAACACTTGGATCTTAAGCAAGAAACCTCTGCAGTTATCCCCCGGTTCTTAGCTAACTCCTACTAAGTTGGAGTTGAGATCTCCTTCTATTTATGCGCCCCACCTGTCGCGAAGTCTTCCTATACTGTGTTGTCTCTTCAAGTTTGATTCAAAGATTCTAGGGTTCAGAGCCCTGGAGTCCATTCGTTCCACAGCTATCTTAGACTACTGTAGCGCAGTTTTTTAATAAGTTCAATGATACTGTACGGCTCGTATTGTTCGTCGCTGAATTTACTCCTCCAAAGCCCCAGAAAGTAAACCGGACCGAATTTCTTATGCGGAATTTTCTCTTGCTTTTCTCGCTTTCGATAAAGTCGATCCATGCTTCAGCGCCATAATTTTGAACTGGGATGTCCAAGCACTTATACAGAATCTCTTTAGTTGTTCGAACAACAAGGCCCTGTTTGTTAGGTTGGTTGGTCGAATCTGGCCCTCAGTTAGGGTGCACTTACATCAGAAAAAGGTCAAAAAGTGCTGCCAATGTGTAAGATGGGTGGATCATCCTCTTACTCTAAGAACCAATCATTCCTCTGTATGAAGGAGCTAATCTTAGCCATGCAGGCGTTGCTGAGATCATTTAAATAGATCACTGAAGAGGTTCCACCTAGTGTAGTCTTTCTGATGTTGGCAAGTTCAAGGCACGTGCATAGGTAACGACGAATGGTTTCCTCTTCCTCTTCTTCCCTACAGAAGTCGTTGCAGGGAATAATCAGTCTTTGAGTAAGTCTTCCTATAGCACAGTGCCCGGTGAGGGTATTAGCTATCTTAGAGAGGGTTTATCTCTTATGTTTTTGGATTCCGATGGGCCAAGTTATACTTAAAGTCGGTCAGCGACATTGAATTGGTCGAGTTGATGCCATCTATGATCGGCCTCACTCATCGCGTCGGCGGTATTGATAGGGTATATAGCATAGACGTTAGCGCCTCGATGTCGGTGACGCTTATACTATCTTATACTATATATTTACACTAGACAAGCCTCATCTATCCATTTCATCAGCCTCGCAATTCTCTGGTATGTTACAGTGACCTGGTTCCCAGCAAAGGGTGAGGTTGTGCCGTAGTCTTTCACTGCCTTGGATGTCGTTGTGCTGGATGCAAGGGATTTGAAGTCTGCCTGACTGTTGATGTATATGACGATATCCGATCCTGATACTACAACAACCGCCAGTCAGTCAACTGCTTAATGAATGGCAGTGACTTCGGCTTGAAAAACGCTGCAATAGTTTGGAAGGTTAAAGAAAAGGTGGATATCCAGGACATTCAGACCAGTACTCCATACATGAGTTTATAGTCAACGCATAATATTTGTTTGTAGGCCCCACGTTGAACATACTGCCCTTTCGAATATATACATATAAGGCAGCCAAAGATTTTCTAGCCAATTCGACTATATTTGCTCTCCAAAGAAGCTTGCCGTCAAGCTTTAGGCTTAGGTAGCTGGCACTATTTGAGAGGATAAGGGGGATGCCTCTTAGCTTTGGGGTATTAAAGTCAAGGAGTTTGTGTTTTCTTGTGAACAGAGTCTGCCCAGTCTTCGTCGGATTAACGGAGAGGTCACAGGTTTCAGTTCAGCTTGTTAGATTATTAAGGGGAGACTGCATTTCGGCCAGTATCTGCGGGTATTTTCGACATAACTTTGCATCTATGTTTTTTCTATTTTCAGAAGGGCTTCGTTGAGCATTAGAATAGTAATAAAGACAATACTCCCGCTTGCGGGGTACCTTGGTGTGCACGTCGTTTAACAGTGCTGCTTCCAAAGGATGCAATGATTACTCTGCTTTTAAGCATATGCTCTACAAAGCAGCAGATTGTTTCGCAGATATTGAGCCTTCGTAGGGCATCAGTCCTTCTATATCTAGGGAAGAAACTAATGTAAATTCCTTGATTGAGAGGGATTTTTCGATGTGCTAAACGTTAGAGTGAAGGGCTGTCAACTAAATCAACAGATTTACCTTTCTGATAGGCAATTTGTGATCTGAATAGTAGGGTGCTATCAATAGTGGCCTTAATGTGGATATCTAGAATTTTTTCAAGAATCTTGATTGGTTTAAGAACTTTCGGCAGGGTATGCGATGATTTGCTTGCTTTAGCTCCAGGCAACCCTTCAGAATACAGGACAGGTTATGCACTATTATGCTGAAGGCCGCCTGGATTGGTACCGGAAAAATTCAGCCCGGGCCCGGGGACTTAAAAGGTTTGAAACTGGTCACCTTCCATTTCAGTCTATCCTTGCTGATAAGTTCACGATGTGGGGGTGGGCTTGCAATATTTACTAGAGCAGGGCCGTTGCTAAGGATAGGCTAAGGATAGTCATCGTTAAACAATGTTTCGTCTGATTCGGCTCATGATCCATTAGACTTCATGAGGATATTCGGCACGGTTGGTGTTTTCGAAACGACTTCGCGTAATCTAGAGGATTTAGATGTATTGCCAATTTAGAAAAACAAAAGTGATTTCGAAACGTTTCCAAAACGTTTCCAAAACTTTTTAAAATGTTTCTCAAAGGTTTTTTTGTTGTGTACGTTAAATCGTGTTTCTCGTTTGTTTGCGAAACGTTTTTCAAATGTTCCATGTGAAGTGGCAAATTAAATTTTACTCCTTCAGTCGTTGGTAACTAGCCTAATTAAAAATGGAAAAAGAAGTGTGGTGGAATTAATAAATTTGTGCATTGTTGACATTATCTTCCAATGTGATAAAAAGTAATTAAAAAAAATTTTTTATGGGTTAAAGTGTAATACTTGCCAGAAAAAAACTTTTGAAGACAATATCACGGATGTCGGTAGACTAAAAATATTCCTTTATTCGCTTTCCAAAATCAGTAAAACATGAGATTCTGTTTCGAAGACATTTTCTTAAGCACTAAAACTTCGAAACAAATGTAAAACATTGAAGTATCTCAAGACATTGGGAAAACGTTTTTGAAACGTTTCAGAAACATTTCAGAAACGTTGCGGAAACATTTAGGAAATATTTTGAAAATTATAGAAATGTTTTCAAAATGTTTGTTTGGTATGGACAACCCTTAATCTAAATCTACTTTAAAACTTGTCGAGATGTAGTAGTAATAGGCTTGGGTGTTATCTAATAGCCACCATTCTGTGATCGGTTACAGTCTTTTCCGACTTAGCCGCAGAGTTAGGAAACAATCATGTTGTTGAGGAAATGCCGAAGGTGATGGTCGTGGACTCATATAGTCATTACGCGCTCTGTCTAATGCCGGAAACTTGAGGTCTAATTTCAATAATAACTTCACGTTCATATAAGTGCTACGTCTGTTGTCGATAGCAGTCACCATAGTAGACATTCCAGTCCTTCAGTCTCCTGTTGAACGACCATCTCAATGCATTTCTTTTCATCTGCTTTACAAGAGTTCGAGGTGATTGATAGACTTGAGTAAACGATTTGAATAAAATTATCCTAGTATCGTATGAATAGTTGTTTCTGCTTGTGGTGAAATCGGAAGTATTAAGTTTAACGTGTCGAATAGTTACCCCAAATCAAACTTGAAAGCCAAATCCTTAGATTAACCCTATCGAAACAGTACAATTGAAAACACATTCCCTAAGTGTTATATGACCTGACTATAACAAGAGACCCGACCATAGCAAGAATGACATGATATGAGTCTGAAAGTACAATAGTAATCTAATAAGATTACGAATGGTCAATAATCGTTGCAACCGACCAGGTTCTCCACTATTTTGTGGAGAAACTAAGTCAAAAAGCCCAGTCTGTTTCATCCAAGTGCATCCCTGCAATTCATTGCTGAGCAATAATTTATGATCTCGACCCATTGCATTGGACCTACTCTCAACTTTTGTAATTTCCTGTGCAGAGGACTGAAAGTACCAACTTTCATTTCCTTATCTGCAACGAAGTTGTAAATTTTATCCGGTGTCCTTTCTTCCACAGTGGCGGCAGTTGAATGAACAGCAATCGATTAATGCGAAGCAATTTCCAAAATTGTGGCTTCTCCGCTACCGAAAGGCGACTCATCAATTGAAAGCTAAACACAATCCTTACCAGGTATCCTGACAGAAATTTTAGACCAACCAACGGCAGTAATCCTCGTCAGAAAACTTCCCCAAACAATCGGATTTCAAAGAACTCCGTCTCTGAATTTGATAGGTCACCTCTTTGCCTTTGTCAAAAGGTCACTTCTCCTTAAAGCTGACTCGATTCAACAGTTCGTGTGCAGAAAATGAAGCCGCCAGCATATTTTGTGCCAAGGTTGATGTGTCATCGTGCATATCACATGTACATGGCACGGAACTCTGTCAGCTATAACGTACACTTTTCATGTCACTGTCAGTCTGGCATTGTGTTGATGCAGATAACAGAGTCATTAGAATTTCAATGACCTAAAGGAGCTGGGTGCACCCTTACCAACCCCCAAAACGAATCGAGTATCGATCCAGCCCTCATTACGATTTGAACGCATTGACCTCTCTGCCGAATTTTCTATTTAATTAATTATGGGTTAAATTCGGGGATTAAAAGGGGGAAATTGCTTGTCATTAGAAATTCATTGGCCTCGCACCGGAATTCCTTATTTGGCTAATCGTTTCATCCGCACAGCTTTGTTCGGCCAGATTGTTATCTCGGCCAGCAAATTGCCTTTTTTTTCGGTATCCGGTGACATGGAGAGTGGACGATACGTCATTGTTTGCGAGGTTTTTTTGTTTTGTCTTTCTTCCTGGAGGATGTTCAATTAATTTGGTTCTCAAAAGAAGAGACGTTTAATCATGGATTCCAGCGGTGGAGGGTCTTATTTGAATTTCTGTGGTGGAATTCTGTTGTCTTTTGTATTCGAGTCACGATTATGAATGCAGCAGGGGATGGAATTGTTTATCCTCCTCAGGCATTCCGGTGAACAATTAATTTTGCATGGAGTGCAACCCAGATTCCTTGGAAGTTTATTGCTGTTGTTTTGATTAGCTGTACATTTAAGTTGATTTTAAACAACGAGTTGAACGAGTCTGGAAATTTTCTGCTGACTGGGAGGACGTAATAATGGTTTGAAAAAAATGTGTCAGGACGAGATGAGTTGTCATGATTTGTCGAAGGATAGTACTTGGAGTGTACTCTGAAAATAGGTCAGGTCACATTATAGCTGGATCATAGAAACTTATAGGGAACGAATGAGGTACATAATTTCCCATTTCACTCTGTCAGCAGTAACAACTTTAGCGGTTCTACAGAACACACACCGCCATCGGATGCAACCAACTAGTTGGTTGGTTGGTGTAATTTGTCCTTCACCTAATTAGGTCTCCACTGCATTCATTGTGTTCCTCCCAATTTGTTAATTACTTGTAGAAGTTGTTTTAAGAAATCATAGGGAAAAGGGGTACGACAATGCTGTGTGACCACGAACGTTCTTAACTTACCTTAAGAACTCAAGGGATAGTGCGCCTGGAATAAGTTGACGTCAAATAGAAACAAACGGACAGACATCCAGAAATTATTTTGGATAGCAGAAAGAAGTAAAAGGGACTATGCCAAGCGGAATGTTCACTATTATAGTCAAACCAATCATCACTTTTTCCCAAAACTCACATGGATTTCTAAAAGGTAGATCTGCAACCACAAACTTAACTGAATTCATGTCGACTGCTTTGTGTGCACTAATAAACTAGGAAACGAAGTCGAGATAATCGCCGCGAATTTCAGTAAAGCCTTCGATAAGATTTCGTACGAAATTATTCTTATTAAATTAAAGGTTCTTGGATTTCAGCCGGGGTCTATAATGTGTGCCACTGTTTTCGAACCAATAAGATCCTCTTCTGGAGTACCTGAAGGTAGCCATCTTGGTCCCTTGTTATTTATTTTGACAATTAATGAGAATAATTGAAAATTCATATATGTACATCTGTTTACGCAAAATGTATGAAAACTGTCAGGCCAATACTGCAAAGTAAGTTTTCTATTAACAAAGTCGTTTTAAGTATTTTTATTCAAAAGAAAATTGCATTTCACTGGCATTACATTGAAACGTACCTTACACACAACACAACACTCATGTTTGCATGCGTTTTTATATCATATACAAAAAAGCGGAAAAATACCACACACCCTCTCATAAAATTATAAAGTTTTCCCACCAACTACACACACAATCAGCCACTTATGGAGAATGTCATCAACCTTCTCTGCATGAAAGTATGAGGGGGAAAATTAAAATAACATTATTATGAGGACTATGGGCATAACAAGCAAACATGTCTGACAAAGCTGCAGACATACACACACACACACACACCCACCTCCGACCACCCGAACAACGCCAGGACATTGTGCATTTTATATAATTAACATACTTTAAATTGTTGGCTGTAAATTATGAGCAGACATTTCCTGCACAATATACTACATCATCGACATGACTTTTAATTAACATGAAAACAGACTGGTGCACTCAATAGAGTAACATTGGCTTTTGAGTTCGGCTAGAGGGTATCCTTAAAGGGATGTGTTTATTTATATTTGATTCATAGAGAATTTCATCCAGACTGAGGAGAGTGTAGCTGTCTATTATTATATTTTTTTTTATTTTAGCGGTCAAGGGAGAATTTAAATTTTTAAATTTTTCGAAATATATTTACATTTGAGTTAAAGTTGGAAAAACCAGAAAAAGTTTGTTAGGCTTATATTTTTAAATTTTCTAAGTCGTCTTTAGTGCTATAGTAGATCGAAAGTATTTCTAAAGTTTAGCTAAAGTTTAAAAAAACATGGTTCTAAGTCTCATGAAGGAAACATGAAAACATATTTGTTCCTTTTTATTTTTGTGACCTTGTCCACTTCCCTTATTCTTTTCTGAGCTGTCAGAGTATTTAATTCATCGTTTAGCCTGGCTTGCTTCATTAGTTTTACCCAATTTTCTTGTAACCGTCCTAATCCTTAACAGTAGATAACGATCCTCTTGAACTCTTATGATTATCTAAACGATATGGCTCCCGTTTCTAAGCAATAATTGACCATACTTTCTGCAACTCCTTTTAGTCCATCTTAAATACGTAGACCACTTTTGAAAGACCACTGATATAAGAATTTCTTTTACTATTCTTACAAATACAAATTTTTGGGGCAACAGGTCCATGGGACCCAGGGCCTAGCTTCTCACAACCATTCGTGTTGTGCGTGTTATATTCTTCACATGAATGGAAGGGGCCTACTGTTTAATGTCGGATCCGAACAGCAATTTTGAGAAGCTTTTTCATGACACCTCGCGAGAGGTGGGGTCGTGAAAGAAATTTTAGGTATTGTCTGGGGATTGAGCCTGGAAGCTCTTGCTCCGTAGTCCAACGCACTAACCACTTGAGCCACGGTGCCCACTATTTACTATTCTTAGGCGAAGTAAATCGACAACGTTCCTATTGGTGAGAAACATGCATCAAACATTTTGAGGGCAAATGTCGACTCGAATCATCTTCTGGTCTTTGCCAAATTCAGAGCTCGACTATCAAATAAGAAGAAACCTCGGTCATCCCTGAAGAATAAATTCAACTTCGAGTGCCTAAGAACGCCGGAAGGACGCAGATACTGCAGAGAACAATTGAGTGAGCAGTTATCCACCATGCCAGCACCTGCCATAAACAACAACGACCAGCAATTCCATGGTTGCACCATCAACAAGGAGGTAGCAGAAACTGGCATAGTCTACAAAACCTTCCGAAAAATATCAGTGGTAGGATGATGAATGCACGCATTGGAAGAAAGTGAAAGAATCGGCATATCTACAGACGTTGCACCAGAAAGAGCAGCGCAGAAAGAGTACCGAGCCAAAAGACTGAAGGAAAAGAAAGTCCTGTGTAAAAAGAAGTTATACCCAGCCTCCCAGCTTAAGCATATCGAGGAGTCTCGTAATAGAAACCTGATGCGGAATTTTTACAAGAAAGCCAATCAAATACAGGCTTCAATCCCGGAACACAGGATCTTCCAAATAGTGAAGGAAACCCAGGTACAGACGTGCAGGGAATTCTAGATGTATTTGAGGAGCACTGTCAGTAGCTACTGAATGAGCATCGAGCTGAGAGATTGACACCGCAATAAGACATCTCACACCTAGTTATCGAAGTAATTAGTTCTTCCTCCCAGTTCAGATGAAATAAGCATAGCTAAAGGACAACAAATCCACTGTCCCCATGGCTTACCGTCGGAACTATTCAAATATAGAGGCGATGTTCTAATTAGGAGTATGCATCACATTATTATTATGGTATAGGAGGACGAACAAATCTAGAAAAACGGACAACCTATGTCTTTCGCCAACGCATAGGTAACATATCCCTGTTAAGTGTTGCATATAAGATCCTGTTCAGCGTACTATGTGAACGTCTTAAGCTGGTCTGGACCACAATATGGCTCTCGGCCTGGCATATCGACTGTAGACTGAATTTTTAAGTTAAGACAAATCCTGGAAAGACCAACAAATTTCAAGTCGAAACACATCATGTACGTAGTTATCGACATTAAAGCCGCCTATGATACCATTCATACCTTACTTCTCTACAAGGCGAAATCCGACTTAAGGATCCCATAAAAACTGATCAAGCTAAGTCATATTATGCTGGAAAACACACGGTGTATAGCGTAGCTTGAAAGTTCCACTTCAGAACCGGATTTCGACAAGGACATGCTCTGTCATAAAATTTTCTCAATTTAGTATTCAAGCAAATAGTGCGGAGGGATGCTCTCAACCCGGAAGATTCCATCTTTCATTCAGTTGCTGAGCTACGCACACAGTATCGACATCATAGGGCGTTCTCAGCGAGCCATTGTAGTGGCGTTCTCGCCTATTGAAACAATGGTCGACGCATAAGCCACCATTTGTCCAACACTTAGGATAATCTGAAAACAATTGGGTTCGAAACTCCCAGTACTCCCATTATACGTCGATTACATTGGCTCGGGCATTTCAGTCAAATGGACGACAACCCACCAGCCGAGTCTTCAGAGAATCTTCGAATCTTACCCCTCAGGTCAGAAATGACGAAGAAGACGGAATCTCTGAACTTAGGGGATAAAAGGCTGCAGTGTATCAGGAAGAGGCACTGCATTGGTACATCTGTGACGGATCTCCGTTTTAACCAGTTAACATTCGACTTTGAAGCTGGTGCTTACTGTGTAAAGACTCAGTGTTGCAGACAAGAGTCAAGAAAGTGGCCGTTACTTATTCTTAAACTGTTTTCTAACATGTTTTTAATATTCCTTCGTTGGTTAGGTTTGAAAAGCCCTATAGTGGGGCTATACAAAATTTTTTTAAGAATTAAAGAGAGACTACAGCCTTAAAGAGGAAGTATTCCTAGACCCAAGGAAAGTACAGAAACGGATTCTATGCCCAATGGGAAACAAACTACCACTAGGCATTCGATCAAATAGACGGAAAAGTGAAAGAAAGGTCATAGTTGGCAAGTGATACGGAAAGGAAACTGGAAGCACATTCTACGGTCAGTCACTATCGGTCACAGAAACTACTGTTTCTGTCATAGTACCTTGTAGCCCCAGTCTTTAAGTTTTCCAATTCTCCGAAATGTCACAGTGTTGAGGTTAAAATTTGCATGAGAGACCAAGCTGCAGTTCTCCTTCTTAGATGTGAATAGTTGTTTGAAGCCTCCCTGACTATATTATTAGAATTGCGTGGAGTCCCCCACTCTCAAAACTGAATTGGCAGCAAATTATCTACCGGCAATATCTAATGGGTAAAGCATCGGTGACACTGTAGAATAGAATTTTATAATACCGGTGCTGCATCATTGTAAGTCCTGGTCTGGATGGTCCACCAAACTAGTATAATCTGCGTATGACTACCGCAGAGTAACGCAGAGGTGAAATTATAGCGCTGGAATGGTGGAACGAAGTTCTAGCAGACAGCAATTCAATACGCTTTTCATTTCGAGGGAGTGAGTTCCATTTAGTAGACAGATCCTCCTCGACAGATCCTGGCTGATAGGCGTTAAAACACTATATTTCTACCGAATCTTTTCATTTAGTTCTTTGGAGGAGCTTTCTTAGTAGTTTTGATTTCTATCAATTAGAATCTAAACAAGAGGCCGAGGTCTGAATTTGAAAGCAAGACTCAAGCTCTGGTCTTAGTTGCACAGTTTTGTTAGCAAGTAATCCTGAACTTTTAAGTTACGATCGAATAGGTTTTGCAGTAAGGTACTAGGGGTTTACCATTACAACATTGGTTCTTGCAATTACTCCTTCTTGAGTGACAGTAACAGCAGCCGAGATGGTTCTATTTGTATCATGTATGTATCTTCTTTCACTTGCAGCAGGATCTGCAGTCTCTGACCACTATTTAATGGATATGGCTGACTTTTGATATGGCCTGACTACTTATTCAGAGTAGAATTCAGCGCATTGCAGTCTACCCCTCCCTTGGCAAGCTCGATCAATTTTCATATCCATTTACTGTTGCAACTACAAAGTGTTTCATCCACTCTCTGCATCTTTATCGCCAATCCTTTCTATAGTGCCCAAGCTCTTCACGGCAGATAAATTACCTCGCCTCCAGACACAACTTATTCACTCGTGCTATCGAGGATTCTTGTGGGTTCACATGTAATACATATTCTTAACCGTCACTTTCCAAATAAAATATTATCTCCAAAACGTCGGTTGAATTCCACTGAAAGCTGCCTCTATCACAATTTCCATCCAACTCTGAACTATTGCACCTTGTGATGACCAAACGCTAGTTTTACTTAATCACAAACTAAACAAACAATTCTATTCAAACTTGTCCTTCCTCGTACTCACATACATATTTGCATGGTCTATACCAAAATTCCGGGCCTAATTCAAATTTTACACCACTTGCACTGGTCCTTTCATAAAATCTATAATAAGCTCGACCATTCAACAAATCTGACACCAGTTTCTCCTTCTCTTTGCTCGTCCTTAATCCAGTAAGTTGCCTTTAATTGACACTATAAACGCCAGCGGGCGATTAAGTTAATCCTCCGTTTGTCAGGGTAACAAAAGAAGGGACCGCATAAAACCCACGTGACGAAATTATTGCCACCGAGATTTCATTTTACTGTCAAAGGTTGATATTCTCGGTCCGTAAGGACTTTTACCATTAATGTCGAAATGGATTTCCCTGTTGACCTTTTATTTGACAATAAAATTCACCCATCTCACCATCAGGTGGGCAAAAGATGAAATGACAACGAAAGAAAGTATCTAAATCATGGACGATGGTGTATCTTCTCACACACATCCTCCCCGCCCGGAAGGCATTAAATGTCTAAACTTACCTTCACGGCGTTATCCCTCAGACCATCCTTCGGACCATCGTTTCACATATGTATATAGTTCATTGTGTAGTGGGAGGCGATACTCTATTTTGACGAAATCCATAAAATGACTTACGACAACGAGTGGTTGCTGTTCGTGGGTCGTTCAGTGGTTTATCGCTGTAATCCTCCTCCAGGCACTTAGTGCGATCGAGAGTTTACGTGATGGTTGCTACATTTTAATGCCACACACACACAGACACCGGGAGTAACACCTTTCTTTTTCAATTAACCGCAAACAAGATTTATGCCGCAAAAACAAAGGCTCACCACGACCATACTTTGATTGCAATTGGGCCGCACACATACTCACGTGAACACACGCCAGGCTGTGTGTGGAATTGCGTGATTAGAATCTGTCTGGTCGATACAAAACCTTCATGCTCCTCCTTGTAATTTCCTAACCATCCACTTGAATTTATGGACAATAAATCACGGGAAAACATCCAACCAACAAACCGCCACCCTTTGGGCCAGGCTAACTGAAAATCTGATCATAAATCATCTGACCACAAACAAACTCTCCAACACACAAACACACAGCAGACAGCCAAACGTACACAGATACACTCTCAAACAAAGCATAAATTTCCATAAATACAAAACAAACTTGAACTTATTTCAATTTCCTATGGGGGGGTGGGGGGATGTCCTGTCCATCCCTCGGGGGTTCGATTCCATTAGAGCCGTACACGGTACAAATATGACTCCGGTCGGTGGTGTGTGTGGCCAGGTGAATCGACTCGAAATCCAAATAATCACAGAAAAAACGATGTCCGCCGCAGGTGTCCATACGGGCTTAAGCCAGGTGTAAATATCGACATAGAGGTACGATAGAGTCATTTAGGGTGGCACTCTGGTGATGGTGATGGCGCGTCGGTAAGTTACACAAACGACCATTGCCACAGCGGAATCAAATGTGAAATTCTGTTGGAGAGCACTTTCCAGTGGACTGCGTCCAGTGCCGAGCTCGGATGGACTTTTGATTAGTAAATGTTCCTCTTCGGAAGGATTTGGCTGGTCCTCGACGGGGGGCATCGGATCTGTTTTCCTAATTTCTAGCGTGGCACCCTTTAGCGTGCGGCGTGCATAGGTCACTTGTCAATTAGTGCGATTCTCGTTGGTGAGCATACACCCGAGAGGACGATCCATCCAAATACATACATACATACATACATACATACATATGTATGTCAAGTCAATACGGATTGATGCATCGTGGGTAGGTAACTTAGTGCGACACCAAACTAAATTGAATTTTAATGGAATTCGTCGCGTTTATTTGGTGGCTTGTGTGGATTTGGCCAGAAATAGAGAGTGGGGTCTACGCCTATTGCAATTAGCAGTAAAACTCAAAAGCTTCGGCTTCATTTGACGCAACATCGAATCGTTGTGTACACTGCGTGATAGTGGCTATCTAATGGGCGATACTGTGCTGCAGAATTTCGTTTTAATTTTGATCAAGCCGAGTAGGTGACAGTGAATGTTGAAGGCATCGTACGCTTGATGAAATGAGTGCATTAAATTCAATCAGTGAAACTTGATTTTCTTATATTTATTGCGTACGAACGCACGAGGTTGTAAACTAGATCCATGTATACATCGGATATATGTGGACGAATTAAGGTACATACACGTCAAATCGAAGTGAAACAGTGGGCTAAGATGGCCTAAATCAATTCTTCATTAAAACCAAGCTGCTGGTCACTAGCAAAAAGGTTTTAATCGACTCAGAAATAGCAATGAGTTGGTACCACCCATAATTTGAATGATCATCAACAACCCAGCGACGAAGGAGGCATAGTGAACAAAGTCCGTCTATAGAAGGTACACGGTGGTTCTTTTCGTTCTTAGCGAGTTTACCCAAAATGAAGCCTCAATTGCATTTTCATCTTGACCAGAGAATGACTGTTTTAACTAAGGCAGTGAAGAAATCCATACGCTAAACCTGTCCAAACACCATAATTCCATTCGATTGAGATCCCTACAAAGACCAGGCTTAGAAGGTCTAAGTTGGAGAAGAATCAAAAAGGTGTTTCCTTTGTTTCCACAGTCCCCTTGAATAAGAAAATTCTTCTTCAAATCTCTAAATATTCGTAGTTACATTACGAAACGAAGACTGGATGGGGGAAACTATTAGAGCTTGTTAAGCATCCTGGAAGTAAAACAGAGGCAACTGTTGAAAATTATAAAAAGGTTCAATATCTAGTGCCGGAGGATGTTGCCAATCCCCAGAAATTACAGTGGACATCTATGGTATCATCCCAGTAGAATTACAACAAGATTTTGACATAAGAAGGTCTTGGCCCCAACATACCTTCAAGAGCTGTTAAACTTTGACTATGCACTTGCGTTCCATCAGCCCATCCTTCAGCTTCATATTAGAAGAACTTATTATCAATTTGGAGTTGTAACCAACGTTCTTTAATAAATTATGGAGTAAAACCAACCTATTTGGGTAATAGGTTCACATGGAAAATATCGACTTACAGTCTGTGGACTTATGATCCTACGCCCTTTGCATCTACTAGTAAAAACCATCGAATCGTCTATAGGTACTATGGGTTTACAAGTCCTTATTGTACTTACGATCCACTTGGGATCAAAAATGGATCAGAATACAGAGTAGAGGCTTTAATCTGCAGCCCTAACTTCGAACTATCGGTCCAACTCAGTAGTAACACTACCATCTCCCAAGCAGAGATTTATGCATTCGAACTGTGTGCTAGAGGCATTAAATGAAACCTCCGAAGATCACACATTAAAATTCTGTCAGAGTTTTGGAGCCAAACTTGTTTCACTACTTTGAATCCCAGATCACAAAGGTATCACGGACAATGAGATTCCTGATGAATTGCACAGGTCTGACTTCCAATCGAGTCTCAGAGGTCCCGAACCCTTTTATGTGTTACCAATTAGCGAACTAAAACTAGAGCTAAATCGCTGGGAAAAGCTCTTCAAATTGGGACTCAGTCCAGGAGATTCTTTAAATTTTTAGTAATAGAAGGAAAGAGATTCTGTGTATGAATAAAGCACAGGTCTCACAGAGGTAGTTCACACCATCGAAGATGGCCTTAAGTACAAAAGCGCCTCTCATCGTCTTCCTAGATATAGAGGGAGACTTTAATAACATCAACCCTTTCCAGGTACAGCAAGAGAAAGGTTATAAATAACTTCATCGAACTCATGCTATTCAACCAGATAATAACAGCTGACACACTATAGGTAGTGAAAGTAGGAAAGATAAAGTCCAGAATGGGACCCATAAAGGGGAAATTCCTTCTCCTTTGTTGTGGATAATGCTATTGGAGCTGGGTGAGCTCATGCACTCGATACTGAATATCACGCAAAGTTTTGCGGTCCACTGCGTCCTGGGCGTCAACCCTGAAAAGACAGACATGGTACTCTTCACGAAAAGATACATGCTAGATGACTTCCGGGCATCGTTTTCAGAAGGTGTGAAATTGGACCGAAAAAACGAGGTAAACTATCTTGGGGTCATCTTGGACAACAAGTTGACTTGGAGAAGAAATCTAGAACACAGAATCACGAAAGCCAGAAGGGCGTATTGGATATGCATGCCGTATGACTTTTGGAAGGATATGGACGATTTGAAGCCGAAGCAAGTCCACTGGATTTACACTTGCAACGTAAGGCCTATTCTACTCTATGGAGTGTTTGTATGATGGTCGATATTAGAGAGGAAATATGCCCTTTCACTACTATTGAGCATGCAACATATAGCTTGACTAGGAATTACCGGATCCCACTCCAGTTCTCCCACAGCAGATATAAGACAATCTTGAACATACTCCCTATAGGACCAGAGGTGGAACGCTGCTCTTAGAAACAAGACTTTAGGACATTTCAATCAACGGAATGCATCGGGTTATGCACCTATCTAGAAGGAAGTGCAGGTGGCTCCTGGACTCGTAAGGCATCTGACTGACCTTTTAAATAAGGAATACATTTTCAATATAAGGTACACAGTTCGATTCCCCAAACTCCGCCTTTCCAAACGAGGAAGTGTACACGAATGGATAACACATCGATGGAGAATAAGGGGCGATGGTCTACTGCCGAACTCCACGTCTCACGCCCCAATCCTTCTATGGCAATTCGTGACTATCTTTCAGGCAGAGATGTTTGCTATACTGTAGGGCGCAGAAATATTACTTAGTATCGGAACTACAAGGCAACTGCATTAACTTCTGTTTGGACAGAGCGGCAGCCGTAGCTGCCAAGAACCAACTCGAAATTGATGAAAGAATGCAATCCTAGGTCAATCTGATTTGAGTACATGGTCGCTCCGATATACCAGGAAGCTGCGGATGAACTACCGAGGAACGAGCGGGAACAGAGATACGCCTACGGTTACAACATTAGGAGTTACTTTAAAGTTTGTTAAAACCACATACAGCAGCTCGTTCGCAAAACATCACAAAAAAAAATGTGGATAGGACTGGAAACCTGCAAAGCTGCCAAAATAATGACTAAGCGCCATTGATACCGTCAGAGAAAGATGGAGCTCGATCTAGGCAGGAGACAATCAAGACGGATGTTCGGTCTATACATCGGACACATCAACCTGAACAAGCACGCATACATACTGTAACTGGTGACATCTAGCACTTACCCAGGATGCGAGGAAGATGAAGAAAACCTCGAGCACTTAGTTTGCAAATGCCCGGAGTAGGTATTGGGGCGGTTGGGGATGGGAATTCGGCGCCAGAGCGAGACGGAAGATATGAGCGAGAGGGAAGATAATTTGACCTTGAGAAGGTTGTTGTTTGTTTGATGTGTGCCGCGGGGCGCGCTTCCGGTGTCATCTTTGTTGTCTATTTTGGGGTGAGGGGGGAATGACCGTTGAGACGACGTCACATGTTGGATGTCTGGAGTGTAGACTTGGGGTGAGTCATTGACGTCATGTATTTTGTTGTTAATTTTGTGTGTATCCATGGAACGGTCAATGGGATAATTTTAAAAAGTAAAACGGTGCGTATGTTTGGGGTTTGAACAAGCGACGATGAGTTTGAGAAGTCGATGATTCTTGCGTTGCGCCACGGTGGTGTGTTATGGTGGAGGTTTAAATGAGTGTTTATGAGCAGAAGGATGACGTGTATATATTTATTTGTAGAAAAATATTATTTTCGGTCCTCTTGTGTGGTGTGGGTGGTATTAAAGTTCTGCGAAACTCAGTTCGACAATATGGTTTTGTAGATTAAAGCGAGAGTAAAAATAAAAAAAAAGTAATTTTCGGTACCGAACGGAACACAATCTGTGAAATTCAGTTCGACAATATGGTTTTGTAGATTAAGGCGAGAGTAAAAATAAAAAAAAGTAATTTTCGGTACCGAACGGAACACAACAGGATGATGCTGGTGCTCGGTACCCGTGAGAAACCTAAAGAACAAAGTTTAGTTTTGCGCGTAAAATGTGAGATTTTTTTTCTTATTTTCTTGGTCTGCGCAAGCCGAAAAATATTATTTTCGGTCCTCTTATTTGAGTGGGTGGTATTAAAGTTCTGTGAAATTCAGTTCGACAATATGGTTTTGTAGATTAAAGCGAGAATAAAAATAAAAAAAGTAATTTTCGGTACCGAACGGAACACAACATGGTAAGCAAAGTAAACAAAAAGTTAAAATTTTGGCTATAAAAGGCAAAAATTATTTCATTAATTTGTCATTACAAAATGGAGCAATCACTCAAAGCAATTCTCAGTCAGACGCTACCTAATGAGTTACAAGTAAGTACTTTTCTATGTATATGAAATTTATGTATATTTATAACACTCTTTTCTGTTTTTTTTTAAAAGTTAAAACCCTGTATTGTGATGGTGGGACAATGGATTCAAGAACTCCCCGTAAATCATACGATTATCTACGAAGGACCGGTGGACTGTACAGACTGTCAAGTACGTTTATCGTACTATTTCGAAAATGAAAATGTAATTGTATGGGCTCAATTTGCCAAATAGAAAATGAAAATAACCTATTAAATTCTTTATTACAATTTTATAAAAATATTTTAAATTTTGAATCAGCTGGTCAGTCTTTGCTATATTTTTCATTAGTCGATATGGCTACTAAATCTCCTATTCATTCAGAATATTCAAATGAAATACATCGGTACAATTCGTTTGTTGATTGGCCGTACACGAAACCAGAACCGAAGAAGCTTGCTGAGGCTGGATTTTTCTACGCAGGCATAAATGATGGAGTCCTCTGTTTTAGTTGCGGTATTGGTCTTAAGGATTGGAGTAAAAATCACGATCCCTGGAAACAACATGCATTGTATTTAAACAAATGTCCATATTTGAAACTGATCAAGGGACAGGTATTTATAGACTCAGTCAAAGATGAGGATACTCATCGAATGAGGATATTTCAAAACCAGACACAACCCGATGTGCAACTACAGAATTGTAGCATCTCTTCAGAAAAGCATAAACTGTGTAAAATCTGTTATATCAGCGAATACGAGACAGTATTTTTACCATGCGGGCATGTAGTCGCATGTTTCAAGTGTGCATCTTTAGTGAAGAAATGTCCAGTGTGCAGAAATACGTTTACGAGTTTAACCCGAATATATTTCTCATAAGTGAGCAAAATCCGACATGATCACGAGAAGAAAAAAAAATCCGCATGATTCGCAGCGATGCGTTATATAATGAATACTTTATAATATATTCGATTCATTTCACTATTTACATTGAACGTTGACAGGCCGACGGGGGTACTAAGGAAAAATGTATTGGTGCGAGAAATTAAGAGAAGGAGAAAGCATGTGCACATGTGAAGCGGGGTGGATGGAAATTAAAGTCTCTAATGTTTTGTTCTATAGAGATTTATTTGAGTTTCAAGCAACACCTGAAAATGGCAATGAGTGCACGATCTTGCGTGTGAGAAACGGGGAATCGATATCTTCAGATGCCGATATTAAACTGCAACTGGAGCCATATCAACATGTTAAATTAAGAGTTATTGGTATGAATTTCAAAATCAGATGAAATAAATAAAAATGTATTTATTTTTATTCAATTTAGGTGGTGAAATAACGATACATGGTATGGTTATAGCAAATTCTAGACCTAAGCGGAAAGGAAATCGATTTCCTGTTCATTGCCCATTTAGTGATATTGATTTACAATTACTCGAGAAGGAAAGTTCTGTGTAAGAGGTAAGAACAGAAACACTAGGGAATGAGCGAGAGATATTGAATGAATAAAAGAAGATGTGACATATACTTCAAAACACTTCGGCTGCGACTTTCTCAGTTCTTAATTGTCATTTGCCGGGAATAGTAGTGGAAACAATAATCATCGCAACGCTCCAAAATGTTTTATTTTTTATTTTGTATTACAGCAATTTTACATTTTATTAATGGTATACCGCTTCCTTTGGACATTAACCTTCAACAACCAAACAGCAGTAACAATCTCACATTTGCATTGAGTTTACCGAATAATGATACAGTACAAATAGGATTATCTTTTCGCTTGTTAACGTTTTCGAATGCAGTAAAACCTAATAATTCCATCCCTACCGAAGTTTCAATTCGTGATGATGATATTCTTCCATCTACAACAGAAAAAAACCCAACCAGGAAATTCGTTACTCTGGAGGAGGCAATAGAGGGGTTTAGGCAAGATTTAATAAAAAAGGAAGCCGAAATATCTGGAATAATCGAAAGTAAAGATATTTTTTATAGACATTTCAAACTAGAATTTGATGAAGAGAAAACCTTAACAATTCGCTGTGCCTATGATAGCAATTATATGCTGCGTTCTCTTAATATAGCATGCTTTGAATACCATGAATATCAAACGGAAAGAATTCTAAGCAATGGTGAAGTTGAACTCATTACGAAGCAGGATTTGAATTATAAATCTGATGTGGAATTAGTAGACTTAAGAGCAATGAAACAAACATATAAGATGAACATTTCTTAATAACCAATGGTAGTGTGCACTTTGCTTTCAACATTAGCAGTAATAATGGAAATTATGATAAATATCGAAACATTTATAAAAGATTACGAAGGAATTATATTGGATGAACATTCCGAAAGACTTAGGATGTGTAACAAGTTTATATCACCATATATACTGATGGAGAAGAAGTTTTCGATTTACGGAGAACATTTCGTGAATTGCCCGTGGGCACATGTCAATACAATTGTGGGTCCTGATACTTGTGCTTGCTGCTATGTTGAAAAATACAAAAAAGAAATTAAAACGCTTGTAAATTTATACAAAAGAATAAAGTAATTTTTATTTAAAAAAAATGAAATACACATGTATATTGGTTTTCTTCTTATCAGATATTAATATTTAGGGGATTTGGAAGGTAAGCTCGTCCAAGAATTGTGTTCAGGCGTAAAACCAAGCCATTTTACAAATATCCTTTCACCCTTCCTTTGTAGCACTTTTTCAATGAGGAATGTATGGGGAAATTTTGATTTCTGCAATTCGAATTCATAGAATCCACCTTTAATAGGGTGAGCTTGATAGTCTTCCAACAAATATGTAACAGGATATGTATTTTGAACTTTTGTTATTTTGAAGATTTCAGTGGTCCAGTTTGGAGTGTAGCCCTTTTCAAACACATGTTTGTATTTACTAATTCGTACAAAATCACCAATTTTATATTTGGGTCCAATAGATATTTTTACATTATTGTATACTGATGCGAGTAGTTGTTTTTCGTTTGCGGGAGTGACATCGGATGGTCTCATTTTTATTGTACGATGGACAGTATTATTATACGTTTTATTTATTGATTTTATCATATCAATCCAACGATAGGAGCCATTCGCGCTAAATTCTTTCCACATCATATTTTTCAGGGTACGGTTGAAACGTTCAATAATAGATGCCTTGAGACCACTGTACGTAGAATAGTGATTTATGTGATGTTTTTTCATCAGATTTTGAAATTGCTTATTAAAGAATTCTTTTCCATCATCCGTTTGCAAATTCTTAGGAACACGTTCTTTGATAAATATATTTTGCATGGCATTAGTAATATCTGCACCTGTCTTACTTTTAATAGGAATCGACCATGCAAATTTTGAAAACACATTAATTACTGTAAGAAGATATCGAAAGTTATCATTCTCGGGTGAATACACCCCCATTTCAACTAAATCAGCTTGCCATAAATCATCTATTCCTTTAATAATAACCCGTCTCCTTTTAAAATTTCTTCGTGCTGCTTTATGTAATTCTTCCACCACTTGACGCTTGCTCATACTGCCAGGTAGAAGACTTAATCCATAATGCCGTCTAGAGTTATAATTTGCGTCTTTTTGCTCAACATGTATTTAAATAGTTCATCCTGGATTTTTGTAGTTTCAAAGGTAAGGAATTGTTTCAATTGTTCAAATGATTCATCCACATATTCTTTTGTAGCAGCGTCACTGTTTTCCAAAGGCTTTCCCAGACTCCGAATTCGATTCAAATTCAAATCATAATCTCCATTTTCAGTTCTGTTAAAACCTTCTCCCGTAGGTCCAGGTGGCCCCATTGACCCTTGTGATCCATGTATTCCCGGCGACCCAGATAAACCGTGCGGGCCCATTGGACCTGGGGGTCCTCTAGGCCCCGGTCGGCTAGTTGTCATTTTTGTATGCATTGAAAATCTTCCAAATTTATCAACACTCATTTTTGTTTATCTTAAGTCTATGTTAGTAGTGTTTATTGAATAATCTTAGCTTCTTTTAGTTCTTCAATGATTGATAAAATCTCGTTCGAATGATTACTATGTCCAGCCTGTTGTGAGGCAATAAGCAGCCGCAATCGATCTACTAGTTCATTCGGATTATCCCAGAATATATAGTCTTTTTGATTTCTGGTTAAATGCATTAATCCACTGCCGTTACTAGCAACCCCTTTACCATCTTGTAATAGTTTACTAATAATGTTTTTATATTTATACCCTCGGTTTCCATGTATTTGTTTTTTGGCATTGTAAGAAATTCTGTGTGCATTGGTATCATTCAATATGGCATTGTATGCCTGTAAATCTTCTTCAGTATAGGATTTTGGCAATTTTTTGAACAATAATTCGTATAGACCAACTGTCCCCTTATATAGTTTCCCATTTATTTCTATATCATCATCATGTATGGTGAGATCTGCATTACCAAATTTCCATAAGTTATTTTCATGATACACACCATACGTATTATCTAGAGAATTTGAGTTATTTATGTACAAATTTAAATATTTACGAGGAAGCTCTGCAAATTGTTCTTGGTCAAATTGTTCAATCAGATTCTTATAATCATGATGACGTCTAGGTCGAGTACGTGGTGTTGTCATTGATGTATTATATTTATTTACATTATAGGGGGATGACGGCACTGGAGTATTAAAATCGTCGGCGTCAACATTATTGGATATCCTCTGAATGTTTGATGGCCTGGGTACCCCGAAATTGTTTGGCTCCTCTTTTTTATACTTACGATCTAACTTATTTGTAGCAGCAGACTTTTCTACCAACTCTTTTAAGGGCAATGTAATTGGCTTAAAAGTTTCCTCCATCTGAGCTTCCAGCTCAGTTCTTCCTGTTTTTAAAGCTTTATATTTTTTCCGTAATGCATCGGTAGCCTTTATAATCTCTTTGGTCAGCTCCTTATTTATATTCATCATATTTTTAGTCTTTTGAATGGCAACTCCTAAACAGGTTTCGTATTGTTTGGAACAATCTTTCTACAGGTTTCAAACTGAATTTAAATTTTACTGCACTGCTTTTTAACTGGGTGACCCGTCTGAAAAAGCGCTTTGAACTGTTTTTAACCTCAAATGACTGGATACTTAACTGCTTTGTACTGCTCTCGTAGAACACCTCCATATAAGTGCCCTTTTTGAATCGATATCTTCAATTTTATAGTTTTAGGAAGCTATCAAAGCCTTTTCTATAGCGTCCTTCGTTCAGAAGGCTGTCTTTATCGATTACCAAAAATCCATATTTATTCTTCCAACACTCTGCACACGCTTTCCGAAATTTATTAAAATGCATGTCAGTATTAACATGATCGTTGTAAATGTGTTTTAAATTCATATCATCTTGTTTAAATATTAGTAGAAAATTCGAATTATCTCGTATCAAATGCTTAGGTACTCGAGTATATGTTTGACATAAGTAAAAGCTATCAATATGATGATGACGCCCCATACAAAAGTAAGATCGAACATTATCTTGCTTCTCGCATGCTATATCGTCGAATATAAACACAGAATTCGGCTTAGCCTCTTCAGGGGGTATTACATCACAGTTATCTGAAAATGTAAAATACCCCATTTCTGTAATTGGCTCCATGGCTCTTTGCAGGAATTCATATTTTGATTGATGCAGGGACTTAGAATATATGTAAATATTTTCAAATTTCAATCCGTTTGGATGTTGTAGTAAACTTATCATCACATTTGTTTTACCACAATTTGAAGGACCTGTAATTAAGGCTCTGATACTATTCGGGAATAATTTTCCATGTCTTTTTGTGTTTTTACAATTATCTGTAATTATATCCGCGTTCCTAATTGTTAGTGTTTGTTGTTGTTTAACGAACCGCATGATCACTAAAACTAAATAATATCCTTTAAATACGGATAATATATTTTCAAAACAATCAGACCAATGTGCGACTTCCTCACGATCGAAAAGGTATTAGAAAAAGGATAATAATACAATATAAAAATGATTGATTTTCTTAAAAAACCAATTAGTCGATGCTCGTCTGTGAAAGGACAAGGTTTAGTGAATTCTCTAATTAATAATTTGCCTATTGAATTGCATCTACCTGGTTACCAATATTGTGGACCTGGAACAAAACTTCAATATCGCCTGGATAGAGGTGACCCTGGAATAAATTTACTTGATCAAGCTTGTAAAGAACACGATATAACATATTCCAAACATAAAAATACAAACGATCGACATATAGCTGACAAAATTTTAACTGAAAAGGCCTGGCAAAGGGTTACATCCAAAGACGCTGGACTAGGTGAACGATCCAATGCACTTCTAATTACAAATTTGATGAAGGCAAAAGTTAAGTTAGGGATGGGTGCCTATAAATGTAACAAACCCAAAAGGGGATCGAGTGTAAATAAACCCTTGTTTGGTACATCAGTTCATTTTATTGGAAAGGTTTTAAAGAAAAAACAACCTCATAATATCGAAAAGGCTATACAATTGGCAATTAAAGCTGCAAAGAAAACAATGAAAAGTAAAAATATTAAGACACCCCGAATTATTTCAGTGCCGAAAACTGGTGGAGTATTACCCTTTCTTATACCATTATTTGCTGGTCTTTCAGCAATCGGTGCTTTGTCAGGAGGCACCGCTGGAGTAGTTAAAGCTGTAAACGCTGTCCATAATGCTAGAAAGGAGCTGGATGAGAAAAAACGTCATAACCAGAAAATGGAATCTATTGCGATGGGTGATGGATTACATTTGAAACAGTACAGAAAAGGACTTGGGTTATACTTACATCCTCAGGCAAAAAACTACTAGATTCGTTACCCAGGCGTGCCTTAAACGAGCTGGACTTGAAGAGATTTGCAAAACATTTACCCCATTTTCGAGGAGTTTTTATGCGTGATAATTTGCCAAAGAAAAAACCTTTAAGAAATGAATGTGGAATCGTTAATTTAGACTCTTCAGCTGGCTCCGGAACACATTGGGTAGCGTACTACAAAAAGGCCGGCAATATTGAATATTTCGATAGTTTTGGAAATCTACAACCGCCCAGTGAATTAATTAACTATTTAGGCGATCAAATTAAATACAATCACACTAAATATCAGGATTATGACTCAGTAAATTGTGGGTATTTATGTTTACAGTTCCTGTACAATTCTTATTTTAATAAATAATATAATTTTGTAAAAAAACGCTTCATTGTTTTATTTACTGTCATGGCATTAACACTTACGCTTAGTGGGAGTACATCCTATCTCACAGCTGAATATTTTCTGCCTCTGGACTTACATCAGAACTATGCATGTGGCCTAATCGATTTCCAGACATACAATTCAATACCTAATATTGATGAAAGAAATAATTTGTTTCATATAGGAAAACATATTGTTGAAATTCCGGTGGGGTCCTATGAAATTGACGATATTGCTGATTATATTAATGATGTACTGTTTCAAATCGATAGCTCTTTAGTAGCAAATATTAAGGCAAATAATAATACTTTAGAGAGTGAAATTAAATCCAGTGAAATAATATACTTCAATAATGAACGATCTATTGGACAGCTATTAGGATTCAGTAATCGTATACTCGAAGCTAATACTGGTCATATATCGGATTTACCTGTAAATATAAATAAAGTAAATGTCATACGAGTTGATTGCAACATTACAGGAGGATCGTATATTAATAACGCACCAGCGCACACTATACACGAATTTTCACCCGAGGTAGGACCGGGGTATAAAATCATAGAAGTTCCAAGAAACGTGATCTATCTACCAGTGAATGTCAAACGAATCAGTTCATTAACATTGAAACTGATTGATCAAGACGGCGACTTAGGGGTGAGACAATTTTAGGGGTGAGACTATTACTATCCGTTTGCATTTGAAACCGATGCACAATGTTGATCTACAATAAGGATAAATTCGTACGCAACCACAATAATTCAGCCAGTTTTACTGGAACATCACAAGCGTCAAGAGTGAAGCTCTCCCCCTTAAATAAAGAATACCTGAAGTCACTGGGATTTTTTTTAAAATAAAATATGAGCGAAATATTAGCTATTACACATGGAGCCAGCTATGACAATAGCATAACCAAGTTTGAATATCACAGCTACTCACCATTCTTGCCTTCATTCGGCTCGAGTGACGAAATACGAATTTCTATACAGCAGCAAGACTTATGTATTCTACCGAGCGAGAGTTTTATCTACATTGAAGGAGCTCTATCAAAGTCTGATGGAACGGCTTCAACATCAGCAAGATTGACTAACAATTCTATGGCATTCCTGTTTGAAGAAATTCGTTATGAACTTAATGGAGTGGAAATCGATCACAATAAAAATGTCGGTATTACAACTACACTTAAAAATTATATCACTTTGAATGAGAATGAAAGTAAAATGTTATTAAATGCATCCTGGTCACCAAACGAAAATATATTACCCTCATCGGGTATTTTCAACTTTTGCATACCATTAAAAAACCTCTTAGGATTCGCTGAAGATTATAAAAAAATTATTGTAAATGCAAGACATGAGCTAGTTTTAACACGTACGCGAACTGATGAGAATACATTTTACTCGCCAAGCGATGAAGTTAAAATCAGTATTTTTAAGCTACAATGGAGAGTTCCGCACATTACACTGGCCGACGTTGATAAATTATCATTACTAAAAACATTACAGTCAAACCAAATACAAATTAGCTTCCGAAATTGGGAAATGTATGAATATCCGATTTTACCATCCTCAACAGATCATATTTGGACGGTGAAGACTGCCAATCAACTTGAAAAGCCGAGATATATTATTTTCGCTTTACAAACAAATCGAAAAAATCAAAAAGATAAAGATGCCAGTAAATTTGATAATTGCGACATTACCAATGTTAAAGTACATCTCAACTCTGAATCATATCCATATGAAGATTTGAATACTAGGTTTAGTCGTGACAGATTTGCCATACTATATGATATGTACAGTAAATTTCAACAATCCTATTATAATAGGCAACCTCAACCACTTTTATCACGGAATGAATTTAAAGAAAATGCACCGATTATAGTCATTGATTGCTCTCATCAAAACGAAACTATCAAATCTGGACCTGTGGATGTGAAGCTTGAAATTAAAACATTAACAAATGTACCCCCAGCTACATCGGTTTATTGTCTGCTGCTTCATGATCGCATTGTTGAGTACAACCCCTTAACCAGCGAAGTTCGAAAACTCATATAAATACTATACTCATTGTTTATTTGTTAACAACTTTTTATATAAATATAATAAAAATAATTTTTTATTTCAATTAAAGAATTACATCGCTATTTTTTTTCTTTTGTATCCATATGGTAGAGAACTATGATCGTCAAGAAATCTACGCTTTTCTGCTTTTGGCTTGTATGTTTTAACTTCCTCTACAGTGACTATTTCATGTTCCCGTGTTCGTCTAATGTTTTGTGAAAAAATTTTTATATCTTCATGATTTTCTGCATTCAATACTGCTTCTTTAATTGTATCGAAATTTACTTTTTGAGATGCTGAATAATTAAGATATATCCCCTTTACCTTACAAACAATTTCTTCTGTGTTAAGTTTTGTACTATGAACTTTGTAAGCGTAATTTTTGGGGCCACCACTTACAAATTCAGTAATATAACTTCCATGGCCATAGCACTCTAGTTCATCGGTCATGTCTCCAATAAATTCACCGACTGGTGGCTCAAACTGTCCTTCCCGGCTTAAATAAATTACGGAATCAGTATCGTAGTATAGAACTCTGTCATTTAATTTTTCCAAGTAACTGTACAATTTGAGGCGAGCTTGAGTCGTCGTATAAGCAGCAATACATACATTAACCGTTGACAAAGAATCTGCTGCTTCTTTCTTATATTCCCAATTAACCACGATATTCTCTTCATTAATTGGAAGAATGTGACAAACTTCTATAGCAGGATCTGTAAACAATTGATAAAGTTCTGATGGGTTTTGTAAAATAGATGTTTTCCTTTGATTTTCCCTTTGTCCAAATTTACCCCAAAATGAATTCAATATTAGTTTAGCAAAAGATCTTTTTCCAGGGTTGTTACAAATATCTGCAAATTCCAATTTAATATCTTCGTTACAAAAAAAATCTGCGATGTATTTGTCTTTCTCTTTCTCGGTTACGCATATACCCGGCCATCCAGATGCTTCTTGTTTTATTTTTAAAAATTTATTCATCATATTTGTGAAAAGACCATCCGATTTTGTAACTTTATCATATTGTATCATAGAATATTCCCATATTTCGAAAATATGTAATAGTTTATATCCTTTTTCAACAGCTTTCGCAACTTCGTCAATAACCCATGTTCCTGTTAAAGCTCTTTCATCAGTAGAATGACTGCAAAATTCTTCTTGAGATTTTCTATCACTGCAAGTCCGACATAGGGAAAACATTAGCTTATTGTTCTGTTTTATTGGTAACACAGGATGTAACAACTGCTCGGGTGGTAATATTTTGCATTTTATAAGACCATTTGTAATTTTCAGATCCAATTTAGAACAGCTTATATTATCTGTATGAACTTTTGGATGTCCTAAAGGAAATTTCCCATACTTGCAAACCCAAGGATAAAGAGAACATATATCAATGTATTTAATTTGCTCACCCTCCTTACATTTAAAGTAATTGTAAGTGTTTCCTGTTCGGCCCCCGTAGAAAGCCTCGCGTGGATTTAACGGTGTGTGTTGTACCAAAGAGTGCATATTCAAATATTCCACGTCTTTATTAGTTATTTGTCTTTCAAATTCACATGCCCACATTTCAATCACTTCATAGCCGAGAGATTCTAATCGCTTAGTTTTAGCTATTGTCCGGTCGTAGCGTCGGTTTAATGTATCGTTTGGTTCCTCGTGTAAAGGTTCATCACGTTTGAATTGTAAACACACTGGATGCCCGTGATAATAACACCCATGAAATTCGAAAATCTGTTTAGTTTCTTCACAAAAACCATCAACTTTAACGCCAGCTATAACTTTTTCTCGGCCTTTTGCTGCATGTATTATATTAATTTTTCTTTTATCTTCTTCCCAAATCATCCATTTGATTGCTTCTTCCGATTGATTATCTACATATCTGTACCCTTTTTTTGGAATCAATCCTATTGTACTCTCATGCAGAAACCCACGTCTATATACAAGATTGCACGCCGATGCTATGGTTACGGCCTCCAAAAATGGTTCTACGTTGCACTGATCAAGAAACATTTTTCTGAATGTTAAACAAGCTCCTGTTAAAATTTGGACATCACTGATACAATAATCAATAAGGTCGCGTTTCGTATTAAACTCATCATGCTCGTGTTCTTTATACCATTTGAAAAATTCATCACGTTCTTCTGTCCTCATTGTATTTGGACTATAATATTCAGCACGAGGCATCAATCCGATATAATTTTCATTTTCTTTTGTATTGAATAGATGTGGAAAATACCCCTTTTTGAAAGATTGCGGTAAATCAAAAGCTTTTGGGAGTTTCGATAAAGCCATGGGAAAGTAATTTAATGAATCCAAAAATCTCACATTGTCTAGTTTCATGAGTATTATTTTAGTTCCTCGCAGTATTAATTCGGGGCTCAAGTGAGTGTTTCGTAATATATAGTTCAAAATAAATTGATGATCATATGCTTGGCCATTATGAGCTAAAACGACAACTTTTCTAAATTCTGTTCGAACTTTTAGGATGTGCTCTAGAAATCGCGGTATAACGGCTTGGGTTATAATATTACTTCTAAATTTACATACTTGACAAAAATATAAATTTTTTTCATTCAGGCACTGATCACATCTCTGTTGAAATACACATAAATTAGGTTCATGTTGTTTTATTGGGCCAATCACTTCTTCATCTATCGTTTTTTGACCAATAACTTTTTCCTGTCGACTCTCCAGATCATAAAATATGTATAGAACATTTACTAAATGGATTCCTTCTATCGACTGGTATATAACATAGGTGGTCTTGAGGAACGTACGCAGAGCATATTTTGCAATAATATTCACCGCAAATATGTTTTCTATCGGCGTCGTATGTTTTAAGGCATTCGTTGCATCTTTTGATCTTTTTACAGAGCGATATTTTCCCCACTACCCCTGGAGCCTTATGGCTATCAAAACATTTTTGGCCTCTGAAGCATCTATTACAATCTCCACATAAAATATCTGGTACGTGTTGAGGACATCTGGGGGATTGCTGACATTGCGGGCACGATCCTCCGCATTTGTGATCGTTCTTATTATTATATGGTATATGGCATTTTTCGCAATAATAACTGCAAGCAAATGCAGCTGTTAATGAAATTATAACATTGTAATGCTCCTTGTAATAAAGTAGATTGAGTGTTTTTTTGTTATCATCATTACAAAATCCTATAAAAATTACATTTCGACCTTTTGTTCCATATTCATAGACTACGATATTATAATCGTTTAAATAATTTTGAAATACGCGGAGCTCTGGAATACCACACCCCTCTGAAGGTATATTTACCCGAGCTTCATTTATAAGTTCTACAGCTCTTAGGGTTTGCATTTTAGAACAATTTGGTCTTATTTTTTGGTATTCGGGATCGTTATTAGCATGGGCAATTGCTACAACTAACGCCCTCGGTAAACACAGCTTGTCAGCATTTTTTATGGTAATGATTCCTCTCCTTTTGGAACATTCTTCATTGAATGCAGGGAATCTATTTTTTTTTTTATTTCCACTTCCGTGTGGGAGTCTTACAGAAGTTACGCTCATACAAAAAGTGTCTGTGCTTAGGCCATTAGAATTACTCTGGAAAATTTTGCTTATCATCTCCCATACGTCTTCCGATTTCACATCGGATACATTTTTAAAATTGATCCACGCTGGCCCGCGTTCTTCAAAACTCTTACCGCAGAACGTGATTCCAACTTTGTCTGTACAATTGAGATCCTTAATAGTACATTTGAGTATATCAGTTATAGCACTTTTGATCCAAGATGTGGGCTCAACGTCATCAGGTATTGCCTTAATTTTGAATTCTATTGTACGACCACGTACATTGAAGCGCCTCACGCGTGTGGAAAAATCTCCTATAACTTCGAAGCGCTAAATCACCAGAAAATAAAAAAATTTTTAAAAATAAAAATCAATTCAAAATTAAGTTTTAAAAGTATTTCTTTTTTTTATTAATTAATATTATTGAACATAAAATGTTTTTGCGTATAAGGTATCTCTACCTCTTCTGCCGGACGTGCTACCTCTGCTGCTGATGTTGGCTGTGTTACCGGAGTCAAATCCTCATCATGCTTGAATTCTATTTCGCAGGAAGCTCCCACTTCCCTGATCAGTACCAACGCATAGTCCTTGAGAGCATTCAGTTCTCCGTCTTCAAGATCATTGAAGCGTATTGGGAGGAAAACTTTTTGGGTATCCAGCTCAACTAGTATGCGCGGTCCATATTTTGTTTGGCAACGACTCGCTTTGATTATGTTGTACAGCCGCTTAGGCTGTAGGAGTTTCAACCCTAGAAGGGGCTTCTGTATCCCCAAGATGTTTAACTTTTTTGCGAATGTAGACATGACTATTTTTAAGGAAAGAAATGACCGAACTGATATCCCTAGTACCTACATGAACTCTTTTATAGGAAAAACTTGAATCACAATTTCCTTTGTTAGTGCAAAAAAAAAAAAAAAAAAAACACAGAAACCGCAAATTCCTTTCGATGGAATGCGGGTTAGTTTTTTAAGTAAAAGCGTAAAGAAAAGAAAAGTAAATCCATAATGTACCGAGCACCAGCATCATCCTGTTGTGTTCCGTTCGGTACCGAAAATTACTTTTTTTATTTTTATTCTCGCTTTAATCTACAAAACCATATTGTCGAACTGAATTTCACAGAACTTTAATACCACCCACTCAAATAAGAGGACCGAAAATAATATTTTTCGGCTTGCGCAGACCAAGAAAATAAGAAAAAAATCTCACATTTTACGCGCAAAACTAAACTTTGTTCTTTAGGTTTCTCACGGGTACCGAGCACCAGCATCATCCTGTTGTGTTCCGTTCGGTACCGAAAATTACTTTTTTTTATTTTTACTCTCGCCTTAATCTACAAAACCATATTGTCGAACTGAATTTCACAGATTGTGTTCCGTTCGGTACCGAAAATTACTTTTTTTTATTTTTACTCTCGCCTTAATCTACAAAACCATATTGTCGAACTGAATTTCACAGATTGTGTTCCGTTCGGTACCGAAAATTACTTTTTTTTTATTTTTACTCTCGCTTTAATCTACAAAACCATATTGTCGAACTGAGTTTCGCAGAACTTTAATACCACCCACACCACACAAGAGGACCGAAAATAATATTTTTCTACAAATAAATATATACACGTCATCCTTCTGCTCATAAACACTCATTTAAACCTCCACCATAACACACCACCGTGGCGCAACGCAAGAATCATCGACTTCTCAAACTCATCGTCGCTTGTTCAAACCCCAAACATACGCACCGTTTTACTTTTTAAAATTATCCCATTGACCGTTCCATGGATACACACAAAATTAACAACAAAATACATGACGTCAATGACTCACCCCAAGTCTACACTCCAGACATCCAACATGTGACGTCGTCTCAACGGTCATTCCCCCCTCACCCCAAAATAGACAACAAAGATGACACCGGAAGCGCGCCCCGCGGCACACATCAAACAAACAACAACCTTCTCAAGGTCAAATTATCTTCCCTCTCGCTCATATCTTCCGTCTCGCTCTGGCGCCGAATTCCCATCCCCAACCGCCCCAATACCTACTGCCCGGCATTAGGGGTGCTAAAATACAAAACACCTGGGAAGACACGTCCTAACCGGGCTGAGCTATCTTAGACGTTACAGTTCGTCAGAAATACAGGACGTTTCTCGGAACAGTGAACCCCAACTTTTTATACCCCAATCAAACCCCCTTTCATCTACATCCCACAGGTTTCTTTAGTGGGGAATACAACGGGCCCAATCGGCGACCTACATACATACGTGATGAGGATATCCTAACTTTCTCAAACCAACCAACCTACCATGGATAAAGGTAATACTAAGATCTTAACTGGCTTCGTTACCTCCTATTACTCTCTCGGTTGGCAACTGAAGAAAATTGGCATTAGCCAATCTGACACTTCCAAACTATATCTTGAGGACCACACATCATCTCAACTTCAACACAAAGATGCTAAGTTTTCAAAATCTATTATGTCTCTTGCAAACAAATCCAGATTTGAAGAAAAAGGGGAAGTATCATTTTCATTAACAGAAAAGTTTAAACTATTTGGTTGGCGACCTTACAAGGTAAATAGGCAGTTCGTGCAATGCTTTCAGTAGACGCTGAAGGAAGATTAAGAAACGATTGTCCACTTTCTGTGCACATGTCCCACCCTATCGGCATTGAGAAAGCAAACTCTTAACGTGTACTTCTTTGAATATCTCCTTGATCTTTACTGACTACTTTCGCAGCTAAACGGAAATCCGTCAAATGGTATCCTGTCAACTGCTATCTATTTTCTGTTCCTTTTCTCTCAAAATGGAAACTTTGCACGTAAGTTCCTGGTACTGATAAACTGGCTTTTCTGCTCTGTGGTATCACAATAGACCATCATGTTGGTCTAACGACATATGTATCTGTCTGAGTGATGACAGTCTCCTAACCTAAAATATATTAACCATCTAAATGTCATCGTTTTTATTGATGGCATCAAGACCTTTACAATACCGTCAGGCTGTTATGACTTAATAAGAAAATAAAAAAATTTAAGGGAGTTATAAGGATATTCCCTAGGATGATTCGTGCATAACTTACAGAGATGAAAATGAAGGAATAACCATTATATCATCAATGTTCTAAAGACTACGCATAAGTGATTACAGGTCTAGGTGTGCTAAATCAACCTACCAACCATGGACATCATTTTGTCATATCTTTTGTGACGGTATATGAATTTTCTTGGGAATTTCCCACTCAACCCACCTAAAACTAATCTAATGCCACATTGTTTGCCTATAAAACGAAATGTAATTGAAATGCCAGTATTATTCAACCTCTATGATGCGTTATAATTCTGATATAAATCGCCCTTTCTATTTTTCCTTCCTGTTCTACTTTTAGATAAAGAAATCATCCTCCAAAATGTCCTGCAGCTGTCATTGATTATCCCCACTCGTTGAGAGAAGGAGAGTTCATTCGAAAACGTAATTGCAAAATTCTGAGTACACTCTCCTTTCACGTTTTACTTCTCGGTGTGCAACGTTCACTGTGAATTTATTCAATGGAAGGATATTTTTAATCCACATCCCCATCCATTTGCTCATGTAAGCAATTGAATGAAAAGTTTATAATTAAATTAAATAATTACACTTTGTAGCGAGCGCCCCAGAGATACTTAATATTTTTTTTTTTTTTTGTGTGGAGAGTTCTTTTTAACACTCATGCATGTCTCACCTTAAATGTTTTTTTTATTCAACATCCTGAGGGTGCTCTATATACCTATCGTCAGAGGAATTTATAATCCGGTCCCATTAAATGAAATTTTGTAGCAGATGCAGTTTTTTTTTTTGATGCACCTACATTCGTGGCGTCATTATCCAAACCTAATGGTGTTTCCGTAGGAAAAAAACTAGATGGCGCAGCAAAACAGAAAAAAAAAAACAACCCCGAAACAAAATCGTGCATCCGTTCTAAGTGTATGTAATTGTGTGGAGCCACATCGAATGGATGAAATAAAAGGTCTCGAGGTAGCCCCCCATAATAGATGCAAGATATGCTCTGCCATTTTTGCATAATAATGTCGCGGCTCAGGTTACTTTTTTACGAATTCAATGCACACTGCTACACAAAACTTTTCGCATAATTTTCCTGTTTTCCAAGTTTTTTCCCGTCGTGTGCTGTTTTTCTTTTTTTTTTTTTTAGTTTTCCTTGACGCTGTTGTTTGTAGTTTTGAACAACTTCCTGAAAGTTTACTTTCACTCGAAACTCGAAGGACTGCGGGGGAAATTAGATTCTTGTACTCACAGTCATGATCATCATTTTTATGCGTTCAAACCCCCGAGCAGGCGGCAACAGCAGGCGAACAAAAAGGACTCAGAAAATTGGGCAGAATATGAATAAATTGGTTTTTCTTATACGAGAGCGCAGTGAAATGCATTTTTATCGTTAGCTTTCTCATTTAGTGGTTTTTTTTTTGTTTTTTTGATAATAAATGTCCTTACGACAGTGTTATTGCAACCAACAGAGAGAGTCCATTCAAAGTCAATGAACCAATTTGTTGAGTGCATAAAAATGCATAAATCTACGTTTAACCTCATTGGGCCAAATAGGGAGCGACGGAGAGTGGTGCCATAAATAAACTTGGTAACAAGGAGACTACATCAGACGGCGCGAGTTTTACAAGGAGCTGCTGCTGGATTCAAAGGCCCAAAGCCCAACCAACAATGGCTCGAGGACAATGGCATTTTAATTTTACATTTATTTTTCGTTGTTATTTATGGAGAACGCGTGCGTGTGGAAGGCTGCTGAAAATACGGCGCGCTCTCATTGTTCATAGGTTACTTGTGTCGATGGATTTACGTGTCGAGGTTTATTGGCGAACAAAGTGGCGAATGGAATTAAATTTGCAACCGGAACCGGATGGATACTAATTTGTATGCATAAGTTGGGTATTGTCATCTTAAGATATATTGTATTTTGGGATGAGTCGTTTGATATAAGTATGTACAAGGCAAAGCATTCAACTAGGTGAACTAGATGACCTCTTTTACTCATGTGTAAAGCTAAACGAAGAAGGATTGGTGAGAAATTCTTCACTCTTCCTCTTAATGAGCGATAAAGTCCAATTTGTCCTTATTGGATGAATGTACAAGCAGAGGCTTTCCTTTCTGAGGCTCTACTGAAGACATAGTACTAGCTGCACTATACGTACTTTGAATTTCAGTAGAGCATGCCAATAACTCTGTCAAATCATGCCAAACTCTGGAGTGAACTCCAAGCTAAAGTTATTCGACACCAAAGATTGAAGGACGACCGAAATGAGGCTCAAAACCGGATCAGACAGATACACACTCAAGCTCTACCTTGAAAGGATACAAAAATAGAAAATTAAGTCAAACTTAACGATCATCATTCGCTCATCCTTCGTGTTGCTTCGGTATCGGAGGCAGAAGATTGAACTGGGTTAGGTGGCTGTCCCCGTTTAGGTAGAGAAATACTTCGAACGGAGAAAGGATTTCCATTCGAGATAAATGAATCGGTAATCAGTTTCTGTGTCGTAAAATGATTTATTCAGGCATAAAACCAGTTTAAGTCGAGTCTGGATCTAGCCACTAAAATTTTCGAAGAATTAATTTCCAATAGTTTTTCTTCTCAAAGCCGATAGGACAAGCCACGTGCACAGAAGGTGGGTTATAGATTCTTTCACTTCCTCGTCTCCACAGCTTGTATGCATTTCTGCTTACCAGACAATGCCTCATGGGGACTCCAAATATATTTCTTAAATTATTCGTTTGGAGTGAAGACATTTACTGATGCTATTCCACCTACTGTTTGATATTCTGATAACTGGAGTATCTAACTTTGTATAATAGACGCTGACTGACCCTATTATCAGGGAGGTTATGACCTGCAGTCTTCAAAGCCAGTTCGTGATTTGCAATTGTTCCGCGGCATTGTTTAACCAACTTGGATCATATTACACGTGATTCTAAGACTTTTATCGCAGCTTCCTCGGATTTTGTGGAATTGTTTGATCAGGGCCTGCTTCCTTCTTAGGTTAGGTGGGGCTATCTTGCAGAGCATGGGGAGCCAATCATCTGGGGTTGGTCTTACGGTGCCAGATATTAACCTCTTGGTGGTGTTAAGTTTAGCCAAACTGAGGTTCCATAATCTGCAGTTGAATAAACCAAAGAGAGAGTAAAGGTGCGCAGGCAATTTGCAGAGCCACCCCAGGAGGTGCCTGCTAGTTTTTGGATCACGTTGTTCCCTGTCGTTATTTTTGGTTAGATGTGGCATATACGTCAGAGTTCGGTCTAAGGTGATAGCCAGATATTTTGGAGTAAAGTTGTGACTTAGTTATACATCGTCAAACAGCACTCGCAGTTCCTTTCGGGCAAATCTGTGAAATTGAGGTGAAAACAACTGGTCTCAGTTTTAGCTGTGCTCGGTTGTAGTTGCCAATTCTTGCAATATGCTAACAGGTGGTTCATGTCTGAAGTCGCTACTTGTTCCTGGGTTCCAAGGGACTTGTGTTGGAACGCAAATGCCATGTCGTTGGCGTAGTTACATTTCCCGGAGGATGTGTCTGGTAGGACACAGGTGTATATGAATGTTGAAAAGTGTAGTGACGAGCACCGACTCTTGGGGAAGGCCGTTGTTGATCTTCCTAGTTTTGTTATGAAGAAATTGTATAGCCTGTCACTGAGCATCGCGCATATTAGGTTGCAGATTTGTATGCAGGTAATGATCTGGACAAACTTGAATAGGAGGCCCTTTTCCACACAGTGTCGTAGGCTGGTGTTCCATCTACGAATCATACACAGGTTTTCATCCGTTTTCGATGAAGTTTGTTAGAGCCAAGACTTGGACGGTGCACCTTCTCGATTTCCTGAAACCAGTTTGCTCGTCCGGGATAGTTTTTTCAATATCAGTGCCTATTCGATTCAGGTTCATGCGTTAAAGAATTTTTAGGTCGCGTGATCGGAGCGTCTATGGCTACTACAGTTCCAGATATTATGGAGGAGAGGGCAGTATCAACTTCAGCTGTAGAAAAGAAAGCTTAATAGGTGGCATGTGGTATTGAATTTCTTCGTAAATTTGTGTACTCCTGGTTGATGTACCTACATACTTTATTGGGATCGATGTTTGGTTTTGTACCAGGTGGCGGGTTTGATGTGCCTAATTTCCAAAGTAAGCCATATCATACCATATGGGTGCCACTAACCTTTACAACGATGATGAACATATTACTAGGGTTTAACCCTGTGATGTCTGACAATAGATTAAGGTGCATCGTAGCAGCGTTTAACTGATATAGAGTTCATTAAATTGGACGCCAGTGCTTTAAGTGCAGCCTGACTATCTGAAAAGATATATATCTTAGCGCCCTTAATACCTTTACTAAGGTAAAATGCATGCTCTCAATAGCATGAAGTTCAGCCTGAAATACCGTGAGCCACATTCCCATAGGTATTGCGACGTTGGTGTTGACTCTAAAGGCACCAGCTCCAACTCCAGGTTCCATCTTCGATCCGTCTGTGAACCAAACCAGATCTTATATGTGGGTCTGCCGGAACATTAGACTAGTTTGCACGGTTCAATATTTCTACCTTAAATAACTTATCGAAACAGTACTTCCTGACAATGATGACGGGGATAGTGCAAAACATGTCCTTTTTGGAAATTGAATTAAGAATTTTTAGGTGTCCCACATGGTCACCTAGTTTATACTTGTACTCAAGCTGCAGCTTAATAGCGCATCTAGCGGCCGTCTTATTAATAAATATTTGGGAGAAATTTCAAGAACAGCTTCCAATGCTACCATAAGGCGGGTACGCATGGCACCCATAATACTGGGACAGGCAATTTTCTTGGAACTTCTAAACCTTAGTTGGTGTTGAACTTTCGGCCACCAAACGATGGCCAATATACATCCAATGTATCATTTTTGGATTTAGATCCCAAGTTCTGTCGTAAAGGCGACTACTGGCCGACATGGACCTAGTGGTGCACTCGATGGCGAGCTAAGTCGTTTTTCAAGGATGACACCAAGATATTTATTTTCAATGGAATAGACTAAAATTGTACCTTTGATGGTGATAGGTCCTAGATTGATCAGTCTTCTTCTTGTAAAAAGCACTACAACGATTTAGCAAGGATTGATAGATAGTCCTTCTCTGCTGCACCATTCTAAAACGTGTAGTAAAGTACCGTGCATGACACTAAAAATTACCGTTCTGTGTTTACCACCAATAAATATCGCCTGGTGATCCACATTGCCAATCGCGATGAATCCTAATCTCTGTAGATTGACTAGAAGATTTTCGATGACTAGTGACCACAGAAGGGGACATAGGAGTTCTCTTTGGGGACAACCCCTAACAGCGGTGACAGATACTGACATTACTCCAGAAGTGGAAGGAATAATTCTATTTTCAAACATGGTACTTGGTTGGTTGAATCCTCGATAGCTGTGGTACTAATTGTTCTTTCCATTGAGTCGTAGCCGATGTTATCGTATGCCACCTTAATGTAAAGGAAGTAAAGTAAAAGCTAATCCATCTAAAAAGGAAAGTATGAAACCTTATCCATCTGCCTACACAAGTGAAGGTACATTTTCCATTTTCTGCATTTTTATGGAATTACCGCAATAGAGTAGGCGCGGTCCAATTGAAGGTGAACTTTTTGAATCCATCGCAAAATACGTGGAATGGCATCTGACACCATCTATCTAACAGCAACTTCACTATCATAGTAATGTCGAAAATTTTCACGAAACCAATACTTACCCTATAGTTGAAAGTGGTAGAAAAAATGTAAGCTATCAATGAAAGGTGTTTCAATTTTGAGTTATTCCACGTCTCATACGCTAATCGCTTTCTCATCCTCAATAAGTCATGATTTCCTGATACCTGTTCTGGAGGGGCTCATAAATTAAGAGTCAACTGCTATGATTGAAAAGCACGCCACCTTCCTTGTACAATCCACACTAAACTGCAACGTCATCACTTTGCTTTTTTTGTTTAACAAATCATTCGCTTAGCGAGTATATACACACGTTAACCTCATGCTTAGGTAACAAATAAAAAAACGAAAAAAAAGGAAGATCCTTCTCAAGTACCTATTACAAAAAAAAAAAAAAAACAGAAATCTCAACGCCAATCGTATCCGATGGGAAAATCATTTTCAATTGAACCAAAATGATTTATTGACGAATGCTTCTGACTAGAATTCAATCTGCGAACGCATTTCGTAATAAATTCATGATGACGTTTTCGTTTTCGTCGTCTTCGTCTTCTTTCATTTTGTTTCTCCACCCCTCTTCCACACCCACTTCTTTTGCCCTCCATTTCCTTTAGCTTGTTTTTTTTTCGTTTTTTTTTTTCCTAGACAAGGCTCAGATAAATGAAATAGAAATGAGAAATGGTTTTGATTTATGGAACAACTACTTTGACTGACAGGCATCCGGGAGAAAAGTAATTGGTCGCGAGTGTAAATCAATCCTCAGCTTCTATGAGGGCAAGTCATTATATGTGCTTTTGAAAGGATCGTGATTTGCTGGATAGTTTCATGTTTTTGAAGGAATGGTTTATATCTGTTCAGTAATGGTGGAGTTGATTGTAGTCTTTTTTTTTCAAATGGATTTCATGAGAATTCATTTGTTATGGTTTGGTTTTATTATAAATTCATACTTGAACTTAGAACTAAGAACAAAGAACTAAGAAATACTGCACAGTCCCACAGAATACCCAGTAATTTTTTATTTTTCATGAAGATATGAAACCCGCAGAAGGTCCAGGGTTTCCTGTTTGTAATAAGTTTCGGTGGACTTTGGCTCAGTGGTCGGGCAAATGAGGGGGAGCTTGGAGCCTCACATTTTAGATTTTTGTTTTTTCGGTCCCATCTCTCGAACATCTGACAAGCATTCGAGAGTATAGCTGCCATGAAAAGGCTTCTTCGGGCAAGAAATTAAACAGTAGGGTTCTTTCATTGGTGTAAATAATGTACCACTCACAATATGAATGGTTATGAGAAGATAGGCCCTGGGTCCTGTACAGAACTCTCGCGCACCAAAATATTTAAATCTCTTTCTAAGGGGAGGTCTTCCTTTATTACTGTTTACCTTCGCTTTGGATAGGACTCGAATATACTTCCAGCAAATGTGTTGGTGTCCATGATCCATTCGAATCTTACTGACGAGTTAGATGTGGTGCTTTTATCTCTATGGATCCATTATGTTTGCTAGATTGTGGGAATATCGAGTCAGAAAATAAGCTTAAGGATCATTGTGATCCAGAGAACAATATGAATAATTCGAAAATGGCGGTTGGTAACTTTATTGACAGTTCGTTTAGATGGTTGACATAGTATCGAAATATTGCTCTGACTTATGACAATATCTTCCATTCATAGGTCTCTTGAGGAGAAAACCGTTTAGGCTGATGTCTGACAGGGAATTTTCAAGCAAAATGTAGTGTCATCCAACAAGAGGTGTCATTTTAAATCAATAAAAAAAATGCAATATTTTTATGAAAAGGGATAATTTGTCAATTTTGGTTCAAAGTACAAACTCTGACATTAGTAATGGAAACCAATATTTGCCAAATGTCCTCCTCAACTTTGCCTATATTTGATGAAATGAAATGAAATGAAATTTGATGAAATTTTTCATCATTAAAAATGACTTACTTACTTACTTATGTCCTGTATCCCCTTGTGGGTCCTAGGGCCTCTACAACGCCTACGCGCCATCGTGTGCGGTTTCTGGGAATGTACCTCAGCTCTCCCCAACTCTTTCCCAATTGCCGTGCTTCCTTCTCGACTGTTCTGCGCCATGTACTTCTGGGACCGCCGCGTATTCTACCATCCTGAGTAAGCAGGTTCCATTGCATCGCGTGGTTAGCTATGAACCTGTCACATTTTCAGAGAGTGTGACCAATCTACTGCCACTTTCGTCGTTGTATGGTTGTGCCTATAGGTTCATGACCCGTTCTCTGATAAAGCTGTTCGTTAGAGATACGGTTTGGCCAAAAAATCCTTAAGATGTTGCGTAGGCACCTATTAACAAACGTTTGCAGCTTCCTCGTGATAGTAGCGGTCACTCTCCAGGTACCACATCCATATAGCAGTACGGATCCAACGTTGGAACGGAACAGTCGTAGCTTGGTGTTTAAGCTAATTGCATTACTACCCCAAATTGTGGGTAGCATCCCAAACGCAGATTTTGCTTTTCCTATTCGGCTGGCTATATCCAGTTCGGTTCCGCCATCAGTTGAGACAATACTCCCAAGGTATTGGAAACTCTCTACTCTCTCAACCGTATGTCCGCCAATGCATATATGAGTTGATGAGTTCGGTCCTAGGCTGATCATTTTTGTTTTTGCCGAGTTAATTTTCAGCCCAACGATGTTAGCTTCCCTCTCCACATTTGCTGTCATTTGGTGAAGGTCCATTATTCTGTGGGACAGTAGGCATACATCGTCGGCGTAGTCGAGGTGTTTGAGTTCGGATGTAAGAGTCCATCGAATTCCTCCATTTCCCGTCGATAAAGCCGCATTTAGCACATCGCTTATCACTTGCCGAACCCCACTTTGGACTTCGAATTCCTCAGACAGCCTTCCTCTGTGCAAAACGTGACATGTGGATCCATCGTATGTAGCCTTGATAATAGCTATTAAATTATCAGGAATGCCACTCCTGCGCAAGGCAAGCCAAATACATTCCCGATTGACACTATCAAACGCCTTTTCAAAATCGATGAACAGCAGGTGTAGTGGTGATCGATATTCAACGCATTGCTCGATGATAATCCGCAGGGTGTTAAAAATGACAACCCTTGTTGAATGACCCTACACAATGACTTCTAGTTTCGTTTGGTGACAGTGGTTTGTCCCATGTGAAACTTTTTCCAGAGGTTGAACTATTGCAAGCACAGACCGCAGTCTCAGAAACTGTAGTCAGGGTAGTTCTTATGATACAAATCTTGCCTATGTTTGCATGTCGTTGGATCTTGGTAATCTCTGTGATTTGTCGATTCCTATTTTCTAAAACTCATCACTAGACATCAATAGGTTAGAATAGGTCTAACCATTGTTGACAGCATCCAGTCTTGTCTCACATTTTCTTTTGTGGATCCTATTTCTTTCTTCCTTTTGCAGTAGGCATGAATTAATTCTTAAATTCGTATATATACACAATTCATTATCTTAGGTCGGGCGTCTTTTGAATTAACTTCCGCAGGAGCCATAAAAACGAAAAGAAATGGAAGAAATGGGTCCAACTCTGTCCCAAAGAAGACTAGAGATTCTTTTCTTCGACGTCCTCTGTGAATAGGCGTAGCTAGGCGTGGTTAGGCATTATCGCCTAATACAGACACTAATAATTCCCTGGACATCCTAAATATGATATTTATTGTATAATAGAGGACTTCTTTTGGTCAGTAGTCTGGAACAGGCAACCCTAACCTAAATCGTAAAAGCCTAGCTTGGAAGTTTAGGTCTAGTTGCAGTTGTTGGTGTAAATATTGCTTGCAGATCTTACCAACGTAATATACCATGTTTGACTGTAATATACATATAGTAGTGGTAACAACATTCCACCTTGTGGTAGCCTAAAGCATATGTTTTGCTCTGTTGGTCCAGACCGCTTACAATTGCTTTGTCTATACTTCACTGAAGGCTCCTTCGATGCCCAGAGAAACTGATAACATGGATAGCGATCTTTCGATTGCTGGTACTGCTTCATGCAGAACCGGGGCAGTCTCAACCGAACTGCTCTTAGTATACATACATATGTTGGGTTGGTGAGAGAGATTATCACTTCGACGTTTATTTTTTTCTCCATGATAGTGGTATGTAGTACATTTGGGGCACCCTTTGAAGATGTTTACTAGTCTCAGTCAGGATATATTCCTTGAAGCTTTATAGCATAGTGGAACACATGCAGACAGGCCAATAAAAAAGCTACTCCACAAACGATGACTTAGAGTTTAGTTACCAGAGGCGGCAGAACACTCCATCATTATTTAGGCCTAGATTCGACCAGAGACCAACACAAATGCGCGAGATTCCAGATTCTTGGACTAAAGTCTTGACTCATGTTCTTTCAATTTCAATTCTCCATTCCAACACTCGTTGAACAAAATCTTAAGGAAAAGTTATCACAATCAGCCTAAACATAATGCCACATCCTTTTTAGATAGTCAAGTGGTGAAACTTTGCTCGAAGTTGCTCGCGTTCTTCTGCGTTCCAATTTGTGACAAGGAAGCACCTGAAAGAAAATACGAATCAATGGATCAATCCATTCGCTTGAAAGTTCTCAAACAATGTTGAAGCAGTTTCTATTAAATTCCTGAGCCTTAAAGAATACTCACTGACTCCCTTGGAGCTTATGCCATGAGGCTATAACGATTTATTGTCTGACCTCTAAGATAAACCACAACAATGCGTAAATGCTCTTAACAGCTTACATCATAACACTAACATCTGAACCGTGGATAACTCCAGATAAATTCCTATTTTAATTCCAGTTCATGAAATCCTGATCTACTATGATTTTGTACACTTCATTTCCAGTTCTTTCAAAGAATATCCTTCGTATTGAATTGTCACATGAGCCCACTAGCAGCATAACTCTCGGAATTCCAAAACGAATAACCATTGAAAAAAAATAAAAAAATAAAAAGAAATTTAATCCTTAAAGTCGAAGGATCTCTTATGACAACCACCCGCAAGTTGAATTCTCGCTTTGTAAACTATTCCTCGTATTTTATACAATACCACACACTCGTACAATGGGAATTTTCCTTCGCTCAATGGAGCACTCAACGATTGTGTAACCACTCGCAGATAAGAGTCCTTGAAGGTTAAGTGAGATTTTATTGTCTCCTTAAGTATGTGTGGAGGTTTATTTTCTTCTCTTTTATTTTGTTAGCATTTCGATATCCTTAAATATTTAAATGTACGTGTAGATGCACTTTATTATGATGTGGACATGGCTTTGTGACCTTGAGTGGAAAATAAGGGATTTCCAAGTGGATTTAGTAATGAAGTGCAAGAAGGACGCACTATAAGTGTGAATTTATTTACAACTCAAGAGCAAGATACAAAAAGAAAGTTAAGTTCACTTTGTTAAAGAACAAAGACATTTGCAAGGGCGCAAGAGTAAATTCGTGCAAATCTAGGACAGTCACCAAACTTTTATGAAGAAAACCTAGCTTCGAGAGTTCCAACTCACAATGACTATGGTTTCGTGATGATAACTGGATGGCAACAGGAGAGGAAGTTTGGAATACCAAAAATATCTGATTGTACTTACTTTTGCTCCAACACCAACAAAATAGTGATAATCCTTCCAGATAGCGTAGTACTCCATTCTAGGATTTAACAATTCTCGGCAAATCCAAAGCACACCCTTGATGTCACTCACAAGTGGCAATGAACCCCCCAAATACTCGTGCACGTGATAGAATCACCCCCAGCAAGTGCGTGTTTAAATGCTGTTTATATCAGTCGGACAAGCTTTCAATGCTGAGGTCGGGATAAACAAAACAGCTGACATGATGAGTCGTAAAATCAAATGAACCCTGATGGCGTATTTTCTTAATATGTCACCATGTGTCACTTGTTCAGGCAAAGCACGTACACCTCTAAGGGAGCTGCTTCATCCCAACCAGCAATAGCTGATGAGACTTACACTGGGTTATCCGAGTTCATTGTGCTATTATCGTAAATACTTTCGTTTCGTTTTCGAGTGTTGCTCTGGGGATTGGAAAAATGTTATCCTAGTTGAAACGTGTAAAGGTGTGTATGTACGACAGAGTGTTTTGAGATACAATTTCAAGTGAGAAATGATAAATTCGTTTTATAGTCTGATGAAGTTACCAAGTGATGATGGATTTAAGGATGTATTCAAATTACTTGTGAGTCTGTGGGTTTCGTAGAGTTACGATGAGGAAGAAAATCCTTAACATGTAGTTGAGATGTTAGGTGTGCTTGCACTTTAATTTTGAAGTTTATTTTTTCATTTCACTATCAAGTTGTTGGGTACATGTACGATTATTTATGTCACCATATTTACGAATATCCTTAAATAGGAAAGAGATGATAATAGAGGGCTTAAGACACGCTCTTATCGGTTGCTGCTACTTAAGACTATGGACTCTAGTTAGAGGAGGGCGAAATAGTGAACACTTAATCTCGAAGATTACATTTTATTATTCAGGCACATTCCACAATGTCTTCTGGCCTTGAAATTAGTCATATTCTATTAAATCAATGTAACCCCATCAATGTAACTGATTCCAGTATCTGTCCACTACCAATTCTACTTCATATGTACATTAGACTAACAATGTAAGTATCGTGTTGGGCGCCAATTAGGAATTAAAAAAAAACATTTGCGTTATACTACACCAAACCCCGTCCAGAATCGAACTTGTGTTAATGGATTTCATCTGTTGGTTTCCTTTCAAAAAGGCTATACAAAAATAACTGTTCAATATTTTTTAACGATTGTTGCTTTATTGAAATGAGTATTGTAGTATTATTTCATTCAAATGACTGCCTCGGCTGGCTTGGCAGTAGGCTATTCTGTCAATCAAATTTTTTAAATACATTTTCGATGGCTTCGGCCTCTATTTCACGAATAGCTTAACCACCATTGTTCTGGAATGCCTGAATCGTCTCTAGATTATTTGCATAGCATCGATGTTTAATGACACCTCCGAAAAAAGACCAACGGTGTCAAATCGCAGTTCCGTGCCGGCCAAGCAACATCACCAAAACGACTTGAACTTAATGTGCAATAAATCGATTGTTGGACGTCTTGTGTGGCACGTAGCTCCATATTGCTGAAACCATAGCTCGCCAGAGTCCAAATCCTCAATTTCTGGCCATAAAAAATCGGTTATCATGCCTTGGTAGCATTCTCCATTAATTGTAACGTTTCTTCCATTGCTGTCTTGGACGAAAAATGGGTCAATAATGCCGCCAATCCAAAAACCTGCAAAAAGCTACAATATTCTCCGTTGAGCGCATGAACGCGCCCGTAGAAGTCCTAAGGAGGGGTATCTCAATGCAAATATCATTGACAGGTCATTCAACAAAGATTTCACATCTGTCTCCGAATCCTTTGCAAAGTGAAGGAGTTTTACAAGACTTACAAGACTTTTATTCGTTTTATTGCCTACCTTACGTATTTCCTAACTTCGTACTCGATTGTAAAATTATGAACGTCACCCTCGCTTTAACGCCTGAACGTAATCAAATTTTCGTGTTTGTAAAGTTAAGAACTTATTTCCGAGCTCATGATTCATGTTCGTGTGATGACGCTTAAGCGAAGAAGACGACCGGTGAATTTTGAATAAAAATCTTTCCTTCTTAATAGTATTTACGAACGCTCGCTCGTTCTGCGGCCATCGCAATTCATATAGATCGGAGCATCTTATATCAATGCGAACTCTTTTGGTCTTCTTCGAACGAAGACATGAGCTCAGTCCATACCAATATCCTTTTTGGAGGTCTTTCAAAATTGTCTTTAAAATTTAAATCTTTCAAAATACCGCCTAGGACCTAGGCCAGTGTTCAGAAATTACATCACCTTTGCTGGTGTAATACAGAGCCTTTGTGACTTCGCTTTCAATAAGAAAATGCAAAAAAAAGAAGACAGAACAGCAGTGGAAGTGCTTCTTGCGCATAAATACGCGAGGGTTTGAAGCTTTTAAAGTTGACTCCTACAGATGGGAGTTCTTGGCCATGTATACATATACATATATCTTGAATTTTGACCGTTAGAACAACGTATGGTGTCTAATTATATGGAGACTGATTGAGGCTTTAAATGTTTTTTCCTACACATATCGAATTTCGGGTTAAAGGAGTGAATACGATCCGCCTTACCTAGACAGTTCGAAAATGAAAGTAAAATCAGAGAAGGTTTCATCCCATTGCTGTGCTTCGCTATGCGTCTGTCGTCCTTCGAAATACAGGAATTCGAAGGGAGCCTTGATTATGCTGCCTACTCTCTCACAGGATCATGAACCTCCACCAAATAACAGCAAACGTAGAGAGGAAGGCTAACATCGTAGAACTGAAGAAGAAACTCCCTCGCTCAACTTTTCCGGTCCAATGTTGGGTCCATGCTATTAGATGGGTGCAGCATCTGGGAAGTAACCGCCATTACAAAAAACTGAAAACGTTTGTAAATCACTGTCTATGAAATATTCTACATAAACATATTCATCAGAGAATGGTAATGGATCGGTTATGCATTTCGAAAAGGTGACAAGTTTCTTCACATTACCCTTATTTCTTCCTACTCCTTTTTTGGCCATTCTTAGCACCATTAGGTACCGCAGAAAGCTATGCCCTGTGATGACTTTGTGGTCATAAAAGTATCTTGATAGTACCATCTGACGTTAGCCTTCCGACGGGCCTTTATCCCTGCTTCAAGCTTCAATGTGCAAGGCCGGAATGAACACCGAGGTGTCGACTTGTTCTGATGTGGATTCCAAACCACTTCTGGTCATATCGTCGTCCTTCTCATTACCTGGTATATTTCCATGTCCAGGGACTCAGCAGAGCTCAACCTTGTACTGTGTTCCAAGAACCTTAAGCTCTTTACAACAGCACTTTACAAGCTTGGATTTTATTTCGATAGTAGAAATCAGATTTATCGCTGCCTGGTTGTCGCTTGGAAAGCACTCCTATGACTCGGTAGGCCAACTGATTTGTGAAGGGTCTCTTGAAATCTAAATACAGAGTAAGAGTACAGAGTATTTTGTCCCTAACTATCTGACTGCCTTATTCTTAGTGCACTAATAGCTGCTGGGGCTTGAACGAAGATATCCGGTGGAAGCAGAATAAGGATAGCCTCCAATCCTATACTTAGTTTTAGTTCTCATGGAACTTGTAGTGCCAACACAAGCCAGTCTCTATAACTTCGTGAGAGCCGGTATTTGGGGGATGCTGACAGACTGCCACCGTACAAAACAGCCATAAGTTAGCCAATTTTAGGCTTAGCCCTGCCGTTAAACACTATTCTCGACTTATTTGCGATAATGTCAAAGTTAGCTCTCTCAATAATAACTATGTCATACGTACATATATGACTGACAGTTAATGCTATGGTTTGTCAAATTCTCAAGTAGCTCATCAACAATAAGGCTCCACATTAGGGGAGATAGAACTCCTCCTTGTGGACATCCTCTTGCTGTGCTGACCTTGATGTTCCACCCATTAACTATCGCTTTGTATTGTATAAGTTCCTTGGACTTTTGTTAGAATTTACAAAGGTGTAGCAAATTTTAGGCAACACTGTTGCAAATATTCAGTGTTGACTTCATTTCTCAACTCTATGAAGAGATCTGCCACCACAGGAACCACCCCAACATTGTTTCACACTATAACACGTCGCGAGTTAAAATTGGCACGATTCTCGCCAGAAAGCGGGCAGCTTATCAACGTCTATTTCTGTGGTAGGTAAGCCCCAAACACCACAGCCAAACCGTAGAAGTTACTTCTCCGCATCTTCTGACTGCAATCCACGGTGGAGCTTTAGTTTGTTCCAAACTTTATCCTTGTCAGTGAGTTGTACGTATTTTGTTGCATTTGTCCAACTTTCCTCCGTGCCGCATACTTTCATCACATCCGCTGTAATAAACCCCTTCAATGTACCCACCCACACCAGACTTTATTTATTCCTGGAATTTTATTCCACTTTTCTGCCATCATATCCCCCATTTATTTTCATGTCACTATGGCTGTGTCACCTAAACAATACACTACTGTTTAATACCAACTAAAGGCTACTTAAATTTCCATTAAAAACAATACCGGATCGAGAGCCTGCACAGCTCGTCGCCCGGCGATTATTATCTGCTTTTGTTTTGGGATTTGCTACTGCCACAGGCAATTAGCATAACAATTTGCAATTACATGGGAATATTAAAATGTTAACCACACAGCTCCACTCAATAATGCTCAGCGGTTACATAATAGACACAAAGGGGATGCGCCGCCCTGCAATGGGGCCATTGACACAATCCGGATATGTTTCCGGAAGGTTAACGTAGATAATTACATGTTTCATGTGCACACAGATTTGTATTACAAAAATTGGTATTGTTTTGTGGGTCATCAAATGAATTACTATTGTATTGTGTGTATCTACGACAAAAGGGACATTTTTTCCTGTGCAACCAGTTCAAGGACTATAGAACAATAGACTTGAGGGATTTAATTTAAAATTTAAATATTATTTTATTATGTAATTTATATACATATATTGGAGTGGTCTTGGATGATTTAAATAAACCGATGTGCATTTTCATTTTAATCGGATAGACTTTTTAAAATGTCCTTTCAACGTTTATAAATAATTACCATATTCCTTTATTACCTTGTGTAATACGCGATTATATTTTTCGAAACTACAATACATGATGTCTATGTAGTCCTGAGTTGTGAGGACTATCTTGTCCTGAAAGCTTTACTCAACGGTGGGGAATACAACAACTGAAAAACAGTTGACAGAGGTACCCGTCAGGTGTAATTTACCACACATGTAGCTGACGGCCTACACTGTCATCTTGGTATTGTCAAAGATAGCTTTTTGTAGTTTTGTGTTATTTTATTGAAATTTAAAAGAACGAATAACTTAAAGAGAAAATTATTAAGATACGAAATAATTGTAAGAAGGTATACATAAAAATGAATATTTTTTAAGGAGAACTTCTCTCGAAACACGGCAACTCAGCCAACGCTTCTTGACAGTTCTGAAGAAGTGGATAGTGGCCTATCCTGACTCCTCATCCAGTCGTCATTCTTGTCGCTTTCTTCTGGTAGACGAACAAGAACTCGACTCATGCTATCCACATTTGACATTTTGGTTCCAGATTGATGAATTGGAAGTCACTTCCTTGAAGCTTGAGCCACCATCTGGCTATTGACGATAATAGAGGTGTAGGGACTTTAGCGTTGTAATCCGTGACAACAGAGAAAGAATTACCCAGCAAATAGGTTCGAAATGTTTGCAATGATTCCACTATGGCTATGTGGCTACCACTTTCAATTCGTGACTGGCGTAACGTCCCTCAGTGTCGCTACAATGTCAGCTATAATAAAAGACTGGCTTTCTTCCACAATTTGAAACCGAAAGTCCTACAGACCTGGCATCCGTATGCACCTCATGCTGTCTGTTAGCGTCGAACAATGTTAAGAATGTTGGTGTTGGAAAGTCCTCGATGCATTTTGTCCCGGTCGTATACCTTGACCATCAATTACGAGGCCCAAGAACTTTACGGCGGTTGATAGGAAGACACATTATAATCCAGCACGTTTCAAGGCCTCTAGGGACTCTCGTAATGCGCTGATATTTTCCTCGACTGTCTATGTGGTTATGATCACCACGTCTGCGTGGTTAATGATTCGCCACCTCATGTCACGGCTTGGAACATTTTTGTCACCTTTGCGTTGAGGTTTTGGGCATCTTGCAGATATGTAGCCAAACTCGTTACAGTTGAAACAATTATCCTTTTTGCTAAAAACAATCCTACCTGCATGTAAAGGATCGGTGGAGTTGATTGAACATTTTAAAATCATCATATGATCTAAGTATAGTGCAAAACTCGTGAGAAGAAATACCAATTTTCAACTCTGACAAAAATGCAAAGAATCTCGGGATCTTGGGCCTAGAACGGCACCTATAGGAGACCATGCTTAGTCTCATACCGCTCGATCTCTACTGCAATAGTTTGGTAGCTAAACTGAACATGCGGTAAAAAAAATCAGGATTCTGGTCACCAGCACTTCAGTAAGAATCTGTAACCCTACTTTGGGTACCAGGACATATGAGGAAAGAGCAGATGAATTTGGAAATAAAGGATCTCATGTGGCTCTTAGCTATCGGAAAACCCAACATTCGCTGAACCCATTTGGTTACATATAGCCTATCACACGAGGCGAACACTTTCTCTGGCTAAACATAGTCCCAGTGACCCAGGGACTGTCTACGACATTATTAACGGACATTGTGCCATGGGTACTCATGCGCAGCATCTTCTCAGAGCGACTACTGCAGAAGCGAGAAAGAAATTGAATCTTTCCGTCATTTAGCAACAGAGAATAGCATTGAATTGAGAATAGCAACTCTTGGTAGTTCTTCAAGGAGCTGAAGGACCTTCATTAAATTGAGCTCAAAGACCTCCTAGGATTCATATCCATATCTGGGAGATTCTTAATCAAAAAAGGGCACAATGCACATAAGATGGTCTAAGTCAGCAGTGGCTAACGTCACATGACACTCGTCTACATGGTGCAGTCTAATAAGGCCTGCGAAAATAAAGGCCAAAAAAAGGAAATAACACCTCCGCCGGCCTTATTGCACTTCACCATTTACATACCTACCGACCTACCTATGTGCATCTCCCTTATGTTCTGAATAGGTAGATGAATGGGTGCCCTGTACTCAAATAAGAGTTTTTATTGTCCTCTCATCGAGGTCGAGTCCGCGACGTAGAACTTGAACTTCTGAAATACTTAGAGAAGGAGACGTTACCAGAAGGACTTGCGCGTCACTGCTTTTAAGCTGAATAGCGTCGGAAGTGCAGTCTAAAACTATCCAATGGTAGCTTTCGAAATTTTTGACAGAAATGAGTAAATTAGTGAAATACATATCAGTACCTACTTCCACTGGGGATAGTTGTAAAGCCCATATGTACATCCCTTCCAACACCAAACCACACATGCATATGTACCATGTATGTCAATATACAATATTTTAACGATTTCCTTTAGTAAATCATTACCCCAGCTTTGGCAGACTTATCTTCAACCAATCTACTTATGTATTCCTCTCTTCACCCAGGTGGGAGAATATGAACTCATCTTAATACACTCTCGAGAAATTGATGGATATCAATATGACAAATCTGTATCCAAGGATTGATAAATCGTTGGCCAATGAAGCAGAAAATATATTGATGGCATCTGGTATGGTAGTTTCAGCAAATTTACTCTCGCCCCCATGTCATCCACTATGTGCCATAGCCTGACATCCACATCGTCGACAATTGCAAATCTCACCGAAGTCAAACTGATATTGAGTGTCATCTAAACCCCACTCCCCCCCAAATCGAATATTATGTTTATCAATCACAATGATACACTCCTCGATTGGATTCACCCGACCACCGGCGACGCCTCCTGTTCAAGGAATAAACGGCAAAGTGTCTATTTTTCCGACACAAGTAAGTCGTCAGTCATATGATCCGCAAAGGATTTATGTAAGTCTTGTGGTGTGTGCTGCTGTCTACCATCACTAACAGTTGGGGCTGACACACCTCGGGGGTAATTTGTCAATGGGAAGTGTCATATGCGGAAAAGATTAGGAGTTGAGTGGTTAAGGTTGAGGTGGGTGAGTTGAATATATTTCGAACACCCAGGCTATTGTAAGTGTGGCTTCGAGTTTGATTGGATGGGTTGACTGTATGACCTATTAAGGATTAGTTTTGTTTAGTGGATCAACTACTACAATTAAAGGATAAACTTAATAAACAAAAAAAAATAAAATCAATCAACCCTGTTCCAGGAAGCAGCGAATTGTAACGTTTTCATGTCCCTGTCCGACTAACATTCCCGACTAATGTGATGTTTACTGCCAAAGTTTTATATGATCTGGAAAAAATGAACTCGTGTTACCAGAAGAAGGCCTGCAGCTTCGTTGTACAACGACATCTGGTTGTTAGACTCTCCTTTTTTTTTTTTTTTTTGGTCCTCCTCAGTTGCCCTTAAGTACTCAGCATGTAGATAATTTAATATGACTCGGAGGCATGCAACGGTTTTTTTTTCGCTATTGTAACATAATGTTCCACTCCAAATGTGTCCTCGGATGTTCGTCTGGCAGAAAGGAAGAGTTAGGAGCTGGAGGATAAAAAAAAAAAGTTTAATATTAAACGATGTAACAGCCGCGTGACTACCAAACTACGACATTATAAGATTATTATGAAGTGAAGCGCCATTGTAACAGCAGTTGACGGCGATGATAGGACTTTTTTTTATATTAAACTCGCGGAAATTGTGTTGCATATGAGATTGATGTATGTAATACAGTCTGCTGAGGGAGTATGACTACAGACTGTCCCCTGTTGTGAGAGCGTTGAACTTAAAATGCTAATACCCATTAAACCATGAAATTGATTTGATTCAAGGACTCTGAGTAGGATCACAGAGAAGTAGAATATTCCCAGAGGTACAAACAATAGTCAATGAGGAGTGAAGGGTTTATTCTAATTCCTGTCTCACTCATGCAGTACTAAAGGACGTTACTATATATCCGATAAGGCTAAATATATACATAGTGTGATCCTGGATGAAAAAGGAAACTTTTTTGGTCAAAGCATATTGAGTTAAAGACATACGAGGTTAAGAGTACATGACAAACACCATAAAAAGTCCTGTGCACCTTCAAAGCAATCTATAGTCTTAGTCGGGATGGTTTGTGATATTATCCTCATTGATCCTTATGCTACGACCCTGATCTCATAGATATGCCGTCTGATCCAATGATACCAAAATTTCGGCAATTGTGCAAAAAAAAGTCAACTTTCTTTGCATTGACGACTGGCTTTGGCCAAAGTTTGAGTCTCTTGAGAAATTTTCAAGAATGGGCTCAAAACCAGTCACGGATCTAATGCTGTATCCACGTGGAAACCAACAACTCAAGACTTCACTACTTGTTCGGCAAGTATGCCTATGTTTTTCAAGCGGAGACCTTTACTGTCCCAATGGCAACGAACTATATAGGAATAGTAAGGAATAGGTGGAGGGTGTTGAAAGCCTTGTTTAGCCTGTTAACCATTTCGAAAATAGTTCGAAAATGCAAGAGGTCTGTCAATTTGACTTTTATCTGGATTCTCACTGGGATCTCTGAGAATAAGATTTCTGATGAGATTTCTAAAGCCATTGATGATTGAGTATCTTACAAACACAATTGTATGTAGAACGGTTCTCAAGGATGCAGGTAGACTAAACGAATGCTCCCAGACGTCTGTAAGCAATCAGCGGAATTCTTCCTATCTCTCAGCAGGAAAGACTATAGGCAACTTATTGGCAATCTAATAATATACTTGTCCTTGTTCCTAACACGACTTGGAGAAAATTTCTCATAGTATCTACTATGACGTTCTCGGATTTGCCTCTTGCCATTATTTCTATATCATCGGCATATCCCACAGTGTGGATGCCAGTCTCTTCAAGTCTTCTCAAGAGAGAGTCCACAATTATATTCCACAGAGTAGGTGATAAAACTTCTTCTGCTAACCCTTCCTCTAAGTCTTGAAGTTCCCGTCCGAATATTTATCCTATTTTTCAGCATATTGTCCACCTACCTCACCACTAATGGGTTAACCCTGCGTTCTTCTAAGGATACTCTCAGACTTTTGAAGCATATCTTATCGAAGACACCTTCAATGTCCATTATTGTGGTCATTCCGATGCCTTCGGTATATACTTATCTCCTATTCCGCAACGTGCACCACCTGGTGGGGTTCCCGTAGACCTGCCAGCTCTGTATGCATGTTGTCTACTATTCAAAGGACACGCTTTCAGCGCCGTGCTCTCCATATGGTCCAGCACAGTTCTTTACATTGTTTTCAACAGAAATTATGTTAAGCTGACCGGTCTGAAGGACTTCGCTTCGGTGTAGTCCTTTTTTCCAGGTTTTGAAAGAAACTCCACATTTGTGGCTCTCCATGTAACCGGTATGTAGCCACGTATATAGCCCTAATCCTTGGTAGAATAAGGTTTGCACCCCATTGCATTAAAGCTGGTAAGATATCATCCTCTCCTGCGGTCTTGTAAGGGAAAAACGTTTCTATCGCCCCACTGACCGCTTCTGGCATTACTAGTTCCGCTTCTGCCCTATCCGTCCTGTTTGCGCCTTGTTTTCTCAGAGCCCATGGCTCATCTAACTTAAGGCTTTCCGGAAAGTATATTTCCATGAGGACCTCATTTGTACGATCCAGTGTCTCAACCATCTCCTCCGATTTATCAAAAATGAGTCCGACTTTGGAAACTGTATCCCTGGAGACGATTTTCTGAAATCTTTTGACCTCAGATGTGCTCCTCATATTCGAGCAAAATTGACTTCACGACTCCCTTTTCCGTCATCGCAGAGGTTGCACCCAGCAAAGGTGAATGTTGAACTACTCTGTCATCTCCGGAAGAGACGCACGGCAGTTTACAGCGGCCTCTGAAGAAGCAAAACTCCAGGGATTGGATTGCAGCTTGACTGTCAGTGAAAGTGCTAATATCCTTGACAGATATTGCATTATATTTCAGCCAAGCAGGGCTTCCTTGTCGTCAAGATTTCGGCCTAGAAAGGGCTACAGTAATCTGGAAGGTAGAAAAGAATGCTCAGATTGAGCTTGTGACCCATTCACTACGGTCAGGGATACTCATAAGGAAATTTCTCTTCACAGTGGAGCAGACGCAAGCCACTCATCGATTCTCGATCGAACTTTATCCTGTTATGCCGTTTGTCGCTCACAGAGATTACGGAACTGTTTAATATTAACTTATGCAGGGTGTCGCGCTACAAAGAAAATGACGGATGACTGCAAGACTGATGTGCTCGATGAAAGGTACGACAAAGCTGGATGCTATTAGACGAACAGATGGACGACTCAACATGTCATATAGCGAGACAGCTGGATCAAAAATATAATACTAGATTGGCTATGCTACAGCAATGACAGATCCGCTTAGTAATTAATGTCCTCACTAGGCACTGTCAGATAAACCACCATATTACCAGGTTTTTTCTTCAATGACCACAGCGAACTGGCTCCTCTAGATATCATAAGCATCATTCTCTTCAAATTCTCGCATATAATTTCACCGACTAGATGCAGATCTGGAATGGGTGACATATTCAGGTCTACAACGACCACAGGTGTTCTGGACAATGGTATGAGCGATAATTAATGTTCCCAACACTCTACACTAGCTTTTTCGATAAACTCAAAGTGCCTCAAACCTCTCCACTTAAAAGCACTTTACTCTAAGACTAACACCTATAAAAATATTTTAATGCGAATTCGTAGGAAAATCAATTTTCCTTAAACGCCACCTTTCATGTCTTAATTTATCTTTTAATCTCTTTAACGTTCCCAATGTATACAAGGTATACGTATACACCCTCACTAGGCGAAGGAAAAAAAAATACAATTAACTTCCCAACTTGAAGCTGCCAAATGAACATCATCATCCCCCCTATCTTTCTCCTCTGGTACACAAGCGAGGAAAAACATCTCTCAGGACTCGTGATGGCAGCGGCAAGGAAATCGCCAATTAATTTGCATTTTATACCCCTGGCGGTGAAAAGCCATGATTCTCATTATTTGCATCCAACAATGGTTTCGCGAAGAGGGAGTGGAACCCAAAAAATACGCCGCCGCCGCTGCCTTGCTATTCCGTTGAAATGATGTCTCATTGTTATTCATTCACTGGAGGACTCACATAATCGGATGAAAGACGCCTGCGGAATAACAGTCATTTTTAGATCCTATCTTTGGTCCTTTCATAGAAGCGTGACGGAGTGTCATTGGGTACGACAACGGGGGCGGAACGGGGGGGAACACTTTTCTTTACCTTTTTATCGTTTTAAAGAAGGTGACAGATGGGGGTGGAAGCCCCTCACTTGAATAAAGAATTCGCCGAAGTGTGATGGCGCTAATGACCATTTCGCAATTAACTTCTCTCTTTCTCGACCAAAAAAGGACATTGAATTCAATGAAACGGTGTGATGGTGAACGCTTATTATATGGGTGTGAGTTTGGGAATCTTCCAGATGCCAGATTTCTGGCACTTTGCATTTCATTTGAATTGCAATGTGGTTGACTTTTTTTTTCCTTCTTTTCGTAGACTACAATCAAGGAAATGTTGGTTCTTATTAAATTTCCAGGTGAAAGAATATTTAAAGGAAGAGAAGAATCGTTTGACTATTCAGAGGTGCAAAAGGACTTTGGTTGAAGGATCGATTAATTAATTTTTTTTTAGGTGGTGTGTCCTTTGGATCTGACTTGGACGAGCAAGCAGATGTTGCGAATTGTCGGGTCAGACTAGGTAATTCATATGAAATACTTGAGATCTAATTTCAGATTATTTATCAAAATGTAAACTCTTTAGTCCTTGAAAAGGTGCTCATCTTCTTCGAGGCACAGTTCAGCTCACAATGTACGGAGTTTTCAAACCCAATAGAATCTAAATAGTAAGAGTTTGTGCTCTGTAGATCATCGTCTTTCCTACTAAAGTGTTGAAACTAAGGACAAGAGTAAAACTTACGAAAGATTTCCTTATGATTTCAAAGGAAACCATCTTCTCAGCCTATGATACTTACAAATGAATTCTTATGCGAACTGGATATATTACGCAATTCTGCACTCGGATCTGTTTACAGACGGCCCAGACAACCCAATGGGAGTAGATCTACACTTGATGGGCAACCATAGGCACATTTCGTTAAGGGCTTCAACCCAGTTTACCGGAGAAACAGTACATATGACAGGAAACTTTTGGTAATTTATTCCACAATCAAGTCCTTTAAGTCCAGAGTTGATCATCTGGCAAATACAAAAATCCAACAGCCTCAAATCGTAGTTCCTCGGAGCCCAATAAACATCACCAAAATGGCTGTCTGCAAAAAGTCGATTGTTTAACGTATCCCCGACTTGCTCGAACCAGATAGCATCCAAGTTAGTTTCCTTATTTTCTGGGCAAAACAAATCGGTTATCATTGCTCTGTAGGTCTCTCCACTGACCGTAACGTTGTTGGGTTCTTCATTTTCGAACAAAATAAGGACCCAATCGTGGCGAGTTCAAGTTCTCGACAAAAGCAGCAATAGTCCCGGCTGAGCTTATAAGATGAAGACGAGGATAAATTGCTTTATCAATAGCATGTCAATCTCAAAAATATTTCCGAACGTTGTTCAAGCGTTATTTCATTCATTTCGTCTGTCAATTTTTGAGCGCAAAAGAGCTGTCAGTGTCAAAATAACATGTAATTTAAAAAGAAGCCAACAGATGGCTCACCATTTACAATTTAAATTTCAGTTTATGATGGCATCTTTCCCAACTTTCTTTTCCTACAACTATCCCTGATTTTGAATATTCTCTTCAAGTATCCTTGATACCCTGATTCGAAACTATTCTTTGCATTTTGTACCATTTCATGAACAAATATGAGTGCAGTATCGAATAAGTCTCGAACTATATCGAAGACGGCCAATCAACCTAGTCATCATCGCTAACAGAATCCAAAGCATTGCCACTTGAACGAGTTTTCTGAACGAGAAACTGTGCGAAGTCAGCGACTAACAGAAGACACTTTTCTTTTACATACAGAATGGAGCAAAATACCATCGCTGTTAGCACCCAGATGATAAGCGAATCTGAATACTACGAGGTCTATCCTGTCATATTTCTATGAAAAGGAGTAATTTACCGTATTATAAATTAATAATAATAAATAATTTCCAAACGTTGCTCTTTCGTAAACGTCATCATAATAAAAATGTAAACCTTGACTGACGTTTTGACATTGACAGATCATAAAAAAAGTTTAAGGATACGTTTGTATTAATATACAAAATTGTTATGTTCCTATGGAAAAACCCTTTAGCATTTAGATAAAGAAAACTACCACTGAGTACAGAGTAATAGAAAAGATTCGTGATTTACCCAATCGATTTAGTACCAACCAATGGATAGTTTGGCACCTCTTTGACACTCATCCAATTGGTCGTTCTCCTATCAATTCCACTGAACTATCGAGGACGTAGAAGAGTAAATATTTATTCTACGAACGATACCATCCGGCAAAGAATCATTCAAGCGAACACCTGCTTCTGTTTGATAAAATAACTGAACTCAAATTCCTAACACGGGGGTAAGAAAAATATAAGTAAGTATCTACATATAGGGTGGGCCATCTGTTGGTTTCTTTTTGAATCATATGTTATTTTGACATTGACAGCTCTTATGCAATAAAAGAATTGACAGAAACTCAGTATCATATATTCGCGGTACGAGATGGATCGATTTATGCTTGAAGATCGTTCGGAAATAGTGCAAAGTTACTTCCAAAGTGGATGCTGTGTTGCCGAAATAATACAAATTTTGAAAAGATATTTCGGTCGAAATAATGCACCAACTCCTGTACTTGCGTAATGCTGTAAGCAAGTTTATGATGAAAGTTCGTGAGACTGGAGACTGAAAAGTACAAGTACTCTTCGTTTATTTTCCAAATGTACACTTAGATGCATAAGGGTATGGTTATGTAGGAAGCGAGTAATACAAGCGGGTGCTCGTGCATTGAAATTAAGTGCAATTTATCAGGGCATTGTGGTTATATAACAAAAAATTACAAGGGCTAGCAAGTGCGGTTTTGTTACATAATCAAAATGCTCTCATAAAGTCTTTGCGACAGCATCGTACTAGCATGGCCTTGATTTCTGTAGCTAAAATTGGTTTTATGGCCGCCTGACTGGCAATAAAAATGGTGACATCATATCATGGTACTGCCATCATTAATACTGCCTGCCTTTTTCACTGCCATGACCTTCGCTTCGAGGACACTACTGTAGTCAGGAAGTTTCGGTGTAGATAGATATAGGTTTCTTGGTTTTCCATTCTTCTCTGCTTGGAATAAAGCTAGAGAATACTTTTTCAAATTTGAGGTAAGGCGACATATAGTCGCTGTTTACGTCTGCTCTTAGGGGGGTTTCAAGGATCTGTGTAATGCCCTGTGTATGCCCTTCTAAACCCAAAATGGGTTTAGAGATAAACAATGGCAAAACCAAGCGTACACTTGGTCAACAAGAAAAGACACACAAAATCGACGAATTGGACAGTTGACGGGCTTTGGAGGAAGAGATTCAACGACGAACTATACGAGCTGTACAGCGACATCAACCTAGTCAAAAAATTGCGCATTAGTCGTTTAAGATGGCTAGGACATATAGAGCGGATGGACACAAAAGCTACGACCCGTAGAGTCTTTGAATCTTTTGAGGATCGATGTGATCACAGGCTTTGTTAGCTGCAGCATAGTTAAGGTGGCCCATAACCAACAGATATATAAACAGCGACGGATTAGGTTTACTTTCTACCACCGTAAAAGATTCCTCGATTCCATATAGACTCTTCTGTTAAGTAAAGTCTTTGATTAATTTTAAAAGCGGCATCGATTAGGTCACCTCATACATCATAGTACAGGGACAACCAGTCATTTATTACTTTTGACTATCCGTTGAAACAGAGCCATAAAAACCAATTCTTAATTCATCTAGCATTCACATCCCGCCACAGACCTTCGCTTTGAATTATTCTCACCAACAAATCAAAGTGCCAATTGAATCTGACCAAAGGTCATTCATTGCACCCAATCCCAGCTTTTGTTGCTCGGTGTCGCTGTGCGAGAAAGAAAGCGATTTTTTATTATCAACTCCCCCCCGCACTGCATTCACTCATTGCAGTCACTTCGCATAGGGAATGTCAGACTTGTGCAAACCATAAATCTAAGTACCACAATTGTGGAGTACGGTCCTAGCCAAAAAAGAACAACACCCGACTGCATCCCGACAAACGAACAACGTTCGCTTGTATCGGGCGAGAAAGGATTTATAACCGGGATGTAGTCCGCAATCCTTTTTATATTTCAAAACCTCTCCTTTGTTAGAAAATATTTTGCTGATGACATGTGGGATGCATAAATTCTTTAAAAATCCCCATTCAAATGTATTTGTCCCATGGACAGCTCATGAATTTTTCAATTCAGAATTTTGTCGGAGTGCACTAGCACTAGCACTAGCTATTTGGTGTCAAATGGAGTGTTAAATTTATGCAAATGATTGTTATTTTATACGACTCTCGTGTGGTTAATTTAATTTTTGAAAATTACCCAAATCTGACAGCTTTTTGTGGCTACAGTTTATCACCTAGCTAAGCACTGAATTCATACGAAACGTTGAACCAATTTACTGATTCCATCTGAATGGTTGCGCATTCAATTGTTTTTTTTTAAATTTTAAACCTGAAAATAAAAAAAAAAATAATTATCTCATTAACTACTACACCAAGGCTGCGTTAAGACGTTATTACCACAAAACCTCCATCAGATATCCTTCAGTATTTACTTCATCCCCATTAGTACAGCTCAAGTGCAACTTAATACATTTATGAACACACCCCGCCCGATCTTGCCCACACAACAGCGCATCAAAATTGAATGGAAGTCATAAATAATTGGATATAATTACATGCCGCCAGTAGCACACAGAATCCTACACCCTACGACGACAACGACGGGTGAACGGCAGGATACGCGGGTTAAGTGGGTCTGGGAATTCTGTACACTGACTGTACCTATAGCTCCTTTGCCGTGTTCTCATCAGGAAAATTGATTGATTTTCTATACTCGTATAAAATAATTTTCTCTCTCGTAAACATTTTAAGTAAATTGGGTGCATCTTGAACAGGAATTGAGAGTACCACTCCTGTGATAGGGAAAATAATTACTTCTCAATGAAAATAATTACTAGTAAAAGTGGGCGGTTTCTATAATGAGATTGGATGGGTTAAAATATTCTTATATGTAGGTACGTCAGGACTTGGAAAGGATGAAACAAATACACGGTATTGACGGAGTATTTCCTGATGGACGTAGTTATTGTTCCTCATTTTACAATGGCAGGTTAGACTATGAGGGTGACCACTCAGGGTGTTGTACAGGTTCTATGCTCTGCGGTGTAGGATCTCTAAAAAAAAAGAGAAAACCAATTGGATCTGTTTAAAATTAGTTCGTTTTAGGCAAAGGGACTAGTTTTTGGGTACTATAATTCGGTTGAGGACACCTTCCATTTATGCGAGCCACCTAAGGCGAGGTCTTCCTCTACTACGTTATCCCTCCGGGTTTAACGTGGCATATTAAGGGACCGAACATTTCACTTGCAGATCCGAAGGTCGTTGTTTTTGTTTCATTTGCTGGGGTCGTCAAAAGCTGGGTCATCCTTATCTGAGGTTTATTGCTACATCGTGGTTTTTCTAGGTGGTTTTTCCATAGCAGGGAAGTTACTTCGATGCACAACCCCCAATCTAGAGGGCCAGTTCCGTTTTAGACCCCTAGGATGAGGGGCCGGATTTTCTGCCGGATTTTCCGCTACCAACTCTTTTCCAACACCCTGGCTCAGTATTGGAGGTCCCTATAGATCTGGGACTCAACAGCCCATATAGAGATAACACTAAAAGTTCAACCTCACTGGAACTGGTAGACGCCATCGTTGATTTCATCTAGCGAATTTGTCCTCTGCCGCCTGGAGCAAGAGGAAGTGCACCAGCGTGGAAACACTCCTTCCACCTCTCTCATCTACTACCATCAACGGCCTTCCAAAGGGGTTGGTTACCCAATCTCCAGTCGAGGTACTAGGCACACGAGGTACTAGGTCGAGGTACTAACCACCAATGTGGAGGTGAGAACGCTTGTGCTCTCATATATTCGCATCACTACACTTTTGGCCACCAAAAGAAAATCAATTAAGGTCAAAACGAAAATCGGAAAATGGGTTAAGACGAAAATTATAGGACCAAGGGGACTACCTTGAAGGACACCCGATGTGACATTAACAGGGTTAGAGACAGAAATTCAAATGGTATACAATGCCTTCAAAGAGTTAGGGTATGCATAATAATTTGGCAATAGGTCGATAGTTGTTTATTTCGATTTTAGGGGGAAAGATCCTTGGGGAAATGAATATAAGAAATAGAGAAGTGAAAGGTTGGGCCACGTTGATCCTATAAGAACCAGTGAAGTCGTCATCCTTAAGTTTAGTAATCTACTTTGCGAAAAGTAGTTTGGTGATATTAACTGAAACTAATGACATTTGAACGCAATAGTCCATATAAGAGAAATAATCGAGGTCGAGTTTGAAAATGCGGTGACAGTCTTAGGGTCTGACGAAAGGATTGATGAGATTAAGTGTAGATGGACGCCATAATGTCGGAGATAGTGCCAAACATGTCCCTTTTTAGAATTGAGTCAAGTATTTTCAGGTGATCTACAAGATCTCCTGGCGTGTACTTGTACAGCTGAGTTCCAAAATAGGATTTAATTTGATATGAGTGATAGCCCTTGGAGCTCTCTTTACTGATAACCTTGACGAATTGGTGTCATTAGGCCTCAAAAGCCTCCTTAGCTTTATTAAAGCACCGGTTAGTTTAATTAGTCGTGAGTAGTCAAATGGTGCGATCCATGGTCCATAGGTCTAAGTGTGAGCAACTCTAGCCTAAACCTAAAGCTATCCAAAAACAGCTTCTAATGCTGACATGCATGGCATATGGAATGCCGAGACAGACAATTCCTTGGAGCTACTGTAACTTAGTTGCAACTGTCCAGCAATCCCTGAGTTTGTGCTCTTTGACACTTCCTTCAGAATGCCTTCCTTTGTCTTGGGAAGCCTGATTTTACCTGAAAACTGTCAGAGGTGCTGGAAGTAGAAATAATTTGTCTTTTCTCGATCATTCTTAGCTTTGCTACTCAGGCGACTATGAGACTGTTGTGACTGTTCTGAACTCCTTTCAATTACGTTATATCCTCCCACAGAACAGTTTCGAGATCGACCATTAAAATTATTTTCCCTTCGAATACTTAAATTAAATTCGAAGAAAACTATTTCAGAACTCATGTCTCATTCACAAGAAATATTCAGCCAAACAAAAAAAAAACTAAGAAAATAGAACTTTTAAGAAAAATCAAACCCGAAAGAGTATTGTAAACCCAAAAGACTTAACGACTTGAAACTTGAATTTTGTTTTGGGCCATAAAATGGAATTCAAAGCAATAAAAAACTATTATTCTCCTCATTTCGCAGGACACACCCAGAAATGTACTTCAAGCACAATGGCAAGCGACCAACCTCCCTTCGGATTGTGTAACCACTCGAGTATAAGAGTTCTCCCACCCAGCATGTGCGACGAGGTTGCCACTCAATTCCTGGCCAAGAGCGTAGAATTTTATATTCTTCTTGAATAAGCACCCACTACCAGTGGTGGTAATGTGTGATCCTTAATAGAAGTGGAAATGCATTTAATGTCAGTTGAAATTCCATTTTAATCGGTTCACAGTGAGAGGCATTGTTGATGGTTTATTCAATGGATACTAAGGCTTTTCAGAAAAGAGAGTCCTTTTCAAAATGTGTCTCAGCTCAGAATGTGAGACGATTAGTGTCACATCAAATGTGTGCTGTAAATTAACCTTTTTTAAAACCACTCCGAGAATAGAAGGGTCTCCACAATTTAGTGTAATCATATCCCCTCATGGAGGAAACTATCTTCCTTGCAGGGCAGAGAAAAAGGACTCACACCTAAAGTTACATTACTAAGAGAAAGAGAGGATATTTCTTAATATCATTAACGGCACTTGAAGTTTGTCCTGCTTCTGGTATAGTCAACCACTGTGGAAGCATAAAAATGAATAAAAAATTGCAATTGCACCGGGAATAGGAATGTTATTTGAGTTTGGTTATGTCCTGGTTTCTTTTCTTGGCAATGCACATGCCAAGCCACAAAACAGTTAAACTACGAAACTATTCAGTGCCTCCGCCTTGCACTGTAACTACTATAAAACGAATCATTGTGGTTATGGAAGAAATATAAACGGGAAACGGGCTTGTCACTTTAAGTGAATTTTATTGTAAGTTTACACTTTTATGTGCAAACACTGAGGAGGTATAACTTGGTCAACTTTATGTATATTACTTGTGGTTGTATAGTGGAGTTGGGTATTTAAAAAAAAAGTTACAGAAAGGAATACTGGAATATGCCATGCATCATTCAAAGAAAGTAGACACGATGGGGTAGTATTAATTGGCGCCAATGGATCTTAAGCTCATTTCATATGTATGTATATGTTTGGAGACAGAGCATGTAACGAAACTAGTATTCTGTGATACAAGGATACGAAAGGCTTTAACTAATGCATCCAGTAATCATCCGCTTCAGTGGAAATTATAAATCCCATTAAGAACTAACAAATTACATCTTCTTATAAGTTGCATAGAGAACACAGAAGATACGAAGCAATGAACCCCAAAAGTCGTCGTGCATCTGAAAGATATTGTCAAATATGTTCAAAGTCCTGTGTTCGGTATTTAAGACCATTCCCATTAGTAAAGCTCTTCAAAAGGACAGCTTACACCGGATTATATGTAATAAAACAAATGCATATCCTATGAGTGAAAGGTGCAAAGTTTTTGATATTTTTTTTCGTGATGGTACACATGTCAGAATACTGAAAGTTTTGAGTTCTGTGAGGTAGTTCCATTTACTAAACTTTTTAAATTAGACGCTGAATTCAAATATATAAACAGAATATTCATCCAAAGTTGGTAAAGGATTATATGGAATCCGCTCCTTCATTTTCAGCAATGTGTGGAAGCTGGTGGCTTTGCATCACAAAATGCTGGGTTAGGTTTTAGGTGAGGCTCTATATCACTTAGATCAATGAAGATCCCATTTGTTACCTTACCATAAGGATTACGATCTCCAAGAGCTACCGGCAGAACCAGTAGAAGCTTAATATTAAGGGCTGGAGGCCACTGCAGTTTGTCGAAGAACTTGGCTCTTAAATAAAGTTTCGTACGAGCGGAAAGAACGCGTAGTATGGTTTCCTCGTCTTCTTCGTCAGCAACGCAACTTCATGGGACGTTATTTGCGAGGAGGTCTTATGGTGTACCTACCAATGAAGCAATGCTTCTGTCATGACACGTACTGTATTTGAATTGAGTGAGCCATTTGTCAACCGATGTTGGTAAAGTTGCTAGTATCGAGCTTAAGCAGTATCAAAATTAATTTTGTACGGTAAAATCGAAGCTCGAAGCTTGTCGAGTTCGTCGGCTATGCAATTGGCTGTAATGTCTCTGTGACTTAGCACCCAAGTAAGACAGTCGACAATTAAGGACAGATTCCAAATATCTAATCACGGCTTGGCTATCATTACTATCATATCACATAGTACTTTAGTCATGACAAAGCTTCCTTTATCGCCATGATAGCCACTTGAACGACGCTACAGTCGAAAAGCGGACAAAGATGCTTGTATTTAGATCATTGTAGAAAACACCCCCATCCACCTCCGATTCTGTATAAAAACATATTGATCCCTTTTCTACCTCGAGATCTCCAACCCAGTCTACTCTGGATGGGATCGAGTTTTCAAAGTATTTCTCGAACAGAAGTTTCGAAAGTACATAGTCGGTGTCTTGCGGAAGAAATTCAAGCTTGTTAGAATAAAGACGTTGCTATTACATAGACTAGACCCTTGCTTACTGTAAATAACTAAGGATGGCAAGTAGACAATATCTAGACCCTCTATTGGAATGAATCTTAGTGCCCACAGAGGTACTTCGGTATTGGAAAATCTCAGAAATTTGAAGTACAATGGAACATTTATCATATTCTTCTAACCTCCGCCTAATCGCGAATCTTAAGAAATTTGTAACTGGAAACCATTTTAGAGTCAAATGGGTATTTTTGCATCTTTTCTTATAATTGGTTTCATAAAGTGGCGATTATTTTTCGAAGCTTGGCAGATGGACCTGTGAAACCACTGAGTACAGCTTCTTTTGCCAAAGTCGTAATCGAGGTTATTTGTACCCGAATGTAGCGGTGTAACCGTGTCGGGAAAAACCTGATATACTATTGGATAGCATAGGTAGCTAGTTAGATAGTGTAGGGTTATGAATTTTTCATAAGGCACTAGGCACCATAGTGGGTCCATCGCGATCCCTAGAGAACCCAAACCATTTCTTCCATGCATTTAATCTCTTTACAAAATTTTACTATCTCAAAAATTTGGTTTGCACACCCAACTTCCTCTAAGCTTTCCTAGGTGTTTAAGTCTACTCCAAACTATGCCTTGGCATGCTCAGAGTAGATGTGTGATGTTCACCAAAGCGTGAAGGTCACTGCAATATCTGCATATGTCCGTATTTGACAATACTAATCACATGGTATGCCTCCTTTAGAAGGCAATGATCAGAGAGAATCCCTAGCGTTATTCTTATCCGCGACATGCTTAGTTTCATTATTTTCACAGATTTTTTCCGATCTAACATAAGTCACAACGCCTTAGACACCCTATGTCCTCCTAGGTTCGACCATTTCAGGTCAGCCATATTGATGATCCTATGGATATGGATGATTCTTAGCCACGCATATTGCTGGTTTTACTCTTCTAACTGTATCGGCCCTTTCGTTCCCCTCCTACATTCTGTTTACAGAATGTAGATGGCGATATTCTTGTCAGAAATTGATCCCATCTCTAGTAATTCTGCAGCTTTGAGCACAGCTCTGCTTGGAATACACTGCATGTGTCCGGAAGTCTCAGAACCATTTGCAAGTTTATGTCTCTGGAGTACATATCTGAACCTGTATTTTCTGTGTAAATTACAATTTCACTTTGTTGAGAGACAACTTTCCAATGGCAATCCTATCTTTCCGGGTATATTACTTCGTACGTTGTATCTAGGGCGCCATCCGATTCATCAGAGATGTCGAGAAGTGATTACCTAAGAATGGAGGTATGTCCCTCATTGTTGGACCTAAAAAGCCCTGCAATAGTGAGCTGAAACGCACTATATAAAACTACAGGCGGGTAATACCTACCTATGTATGTACCTACCATCTGATAGCAGACATACACATGTCAACAGTAGCCCAAATATGCAGTTTTATCAAAATCCTTGGACCCATTTTCGACAAAATTGGTTTTAAGTCGGGTACCCTTAATTTTAAGGTTAGAATAAAAATTCCACTTTCGCCTTCATTTGTGACCGAACGCATCCCAGATATGCAGTTTGAAGAGAATTCTGTTTGCCATTAAGTCTGCAGTCGAGCATACAGGCATGCAGACAGACAGAAATAGCGGATCCACTATTCTGGACTTCTCTATCATACAAAGTCATCTCATGTTTGTGCAAGTAAAAATTACGACAGTTGAATGAAATATTTTCTGTAAGACGAATCCAGTCCTGGAATACCTCAGGGTTACAGTCTATGGCCAACTCTATTTCCTTTTGTATTCACTGTATGCATTTTACTTACTTTAAGTAACGCTACATACATTTGAGCCTCAACCAATTAGCTTCTTCAATCAGTTTGAATTGTGGCAATCTCACTTAAGCCAAGTTGGTTGAGGTAGCTACGTACTTAATAGCGTACTCACCACAAGTCAGGCCTTTTTTTAACCTTACAAATGGAAGCTAAGGAACAAGTCCAATTGTTGGTGGTGTGACTGTCAATGTCGGGTAGTCGTGTGGACTCGAAGCCAACCAGAATTGTATATATTAAAATCGCCCGCAATGACAATCTCAGTATGATGGTAATGGGAAACTATTCTTAACATGGAGTCAGACATTGCATCAAACTAATTACAAGTAAAATTGCTGTCTAAGTTGGAACTTCTATATATATGTATGTATATAAAACAGTAGTGGATGGCAGAGAACGTCAGATGCGGATGCGCATATTAAAGTATGGGAATTTTGTACTAGCGACGAAGGAATTTTACTGAATCCGTTTCTGGATAGATTATTGGAGAGTTGGCAGTCATTAGACTATTCTTAAGGTCCAGTGCTATTCGCAACATAATTCATAATAATTATCACTCATGCTGTCAAGAATTGTGTACATTCTTGTTGGTATTACTCTTTAGTGATACCAAGTCACTGTTCTATTACAATTCCTAAAAGCTACTGCATTTCTCACTATACTACTGATTTCTCCGGATGTCTAACGTTTTATATTGTTTCTCCTTTGATCAGTAAAAATTTGAATCCTCCTTCCAAATAGTTTTCAGAGATCAACTTAAAAAGTTTCTAGTTTCTCTACTTAGACAGCTTAGAGTTTCACTAGGAAACTATCAATCTGACGGGGTTTGTGCAACACAACATCTATTAAAAACACTAATCAGGTCTTAAAAAGGAGTTTTGATAGACACGCCTAGCACCTCCTTCAAAACTACCTAGTACTTGATTTTCTCATTTGTTACATTTGCAGTTGATCCAGTTATTAGGCTTAGCATCCCAATAGATGACAAGACTCTTTCAGACGTCACAATCCTTTAACAAACACATCTGAACCAAATGGGAAATAGGCTATATGCAAAGTCCTACTCTTCGTCTGTCAAAGATATCTGATGTCGCATGAACTTTTGTAGGTTTCCTGTATACTCGCTTCCTTTGCAGTATAAACATATGAAAGTTATTAATCAGGATGAAGGTGGCAATCCTTAAGGAAACAACTTTACTCTACACTCCACAAATGTTTACCAATTGCCTGAAATGTTTCCGAATACCGTTTGATTCATGTTCGTATCATGTCATCAGAATGTTCTGCAATTGTTCACTGCTCCAACACCATCACCAGCCCCTCCAGTAAGTGCCAACATCGTAAATTGCATGAAAAGTAATCCCATGTAACCACATTGATAAATGCCACACAAAAGCAGTGCCTCCTTCTACCACCCGATGCATAACTGAGATATTACCACAAATCACCGATTTAAATCAACTAAATTAAAACAAGGTGTTTCTGCCTGCCCTGCCTCTCTGCGACTGTGAAGGCAAAATCTCTTCAAATATTTCAATCCACCACCGCTGCAGGACCAGAAGAAGAACAAAACGAAAAAGATCACCGCTTAATTCGAGATGAAGTGATAACAACAGCAGCCGACAGAATTCCCACAATAATTCCGGGCTCTGAAGAACTTACTCGACGAAGAACGTAAATTCCCCTGAAAACAACCTCCGAAGAGGAATCTCGTGTAATTTATTTTAATGAGGGTTCACGCCTCAGCCGCCTCCTTGCCACCTTCCCCATGCAAACAAATCAACAGAGGATGGGGGCCATGCTGTGGCAAGACACCAACCACTGGCAAAGATAAATTTGTCCGTTACGTCCCAAAATCAAATACATTCTCGAAGAAGAAGAACACAAAAAAAAACAAAGACAAGGATATCCTCCATCCCCACACCCCCACCACCTCAAACATCTTTAGGCATCTATTACGTTGTGTATGGGGAAAAATTAAATTTTGAGATGGGGCCAGTTTATTCAACCCCCTCGCTCGAACTCGAAAATAAACCCTCATTTACTTGAAGTGGCCAAATCCAGCCTTAGACTTGAACTGGTCGGCCGGCCGGCGGTAAAGGGGACCCAGTTCAAGGTACTCGTTTATTCAACTCAAATCTGGAATCCTGGAAATCCTCAACAATATTTATTAGCCGGCTATTCGGAAAAACCTCACGGACAAGGAGGTATTGTCGGCATAGAAAGGACATAAAGTGTGTTATTTATCTGCACTTAGGAGGATGGACGAAGGAGTATCGCTAGCCTCTGGCAGTTGTACGGTTGGCTGGGGAGCGAAATTAGACAAAGACTGAATGCGTAAAAAGTGGAACAAATAAAGTGTTTTCGGATTTGTTTCTTGGAGATGATTTCAACTGCAATACGGGGCCGTCGTCGGTCCTAGGAAGTTATTATCCTTTGGATAAATAGGAATTTATTTAAAACGAATCATGGATCAAAAGAGAAATTGGATTATATTTAAACACGTTTCAATGACGCGTTAAATTGTATACATGCATCCGTGCTTGTGAAATGAAAATTTAAATTGAATTGAAGAGACCAATCTACTTGGAAATTTTAGTTTAATAGGGAGAAACTTGATCCCGAAACCACCTGAACCATGTCGAACCACACCACCAACAATAGAATCTGCCCGGAAGTACAATTGACATAATCTGAGTATGAGTGCTTATAGATGCGATGAACGCATTAAACATTCTGAAAGTGCAATCATTAAGAGTCAACTCTGAAACACTGTCTTCTTCCACCCAAATTTAAAGCTCGACTATCAAACAGATGGAAGCTGCGAACCACCAGAAAAAGAAATTCACCTTTGGAAGTCTTAACACAACTCAAGTAACCAGAACCTAAGATAGAGACTCTCTGATAGGGCAAGAAGAGATCCAGTATCCAATGAATGAAGAAACCATCCCCCAGCCCAGAATTGAAAAGGTTAACTCAGCTATCAAACAGCTGAAGAACAACAACGCCGCCGCGCCGGTTCCGCTGGTCTACCAGCCAGTGGAGGTTTTCAAACATACACATGATGTAGTATGATTCATTCACCAAATTATCAACCAGGTATGGGTGGAGGAAACCATGCCCGCTGACTGGACTATCAACTTTATATACCACACCTTCAAAATAAACGATTCTATGTCTAGTAATCCTATCCAACTTGAATATCTTAAGCGTTTCTGTAAGACACTAATCCGCATGTACCTGTGTTGATTCCGAGCCGACGATTGACCAAACTTTGACACTAATTTGAAGTCCAGACTCAGCATTCATCGTCCTGCGAATTTCACTCTGCCACATGACGCTGAAAAACACGCGGTGAAATGTGCAATTCGAAAATCGTTCTACTAAACTGCAAAACCAAGTACATGTTGTACGGCACACGCAGCCAACGCTTGAATCACCAATGGACTCATTGTTAACCCCTGGCGTGGATAACATAAAACGAAAACAAAAGTTAGTCTGTAGCTTTGGGACAGCATTTTTCTTCAGTGGGCTGCCAGGTGGTTGTGGCCAGTAATAATTCCCATGAAGAGCGATATGTTGGGTCTGTTAAGCGCTAAATTTGCTTCGTCTTGGCATTGCCATGTTTTGTCAGAATTTTCTGGAGACACGACAAAATGCGAGTGCGCTCCATCTCTCATTAACTAGCAACGCGAAGGCGTGCACAATAGAACATAGATAACGACCATTGTCAGGGTCTGTTCGGACCCCTTTCTTGCTAAATTGTCCGCCCGTTCGTTTCCCTGAATGCTGCTGTGTACTGGAACCTAAAGAAGTGTAACGCCTTAGTTTGCTATAAGCGTTTTGAGCTGTTCATGCCATCGTTTCAAAAGTTTGGATTTGACGACTGTGGAGTTTCGTGGATAATTCTTGCGGCGCTTCTGCGATTGGTAATACTTCCGCTTGGAATACACTGCCATGGTTTGGAAGTCTCAGTGAGCGAGCAAATTCGAGTTCAGATGAGAATATGCCAGAAACTACTACTTCGTCAGTTTTGACCCGTCCGTGACCCGTCGCCTTTTTCCAAAGGTTGCATTGCTTCCAGCGAAGGGCGCTCTAGGATGGTCTAATGGGGTCAGTGCTAGAATGGTTCCAAACACTTCAATTGGCGTGGTTCTGAAGACGCTGATAGTCCCAATACATGCCACTCTTTGTATCCTGGTCAGTGGTCTGAGGTACGTTATCTGCTACGGGGCACCAGACTAGGCATCCATAGGATAGAGTAGGTCTGGCTGTGTACATCCAACGGATGATGGCGGGCTTGGGTCCCCATTTTTTTTACCAAAGATTTTGCTGTATGTATGGAAGGCTATGCATACTTTCTTTATCTTTTGTGATGTGTTACTTTCCAAGTCAGCTGACAGTGGAGTATACAACCCAATTATCTCGCCTCATTTGAACTTTGGGGGGATGGTGCCGTTGAGTCTCAAGGACCCGATCTGTGGAGTTGTTCTCTTGTTAATAAAAACCACTTCTGTTTTTAAAGGGTTAACATTGAATCCACATCTTTCCACCCATTGTGTAGGGTATTGAGGGCGGATCGAACTATTTCGGTGATGAGGGGTATGAACTTATTTGTCCTCATTATGACAACATCATCCCCATATGTGACAAATTTTACCCCACTTTGTTCTAATTTCTTTAAGATTCATGCAGGGCTGTCTGAATAGATCGGCCTTTAATATAAGCGCGTTTGGATGGGGAAATATCTCTAGGACTTAGTTTGGAGCGGATGTGTAAATTTATTAATCTGCCAAATGTCTTTTGGGCTAGCATGTGGGGTTTACCCATTTTGGATATGAAAATGACTTTGACTTCTCTCCAGGCTTGAAGAATATATGAGCAATTAAGATACCCGTTAAAAAAATTCACTAACCGCAGACTGATATACTCCTTGTGGCTTTGTAGAACCATGGGGAAATATCGTCAGGGCGCGGTGCTTTGAAAAGGGCGAAGGAGTCAATAGCCATGTTGATTTCCTTTTCGTCTACAATATTGTTGCCCAAGAGGTGGCTTGTGTTGGTTGTTATATCATAAGGGCTTTCTGCAGTGCTAGATGTTAGTATCTCGCAGCCTGAAAAATATGTCCTAAAGAGGAGTTCTAGGGTCTCAGAGCATGATTCTGTCTAGGATCTGTCTGGTTATTTTAGGAAACCTCTCCGGAGTCTAGCTCCGTCCTTAATAGACACTATTTCACTTCCTCCGTGAAGCCCTCTTGGCATAGATAATCTTTTTCTTGAAAACACCTTTCCTTTCCATGTAGCGATCACAGTCAGTGATATCTTTTGTGCGCTTGGCCACGTTGTATACTTTCCAGGAATGTTTCTTCGTGGTTAAAAGGTCAGCTGACCACCATACGAAGTTGGGCTTACCGCTAACAATGAGGCAGACCCTAACAAAAGCTGAATGGAGAGCTGAGGTAAGAGTTTTCAACTCGCGGTTAATCTCAGAGTGGGTTGTTAGGGTGTGAGGTTGAAGGCCCCTCGAACCGTATAGAACCCTTCTGAAAGCATCCCAGTTAGTTCTTTTGGGTTTGCGATAAGATTTTTCAACTTTACGGTGAAACAAAATATTCTGTATTTGCAGCAACTGTTCCACAAAATTGAAAGGATCTTTGTATGTAGTTAAAGACAAATCCAAATAATTCCACAAAGTAGCTTAGCCTTCCTTTTAATCTTTTCACAAAGCATAGCTTAATCAAGCAAATATCTTTAATAAAACAATATCATGTTTCCTAAAATATGCCCTGAAAAGGTGTGTTTATACACCAACTTTGATCTATGGCCCAAAAGATGTCACCTACGACAGACATCGACATAAGTAGTCATAAATACAAATAACTTTTGGAAACATTGTCTCAATGAAATTTCAAGTTCTTGGTTCCTTTCATCTCACAAGGATGCTGAACATTCATTCCATAAACGTCCCACATTCAGTTCACATTTGTCTTGAAGAAAACCAAAACAAATTAAAGTCTCTTTGAATAAAGCTGCCATCTCTGGAGTGAGATGAAATATCGTTTACGAAATTAACAATTCCATATGTGTATCCCTCCCAGACATGGCTGCTTTGCTCACCCCGTCCTACCTCGAGCTCTTGGCTATTTGCAATCTTCAAGCACGTACGCAATGTCTATAAACATAAATCTCAACCAATGGCTACGTCTGCAAACACGTAACCAACAAAAAGGCCATCTTAAGTCAAAGATTATCCATCGGTCGACTAAACATGATTTATGATGTCAACGTGTCACCATTCTCAATGACCTTTAATTATTTGCGACAACTTCTCGGGAGGGAGTCTCTCTCTCGCTGTTCACAGCCACACCATACTGTTTATGAGTATCGATTAGATTGCAAATTTATTTATAGTTGCTGTGTTGACATTCGGTATTAATTGTTGGTCAATCGCCTGTGAGACACAATCTTAGTCGGATGTTAAGACCAGACACTGGTGCTTAAGCACCGACAACCTGTAGGCGGCACTATCCAAGTTATCAAATGCAGTACTACATACGAGTGTATCCACTTGGCATGGAGAGATTTTCATTGCAATCGTAAAATTAAGAGATCATCTGACGAGAACTATCACTTGACTCTGTGGGTTATGCATTTAATGCTTGGCCATAGAATTTTCCCGAGGGTTTGTCTCCGTCTCTGATGTCGTAAAATAAAGCTTTTCTTCGTCAGGATGAAATGGAGGATTAACTTTTGAGTGCTGGACTGATTCGGGCGTCACTTCACTTAAATCGCATCTGTTTACACACTTACACACTGTTAGAGAGAGAAATAGAGTAGGGGATGTTTTTCATGAATAAAAAGTCCACTCCAAACGAAAAGGATATAGAAATGTGATTTGAAATTCCAGGAAGAGACAGCCTCCCCCTAAGAAATTCTTTAATTATCTCACTACCCCTTTGTTCGAAGCAGGAAACCTCCACCCACACCACATAAAAATTCCCATATTATGTTACAAGTAACTGCAACCAATTATTAAAGTTATGGCAGTGCGAATATTAACGACTTCTCCTTAGACATACTTATAATTAAAAGGGATGAACAAAAAAGGACTTTTTTTTCATAACCACGCCGTCGGCTACATGCGGCACAAATAAAAAGAACAAAAAACCACCCGTAGGAACAAAAAAAAAGGAAGGAAAACTCCCCTTTGTCTAACCATCACTTCGCCTTAGCCAGCGCCACCACCACCGACCGCCTGCCCGCTGGTAGACATTAAAAACTAGGTGGCTATTAATTTGCTGCAAGAACACTTGCAACGCAATACCTCTTCGCTTGCCTTAACTTCCTCAGACCGGTTGAGGAAAACAAGTTTTACCATTCCTCATTGTAGTCGAAGAACAAAAGATTCCTTCAGAGTCTTTCTATCCTGTATTACCATTCTTGTCCAACAAACGAATTACCTCGAAGGCACACGAGAGTAGGTAACTCGAGAGTTTCGCTTTCAAGTCGGGAGACGATGGAAGCATCGCGGTCGGCAAACTAAACACTCCACCTACCACCGTGCGTCACTCCGGCTCCAGCACCGGCCCCGGTACTCTGCTAGTATTAACTCGAAAGGAAATTGCATTTTTAAAAAGCCCTTTAGTGGCTTGGCTGACTTCCGTTTTCTCACCCACCCGCCCTGGGCTTCATCATATGGCTGCAACCAGGTGAAACTAATTCAGCGGAAGTGAGAGTTTTATAAACATGAGATGTTATGTTGCTGCTGGAGCCAAATTGCTGGGAGGACTCTAAACGGATGTAGCTAGTGTTTTTTGTTTTTCTTTTCTTTTTTTTTTACATGGTTAACACGTTTATTAAGCTCCACAGTCCGCACTCAAGTCGGGTGTACAAAACGTGGTAAGTGTTTATGAAATTGATATTCGTTGGGAATTTGGAGTACGTTTGTGAGTGTTTGTGTGATATTTGATGAACATGACTGTAGGAGTTTCCATCACATGCATATGAGAAGCCAACACTTTTAAATATTTTAATTTTTTTCGAAAGACTTGACCAATCTTCAAATAATTTGACAGTTAATCCTTAGAATGAAGCGATGAAGTCAGACGGCGATAGCTTCAGATGACGTTGACTACTTTTTCATTTCATTTCGTAGCTGTTACCAACATCGACTAAGATGGTTGCTCATTCATTCAATCTGAACGACGATACCAATCTGGACTATCGTTTTTGTCCTTCCAATAAAATGTTTGTTCCTGATAGTGTGACTGGTGAGCTATTGAAAGCAGTGGAAGATTACTTGGTTATGAGCATGCAGCAATTCAACTATAAAATATATTCAGTCAAAAGTATAGCCGATGAATGGAATCTTAGCATTTCTTGCCTGATGTCCAAAAAACAGTCTAAATTGTGCTGTCAATGTCGCCTACAAAATCTTATCTGCTACTTATATTATCTGTATATGGTGTGAAAGTTTAAAACCCTTTATCAACAACCTGATTGGTCCTTGTCAGTGTGGTAGGCCAGGAAAATCCACAATCCAGAAATACCAAATGGATACTTACCACCAGTTCATAGTTTTAAGGCCGCCTTTGACAGCATTTATAGAACTGAGCTATACAAAGCGATACTTAGTTTTGACACCTTTCCAAGCTCATCAGGCTGTGCAGGATGCACGTTGCACCATTAATGTCGGGACAGACTTTACCGATACCTTGGTATCCCAGAATGAATTAAGAAAAGGACCCGGTGTCATACGATTTCTTCAACATCGTTCTTGAAAGAAAGAATTGCTCAGAACTGCTTGGATACATTAGTCCTATTAACAATGCAAAAACACAGCATTCAGAGAGAATCGACTAATATGGGTTAAATGGTTAAGGAGGGCAAAAGAATGTATATCTGCTGTCTACATATAAAGGGTGGGCCATCTGTTGGTTTCGTTTGGAATCATATGTCATTTCGGCACTGACAGGTAGAAAATTAACAGAAACTCAGTATTATGTTTTCGCGGTACGAAATGGATCAATTTAAGCCTGAACAACGTTGGAAAAGATTGCAAAGTTACTTCCAAAGTATATGCTGTGCTGCCGAAACAGTACGAATTTTTTAAAGAAATTTCGGTCAACATAATGCACCAACTGCAACTGGTGTACGCAAGTTTGTAATGGAAGTTCGTGAGACTAGTTTGCTGATTGTTAACCGAACATATTCTCGTGTTCGTCCTGTGTGCTATAAGGAGATATTGTAGCTGTTTGGTTTGGTTTTTGGAGTGGCGGCATTATTGGCCAATTTTTCTTTCAAGACGGCAATGGAAGAAATGCTACAGTCAATGCAGAGCGCTACCGAGTCATGATAGGCGATTTTTTATGATCAGAAATTGAGGATTTCGAATGAGGGAGCTACGATTCCAGCAAGATTGGGCTAGGTGTCACACAAGCCATCCAACAATCGAGTTCTGAGTTCAATAATCATGTAATTAGTCGTTTTGGTGATGTTGTTTGTCCTGCACGGAGCTGCGATTTGACACCATTTAACTTTTTTTTGAGGGGTAGCATTAAAGGTTGATGCCTTGCGAACAATCTAGAGACGATTCAGACACTCAAGAACAATATTGGTCAAGCTATTTGTGAAATAGGGACCATCGAAAATGTATTGAAAAATTGTGTTGACAGGATTGCCTACTACCAAGCCAGCAGAGGCAGTCATTTGAATGCAATAATAATCCATAATTAATCGGAGGGTTAATTTTTTTCAATAAAGTAGCAATCGTTGAAAATATTGAACAGTGTTTTTTATAGCCTTTTTAAAAGGCCAAACTATACAATACCGACCGCGACGGCGTCATCTCGGACAGAACTCACTCTCGACATATACAACTTTGAAGTAGTTAAGACGCTGTCTACTTACGATCGCCGACAATGACACCAGCGCCAGCGATAAGATCAAAGGAAGTAGCAAAACCCTCTCTAGAACGAATAAAGTAACCCTATACAAAACCTTGATCACTCCAATCCTGCTCTACGGTGCAGAGACATGCACTATGTCAAGAATGGAAGAGTCCGCTCTCGGATGTTATAAGAGAATAGTTTTCGGGTGAAATTTGGTCGCATCTACTTGAACAGTGAGTGGAGAAAAAGATACAAGCATGATATGTACATGATATGTAGCTATATAACCACATCGAGTTCAAATACAATGACTAAGATGGCTGGCCGAGAGTTTTCGAATTTACCCCAAAAGTACGGAGCAATACAGGAAGATGTCGCCTAAGATAGCGCGCTCATGTAAAAATGAACCTAAACCAAATTGATTTGCGAAACTACAGGCAGATGGCTAAAGATTGAGCTGGCTGAAGAGGGTTTGTGGTTTAGGCCCAGCTTCACTTCGGACTGTAACATCCCCTAAGTAAGAAATTAAAATATATACTTATAGAAGCAGTATTGGTTTTCTGAAAAATTTCGAACCCAAGATTTAAATCAAACTTAACATTATGGCGAAGTGATATGATGGAGAAGTTCAGAAAAGTATGTTCGGTAATTCTGTCCTCAGACTTCATACCTGGGGTCTGTGAGATTATCCCTAGAGGAGAAATTGGAATTTTCATTCTAACCCCAAAATTAAAGGTACTATACTTAAGATCGATTTCACCAAAAATTGATTTTCTCAAAAACAGCTCCAACGGATTTCATAAAATTTCATGTGTGAATTAGTTTGGGCATATGCCATTAGATGGCGTATTACGTGTTGCTCTCGAGTTACGTACTGGCTATTGCTCGGCTATTTCTTCAGCGATTGGATTTAAAATTAATAATTGAAGTGGATATGATAAATGCAAAGATATGACGAACAAAGTTTTGGAACTGCCATGCCCACTTTTCAATATTCTGTATCCACCTCCCCGAATATAGCCCTCAAAAGAGTAGAGGCGCATATAGAAGACCTCTGGGAGTACTTCTTTAAATGGAAACAGCAGCAGCAAAATGGAGTTAATCTATTTCCGGTCTTCATCTACAGTCATCCGCAATCGCCAAAAATTCGCTAAACGCTGCAATTTGCGGCTTATACTCCCAGACAACACAGCTGTCCCAACAAAACCATCCACCAGATATCTTGGAATCTATTTCAGTGTGATGTTAAAGTTGAATCCACACGCTGAAAATATTCTGTTTCGCACTGCACTTAGAGCACCCTATGCTGAGGAGACGTAGTGGTTTGAGCAAAAACGACCAAACTACTGATCTACAAGGAACTTCCTCACCTACGGTTGTCCCATATGGTTCACCATTTCGCCCTCTACAATGGAAAGATCCTGATATTTGAAAGGATCTACATCTTGTGCTAGACTTTGGCATAAGCCCAACTCAGTGAAGTACTTCCCAACTTCTTCATAACACAATTGTCGGTAAAACTTTTGGGAAACCACGACGACCACCCGAACGAAGAAGTCCAACAATTCCTCACACAGCTAAAATTCATGCTCTACTGGAATTCAATGTAATCTTTCTCAACTGCGACATCCAGTATTCTCCTCTTTTTAACGAAACTTAGGCCTGCTCTGTAGTCAGCAGATTTGAAGACGTGTATATCCAGACTACGGGCTTGTTTTGGGCTAGTATCGCAACAGTCTATGTATAACTTGTAAATTAGTAGTACTTGACTTAATTTGACTATTTATTCCACCACGATAAAGTTTTTTTCGAGGGAATGGATGACAAGAGTACGTAAGTACATAGCAACGAAATGTCCAACAGTCTGAGCTCATAACCCCGCCTATAACCTCGAAGTTAGTTTAGAAAAAAAGTGTGGTTTACTAAATTTTTAAAAATGCATATTTCTTCGAAAAAGCTAAAACGTTTCGAATAAGAACTTGTGGCAGCAAAAATTGGTTTGGCAACACGCTAGCCACACCGTCGCGTAGCCTTACATTACAGTACATCGTGACATTGACATGACATTTTCCAAAGACTAGAACACTGCATATTCTCTACTTTCAATCGCATTACTACCTCCACAAAATGATGCCATGTAGACAACTTTCGACTATCGTATATGTATTATAACGAAAGTGGGTTTATTGAGTGTCAGAACTTTGCTTCACTTAAGCAAACAGTGTTTTCTAAAAAATCCTATGACTTTTTTTACTCATGTTCTGGTAGCTATGAAGAGTATGAGGAAATGGGAGCGTAGACAGCTAGACAGTTGGTCTCACCTTTCGGAAATATTAATACTCCATAAGAAATCAGCTTATATAATGGAGTCACTAGTTTAAAGAACACCGCGTTGTCCAAGCAAACTTGCCAGTTGGCAGTCAAGCAGGAAAGATAAGTCAATTGGACAAATACTAATAATTTGACTAATACATGAGAATAGTAAATGTTCTAAGACTTAAGCGAGGACGTACTTAAGTACCTAACTTGCAGATTTGTACTTACTTACTTACTTACTTAGGTGGCACTACAGTTCGGGGTGAACCTGGGCCTCAACTAACAAGCCTCTCCAGTTAGCTCGGTCCTTAGCTAACTGCCTCCAGTTGCGCACTCCAAGCTTGTTCAGGTCCCCTTCAACTTGTGCGCGAGGTCTTCCTCTGCTGCGTTGTCCCTCCGGGTGTGATTCGAAGACTCTTCGGGCCGGAGCACTGGTGTCCATTCGCTCTACATGTCCTAGCCATCTCAAACGACTAATGCGCAGTTTTTTGACTAGGTCGATGTCGCTGTACAGCTCGTATAGTTCGTCGTTGAATCTTCTCCTCCAAAGCCCGTCAACGCAAACGGGACCGAATATTTTGCGAAGAATTTTTCTCTCGAAACGACCGAGGATATCTTCATCCGCTTTTGATAAAGTCCAAGCTTCAGCGCCATAAAGCAGGACTGGGATGATCAAGGTCTTATATAGAGTCTCCTTAGTTGTTCGGGATAGGGCCTTACTACTCAATTGCCTTCTCAGCCCAAAGAAACAGCGATTGGCAAGAGTTATTCTTCGTTTTATTTCTGCTGAGGTGTTATTTTCAGAATTGATAGCAGAGCCGAGGTAGACAAAGTCCCTTACTACCTCAAAGTTATAGCTGTCGATTGTGACGTTCTGTCCAATTCGTCGATGTTGCGTGTCCCTTTTGGTTGACAGCATATACTTGGTTTTGCCCTCGTTTACCGTTAAACCCATTTTGGCCGCTTCTGTTTCAATACTAGCGAACGCACCGGTGAAAGATTGTGCCTCCGGTGTTGGCTTGTGAGTTTCGCACAATTCTTTCAAGAACGATGTTAAAAAAATCACATGACAGCGCATCACCTTGTCTAAAACCTTTTTTGACATCAAAGGTCTCGGTGAGATCGTTACCGACCTTGATGGAGCAGCGAGAATTCTCCATCGTCATTCTGCACAATCTGACGAGTTTGGCAGGAATGCCAAAACTAGACATGGCTCTGTATAACTCGTCTCTATAAATGCTGTCATATGCGGCCTTGAAATCGATAAAAAGATGGTGGGTATCGATTTGGACTTCTTGGGTTTTTTCCAGGATCTGTCGAAGTGTGAAGATTTGATCGATTGTGGACTTTCCTGGTCTGAAACCACACTGATAGGGCCCAATCAGGTTGTTGGCGAAGGGTTTCAGACGTTCACACAATGTGGCAGATAGGATCTTATACGCGATGTTGAGGAGACTGACACCTCTGTAATTGGCGCAATTGAGGGGATCTCCTTTCTTGTGGATTGGGCAAACGGTGCTGAGATTCCATTCATCAGGCATACACTCATCTGACCAAATTTTAGAAATGAGTTGGTGTATGCTCTCTACCAGGTCATTTCCAGCTGCTTTGAATAGCTCGGCTGGTAAGCCGTCAGGTCCAGCAGCCTTGTTGGACTTAAGTTTGGATATTGCTATCCTTACTTCGTTTTGGTCAGGTGGACGGAAGTTTTGGCTATCATCGTCTATGTTGAATGGTTCATTCTGCCTGACAGTGGGATGTTGGTCTTCGTCGCCGTTATACAGTCTGCAGAAGAAGTTTTTCCATATTCTCAGCACCGACTGTGACTCTACTACGAGGTTTCCTTCTTCATCTCTACAGGCTTCTGTACGGGTCTTGTTGGCCTGACACGTTCTTTTTACCTGTTGGTAAAACTTCCGTACATTATTCCTGGAGTATAATCTCTCAATATCTTCGATCGCGCGCTTCTCGTGCTCTTTTTTCTTCTTTCGGAGAAGCCGATGTTCTTCCCGTCTCTTCTGCTCGTAGAGCTCACGAGCAGCTCTCGTCCTTTTTTGCAGCGCCGCTTTGTATGCTTGCTGTTTAGCTGCATGTGCTTGCCGGCACTCATCGTCAAACCAGGGGTTTCTAGGTGATGGTCGGGTGAAACCCAGCACATCAGTTGCGGCACTTCTGATGGCTTGTTGGCAGCGTTGCCACTGGTCTTCGGCGCTTGATGCTGGCGGCATAGGAGTAGTTGAGAGGTTTCGGGATACGCGTTCGGTGAAGGTTCTGGCGATCTCTTGCGATTGCAGCTTTTCGACGTCAAATCTTCTCACAGTAGTTCTTCTTAGTTGTGGCGTTTGGGATATCCGCATTCGTACCTTGGCTGCAACAAGGAAATGATCCGAGTCCATGTTGGCTGCTCGGAAGGTTCGGACATCCAGAATACTGGAGGCATGCCTTGCGTCGATCGCAATGTGGTCAATTTGATTGACCGTTTGATGATCAGGAGATCGCCATGTCCCCTTGTGGATATTGAGATGAGGAAACCGTGTGCTTGCTATACTGACATTTCGCCCCGCCGCAAAGTCAATAAGCCTAAGTCCGTTGCCAGACGTGGTGTCGTGTAGGCTGTGCTTTCCAATCGTCCTACCAAAGATGTCCTCCTTTCCTATCTTGGCGTTAAAATCGCCTAGGACGATTTTAACGTCATACTTAGGACATTGCTCATATGTTCTGTCGAGGAGCTCGTAGAAACTTTCTTTGGTGGCGTCATCCTTGTCCTCTGTGGGGGCATGACCGCATATTAGGCTTATGTTCGCGAATTTAGCCTTGATGCGGATTGTCATAAGACGCTCGCTCACGTGTCGAAAGCTCAAGACTTCTTGCCTAAGTCTGCCGCGTATGACGAACCCACATCCAAATAAGCGCTGTTTCTGTTCCCTATAGCAATCACCGTAGTATACGTCACAGTTTTTCATCCTCTTTTTGCCCGGGCCATCCCATCGCACTTCCTGGATGGCGGTGATATCTGCATTGTAGCAGTCTAGGGCCTCTGCTAATTGTTCGGCTGCACGCGGCCTGTTAAGGGTCCGAACATTCCACGTGCAGATCCGAAGATCGTTGTCCTTATTTCGTTTGCTGGGGTCGTCAACAGTGGGATCATCCTTATCCGAGGCTTGTCGTTGTGTCGTAACTACTGGTTTTTTACGTGGTAGGGAAGTTACCCCGACGCACAACCCCCAACCTGGAGGACCAGTTCCTTTTTTTACCCCTAGGACAAGGGGCCGGATATTCCGGAGTCAGTTGGTTCCAAAGGGGTTGGTTACCCAATCTCCAGTTGAGGTACTAGGCACCCAGCAGCCACCATCGTGGAGGTGTAGAGTAGGAGTTGATAGTGAGAGGCTAAAGCGAGAACGCTTGTGTTCCCATATGTTCCGCATCACTACCCTTTGACCACTGCAGATTTGTACTAGAATCTTGAATACACATTACACAGGACCTGCTACAAAGTCGCGTATTCAATTTATTCTCGGAACATAAGTGATCCCACTACAGAGTCATGCGGTACCTCACCTCCAAACATATATTTCTACACTCCAGTTCAGTTTCATACAAGAACTCGGTTTTGCAATAATCTTTCATTATAGATCCATACCATACTTTACCCACAAATAGGTACGAGATAATAAATCCTTTCCCAAAAAAAAAAACTCAAGCAATAAACACCATTCCACTTTTTTTTTTTTATTTAATAAGTTCGATACTAGGATATCCTTCCATCATATTTCTTCAAAAGTTTTTTCTCCTTTTTCACACTCCTTTCCATTGACTCAACGTTAAAAATATTTCTTGGAAGTTATCAAAGCACGTATTCGCTTGTTTATAATTGTTTGCCTTCATCCCTCATGAAGTAGAATAACAAAATAAAAGGAAGTAAAATAGACAAACAAGAAACTTTGGGGAGGCCAATATAAATCATGAGTTCGTTCAGTCTTTTTTGTTTTTCCTTCTTTTTTCTTTTTTTTTTTTTGCTAAAACTTATTGGCTCGGTCCGAGGATTAGAATTGACCGTTTAATGCTATTCTATCGGAAGAGAATATATGTATATGTACGAGTATGTATTCGGTTTTTTTTTTTTGGTACCCTTTGCTAAAAGGAGAAAGATAGGAAGAAGAGGATGCTTCTAAATTTCAACTCTTTGTACGTTGTTAGGCATGATATATCGCTTAGGGGCTTGCGAAAGCTTTGCTCCGAACATCAATTAAGTGGAATTAGGAAATAACACCCTTAAGGTATGAAATCAGTTTTTGAATTCAAAAGCAGGCTTATGTGTTTCGGTGATATCAAAGCCAAGGTAATTTGGCATTTGTTTACAACATCAAAGGACCTATCTGTGATGTATGTTGTTGGCAATCTGTAAGCCTTCTATTCAGTGTGCGACCTGTTTTGATTAGATAGATATCCATAGATTCTATGTAACAATTGTTACTTGTAGAAAATTGTCCACCCACCCGTACACACCATGGTATACACTGGAGTTGACTTCGTTGACTTTTAATCTATCTTTTCATTAAGAGACAAGTTAATTGCAAGAAGCAATCAAAGTTTTACCTGTGGAATAAGAAAGTTTATGTTGCGAGGGGACAGGACACTCTACACTGTACCACTCATGCCATAGAATATACACGAAGCGGAAAGATAAACAATTTAAATCCTTCCAAGCAGTAGCAAGGATTGGTATCTCTTCATCAAAGTTTTTCTATTATTTCAAAACATTTTCAAAGAAGAAAGCGAAATCAAAACTAATGAAAGCTGAATCAGTTTAGAGACGTAGACGTGTGGGGTGCGACACAGAAGGATTAGGTAATTAATGATAGAGAAAATGGGAGAATGTGAAAATAATTAGACAGGATAGTGGTGTACGAGTCAAAGAAACGTTCAATTAATTTCCTTCGTTATTACCACCTGTTGGCTGAAATAGAAGTCCTTGTTTGGATAATTGTTAGAAGGATATTTATTGTGTTTTTGTAGTGGGTGTTCAAAAGGTTACGAAGCCTTTCATTGTATTCTTGTTGATGTTTGGGAAATCGTAGATGTGAATGCAGTTATGAATAGATTTCTATTATTAAAGTACTAATACTGAACATGAGTAGAGAATCAGGTGCCATTTTCTTGCAAAAGCTATCCTCTTCTCCAGTCGTTCCTTGCACTTACATTGCTCTGTGAGTTTATAGAGTAGGAACATGGGTAGGAAGTCGGGTCATAGTTTCGTCCTTTTCTTTAAACCTTCTATATTCAACCTACTGGCATATCTGTCTGAGACACAATGCTCCAACTAAGTGTCTCACATTTTTCCTACTGACTGAGATAAGGCTTCTTGTATTCTTCTAATCCAGGATTGGCCAGATATGTTTAGATGTCAGACATACATATACTAATTCTATTCCACTTGCTTTTTGCTATTCTTGATTGATTGCACAGTATCTAGGTGGACTTAATAGAACTCCAGCCTCCTTAGCCTTAGTAATATCTGCCTGAAATACACTACAGTGGTCCGACAATCGTGTGGTGATATAAATATGCAGTGAACTAGAGACACCTCTGTGTACACTTCTATTGCAGACTCAGTCAACATTGCTCCAGATTCTCAAACACTTGTGCTAAGAATGTTGGTTTGTTTATCGATAAAATCCAAATAAGGAATAATAAAGTCCGAATTAGCAAAAATAGTGTCAACGGCGTTTGGGATATGGATGTTAGGATTCCCTACACTGGAATTCGCTTTTCCAGCTACCAGCTTTCCAAAAAACTCAAAGGGCAGCAGATGGAACATAATAGATATTGTAGCTATAGGACTGGTTCTAAGGGCGCAGGATAACCTTTGAAATGTTGAAATGTTTCTTATCTGTCCAGTGCCATCGACCAGACTAGTACTCCCCATATAAGACCCTTCCTACCTAAATAACGAGCCTTCGTTTCACGGTTTTTAATGTTCAGTTTCTAATTGTTTTTTTTGAGGACAACCCCTAAGAATTACCCGTGGCATGCAAACCGAAGTTCAATACCTCTGAGTTCTGGAAGAGATACAAACTGCACTTTATACCCTTTTGTAAACAATACTAATTCAGCCTTGAACGGATTAACTTCAAGACCAACACAATACGTGCAGTTTGCAAGTTTATTAAAAGCAGACTCCATCAGATCTCTTACTGTACGAAGAGTTTTCTCCTTCGATCGCATAGCCTGACAACGAACCCCTGGTTACATAAGGTTGGTACTCTCTAATTGAATGCCATGAGTTACAGGAGTGGTGATCGTATGCCACCCTAGGGGATACCACTATACACCGACCTTTTGTTAGGCAGCACCCCAGTTCAGCATGAATAAGCCTGCTTTTAAGCATTTGCTCAATCCAATAGCAAAGATAGTTGTCTTCACGAGAAGGAGGATTGTGGCCGGTCTGACTCAAAGCTATCCAGATCTTCGATGAAGCGAAAAATCTGGCAGTAATCTTGGATAAGAAACTTCTTTGGGCAAAGCATAACAAGTCGAAGACATCCAATGCGCTCTCAGTTTTCTAATGTAAGGGTTCTTTTGGCAAGACATGGGGAAGATTGGACCTTTTCTATCTTATGCGTCGGTTGTTTGGTGCACGAAACTCCAAAGAACTGCCAGTCTCGCCTGCATGGGATCTTTACTGAGTATGCCTGACTCTAACCTCGACGTCCTGCTTGATTTACCTCCGCTTAATACTTTCATCATGGGCTGTGCTATCAAAGGTGACTTTTGAAGTTTCAAGGAACCTGCGCAACACTTATCCTACAACTCAGGTTCCATGAATATGGCGTCTGGAACTTCTGCTACTGTGCAAATTTAGAGTCGCCTCTCGTTCAGAGTCGCTTCAGCCAGAGTTTGAGCCTGGACTGGCCTGTAGTCGAATCTTTACGGATAGCTCCAAAACTAGTCAAGGAAGCGTGTTCGTAAAGACCGACAACACTAGTCTTCACTACTTGTTAGGGAAGCATACCTCTGTTTTTAAAGCTGATATCTAAGCAATCCTAATAGCTGCCGACTATATTGTTAAGAATAGGTGGCGGGATCAGAGTATCTACGTCTGTAGGAACAGTCAGGCTACGCTTAAGGCCTTGCCCGACCTTGTAACCCATTTTAAAATATATCGAGAATGCAAGAACTCTTTGAACCGGTCGCAAGGTTGAACTCTTTCACCCTTAACTGTGTTCTAGGTCACACTGGGATCGCGGGAAATGAAAAATCTCCGATGAGATTGCTTAGCAAGGCTTAGAACCTGAAACTGCGTTAGGTCTTTCTGCGTCCTTGGTCAGGGTCTCCTTTGACTATTGGTATTTCTATTTCTATTTCTAAACGCATACTTCCGAGTCTCGCAGCAGAAAAGACTGTAGACAACTTTGGCGTTCTTACCGGTTAAATTGCTTTTGCCAACTATCGACGATACTTCGGATCATTTACTTTGTTATTGTCCTGCCTTTTCTCGGATCTGGTGGCTGATCTTCTGATCCTCATCGCTAAAGTGCGCTCTCGTCTTTCTCCGAAAGTCGAAGAAATTCCAGTTGAACAATGGAGCAGTTCCGTCTGAGTACTCTAGGTGAGTGTTTCCTAACCCAACACAAAAAAAAGATAGTTGTCCACCTCCTGGTTAGGAAGTACAGCAGATATTGGATGTTCCCTCAATATCAAGGAAATAGTGATCCTTGTTTTCAAAATTTTTCTCAATGATTCGTACCATGTAGCGTTAAACGCTCTTTCATTTAGGATGTACCATTCGAATCATAACGTATCATAACGTAAGGACGACGCACTGTGGGTAAGTAGAGTGGAAAGGTACTGTCTGCCTTGTATGGTTTTAGCCATTTGCAGCATTCTCTTGAGTTGTCCTTTTTTGGTAGCTTTACCATGCCTTTACACTGTTTTGTTACTTGCTGCTGGAATCTCGCCCATAAATTGTATCAGTTAAGTTTTGTTTTTACCTATTATTCATATTTATTTAAGCAACCTAAACAGTCAATCCTTAATGGAATCTCTTTAAAAGTTGTAGTTATAATCCTGGGCCTCTAAACAGTGCAGTCCACGTCTACTTCCCGACTAATCCTTCCACAAAAAGCACAAGAATATGGTATACCCATTATTACAAAATCCGATTCTGTCCATCTCCTCAACTACAAAAATCCCAAAATTAATAACACACCGACCGACAGTCCCATCCCTGACAATCCTTGCCTTCGTTGGTAAGCAAATAAAGAAAACATTTCCATCGAAATGTTGTTTTTGTCGACGGAAACCGTCATTTGTGAATATCTCCTGCGAAAGGGTTAACTTCGAAAACCGACCATATCTCATCAAGGAAGAGGATATTTTATGGGCTTTGCTACAAAACAAAACAACACTCCCCCCCTCCTCCCCCAAGGCTGTTGTGATTGTGGTCGAGCAGGACACAGTCAAATGAGTTCATTTTAAATGAAAATTTACTCCGAAATGGCAAAGAATTTGAAATTAATTAAAATGTTTCCGAGCTGAATAGCTGAATAGCTAAAAACCTAGGCAAAGTATCTTCTGTCCAGTTATGTATTTTTGGATTTTGGCCAAATATTTGAATGCGGGCCTTTTATAAATGTCAAACATTTGAAACCGAATTCGACAACAATTTGGTAAGCAGTAAGCAATGTCAGCAAATGTGACTAGAAATCTGGAAAAGGATAATCGGGGTGAACACGTTTTTCTCACTTTTTTCCATTTTGTCATTATGAGTTTTTGTTTTGTGTTCATAAGAGAGGGTGGGGGTTTTTTTTATAAGGACATCATAGGAGAAGGACTTTTCCAATTTTTCAAGCTCCCCAAACGAGGCTATGGGAGAGACACACATTGTTTGTTGTTAACTCGATTCTTTGGAATTGATGAAGTGGAAGGACATAGCACCGGTTCAATGACACGGCACAAGAGTCATTGTTTTGTTTGGTCCTGGTTGTGTATACTGTATGTGAGTGTGAGTGGAGGGTACTCGAGCGAAGGAAGAAAATCGCATTAGATAAATGAAGTCAGTTAAAGAGGTTGTTTGGGTTATTTATAACATATGGGAATTTCTTTCGACAATTTAGGGAGTGTGGGTGATAATCAAGAGGAAAATACAATTGCATCGGAAGTTAGGTAGATATCACAGTTATCGCTTGATGTTTATGTTTGTTACCCTGGCCAATGATTTTATGCGATGATTGCGAAACAAGTTGACCGACAGAAAACATTTTCAGGAGTAAATGCCTTAAGAAGTGTAGTCGAAATTGAGAAGGAGGGTACACAAGGAAGATGATGCAAACTTGTGTTCTAAATCGACATAAAGCAGTTGTAACATTAGAAGTAAAAATTACTTGAATTCGGGAAATCGGGTCAAGTAACAGGGTATTCATGATGGATAATGACTTAACCCTCATGAGGGCGGACTTAACGTCATACTTAGGACATTCCTCATATGTTTTGTCGAGGAGCTCATAGAAGCATTCTTTATTGGAGTCGTCCTTGTTCTCTGTAGGGACACGAGCGCATATTAGGCTTATGTTTGCGAATTCAGCTTTGATGCGGATTGTCATAAGACGCTCGCTCATGTGTCAAAAGCTCAAAACTTTTTACCTAAGTCTGCCGCATATTACGAATCCACATTCGATGGCGGTGATGTCTGCGTTGCACCAGTCTAGGACCTCTGCTAATTGTTCGGCTGCATGCAGCATGTTAATGGCCCGAACGTGCAGATCCGAAGGTCGTTGTTCTTGTTTCGTTTTTTTTTTTGCGTTGTCAACAGTAGGGTCATCCTTATCCAAAGCTAGTTGTTGCTTCGTAACTATTGTTTTTTTTTACGTGGTAGGGAAGTTACCCCGACACACAGCCCCCAAACTGGAAGACCAGTGCCATTTTTATACCCCTAGAGTAAACGGCCGGAATTTCAGGAGTCAGTTACCCGCTTCGGGGATACTAGCGTTGCCGTTGAATAAAGCTTAAGATTGTTGGAACTTGAAGAAAAGGTGACATCAGATGTTTAAATCTGGCTTGAACAGTGGCTGGATATTCACGCAATATATCTTCGGCTGTTGCAGTATCCTCAAAGCATAGTCGATGTCTGCTATCTGATCTAATATTTAAATGTTCGGGGGCTTGTTCTAATGTCCTAATAGTGCAAAAAATTAAGAACATTTGTTGTATCGGATGGCCATGGATCTCTTTTTTTATAAATTTTCTCTTTTGAAAATCAGTGTTCCACAGTTCCGTTCCTTAAATCCTGATTATTGTCGTTTTACAGGGTTGGCTTTTCTTTCTGAAGTGTTCTCAAAAAGATTTTAATATCACAAGCGAAAGCCTATATTCTATGTTTCCTTTCTCCTTAAGCGAGACTTCTTGTAGGTCTAAGTGTAGGTCTAAGTCGCAGGTAACATGACACCACCAAATATGTCACGCACACTAGATGGCGTTAATTATGTTCTATTCCTTCAAATTGGAAATATTTCACAAGGATAACTGCTCTATCATAGTCAAATATCGATACAAATTACTCCATCTATTCATTGAACAAATAGATCCGTAAAACTTTGTTAAGGAACTCTCTCTATAGTTTCTTTATTATTTCTATTTCCCGCCTTCAGTTTTACCTGCACAAAGGCGGCAATGCTGTTCTGCTATTTCACCTTCAAACATACACCAGTGACACATTTACTGGAAGCAAGAATTTAAAGGGCAAATCTATTGATGCATTGTGCACCATCCAGCAAAACTGAATCTTAAGGATTTTCGCTTGTCTTTCTCAATAACAAAAGTAATATATTCACATTAGTCTGTGTATTTGGTATTCCATAGCACACTTTGACTTGGCATTCTCTGAAAACACATCGTTTACTTTGAATCTTCTACTCTTACCATAGAAAACCACAAAAATCTTCTCACATTCTACACATCTTGAAAATCCTTTAAATCATCTCGGAGTTCCTCGCCTTCTTTGTTCCCCTTAGCTATGTCAAGTTCAAAGTTCCCAAAATCCCTATTTCATACCAAAAACCTACCCTTCATCCTTTTCAATTCACAATGGTATAAGTCACGTACCTAAGCTCACTTCCGAAACTCTTCGTTTACTGAGAGTATAACATTGCTTCCCCTTGAGTGCGATAACCCAAAGAGTTCCGCTCTTCTCCTTACGTTACGACGAACTAACTCACTGACAGACAGCCATTAGTTATGTATCTCGAGTCAAGTTAAATCACATAAAATGATGCTCCATGAATAAACTATTCAACCCGAAAGTTTACCCAATCATTACTTTGACCAAGAGGCAAACAGAAGAAAACACAAATTCCCGAAAAAGTTCGAAAGGAAATTGCTTTCACCAATTTGACGAAACGATCCAAGTAGTGTTGGCATCTGAGTCATTCGGGAATATAGTATCGGGGAATACCGACATGTGGTCGAACCCTTTGCAGTCTTTAAACTTAATTTTGTTGGCAATTATTTTTTTTAGGGAAAAAAGAAGACGAAATGGTAAGATATCATGTGCCATGTAGTCATAGTCCTCAACCGGTATCCTTTCTATGCATAAAATTGCATTTTCCAACCTCGTCGTACGTAGCATTCGCTAGCACAAGATTTCCATATTAAAATTTTCGGAACGTTGTCATCGCTTCCTTTTCGTCGTTTTTGCCCACCTCGCCGCTATGTTTTCCTACATACACCCATGATAGGCGACAGTTTTTCTTTTTGGACTTTTTTATCTCTGTGGTCCTATGGGGATGTCTTTTTATGGAAGACTAGTGTAAAGGGAGTATATCCTTTCAAAAAAAAAATAAAAAAAAAAATGAGAAAAACGGCTGAAAATGAATTTAAACGCCAAGAGCCATATTTAATTATTTTCATGGCAGAAAGATGCGATAAAGTCATATATTCGGTAGGTGTTGGTAAAAAACTGTTATACCTACGTGTGTATGTATATTTTGATTTAAATTTGTTTAAGGTATACATATAGGCAAGGCTGTTTACATTACGTGTCCTTGTAACGGTTTAATTTTAGTCAACTGAATCCGAAAATGCACCTGGAAAAGAAGGTGAGGATATGTGACATGTCAGTGATGAAAAACTTTAAAGTTTGTGCACACCGGTGCGATACATAGTGTAAAATGGAGGACCGCTTACTACGATGCGATGTTTTTTTAGCAATATGCGTTAAAAATAGTTTATTGGCGATTTTTCTTTTTTCTTCTCTTTTGAACAGAGCCTGAACATGTCAAGCGCGCTCTGAACGGATCACGCTCTGAACGCTCTGATTTATTTAAGAAGTACCTGTCATATCACTGCAAAATTAATCGAAGATTTATGCTTTCGGTATTCTTAAATACTGAAATCGTGTTTGCACATCAATAAAATATTTATTTGATTATTAACTGCTAATAATTGATTAAAAACAAAGCCTAGAGCTCCATTTCAATTATTTTCGAATTTGTTTTTTCATTGCCTTACCGCCTGTCAAACGTCAAATTCACCTTGCTCGGGTGTTGCTCAGGATGCTCAGTCAATCATGCTTGACTACCCCCTGGGGTATCGCTATAACATGAGCCAATTCATGCTGAGCTGATAGAGCGCACTTTGAGCTTGCTCTGAATGAAAAAAGAAACACGCATTGAGTGCTCTGAGCGCTCTGAACTAAAAAAAAAGAAACACAAACATTTTTTTTGACAACTCAGGTTCTCCTCAGAACTTAAAAAGCAAAACGCCTAATGTGTGAACTTAAATGCGTGAATGTGTGAACTGCCAACAGATCAACGGACTAAAAAAGTAAACCTACCTAAATCCGTCGAAGTTCATACATAAATCCGTTCGTTATGGACCAACTTCCATAAGACTGTGTGTATTGTAAGTATGTCAGTTAAAAATGACGGAGCAATGGATCAACGGATTTTATGGGTCGGGGCCTTAAGGAAGCTTCTACAGTTAATTTTTCTTGAATTTGTTACAGCATGTTCTAATACGAGTACTCAGGTCTCCAGTTCATGCTACGACTTTGTATAAGCTTAACTTAAGCTCGTTACTCGCTCGTTACGATACTGTGGGTAAGTCATACTTTCCTTTTTCTTTCAGTACATCAACCGTCAGTTCAGGGTGCCGCGATATATATCCAAAATATTTCGAAAAAGAAAAAAAAAACCATGTCACATTCTCCAGAACTTCAGCACTCTACTTTCGCCACAAAGAAAAAGGTGTTACATGGTAATGAAATAATATTCAAAATGGAACCACCACCTTGACTTAAATTCAGTGTTTGAATTGTGCAACTTCAAACAGTCACCGAATGCACTTTCCAATCCCACCATATGTGTAAATACTCTCGTGACACAGCAACATTCTTGAGCCATCATCAACTCGAATCTGACAAGAGGTTAGTCGAGCACAGTTAAAATGATAGAGCGGTTCATATTGCTGCTTCTATTCGCCTCCTCCGCACAGTCAACATTCTGGAACCGTGACTGGTCACAAACAGTCAATGTTTTTCGCTACATACAAGCGACTGTTCTTGATGGCCGCCTCCGTCGAGCCTCCATCCACAATGACATCGTATTCCGTTGCAAAGCAGTGTATGTTGAAGTTGTTAAAACTCTACAACTCAATTTGAAATCCTCTTCCAGCAGCGACAACACTATCTTCCCCATCCACCCTAACGACATCGAGGGATTTCGAAGACTTAGTCCAGGCTACAGATTGGGTTTCTTTCTCCACGGCTGGGAGGTTCGTAACCGCAACAACATCTGGATGCTGGATATATTGAAAAGTGAGTGATACTTTGACAGCTAATCTAATTTTCTAACACCACTCTGCAAATACGTATACGAGTAGCATGGACCAGGCACGAAAACATCAACGTCTGCGTGGTGGATTGGAGCAGCCTCTCGCAGAGGAACTACTTGAATACTGCCCTGAACACATTCGATGTTGGCTTTACTGTGGCCTCTGTAATCGAATCGCTGGAGAAAACCAGACTCTTTCACCGCAGTAATATTACTCTCACTGGGTTTAGCTTGGGCGCCCATGCTGCTGGTTTTGCCGGACAACGGCTGGGGGGTGAAGTTGACCATATAATTGGATTAGATCCGGCCGGACCGATGTTTACGGTGCTGGCCGATGTTGGTTCCAAGTATCGCTTGGATCAGAGTGATGGTAAGTTTGTTCAGGTCATTCATACCTCGGGTGGGGTACTGGGTGCGTGGACTAAGTCAGGACATGCAGACTTCTACCCCAATGGAGGAGTGTCACCGCAAACTAATTGTGCCTCTCCGTTTCGAGAATCAACTTCAAGTGAGTATTCAGATTGATGAATGAGCAGGAGATGGCCGATTTAATGCGAACACATGAACTTTTGTGTATGCAGGTCGGATTGTTTGTAGCCATGCAGCGGCAGTCCAATATTTTGGGTACTCCATGGACAAGGAGTATCCCTATGTGGGGTATCACTGTAACAATTATGCGATGTTCATTTTAGGGTTGTGCCGTTCGAATGCAAGGGGACACTTTGGCATACACACGAATCGAGTGGCAGGAAGTTTCTATCTCATTACGACTAGAAATGCACCATTTGTTGCGAGACAAGTTGCAGTCGAGTGATTTGTATTTAAGGATATGTCATGTAATAAAAGCGATTCTGTGATTTTATTGCGATTAAAATATTTTTTTTAAAAAAACATCTTCGTATGGTTTTGATTTTTGTGTAACGATGTATTTAGGGTGGTAATATACATATATGTATAAGAACCTCTAGTACTAATTGCCTAACGAACCTGTAAGGGTACGTTCAGACGCCGATATTTTTCTCGTATGCTATGTACGTGATTTTATCGAAAAGAACAGGAGAAGATCAGGAAAAGTTAGGATAGGATGGATAAACTATCAAATAAGAGAAAAAAACAAAGGTCACAAGCTGTTACCGATGCTTGAACGGTCTTCTCTCCAGGGACTGCAAAAGCGACGATCGGTCTGAATGCTGTTTCCGATGTGGTGATAAGGGGCACATGGCTAAAAATTGTTCCTCAGAGCCGGAAAGCATGCTTTCCAATTAGCGCTGCAAAGAACGAAAAAACGAATATGAGGATTATCCTACTCAACCTCAACCACTAAACTAACCACTAACCACAGTTAGAAACAAAAGCCAGAGACTTCAACAAGTGGACGGTAGAATGGGGCTCGGGCGTTACAAACACCAGAGGAAATGTCCTGCTGTTCGTTTCGCTGAATATCGTATTCGCGAATTATGGAAGCAAGTTAACCTTCTACAAGAACAGGAAATGATCCATTGTCGATATCACTTTCGTAAGCCCATCTCTAGCACTGACTGCTGCATGAAAATTATCCTCCGATCGCAGCAAAGGGACTAGAAGCCACATACAATAGAAGTTGACGTATTACAGCTTATAATGGATAATGGATGATGTATCGCCGTGCGATGGCAAGGTGAACCGAACACCAGTGTATTGATGAAATGAGGAAATAGCAACCAGATAGATGACCCTATCAGTGTTCCACAGAAAGTAGTAACCATGAGGAACTCCATGAGAGGATTGTTTACGACACCAACAATGGAACAAAGCATACTGACACGTGGCGTCTATCAAGGCCCTATATTGGGTCCAATACTGCGAATCCCAATACCATCAAAAATAATTGGCTTTGCTGACCACATAGCCATTGTCGTAGTGACAAAATTCCTAGAATAAGTGAGACTATATAATAAGACTATCCAAGACTGACTAGCAACCAAGGACCTAAACCGCGCGGAATAAAAGATGGAAGTAGTACTTACAAGCAGCAGAAAAGTAATAGAGACTATAAACCGCATAGTGACTTCTAAAATAGAATTAAAGTACATTGGCATAGTCATAGATGGACGGCTTACCATCAACCAACACCTACAGTACGTAGCCCACAGGGCAGCAAAGCAAACCTCTGGTTTGGCATCGATAACTGTTGGCAGGAAAAGTCGCGTCATCAAAAATGCTGTATGGGTCCTAAATATGGACCAATGATTTGGAAAAAATGCATAGAAGAACAATGGCGGCAGCGCCAGCGTATCGAATCAATGCTCTGAGAGTAAGCAGCGCTTCCCGAACCAAGTCTTATGATGCAGCGATTGTTGTGGCTGGTATGGTACCAATCGACCTACTAGCGCAAGAATGGAGACATTAACGACAACGCCAATCGACAGCCAGACTCCGTCAAGAGCGGAAATCTTAAGAAAATGGGAGCAGAAATGGAAATGTTCTATTGCCCTTGGTACATAGCAGAACGGGATGTACTGGCACAGAGTCTGGAAGAAGGCGTAACTCCAGAAAATATGATTAGCCAGATGATTAGCTCAGAAGATAGTTAGAACTCGGTTGAAGACAGCGACAAGAAGACCGACAACGGACTGCAGTGCAGGAGTCTGCAACTGCTAATAAAGGGTTTTTCAATAGGCACGTAAATATAAACCGATAATCTGCATTTTATTTTAACATCGTTAAATAAATCACTAATCCAACTTGGCGATACGAGCCAAACTCTTCGATCCCAAGATACATTTTTATTAAGCAACGAGGAACATTATTAAAATTACTATCGAAATTCTGAGTCGGTGGTCGCAACTGTAGGAGCGTTTATTACTTTCAGGTAGGTATGCCTTGCTTTTCTCTTCCACAACACTACACTCCAGGACTGGAGTAACCCTACTTTCTTTACTTAAAGAATATTTTTAAATACGTCTTTCACTACCTCCAGATCAATGACTATTTTTCCTTTAAAGAATCTATGTTTGAAGTCAGCTGTAATTTGCTGATCTTTGTTACAAAACTTCCGAGTTTCATGAAACTTTTTAATATCCTTGATCTTCGTACTCAGGATTTTCCTTCTTCCAATCTATCCCTGTATATTTTATTGTAGCACTTTCAGATATGACTTACTTTCTCTGACCGATTTTCATCATACCGTGATGTCTTGAATAACCGTTAGTAGCCCGACTTGGATTTGGCTACCTCCGTTATGATGGTGCGACATTTAGTTTACTAAGTCTTTTACTACAAATACATACCCTATCTTAAGTTGCTTTCACTTTTGCAAATGGCGTCTAGTGTCATCGCAACTTTGACTTTTGTGAAGTAAACAGAAGCGGAATGCATGTAGACGGACCATGGATCGCTACACTGTTCAAGAAAGTGGAGTAATTGCATTCTGACATAGATTTCCAGGTCGGTGACACCAACGTTAAGCTACATACTCCCCATGGAGAGATTGGTTCAATACGGGACAGAAGCAGACGGTACCAGCCCTAGAGCATCTGTTTGTTCAATGATATCGCTCCTGTGGCTGTAGACGTCCAAGAGCACTCGCAAACATCAACCAGATGACATCATGCAATTGGACGTCAATAGATGGTCTTTATACGGTATTTCGGTGAATGACTTTAAGGTGTTTCCGTACAAAGTGCAAAAAGTGCATCAGGTATTCCCTCCAAATCGGCAATTGAGTGTAAGTTACAGTCAAACTCCCCTAAACCTTGACCGAATGAGGAATTTTGCGTTAGTACAATATATAAAACGCAAAGCTCAACTGTTAGTAGTTTTCGAAGGAATTTCCATGATGAAAACTGCAATATCAATCAATGTTTGCTCACTCATCTGTCCTGCTTAATTGATTCCTGAAATTCATGTGGTGCATATGCATATCGATGCATATCATATACGCATCCTGCCGCTGTCGGTTCTAAGAACTTCAAACACATCAATAGAGGCATTGTCCCATATCCGCCATAGCGACGAATCACTTCCGACTGAACGAATATCCTTATTGTGTCCCTGAAGGCCTAAATTCTACAAACTCCATATTATGACCTTCTGGCATAAAGGATATTCGATGAACTTCCGGTGGTACAACTCCCGCTTTATTGGGGTTGAGAGGGTTTTCCGAATTATTAAAGAGATACATACGTATGTATATCTGAATTCAGTTGTATACTCTGATTAAGCCAATAAAGGGTAGCTTTTTAGCACCCCATGAGACAAAAACAAAAATCAGAATACACACATTAATGTAAATAATTTTGTGTATCCTTTTGTGAACCTCTTAAATTATTAAAGGATTTTCTGTAGCACTCTCTTCTCTGCCTCAAATGGATAAGAAAAATATCTTTACTAAAACTTTAAAGAATTTTCTCAGCATAGCTTACAGGGGGAATTTGCAAACCATTCTCTTCGCTTTCTTCGAAAATAATAGAAGGATAAGAAAGAAAGGCCCTCCTCAATGTCCCAACAGGAATTTATAATGAGAAAAATGCATTTTTAGCACATTATCCCCGAAGGGACATTCTTTTCATTCTTAGCGCATTTTCGTTTAGGCTGAAGTGTGCTGAGATATTCAATTTTATTTTTTCGTGTCGTCCTTATCGTCCTTAGGGCTACCAACAAACAGCTATTATGCTCCCATTATAAAGTCATTTGTTAGATAAATGTGTGGTTAGGGAGTTAGAGGGGAACAGGACATCAATGTGTATGCGTGGTCAGTTGCAGTGGTGAGTAACTAGAAGTTAAGGATAATGGTAAAACCATTAAATGAATATTTGGACTTTAAGAAGAATTTTGCCATTAGGCGTATAATGTTGCAAGAAAAGGAAGTTATAACGTATGGCTAAGCTTCGATATTTGGGTGGGAAGGTAGTAGTGCAACCTAGGAGTCGGTATAGTCGGCAAAATGAAGAAAGGAACGAGAATAATTAAGTAAGCCGCTTGTAACCACTTTAATGTTTAATAAGTACGACGAGAAAAAGGACATTTAATGCTGGTGGTTGAGGGACCCGTACATAATATGTGTCCTCGTGGTTTCTTACTGGAAATGTAACGATTCCTCCGCTGTAGGTAATGTCACATGGATATGGATGTTGAAAAACAACGTCTCCCGGATATGCAACCACATTACCCTAATTTCCTTTATTACAAAATGTCTTACAAAAATCCTCCACCAGGATGCAAAAAATTCAAATTCTCCTATAAAATTGTCACGATAACAAGAACAAGGTGTCCTTAAACACCATAAAACCCATGTCCTTGCATATGTGATAGCATCTCTGCCATAGGAAACTTACACAATCCACGTCCATTTAAGGACACGCATTAACGTGAGATAGTATGCGCGCATGTTGTGGCATGTAATTAGATATCAAAGGGATTACACTTAAGTTGATGCAACAAGATTATGTTCTACTGAAAAATTCAACAAGGATAAAAAGAAAAAACCTCCTGCTGCACCTCAAGATACATTCAAAGTTCATACACCTTTCGTTGCGGGTATCCTTTCTTGACGACTCGCATTACACACATTGACCACATAACTCATCTGCACATAGCCAGGATGATAACTTTCTTTCGAAAACTCTCAAGTAGAATATTTTAACAAGTACTACCCGTCTCAAGTTACGCCAGGACCCCACAAGATGTTTATGTTTGACTTTTCACGAAAATTATTCCTCCTCTCAATGCAAACGTTCCATCTTGTCTGTGTTTTCTCAAAGAAGCAGCTTCAGTAAATCCTCTCATACTCCAATCTCCAGATGCTTAAATATTTACAAGCACACCTCAGTCCTGACGCAAATCCTCGTGTGCTTGTATGTCTGTTTGTTTTTATTTACCAAACATTTAATTTCGCAGAACTTAGTTGTAAATTACACAGAAGGCAAACACAAGCTTATGTGTGTGTGTGTGTGTGTGTATAGCTTCGGAGTTAATTGAGTACTTTTTCGGGGTGCACTTTAGGCAAATTAAAGCAGCACGCCTCCTTGCTCCAGTTTCCGGTTAAAATAGTTTCACATCGTCCTATTCTCCAACTCTAATAGTGTTATGAATATCCTGTTGGGTAGCATGAGAAAGGATGCTATTAGAATTAAGTGGAAGCCATCAATAAAGTCGCCACCACTACCATCGTCGTCGTCGTCGTCGTCGTCGTTGTCGTTGTCGTTGTCGTAGTTGTCGTCTATTGACCCGATTGCATGTGCGGGCTCTAGGGCACAGGAGTAGAAACAAGCGGATGAAGAAATTCGATTATGTGCATGAATCCCTCTTAAAACCATTCCCAATGGATTGGTTTCCGTGGACTAAATCAGGTTGGCATCCAACCGCTAATACATGTCGTTTAAAGAGTCCTTTGAGAAGGAATTGAAACTTTAGACGGGTAGCAATGGGTGTTCGAGAAGGGATAGTTTCAATTTAATTACTGTCTGCCAGTTGGACGATACCCGTGGCGAAATGATGAGAAGAGACAAGTTATATACTTCTGACAAAGTTAGTTAAGTCCTGTGTGGTGTGGACTATGTTCCAATACATACAGAAACTTTGCGTAATTTAATAGACTTCCAGGATGTCAACATTTGACAGGCGATTGAGTTGCTTTTGTTGAAGGCTGGGATAATTAGATTTCGCCGAAATCGAAGCCGCTTCACCAATGATTCTTCAGATTTCTTAGTTCTTTGCGACTGCAAATGAATTTGAAGAGTTTTGAGGGGCTGTTTGTCAAAGTCTATGATTAAGTAAAAATTTACTGACGGAAATATCTTTCAAATATTTATCCTACCCAGTTGTATTGATTGCCTAAGACATTATTATAGCAAGATACCACTTCTAAGTATCTCACTGAACTGCTTTCGTTGATATAAATGAATTTTTTGATAACTTGAGCTGTGTACATATGTATGTCTATTTTATTTGGGTAAAGAAGGATCCAAAAGTTCAATTGACTTGTCTACTGAACCTTCCATGCCTAGAATGCTTCGAGCAGGGTCCTGACGGAAAGATCTACTCTACTTTCATGTTTATCGTTCACCACTGGCCGGCATATAGTAGGACTGACAGGATCAATGTTCTGAAGAGTATAATTTTGGTCTGAGTTTTGAACTCTATCTGAGTTTTGAACTCAGTTGTTTTGCAAAACTGAAGTAGCAGCGATTTGCTGACATGATTCTTAACTCGATCTCTATTAAGGTGTCCTTCGTAGAGTTAACATTTACTCCCAGGTACGCAAACTTCTTAACTACCTCGAAGTTGAAGCTGCAGATAGTGAGGTTTTATCGTAAACTGTGGACAGATGTTTGTCGACAGCATATATTTGGTTTTATTCAGTTGAAGTCAAAACCTCTTGCCTAATTTCACAACAACCTTCCAGAACGCGTTCGTAAATGTAATCCACTCACTTTGTCACTTAATGACAACAAATAGAACACAATTCGCCGTTCAAATTATTGACGAAAAGAAGATAGCATGGGCCATTGACACATTCTCCCCCTACAAATCGCCGGGACTCGACAGCATTATTCCATTGAATTGACGCTGCAATTTTCATAGGCTGCCTAAGCTACGCCATAGAAGCCCACTCCACATAGTGCTGAAGAAAATCGGAGACATCCATCCGTGCAGTGAATACTGCCGCCTTAACTCGGTCACTCTTCCCACCCGATACCCGTTGCCTAGGATGACGGATTTCCAACTCATGATGGCGGGAAAGATCATATTCATTAGATTAGATATCATCAAATCCCAATGACACCAGAGGACATCCCAAAAACGGCGATAATACGAATTCATCCGAATGACGTTTGGCTTGCGTAACGCTGCGCAAACTCAACAACCCTTCATCAATTGCGTGTTCGACGTCTTCAATTATGCCTTCGCATACATCGACGACATGCTCATTGTATCCTCCTCTCCAGAAGAGCATCATGACCACCTAGAAGAGATTTTTAGTCGACTCCAGACCAACGGCATCACTATCAACATGGAAAAGAGTGGATTCGGCAAGAACGAATTAGTGTTTCTGGGATACCACGTTGACAGTATAGGCATACATACGTCCACCTCAAGACACCATTAACGCAATCGCAGAGTTTCCGCAGTCCACGACCATCGCTGAGCTCCGCCGTTTCCTGGGACCCCCAAGTTTTTTCCATCCATGAGAAAGATCGTCCAGAACAAGAACCACTCTCGCAAATGCTCCAGGGAGCACCAAGAAGGATCGCTCACATCTCACATGATCAAGAACAACACGAGCAGCCTTCCAAAGTTGCGGAAAGCTCTTGTAATGGCAGCTTAATTCGCCCATCCGTTGCCGGACGCATCAAACACGGCAATCGGTGCAGTGCTAGTAAAAGTAGTCGATGGTAAAACGGAACCACTTAGATATTTTTCTAAATCTTTGACGACGGCCCGCCGCTTCTTGGAAGATCGAACTTTGCAGTTTTCATCAACCACAAGCCGCTGACATTTAGCTTTCGAAACACACCATCGCCCCCCGAAAATCCTCGACGTCAACGCCATCCACTTGGTTTTCATAGCCCCATTCTCAACGAATCTTCGTCATGTTAAGGACGAAGATAACGCAGCCGCCGACGCCTTATCACGGATCGCAGCAATTACAACTTCTTCAGTCTTGGACTATACCGCTAAGTCAGGGACCCAAAACTACTCAGAATGAAAACAGAAAGTAAGAAGCTTACATTTGTTGATCTTGTTCTACCAGAATCTCACACGTCTGTTGTTTGGGAAACACCTTCCGGTCGTGCTCGCCGATATATGTACATAAGTATTCCACCTACTTTTCGGTCATCTGGAACTCGAGCCAACGAAGCAAAATCCACAAGCATACCAGCCAAGCACCTGAAACGTTTCGTTCGGTGTAAAGGTTAAAGCATGTCCACATTGACATTGCTGGTCCACTACCGCCTTGCTCTAGTCAGAGTTATCTGCTAACCTGCAGCGACCATTCCAATAGAGGACATCACCACAACTATGGTCCCCGATAAATTTTTTCAGCATTGGGTTATAAGATTCGGCTGTCCTATTCGCCATACTATGGATCAAGGCCGGCAGTTCGAATCCACCTTATTTAAAAGGTTCACTGAGCTCATCGAATGCCGCCGTATTCACACTACCGCCTACCACACGCAAGCAAATTGGGTAATAAAGCGATGGCATCGCACTCTAAAGATAGCCCTCATCACACATTTGCCCAAGAACTGGTTCCAAGAACTGGTTCCAAGGACTTTTGGCAGAACCCAGCGACATGCAGGAGTCAATCGCATCTCTTCAAGAGTTGAGGAAGGCGCTTCAGAGAACATCACTTAATTTTTCCAAACATCAGGCGAAACCAGTTTTCATCCCAAGGAAACTCAATTCGTACGGATCGACAGCACGATTACAGCCTCCTTACGCTGGGTCGTATCCAGTCTTAGACCGCCGACCACATGCTTACAAACTGGACATGCCAACTAAGGATACATGTCCGTTCAGCGCTTAAAACTGCCCTTGCAGCTTGCAGACCTAACTACAGTAACCCAGCGTGCTCCTATTCCCTTCACTTCATCTTAGACGGCGGGAGTCCTATGGCGACTCCACCACACATACATATATCCCCTGTCGACAGAGCCATAACATACACCTATACACCTTCATTGGATTTACTTCAGATACTCCAGTTCATCAAAGCTGATTAGAGCAATAGTTCGAAGGGCATAATATATCAACGAAGGTCACTTGCACCTGGCTAACATCTATGTATGTAGACAATGTACGTCTACATACCATGTACGCATACATATTTCAGATATTGCTCTTAGGTTTCTTCGAGAACCTCGTTAAAGCAATTTTTGAAGGCATCGTCTTTCTCTTCTGTGATGACGTGACCAAACTTAAGGCTGGTGTTAAATTACTAAGCTTTGTGTTAAAGTCGTCAACAGCTGAATCGTTCCTTTCATATGAGGCTCATCACTTCAAAGTTTCCCTTTCGCTGTTATCAAGTAACACTAACGCACGACGTGGTTGGGATCTTCAACCAGTTTAACGCTTAGTCCCATACTTCCTTAGAAGAAGACTCATAAGCCTACACGACTTTATCGTCATGGTGGTTGTGTTATTAACACTAGAGGGTTATCCTTAGATATTTGGCATCGCGCATCCTTGAGAGCACCAACATCAAATTTTGGTGCCACAGTTCAGCTTCAATAAGATACTACCACTACAGATCGTGATGCCTAGTTTCTTTATTACAATTACAATTACAATTACCCCTATCGATTTTTTTCAGTTTATTTACATTTGACCATATTCCATGAGACAACTTTAAAATCCAGCTCTACTGCAGCAATGGTTACATTTCTCCACACAATACCGTTCCAAACTAAACTCGGTTTATCCATGAAACAGTGCACTTCTTCCCCGAATAAAATACACCTAGTTACATGAAAGTTTTGTTTACAAAGAAAATCTTCTTCACTTACTTTCCAACTCTTGCAGCATGTTACAGAGAAAAGTTTTTACCCCAAAAAACAAAAAAAAAAACAAAAAACAACGAAACAACCTCACTCATCTCCGAATTCAAAGAAAAATAATAAAAAAAAAAAAATACTTATTTTCTTGGATGGAAAATTTTGCCCAAACATATGTATCACAAGAAAAGATTAAACATGAGTAATTTCCTTGCTGAACCCCTGTCAGGATGTTCAAGTAGAAGCTAAAACGAAAAACGCAACGAAACTTTACACCCAAAAGAAATCCTTTAACAGTTAACAACTTGTAATACAAGCCGCCGCCGTTGCCGCCGCAACTCCGCAAGGAGTTTAACCCTCATCCTTACAAGAACATCTATGTCCTCCCTTGGCTGGGTGCAAAGAAAAACCGCAAGCAAGCAAATAACTAAAAAGCCTTCAATCATCTGGTGGAGCTGGTGTGAGAACATTTCCCCATACTTCTCACACTATCTGTTGGTCGGAACGGAACTTCCTGCTATTACTCGAATCCGATGTGCGCTCACATAGAGAGAGAGAGAGAGAGAGGAAGAAATGGGGCACAAGTATTAGTTCCGAAAGGGCAGGGAAGCCGTTTGGAAAGTTTCCAAACTCATATTTCAACATCCTGACTTTTTCTTGCTTCACTGTCCTCCATGTGGAGGGTGTTTCTTTTTGACCAATCGAAGGGCGGCACCCAGTACTACTAAGGAACTAAGGCTAAGCAAATTGAAAAGTCTCGTGAAAAAATTAACAAACGTTCAACAAGCTACGAAGAAGCTCTACTATTAGTTGGAGTGGGGTTTCAAGGGATCCTTGTTTTCTATGTTATATTTTTTTCTTCTTGCCCTACTTTATCCTTCCTCCCCGGCGGATAGGAGTAGGACTATAACTGTGAAAGTGCTTTTGGCCATCATCGAGTTTTTGCGTCGAAATACCAATTTTCGAGTGCGAAAGGACTGTGTGTACTACGTGCGAACACCTTATGGTGTGTACGGTGGTAACAGCGGCGGCGCCGGCAATGTTGTTGTTTGTAATCACTTTTCACCGGAAATTTAAGGTAAATTTATTGTTTTCGTTGCAAAATTGTTTCCTTTGCACGCAATTTATGGTTAACAAGGAGCGAGTAAAATAGTTTTTCTTGCTTTTCTGGTAGCTGAAGGTACTCGCATGGTTCAACTTCTCGACGGGGAGTATGTTTTGTTGTACCGAACATAACACCTTGATGGTGTCAATGCAAATTCTGTTTAGATAGACACTGTGTCGAAAACTTGTTCTTTTTTATTAATTCATGCTTCTTATCCAAGGGTTTGTGGTCATGCATGATGTTATTAATTTTCAATCCAATGACTATATTCTTGAGCCAAGACATTCGATTCGATACTTCATCTACTTTGGATACTTCTTATGCTTTGGTTGGTTCTTTCAAAATCTCATAAATGACTCAAATATCCTGTTTAACAACTCATGGTCATAATTAACAGCCCAAATTCTGGATCTATTCTTCGCAGTAACTTGGCATTTGCAAATAGATTTGGCCCGGTTCGATGAGTAATTAAAAGAAGTAAAATACAAATTCTATGACGTTTTCCGCCATTTATTAGCAATAAGTGGTTTTTTAAATGTTTTAGGCCCGTTTATGTTGTCCCAGTTGCTGTAGGTGTCTTAATAACACTGTTGAGAGAATGCCTTGGTGTGTCATATTTCCTAGCCCTAGACTAGAACACAAATGTAACTTTTGGTTGGATATGCTGAAGTGATCACAAACTAGCACCATTCTCACTGCTTACTATTTAATGCTGTGTCCGATGGTTAGCACATCGGACTTCTGAGGGAAAGATTCGAGATTCGTAAACGGGGAAAACGTTTTTATCGCCGCGCTGACCGCTTCTGGCGTTACTATCCATTCCGCTTCTGCCATATGCATCCTGTTTGCTTCTTGTTTCCTCAGAGCCCAGAGAACCTTCCTATTTGATATTCTATCAAGCATTCTATTACTACACAGAGCCACGTCAATAACCACAATGGTCGATTCTGTTCCTCTGTTGACAATAGTTAGCTCTTTGTACACTACAAAGTCGAATAAAGCTTATCTTCTGTAGTTATGCTTGGTGCTTCCCAACACTGTACTCTGTGCATTAGCATCGCAACCAAGCATTATATCTTCGCTCCTAACCCTGCAGACATTCACCAGAGACTCTACCTCCTTTGTTGGGGGCAGACTCTAGTGAGTCATACGGCAGGTATGCAGATGCCATGACAAAACTGTCTGCACCTGCTCCTACTCGCACAGCGGCAAGGTCAGGGGCACATAGTTGCGGCAACATAACCGCTTTAACTGCGTGCCTCACCTGTACACAAGATCTAACTCTTTCGCTAGATCGCACAATATTTTCAGGTAGACCCGTACTTCTTTCTTTGAAGATCCAAGGCTCCTGCAGCAAGGCAATATCAATCAACTCCTCAATGAAGATTCAATTGAATCACTCTAAGTTTTTCGCGGTGCAGTTCTTGTTGACTGACCTTCTGCTTCCTGGTTTGTCCATCAGCCTTTTCACTTTCGTGTGTTCTTGATTGATTAATATTCCCGGATACAGGCTGTCCATCACCTTTTCCGCTTTTCGCGTCCATCACTCTCGCTTTAGCTGAACGGAAGGTCTCGCGTATCATTTTTGAATCGTTCCCTAGGTCCTGCCTCTTCTGGGACGGTTTCGGCTAAATTAGCAATCTATGTCATTATGTCACTATTTCCCGAGACAGATCCTGTCAGTGGCAACCTTTTTCTCCCTCTCCCCCTTTTCATCTTTTGCTTAAGCCTCCGCTTAGAATCAGGGTCTGCACCGTCATCTTTGTGTTCTGCTTCCACAACGTCGATTAACCTCTTGACGGCGTGCAGCATTGTCCATCGACATCGACAATTGTTTAACTGAATCCTTTGGTTTCTCGACAAGCTCCACTGTCCTCACGAGCTTTTCCGCTGTCCATCCCGCACCTTCCAGTATTTTCTCGACCTCTTCTGAGCCTTCCGCCTTGAACTCTGTTGACTTGTTCTCTTTTTTATTATTTTTAAAAAATGGGTACATAATGGTCCCTCGAGCTGGGGAGAAATCATAGACCAGGTAGGCAGAGATCCCCATTTCCTACCACAGAATTTGCCCCTGAGGGTTTACCACTAGCCTGAACCCTGTACTCCAGCAGTATCACTACCTAAACACAGCTCCCTCAGCGTGGTGACTTACAGTTAAGGAGTTAAGGGTTGCTGGATCTTAGTTTTCGATTCACATTCAGCTCTGCCAGAGTAGTGTTAACTACCTATTACATCCTGTTGCTCTAATTAAGCCATCATACCACGACAAGCTGTCCAACGTCCAGGATGGAACCGAGTGGGTTAGTGCATAAGAGCTGTAAAGAGCTATGTTTTATCGAATCTCAAGTTCTATACACTGTTCTACTTTCTCAACGTCCCAGGCTAATTGCTATTAAGTCCAAAAGAAGGATATTTTGAAGTTTAATTGGAGAAGGAGTCATATCCATTTCTTTTATAAACAATTTATTCTTAATTCCTTTAGTACTTTGTACTAACTTCCACTCACTCTAAATCACAATTCAAAATTGAAACATATGTAAATCGCAATAACGCAATGACGCAACTACTAATAAATGTGACTTTAGTGAATTTCCTCCTGAATTTCCTCCTCGTCATTATCCTCTTCACTTGCATCAGCAACACGTCGACCAGAGTCCCAAATTACATTAAAATCCAGGTTGCACTCATCTGCCAGCCTCTGCACAGTGGCCCGTTCAATTAGTCCTCTACTACTCCAAGTTGAGTCTTTCAAAGCCAATTCCCTCAGTGCACCCACAGCTTCCACATATTGCTTGGTATTGGTCAGCGCCTTGACCAGCATGGCCAAGATGTCAGCATGTCGAATTGGTGGAATCTCGGGTTTTACTGAAAGAAAAGGGTTTAGTTTGGCAAAAAAATATCCTTATTCAAAAACCTACTTAACATATTCCTGCACCCTGCGATCACTGCTTGATTCTCTCCGTTCTCCAGGGCTCTTTGTATGTCCAGGACATACTTTACTTCTACAATAGTTTTCTGCAAGTTATCGGATGCCCTCTGCGAATGGGGCACCTTCACCAAACACTTGGCGGCCTCGTGCATAGCTTTAAGCGCCTTCTCATAGTCTTTAAACTCATCAATCTCGACCTGAGCACAAGTGGCATAGAAATTAGCCAGCGAATCGAATGCCTGGCCTTTCGAATAGAATGTAACAATGTTTTTGAGAACTTTCTGATCTCTTTGCCAGTTTAGAGCTTGCAGGTAATTAGCTGCCATAATGTACACCTCCCTCTGTCGGGACATATTTGCAAAGAAAACAATCTTGTCTGTATCGCCGGACTTCAACAAACTCTTCATGGCACGCACTTTGTCTCCTGCCTGTGTAAACTTCTTTGTGGCCGAGTGGTAGTCACCTTGTTCCTGTAGGAGTTCACCCAACTGCGTGAGTACACGCGCTCGTGTCTCATCGTCAAGCTCTGTCTTGGCTGGAGTTAACATTTCAGCCAAGCTCTCAGTGATGGGAACACCCTTCTCATGACAGATGCGTATAGCACGTTCAAATTGCTTGGTTTTACCCAACAATTGTACCGCCTTCTGATGCTGTTCAATGCTGGTAAAGAACTCGGCACATCGATTGATTAGTTCAGGATCTGAATCTGGAGTTAGCTCTGACGCTATTACTTGTAAGATATCCGGTTGTTCGGATGCGAAAGCCATCTCTAAAGCTTTGTGTAACATTCCTGAACGATGATAGAGCTCCACTGCTCTTTTATATGAACCGACTTCTTCAAAATATGCCGCGGCTGTGGCCTTCTCGCGTTGACGTGCTGAACCCGCTACAGTCCAGAGTTCATCTTGCATATCGTTCTCCTTGCAAATGCGAATTGCATTGGTGTAGGTCTGGGCACGGGTGTAGAACTGAATGGCTTCTTGATGTTTGCCAATGTTTTCGTAGTGACGTGCCAAGTGGTAGCAAGCTGCGCGGTCTCCAGACTGTCTGGCTATTATATCAGCTTTTGAGATTTGTCCAAGGTAGCAAAGAATTTTAACCTAAAATATGAGGGTTAAGCCACGTCTGAAGGAACAGCTTTGCAGTCTCACCTGTGAGAACCAATCTTCGGCCTTTTGGTAGACAGTAAAGGCGCCGTCCATATCACCAGTGCTCTCAATATACTGGCCCCACCATTTCAACATTTTAGGATCCTTGGCAGTTTGCATGTATTTCTAAATGGAATCCACAATTATCCAATATAAAAACCATACCAAAGATAGGTTTCTCATTAAACCAATAGATGGCAGAACTCAGATTCATTTGAAAACACTCTTTATTGGATTGCTTACATACCTTCATAGCAGCTGGATGATCCAACAGCATTTGAGTGACATTCTGCACTGGATTTTGACTCTTCTCAAAGAAATCAATAGCTCCATTGATGTCTCCATTCTCTTTGAGTTGTTCTCCCTTGTGGAAGAAGGTATTCTTCAAATGAACCCTATCACTCTTCTCTGCTATTGCCAGGGCCTAAGGCAGAAACAAATTAATTAATGTTGCTACACAATTCCTCACTCACATCATCAATAGCCCCACAGTTCTGCAACAACTTGTTGAGCAAATCAAATCGAGCACATCGCTTGTATAGTTCCTGTGCCTCTTCAATCATGCCCAGTTCCACTGCTAACACTGCCACTTTTGCGTCTTTCTCCAAATCATCGTCCTCCACCGCCTGTCGAATAGCTCTCACTGACCGAGCTTTCTTTAAATGCCCCAAGCACACCTTAGCCACGTCCAGACGTCCCGTTTGTACGCACATCTTTGCCAAATTTGTCCACACAACTTCCGATTGTATCGAACGGATACATCTAAACGAGAACGTATCATAGTCAGTAGAACAAGACATTTATAATTGTACTAACCGATAGGCCAAGTCCATGTTACCTTCGGCGACATTTAGACTGAAATTCAAAACCATTTTGCGTGTATTCTCGTCGCAATTCTCCAAACCGATAAAGTCCTGCAGGGATCGCTTCTTCACCACACTAATGTCTAGAGTTATCTAAAAGACAGGCACAGAGGAGTAGACAATATGCGATTAATCTTCTTTTAACTCCAGGATACGGTCGCACACATAGCAATAAAGCATTACCACATTCGGTGCACATAAATTGACTAATTGCTCTCCAGATGCTAGATTAACCAGTTCCAGTACTTTAAGGGTGCATTTATCTGCACCGTGGAACATAACAATTGCTTGTGTCTCAGTGTAGTCCAACGTCGTGGTTGTCTTTGGTAGTAATGGTCCCACAGCACCATTCGATGTGATATTTGCTGCTGCTACTCCTCCTCCTACTGAATCGTTTGCTGGAGGTTTTTGTTGTTGCTGGGGCTTCTGTTGCTGTTGGAGTTTCCTGCGTTGATGATGCTGTGCTTGCTGTGCAATCGAACGTGCTTCGATGGCCAACAAACGACTATCATCGGTATCCCAAAAGAAGATGATTGGTAATCTGAACGAGTGTGCGAAAGGAGAGAATCAGAAAATCTATAGTAAAACTGTGTGATTCTTGAGAATAGTCCTCCTCACCTTGGTACAGACTCCCCAGTGTCGCTCATGAAATCGTAATGCCTCATTATATCCCTCTCGAAATCCCAGCAGTATAATCGTCCGTCGGGCATGAGACTTTCGTTGGCAATCACTACGGCGAGATGGCTGCCCACAGCATTGCATTTTGCTAAGATTACCTCGCCGAAGTTCTCGAACAAGTCATAGCCAGACTTTGGGTGAATCAGTGGTTTGGGGTCGTGACGTGTCACATCGAACACCTTGATGTAGCCATTCATCGTAAAGACGGTCAGATAATGGCTAGTTAGGTCACAGCCGATTATCTTGCCTGTGGACAGTCGACATGGAAATGTAATGATGTATTTAATTGCCGTAAGGGGAGGGTGGAAACTAAATTAATACAGTGGGTGAACCTGAACAATGATAGGCCGTTTAGGGTGTTTGAATTGATATTATCCTGGGGCTAATGTATGCATTTGGAACTATGGAAAACCTCAAGGACTATATCATACACATAGTGGTAATATGAAACCTCATTCGTCCCGCAATCATCCAACCCGCGTCCTAACGAAAGCATTCTCCACCCTTAAAGACTTACAAACATAACTACATAACTTAACCTTAACCTTAACATTTCGTTTATTATTCTTCTAGAGGAATTTTGTCTCACCAAATAGAGAAATGAAAGATAAGTACTTTTCTTTGATTTGGATTCTCTCTCGTCTTCTTAGATTTGTCATTTTTCATTGTTCCTTCAATAGGATACCAGAACGGACCTATTTTTGAATGGTTTATTACCTTCTACAGATAGAACTGTCGTACATGACAACTACGGCCATACGAATTGTTACGAATTCTAATCCAACTCCGTTCCCTAACACAAACAAAAATCGTAAAAGAGGGAGCACACGGGAAAGTATTTTCTCTCAGTGACAAAAGTTACGAATTTTTACCGAACGAAATTTCTGTAAGTAAATGGTGTACCATCTGTCAAAAGTATTATACATTCAACTGATCAGATATTTCTTTTCTTCCGAACCAATTAAATTTATTCAGGGTTTCATTTTTATTTGATTTGGAAACATATATTTTTGGAGAATTCTGAAAATTTCATCGTCTTTCTCGTGTTTTGTTCTTCCTCATACATGACATTTCAGATGTGGGATGGTTTTGTTGTTCGATGCGTTCCCTAACTTTTATGAAATACTCCTCATTCTCTGAGAGAACTGCTAGGAATTTGTGATTTTACGATTTTTAGTGCAGAAAGTAAAGGAACAGACCTAATGAAAATTCGCTGCTACATGACAAAAAACGCCTTTCCGTATAACAGTTATGAATGGAAAAATGACAGTAGAAAGCGAAAACTGTCAGAATCTATAAGCATTCTTCCTATCAGCTGTCATTTAGAAGTGTCTCATCTCACCCAAGATGAATGCCTTCTGTGAAGACATGAAGAAATGTCTCATTACTCCCTAAGCATAGTCTAGAGATGATAAATTTTGTCTCTAGAAGTGTAAATTCACCTGCCAATGGACACTTATGTCAGTTTCTTATGTCACTCTTAACTTTCGCTCAGCACACCTCAATCGACTAGGAACTCACATCTGGATGCAGGTACTTACTAATTTACTTACTTAGGTAGCGCTACAGCTCGAAGTGACTCTGGACCTTAACCAACAAGACTGTCCAGTTAGCCCGGTCCTAAGCTAACTGCCTCCAGTTGCGCACTGCAAGTCGGTTGAAGTCCTCTTTTACTTGTGTGCGCCGCCTAAGGTTTGATTCGAAGACTCTACGGCCTGGAGGTCTGGTATCCATTCGATATACATGTCCTAATGCTCAATTTTTCGACTAGGTCCATGTCCATTTGTACAGGTCGTATAGTTCATCATTGAATCTCCTACTCTAAAGCCCCTCAACGCAAACGGGACCGGAAATTTTACGAATTTTTCTCTCAAAGCGACCGAGGATATCTTCATCGGCTTTCGATAAAGTTCATGCTTCAGAGCCATAAAGCGGAACTGGGATGATCAAGGTCTTATACAGAGTCTCCTTAGTTCTTCAGGATAGGGCTCTACTACTCAATTGCCTTCTCAGCCCAATGAAAAAGCGATTGGAAATAATTATTCTTCGTTTAGTTTCTGGTGAGATGTTGTTATCAAAGTTTATAGCAGAGCCGAGGTAGACAAAGTCCCTTACTAACTCAAAGTTATAGCTGTCGATTGTGACATTCTGTCCAATTCGTCGATGTTGTGTGCCCCTTCTTGTTGACAGCATATACTTGGTTTTGCCCTCGTTTACCGCTAAACCCAGTTTGGCAGCCTCCGTTTAAATTCTAGCGAACGCACCGGTGACAGCGCTTTTAGTTCTGTCAATAATGTCAATATCGTCGGCATACGCTAATAGTTGCACAGACTTTTGAAAGACTCCTGTGCTCACTTCTTAGTTTCGCACAATTTTTTTCAAGTATGATGACAGACCGACCTTGCCTAAATCCCATTTTGACATCAAAGGTTTTGTTGAGATCATTACCGACCTTGTTAGGGCAGCCAGCGATCACTATTGTCATGCCAAAATGTGGTGTCGTATAGGCTGTGCTTACCAACTGTCCTACCAAAGATGTTCTCCTTTCCTATCTCGGGGGTAAAATCGCTTAGCACGGTTTTAAAGTCATACTTAGGACATTGCTCATATGTTTTGTCGAAGAGCTCGTAGAAACATTATTTTATGGCGTCGTCCTTGTTCTCTGTAGGGACATGAGCGCATATTAGGCTTATGTTGGCGAATTGTCATAAGACGCTCGTTCACGAGTCGAAAGCTCAAGACTTCTTGCCTAAGTCTACAGCGTATGACGAATCCACATCCGAATAAGCGTTGCTTGTGCTCCCTACAGCAATCGCCCCCCTCTCTCGTCTGCTGCCACCAATGACCTTCCAAAGGAATTGGTTACCCAATCTTCAGTCGAGGTACTAGGCACCCAGCAGCCACCAACGTGGAGGTGTAGATTGGGAGTTGATAATGAAAGGCTATCATGAGAACTTCTCGGGTGACGCTTCTTTCAGGACTTAGAATATATAACCAATAGACTTGGAATCCGAAATCGTAGACTTGAAATCCACCCAGACAATATGTACTTTGCTTCACTTTCTGACAACACATCACTCGACGTTCTTCTTATGACAATATAGTCCGATTTATAAATCACCCCTTGCACTAAATCCTTTATCCTTTAGCATTCGGAACGCGGAAGTATAGGTCTAACGAACTTGACAAATGCCTTAAATTCAAAGAAGTAGAATCATTTAAAAACCACCACTCACCTTCATTATCATTCGACTGAATCTCATTGAGAATGACTCCCCCAATCGAATAGATCTTCACATCCACCGATGTAAGGCAGAAGATATTCTGGTCATGCATAAACAGCGCCAGACACTCACAATTGAAAGTCTGCATCAATCGAATGGTTAGCCCATCGCCCGAATCCAATGTCGGTGGTGTATTAGCAGCGCTATAATCCGTTGATGACGATGTTTCCAGAACAATCTTTCCAATCCTATACGCAACAATGGTTCGGCCATTACTCAAAACCAAATGCTGTTCAGACAATGCCAGCGTTGTGATCGAGATCTCCGCATGTACTACCGTCGATTTGCCGGTCGAGTGCTCCACATAGATCTGATTAGCACTGCGTTGAACGGCCCAGATGTCACGTGTATGGCATGAAATCAAGGGTTGTTCCTGTGGAACAAAAGAAAATCATACACTTTTCCAATCTCTAGCATTCCATCACACATTCTCACCTTCAGCACGTAGACATTTGATATGCAATTAATCATGATGCACGGTTTGGCCATCTCGTTTACGCCCCAAAAGCACTGCTTGATTGCTCCCCGTACCGTTGATATATTGTTCAATTGCCACGAATTTTCCGGTGCATTGACAAAGTAATTAACAGTTCGCTTCCAGGTGTACAAGTTACCTTGATTGGTGCCGGCACACAGTGTCTGATTGTCCGGACAGTAGGCGATGCACGTGAATACTTCATTTACGGATTGGCTATGGTGGCGTTGATGATAGTGGTGTTGGGGTTTCTGGTATTTTTGTACATAGCTGGAAGTGACGGACGTGGAATCACCGCCTGCTGCCACGGCACCTGTTGATGATGAGGTTGACCCCGGTGAGGTGACTGTTGATCTTTCTGTTCGATATGATGGCGCGAAGAGTGGTTTAAGTAATGTATTTTCCAGTTGCCCGATGATGGGACAAATTGAAGTGCGACCCGGTTGTAATTAAAACGGAAATTAAATATAGAGTGCGGGTAATTGAGTCTTACTCACCTGAAGTGGGTAGATCCATTTTAAGTAAGAAATTGTCGCTGGTATCGATGTCCCATACGCGAATAGAGAAATCGCCTGAACATGCATAAAAAAATATGATTACCGTTGTAGTTTGACATTTCTTCGAAATCGGTATTCCGTAACATGACAGATTCGTGTACAACAAACGAAAACCACGCTCACCTGTAATAATGCCCAGACAAGTGCCGGCCCACGAGATAGCTCCATTATTTCCGGGGATTTTGCCGCTCAACTTAACTCGGTCAAGTTCTGTAAGGGTTCCCGACGATTCAGCTAGAAAATGAGTCACAGTCATGTCCTCCATCAGACAAACAATCGCATCTCTACAAAATAGGATTCCATCATGTTTTGCTAACCCTTGTGTCACAATTCGAACCTTTTTGGATGCCACAGTACCTGCGTTATTGGTACAGTGTTATTCTTGAGCACCTCTGAGCACGTCCCACCCTGGTTCAAATAGAATATAACACCCGACTGTGTACCGACGTAGAAGCAGTGATTGTCCTTCACTCCCGAATGAGTCAAATTCCTAGCCGCCGTTCGCGGTCTCCAATTAGTCAGCGTATCCAGTGCATTCTCGTCACCAGCAACAGCAGCCTTTGCCAGGTTGGTCAGTTCCGTTCTCACTGGGCTCTCTACAGACTTGCGAAAGGTTATATTCATAAGGGCATCTCGCAAATCATGGGAGAACATCGTCAGAAACTGATACTGTCCATCGCAACGCCAACCAGTCAGCAAACCCATCGAATCTGCCGTCACCATACGTCCACCCTTCTCGCTGAACTCCAACAATATTATCGGAGCCTTATGCGGACCCTGCACGCTGGCAAACTCACGGTGTCCATCGAACCACATATGGAGTTCACCATTCTCCCAACCTGTAGCCAGTAGCCGCTTCTCCGGATGCCAACCAAGGGCTGTAGCTTGGGAGATTGGATGAACTGGGTATGATATGTTGCGCAGCGGTTCTCCCTGTGTTGGAAAAGCAATATAACAATCGAAATGGAATGGAATCAGACAACTTACAGAATCGTCGAAAATCGTTACAGAACCACCACGATCCTGACTGTAGGATGCAACAGCAAATACCGGCTCATTTGGATGCCATCTACCGATGGTGCTCACAGCATCAGAGTCCAGAAATTGTACTCTGGAATCAAAGTATAGCGTCATTCTTTAAAAATTTATTAATTCTTCTCTGAAACTGGCAGGAAATATTTTTCAGTTTTCATAAACACAACAAACGGTTGCTGTGGACACGACCGGCAGACGGATGTAAACATAGCAACCATGGTTGTTGCTCCCGGCGTCGGCATAGCAGTTTCGGTGGTAGGTTGTTGTACAAAATAGAATTAAGTCTCCACTAGTGAAAACTGTGATGCCACTACTAATTTCATTTGCTTTTTTAAATGAAACAATAAATTTTTTATTTCTATCAAAATTATGCCATAACGTGCTGCCTATACAGTAAATCATTATGATTACATAGTCACATTCAAAACGGTCTCCGTCGTCTTTAGTGAACTTTGCATCTTCAGTCCTGTTTCTTTGGAAGAACGAAAGCAGAACAAAATACAACGCCATTGCCTTACTCCGCAAGTAAGAAGACGAGAATACATATATACAGCAGACCCACACCAAAGTCTCAGTCTGGAGAATCTACGAATTGCAGAAAACTCTGTAAAGAAAGAGTTCGTGACATAGGTGGCGTTTACAACTGAACTTCGAAACTGATTGCATTCATCTGCAGTTCAAGCTGATTGCGTTTTCCTCTCCCTACTCCCTATTTAGTGATTCTCATAACTGTTCTTTGTTTTTTCCTAATGATGACTATAGATGCCGTATACCTTAAATTACCTTCATCGTCGCCGCTGTTGTACAATATCATTGTCTCTGCCAATGCATGCACACATCTGATTCTGTAGTTTCTCACATTCATCTTCGACGTGTATAGTTCTGTCTTTAAAAACAGAATCATTTTTCTTGCATACTTTGTTGAAACATTAAATTTAATAACGTTTTTAAAGATATCGTATCTAAGAGGAAATTTTCAAAACTCGATTGTGTCATCAACTTAATTGCCAAAACCGAACTTCGAAATGTTGCAAAGCATTAATCTGTTTTTTCCACAAAAATCCATCATTCTGTACGAAAATACTATTATTTTCTGAAAATTATTAATCAAAAACATTTAATTAATGCAATAAACAAGATAACCATCCACTATTAGAGATAAATTTCGCAATTCAAACAAAAGTTATCACAAACTTCACCCGGCAGCTATGTTGCAGCAACATTCTCTACTCTTTGCTGTCACTTTAGTTTATAGTCCAACAACAGGGTACACAAGTAAAAGAAGAAAAAAAAAAACCAATACGAATAAAAGATTAAACAAAAGTAAAAAAAAAAAAACCACTCAAGTGAAAAGCAAATAAAGCGATATAATCTAAAAAAAAAAAAAAAACAACAACAAATAATTGCAACAAAAGTACTTGTAAAAGTATCGCAAAGAATTTGCAAACTGTTTTTGCCGCATAAAACAGTTCGAACGGAAACCAACAGCACACAGGATGACCTCTGATTTCGTGAAAATTGCCGGCGCCGTCCTCCTGCCCAATATTGGAGGATTTGTGAATGGCCAAATCACAAGGAAACACATTCGCAGCTGGTACCGGCACTTGAATTTCCCATCTTTTCGTCCACCAAACTGGATTTTCGCACCCATGTGGACATCGTTGTACTCTGGCATGGGTTACGCTTCGTATTTGGTTTGGCGGGATGGTGGTGGTTTCGGAGGAGATGCCAAACTTCCACTTCTGGCATATGGTACACAATTGGCACTCAATTGGGCATGGACACCGATTTTCTTCGGCAAACAGAACATCAAGGGCGTAAGACAGTCCGATTGAGATCGAGAAGTGGTAGTCTCTAATTTGTTTTCTCTTTCAGGGTCTAATTGATTTGATTGCCCTAACAGCTACATCCTCTCTTTGTGGGGTGCTCTTCTATAAGATAAACAATTTGGCTGGTTACCTATTCATTCCGTATGTGGCCTGGTTAAGCTTTGCCTCTGTGCTCAATTACTCGGTGTATAAGCTCAATTCTGATGATAAAAAGTCCATTGAGGATTCCACTCCGAAAAAGGAATAGTTTTTCTAAGTGAGGTGGTTAAATTGAGGACCCAACAAACGCACTACCCGCATTTACTTTTCAAAGCTTCCTTGTTATGCTGCTGCTAACTAAATCTAATGTTTTCGATATATTCCACGAAAGAAAAATGATGTTCTTGTGTTTATTGTGTAAGAAAAAGTGTTATGTTATGCCCCCGTAGAGTACATACGAATAAATTTAGTTTTGATGATGTAATGTTTGTGGTATGTTAAGTCTATAGTCGGTGGCTTAGCGCTGTGTCATTGCAATTGCGACTCTAACCATCAAGCAAACGTCTGGGTGTCGTTAAATTGAATTATATGATATTTATATGAGCAACAAACATAATAATTAATTTGACGAGATAAGCCAGAGTGTGAGTAAACAACAGACGATTGGCTTTTTACTGCAGAAAGAAGGAATTAACTTTGCTGATCAGTGGCTGGTTATCTTATGTTTTCTAACCTTAACACTTTCTGAGCAATTCTTTTGCATCATAGCCTACGCACTAATTTGTGCTGATCTCTTCAAACTTTCCTAATTACTGTGATTCCTCCTTAAACTATCCCGCTTTCTGTTGGCCCGATTTATTAAAGAGACATTGAAACTCGAAGTCATGGCTATGTCGATGCTGCCGATTATCTGAAGATTTTTGCCTCTAGATGCCCATGTGAAGTGAAGACGAAGATCAATAATGTTTGATTACCTCAGTCGAATACTGATGAATTTGATTGGCGAAACAAGGTTAACGTCTTTCGGATTTGTCCTTCAAATTTCCCTTAAAAGAGCTCGAACAGATTTAACCACCTGCTAATAAGTACAATAGGATGAGCAGGCAAAGGATGATGAATATCTATTACGATTGACGTAGCGATTGACACATGTAGCTGAAGCAGACTTTATTAAGATATGGATTCTGCTTAAAGACGGAATCAAGCAAGGAGCATTAAGTTACGCGCATGCTAACGAGAGCTTCAAAACTAATTTCGCCAACATCAACCTAACCCTCACGCCCATCACTTATAAGAAGGATGTTGGAACCATCAATGTGTGGCTTACATATTCTAATAGGGAGATCTGGCGTCTTGCCTATGAACCAAACTGGACGGACATTCGTTTAGTATATATCAACATACAAATGTACTGTGAAGTGAGAAAATTTAACTTTGAGCTGCTGCAATTCGTAAAAGAACAGGAGATCATTTTCTAACGATTGATCAGTAGTCGTCAACCGCCAGCATCGGGATAAATGCTAGCATAGCCAACAAGCTATCAGGTATGCTACTTTCCAAAACAAAACCTCAGCTTTGATGAAAACTGCCTGTACTCTCATGTCACAATACAAAAGGAGTTCTATAGAAGAAACAAAGTCTTCGTTTAAAGAGAAGGAAATAGCATAGACTTTTCAGAGAGTATAAGACACAAGAAGTAATATATTGAGATGAAAAAAAAATGCTAAATGCGACTAACAATTGCTGAAAAAAAGCTGCAAACTAACTTCAAAGTCCGTACAAAACATTGTGCATGTTGCTGTCAAACACTGACCATCCACAATACGACAATACGGTATATAGCTACTCTTAAAGCATATTTCGAACTGATAGCCCCCTCAACGGATATGATTTCATTCGCTCATACCTGGTGCATCAGCCATACCAAAACATCACGTCGATGTTTAAAAAGCTCGGCTGGTAGACCATCAAAGCCGGTGGCCTTATTTTTTTCAGTTTTTTGTTAGCCTCTTCAATACTGGGAAGGGGATGGGTTCTCTGCTTGCCCTATCACTCTTTCTACCTGGTGCCCATTAAGTAGCTCGGCCATCAGACCTTCACTTCACAACTTTAAATGATCCGTTCTGCCACACAGCTGTATATACCGGTCTCTCCATACTCTCAGCACAGACTGGGACTCTACTATAATGTTCTCTTCTGTATCACTGCAGGCTTCTTATTGCACTTTATACACTTAGTATATTTTGTTTGGATTTTTGTTCAAACTATCGAATATCTTTTAGGTTTCGACGTTTCAATGGATGTGTAAGAATAGAAATTCGATGAATTGTAGACTGATGCCTCTCTAATTGGTGCAGTTGCGAGAATTTCCTTTTTTATAGGTCAGACATACGATATTGTGGTTCATTGGGCTTATTCGCCTGATTAATAAGTCCTGTATCTGGTCCCCGCGGTTAAACGGTTTGCATACAGGATTAACATTAATACAACAATCCTAGTGACCGTCACGAAAGTTTACTCTCTCTCCAGTCTTTCTAAAGAAGAACATTTTATGCATCACTGCTATTTATATATTTTGTTTATTTACTTACTGTTGTTCATGTCGTTGAGACTCAAATCATGACCCCGATATTCAACTGCAACATCTTCATGGAAACACACACCCTTTTGCAAGCATTAATATATATTTTTATTGATTTCAAATAAAACAAAAACAAAATGAAAAACACTTCTTAAAGAAGATACAAAACTTCGTTTACAAAGTTTAAAAGTTTATAAAGTAATTTTAGTTTTTTTTTTTTTTTTCAATAATTTCATTAACAGTCTGTTTATTTTAGGTAGCATCTTTTAGATGCAATAAATCTTCTTGTATTGTCCAAAATATCATTCTTTCTTCTTCAAATCACTTAAGCCAATGAGTGAGGATTTTTACTCTTTGTTTTTTTTTTCGCTGTTTGCGGGAAACTTTAAAAAAAGAGAACAAAAAACACAGGTTTTCCTGGGAACCTAAAAGAAGAGTGTTCAGAGTGGGTCAGGTGCAGGATTTTAAAGAGTGATTCGCGAAAACAAAAAAAAACCTAAACCAACTAAATCTAAGAAAAAAAAAAAAAATAAAAATTCGTTGTGAGTCCGAAAAGAAAAGAAAATGCGTAACGTACCGCGTATGTACATATGTATATACATATGTGTGTCACTTAACTAATCTAGAAAAAGAAATCTCAAAAAAACACTAACTCAATAATTGGCAAACGAAATCAACTAATGTTAGGGACTAATGGGGAGGAGTGCCTCCCAAAAATATGAGTAAAAATGCAAAGAGGTGAGAGAGGAAGGTGGTGGTTCGGCGGAGTTGAGACCGTTTTGAGCATTAAAATTGAGCAAAGAACACATTGGTTGTGTGTGGGGTGCACAGATGTGACCCCTGGTAAGTAACAAAATTGAGATTAGAAGCTTGAGGAACTTTGTGTGTGTGTGTATAACAATACTTTCGAGTAGGACTAGAATATTGTGTAAGGCAAAGCGAGTAGGCCCGTTGATAAGGAACATTAGTCGTTGTGATGTATGGGATGATGGATATTTGTCAATGCTGCTGGGTGGGAAGACCAAAAACTGGATACTCGATCCTCGAGTCATCTTTTGTTTAATTCTTCTTTGCGGGCTGTGATTTCGGTTGTTGGGGTTGCTGCTGGCCTGCAGTGGCTTGTGGTTTCTGCTGCTGCGGATTGGGTTGTGGTGACTTGGCCTTTGACTTTTGCTGCTGTGGCTTCGGAGATGGCTGCTTCTGTGGTTGTGGCTTGGGTTGTGGTGGCTCTAATTTGACAGGTGAAGCGGGAGCTGCTGCCGTATCTAGTTTTACGGGAGAACCTGGCTCCTGTTTGGCTGGAGATGATGGCTGAGACTTTTGTTGCTTCGGCTGAGGCTGTACCTGGGGATTTGGGGCGGCTGCTAACTTTGGGGACGGTTGCTTTTGTTGTTGTGGCTTCGGAGATTGTTGCTTGTCTTGTGGTTGAGGCTTCTGTACGTTCGGTTTTGGCTGTTGCTTTGCTGGACTTCCTTGTTTCGGTTTGGGCGACTGCTGTTTGTTCTTTTGCTGTTGATCAGTCTTCTTAGACTCGGGAGCGGCTTTTGGCTCGATGATTCTTGGTGAACCGGGTAATTTTTGCTGTGCATCAGCTGGTTTTGCTACGTCAGGTGTTTTTGGTGCCTCTAAGAGAGGTGGAGGTGACGTTTCAGTAGATGTTGGCTTTGGCACTGGTTCGGATGGTGCAGAAGGCTCTTGAGATTTGAGTACCTCAGCAAGTGTTAATGGCTTTACCTCGGAGGTTAGTGGCTTGATTTCTGTGTCTGTGAGTTGTTTCGCTTGCGCTTCGGGTGTCTTAGGCGCTTCAACTGATTTTGGTAGCTCTGGTGTATTGACTGTAGCTTGTGTCTTCGGAGTTTCAGCCGGTTTCTCTGTCAATTTCGATGTTTCCTCAAGTTTAGGTGCAATTTCAACTGATTTTGGTGGCTCTTGAGGTTGCTTGGTGGCATCTACCGGTTTTGTTGGAGTTTCCGGAGATTTTGCCGATTTAGCAGATTTTTTTGGCGCTTCAGTTGGTTTGTTTCCAGGTGATGCGGGCGGCTGTGGTGTGTCGACTGGTTTTGGTGTCTCGTCGATTTGATTTGGCGCTACAGGTGCAGCAGCGATCATGAGTTTCAGTCCTTCAGCGTGTTTCGGTGTTTCAACAGGTTTTTGTGCCTGTACAGCTATTGGTTCGGTCAGTTTAGGTGTCTCGTCGAGTTTCGGAGTCGGAGCTGACTCTACTGTCTTCGCTGCCTCTACAGGCTTTACTGCATCTACAGGCTTCGCTCCCTCTACAAGCTTTGCTGCCTCCACAGGTTTAGGCGAGTCGGCAAGCTTTGGAGTATCTATGGGCTTCGCCGTCTCCACTGGTTTTGTCGTCTCCACTGGTTTTGCCGTATCCACTGGTTTTGCTGTCTCCACTGGTTTTGCTGTCTCTACAGGCTTTGGTGCATCCACAGACTTTGGAGTATCGATGGGCTTCGCCGTCTCCACTGGTTTTGCTGCCTTAACTTCCGAAGGCTTAGGAGCCTGATCAGGTTTAGGCGAGCCTGCAGAATTAGAAGCCTCCACAGGTTTAGGAGCTTCCTCCGGCTTAGCGGCCTCCACTGCCTTAGGTACAGGCTTCGGTGATTCTTCAGGTTTAGGTGCCTCCACGGTTTTTACTGCATCCACAGATTTCGGAGCTTCTTCTTGTTTTGGTGCCTGCACGGGCTTGGCTGCTTCCACAGGCTTCGGAGCTTCTATTTGTTTTGCCTGCTCCACGGGCTTAGCTACTTCCACAGGTTTTGGAGTTTCTGCTTGTTTAGGTGCCTCCACGGTTGTTACTGCTTCTACAGGCTTCGGAGCTTCTGCTTGCTTTGGTGCTTCCACGGGCTTGACTGTTTCTACAGGTTTCGGAGCATCGACTTGTTTTCCTTGCTGCACGGGTTGAACTACTTCCACAGGTTTTGGAGCTTCTGCTGGTTTAGATGCCTCCACGGTCTTGAGCGCTTCTACAGGTTTCGGAGATTCTGTTGGCTTGGGTTCTTCAGAGAGCTTGACTTCCGTTGCAGGTTTTGCAGATTCTACTAGTTTGGGTGCTTCTAAAGGCTTAGGTGCCTCTGCAGGTTTTGCGGTGTCCGCAAGTTTAGGAGCCTCTTGAAGCTTGGGTGGCGTATCTACGGCTTTAGGTGACTCAACTACTTTTGGTATTGTTCCAGTTTTCTTTGCTACTTTTGGCCCGCCTTCAGCCTTTCCTTGTCCATCTACCGGTTTTTGAACTTTTTCTAACTCAGTTGCTTCTGGTTTTTTAACTTCTCCTGTTGGTTTCTGTACTACATTTGGCTGGTTGTCGATTTCTGGTGATTTCGGGCCATCGACCGCCTTGGGAGACTCTGCTAATTCATTTGCTTTTGGAGGTGCATCTTCTGATTTTTTTACTTGAACTACCTCAACTTTTTTTTCTGCTATCGGTTTCTCCAGTTCCTCTTTGACCTCAGCCGCCTTAACTGGGACTGTCTTCTGTTCGACTGCTTTTTCAATGGGTTTCTCTTCTTCGTTTTGTTTCTTCGGAGTCGTTTCATTCACTGCTACATTCTTTGTCTTTTGATTTTCTGGCAATTTGTTGCCACTATCCCCTTTGCCTTTCTTTCCACCTTTTCCTTGAGCGCCAGTCTTTTGATCCTTCTTGTCTGCTGAGGGTTTTTTCTCCTCCTTTACGTCCTGTACGGCTTGAGTTACGTTATTTTCATTTGGCACATCGTTTTGCTTCACTGGTGGTTCTTTCTTTGCGCTGTCATTGGATTGCTTATTCTTGTTGTCGCCCTTCTTTCCTCCTTCCTTACCCTTTTGTTCCTTCTTTTTCCCCCCCTCGGCTGGCTTTGATTCAGGCTTCTTATCTTCTTTTACTGCTGCACCTTCTTCTCCGCCCTTCTGAGTGTCGTCAACCACAACTCTATGCTGTCCAATTAGTTCCAATTCTTTTTGCTCTTTAACGATCTCCTGCAATTCCTTGATTTCATCTGCCAATGGCACAATCACCGGATTCACTTCATACTTTGATGCTTCCTCGAAATCACCTACCAAGGTTGGTACATCATCCTCCTCGGCCACACTGGTGAGATTCTTGTGGGCCGCATTTATATTACTGGCAAATCTCCTCAACTGAACAACAGTCTCCTGTCCCAGCTGCGGCAAAATCTCTGGCAGCATCTCCACAATCTTCTTGTTTTCACCATGTCCTGTAATAGCAAATGTATTCGCCGACAACGATGCCTGTGCCTTTGGATTGTTGAAATGAATCACACTCAAGTCATCCTTTATGATGTTAACCTCCTCAATGCCCGGAATCGTGCTCACTGATAGTTTCTTCAAGGAACTCTGCAGTTTTTTGTCATCTGTAGCGGCCGTCTGATGGACAACCTTCTTCTTTCGACGAGGAGTACCCTTTCCGCCGATACGTACCTGAGACTGCAGACGTTTTAACTTCTCCGCATTCATGTCGTAGAAAGCACACTTCTTCGTTTACCGCAGCAGGGGGGATGTGGTGTGCTAATGCACTTGCACCCGGCCGAACTATTCCCTTTTTCTTGGAAACTAAAACGCCTTTCCAAATGAAAACTGCGTTTTGATGTTATCTACAATAAAATGTTATTAATTTCACTACCCTCGTGGGTTGTCCTTACTTACTTTCAGTGAAAATTGCTTTCACAAAAATTTTCCACTTGCACTAGGTGGAAAAATTTTCGCCAAAATGGCCGAGTAAAAGGAATTTTCTTTCAACGATGGCACAGACGACGACGACGACGATGCGGCGAAGAAGACGATGAGTTTTTCCCTTCACATGGGGAACGTAAATAGAATTTCCCACCGAAAGAAGAATTTTCTCAACGAAACGTTCGCACACATGGACATGCACTTGCAAAGTATTTTCCTCACCAAGTGGCGCGGGGATTTAAATTTAAATGCATTCAGTTGGATTGCTTAATATATTTTTTATTATCACTAATTTGTACAAATTTCACTTCTCCAATGTCGACAGGACATTGCTTACCATCTGGCGGGTCTTTTCTATGTTTATGGCTGTAAATGTCTCCTGCACAGCTTCGAATACCTTCATTTCTTCTTGGATAATATCCTGTATCTCTACATATTTGGTGTTTTCTGCTTGGATCCCCGAAATCATCACTGAATTCTGCAAGATCAAGAGGGCTTAAGAACCTGTACTGAAAGCATTCGTATCTACCTTACCTCCAAAAACTGATTCTTTAGACTCTCCACTTCGATTACCAACTTTTCTTCCTCATCTTTCGTATACTCTTTCATGTGTCCAAAGTCCTGGTGAAGCAGGACATTCTCGGGAATGGAAAAGTACTTTTCGTCTAGCTTCTCAATCTTCTCCAAAGTTTCGGTGAAAGAGTTAAACATCTTTTCGGCGACTTCTTTCTGAGCTTCAATCACTTTGGTAGAGGTTTCCTGGGAGACGTTGGATTTCTTGACCAAAGAGTTAACCAAATGCTTGAGGAGGGATGAGAGGTGTTGTTTGATTACGTGCCGCCCTGAAAGAAAGTCGTAGTCAATAGAGGAGGTTGGGAAATTGTGGGCGGATAACACTTACTCTCTAATTTCATTTGTTCAACAGAGAACCCAAAGTGCTGGATTTCGTATTCAGCTTTTTGCATTTTTCTTTACAACTTGCGCAGGTATTGGGAAGTATTTTAAATTTTTGAAAACAAGCAAACATCGTCGTTCAGTTTTGATAGATGGAAGGGAAATATTTGTCGTGTAAAATTCCTCGCTGTGTGAATTCAACGACCTATTGGATGAAAAGATCTGTTCGCTTAAAATGTTCCTAAAAGGAGAAGTATTAGCGACTTTAAAATTTAACATATAGAGTTTTCAAACTGTATCGTCGGAATAGATGATAAGTTCATTATGTGAAGACATACAGGTCAACACATTCTGTCTATTAACTAACCTCTAACTGGAAATTGGTTTCAAAAGCTTTGAAAAGTCCATGGTCGCAACTAGTGATGGAGCAGGAGAGGCATATCCCAGCACAATACTTAACGTAGGAGGTATGTATATTTAGACCTAATGTTCAGACTGTGATATATTCTGGAAAAAACCAACGAATTACAAAGTTACACAAATTACAACTTCAGTTTTAAGGTCTATAAGGTGATGTTAGTAACGGTGGAAAATACAATACTATTTGTAGTAGCTTCTCGGGACATTCAAACCGAACTTCAACAATAAAATGTAACATCACCTCGTCCTGGAGCTGTGGTGCGTTATCTTCGACAAGTATATGCATAAACCTGCTGGGTTACGCAGAGTATATTGATATGATCGGACAGTCCCAGGTTGGTTTTAAAATAAACGAGAACAAGGCTAAGTACTTTTTATCAACAAACAAAGAGACTTCTATTCATCTCACTTTTGGTAAATACATTAGCAAGGTATTTAAAGTGCCTCATCGACATTGTCTTGGCCAATTGCCTCGGACTATTTGAGAGTCCGATAAAGAGGTTCTTCCATCCACATATACTTTCTAGGAAACCCAGTTAAAGCTTCTTACACGTATTGTCAGCTCATCGTACTGCATCATGGTTTTGAAATTCACAGACACTGACCATATAAACAATATTTGGAAGAGACTTCAATCTCGGCTTGATAAAGCCACTTCGTTCCATCATATTGAGCCCCTTTTTTTGATAAGATTAAACACAAATAAGTTATTGACATTCCAACTTCTGTCTTACACATGCTGTGCATAATTTACATGTTCTTTGCTGTTGTTGGATTAGAGTTTTATAAAACACTCAAACATGATTCGTTGAATACACCCATTTCACGACGGCACGACAAATGACACCTCCGTCACATGCCACAACTTTGTTTTGAAAACTGCTGTCAGATTTCTTAAACACGCTTCAAGTACAAATTCAACAATTGCACAGCGCGTTTTTTCCAATAAAAATGTATCAAAATCTATTCAAAAAGCCAAGACTATCAGACACAAAAGTGGCGGAAACCGTAGTATCCGGACCGCACACTGTGCAAGCGCGACTTATCTCTGACACGGGAGAAGAGGCAGGACCTCCTATAGATCTTCCCTCGGGCATTACTGTCGAACAACTAGGCCTCATCTGCAATGCGCTGCTTAAAAATGAAGACCCTACACCTTACCTGTTCTTTGTCAATGATAATGAAATCAAGCAATCGCTGGAAACAACGCTCGATCTGAAGACCATCGACACAGAGAATGTCATTGACATTGTATACCAACCACAAGCGGTCTTCAAAGTGCGACCGGTTACTCGATGTACGAGTTCCATGCCTGGACATGCAGAAGCCGTAGTTTCAATAAGTTTCAGTCCAGATGGACAGCATCTGGCAAGTGGTTCCGGTGATACAACGGTCAGATTGTGGGATCTAAACACGGAGACTCCTCATTTCACATGTTCTGGTCACAAACAATGGGTATTGTGCGTCTCGTGGTCACCAGATGGTAAGAAGTTGGCAAGTGCTTGCAAAGCGGGAACAATTCTCATTTGGGATCCTGAAACTGGAAGACAGCAGGGTAAACCACTGACTGGTCACAAGAAGTGGATAAACTGTTTAAGTTGGGAGCCGTATCATCAAAATCCCGACTGTCGAAAATTGGCCAGCGCTGGCTCAGATGGAGATGCCAGGATTTGGGATACTGTTCTCGGGCATTGTCTTATGGTTATAGCAGGTGAGGGCTCTAAATATGGTTTTGTTTGGTGTAGGGTTAATAATGTCTTGTTTTGTGTAGGTCACGGATTGTCGGTGACTGCAGTGCGATGGGGTGGATCAGGACTGATATACACATCGTCAAAGGATCGAACGGTTAAGATGTGGCGTGCTGCGGACGGTGTACTATGTAAAACATTCACAGGCCACGCTCATTGGGTGAACTACATAACTTTGAACACCGATTACGTCCTCCGAACTGGCCCATTCCACCCAGTGACGGACAGAAAGAAGACGTACACAGAAATTGGAAGTAAGTTTTAAGTCGTATATCTGGCAAACATGTTTTTAATTACTCCTTATAGAGGATGAACTGAAAGAGATGGCTCAACAGCGGTACGACAAGGTCTGTCCGGATGGCGTGGAATCCTTCGTCTCTTGTTCAGATGATTTCACTCTCTACCTCTGGAAATCGAATCAGTCCAAGTGCGTGGAACGAATGACGGGACATCAAAATGTGGTGAATGATGTCAAGTATTCTCCAGATGTGAAACTGATTGCCTCTGCGTCGTTTGACAAATCAGTTCGTCTGTGGCGTGCTCAGGATGGAGGATTTATCGCCACATTTCGGGGACATGTTCAGGCAGTGTATACTCTTGCGTGGTCAGCTGATTCCAGACTTCTTGTTAGCGGCAGCAAGGATTCAACTTTAAAAGGTGAGTTGGCACGTTCTTTCTGTCATCATCATATGTCATTCATGTATCTTCCCCAGTATGGAGTGTCCAAACGAAAAAACTCGCCCAGGAGCTACCTGGTCATGCGGACGAGGTCTTTGCAGTCGATTGGGCTCCCGATGGTTCGAGAGTAGCCTCCGGTGGCAAGGACAAAGTTGTTAAGTTGTAAGTAAATTCAAATTCTTCCCCTCAATGCGATTTTTTATAACCGTCCTTTTTCCAGGTGGCAATACTGAGATGGAAATAAAACTGCCGTTATTTTATAAAAAAAAAATAATATAATCTTTGTGCCTAACGTTTAATAAAACATTTTACATATACACAACAAAAAATTACAAGTCTTCCCATTTGGGATTCACAAGTACTGGTTCTTGATCGAAGTATTTACTAGGAACGGCGCCATCTGACTGCAGAGCCTTTTTGGCAGCATGGAACCCTAGAGCCACACATTCCTCCTCAGATTTTCCTTTCAGCATGTTTGCAATGAAACCACTGGAGAAGCTATCACCAGCTCCAGACACATTGACGAGTTTCACTACCTTTTCTGTGGGATAGAAGTGAATGCAACGCTCGGTGGATTTTCCCAGCCCAGCAGGGAAGAGATTGGACTTTCTTCGATCGACAACGACACCATGCTCACCCAAAGTCAGTAAAATGCAATGGAAATGTTCATGGACGGATAGTAAGACTTTTTTGACAAACGGCAGTAACGTCCTGCCATCGGGAACTTCGAAAACTTGCCCTGTTAGTGCTCTCGAAATCGCCACCAGTTCGTAGATGTTTGGTGATATGAAATTGATTTGCTTCCACAGATCTTTTGGTAGACTGAACGGCTTGGCTGCGATTCGCATGTCTGTTGGTTCGAAGAAAACTGGCTTCTGGTGCTTGCGGGCGATACTCAGTAGGGTTTCCATAGCCTTTTCTTGCAAATTTGCGTCCATGACGATGAGAGGAGCCTTGGCCATAGCAGCCTCATTTTGGGCGATGAGATCAGAGCTTATGGATCTATGGATTTCCATGTTTCCCAGGATCAGTTTGCAGTCGCCATATTTATCAAAGATCACAGAACAGAGGGATGTGGATTGATTGGGATCTCGGTATATTCCAGCAGTTAGTGGTTTTGGGATGAGATTCAACAAACTCCTCCCAAGCTCATCGGTTCCAATGGCTGAAATAAAATTCGCCGACCCGTACAGTTTGTGTATCCCTTCGGCGAGATTTCGACCAACACCTCCAGCTGTTTGTTTCGCTTTCACTTCATAGGTAGCACCATCCAGTTGGAAATTATCGAGTAACGTTAACGAGAGGTCCAGGATTGATGCTCCTATTACGATAGGAGTTGCTTCTTCAGTTTTTCTTACTTGGAATGGACTGTAGTATGCCCGCGCAATCTTTGAGGCTACCTTTGCGTTGTTTCTAATCAAAGCCATATTTGCAGCTAAGCTCTTTCCCTCCGTCAACTTAGCGATTGCTGCTAGAAGAAAGGGGGTAACTGCCTTGCCCTCTATCTGTTTTTCTTTAGCATCGTTGAGAGCCCTCTGAATGGCATCGTCTATCAGCTTCTTCTCTGTGGCATGTTCTGCTGGCACTGGAACTGCAATTAGCATACCAGACTCTAGGCCCAGATCAACTGAAGCCTTAACAAGCCTGGCAGCATCCTCAGGCGTTTCTATGTTATAAGGAACCCTAAAACCACTGTTTGGAGTGTAAAAATCAGGAAAATATCCTCCTGGACAGCCATACGTGCTTACACACACACCTTGCGTTTCAAGAAATTCCAGAGTTCTCTGTACATCGAGAATCGATTTCACTCCGCTAGAAACAACGCAAACAGGGGTTCGGCCGAGTTCTATAAGATCCGCCGATACGTCCATAGTATCCTGGCCCTCTCGATGAACTCCACCAATACCACCAGTTGCGAATATTCGTATACCAACCATATTGGCAATGATCATTGTCCCAGCAACTGTTGTACCTCCAGACAGGAAATTTCCCATCACGAAGGGTAAATCCCGACGGGAACACTTGATGACATTTTTCGAATCCATTGCCGCTAGTTGTTTGAGGTCATGGGTATCTAAACCGACTTTTATACGTCCATTTAGAATTGCAATTGTGGCCGGGGTGGAACCTTCAGCACGAACAATTTCTTCCACCTCCAGCGCGGTTTCCAAGTTCTGTGGATATGGCATACCGTGAGTTATGATAGTCGATTCTAAAGCAACTATTGGTTTGCTTTTGTCAAGGGCATCTTGGACGGTGGGATGGACATCTATTAGAGACTTTCGGGTGGTAAATGTGCGATGGATGTGTTTGATGCATGGACTTAACCTGCGGTAGAGGGAAGACATCCTGGTGGTGACGAATAGTTGGGTTAAATCAGGCGAAAGTGTTCCAAAGTTTGAGCAAAAAAAGAGTTGAATTTACCTGGTTGTATACCGTTCAAAATACATTTAAAATAATATATAAAATAACTTAAAATAGATTAAATCCGAGAAAATTACTAACTCAGCATATTTTGTTTATATTCTCGTCACTGCGACTAAATGTCAAATTTACGGGAAGATCTGTTCGCCAACCATCCCATTTCTTGGTCCGAATATGTTCTGACCTGTTACTTCTCGAGCAAAAGACATCGACTCGTACCGGATCAATACATCCTTTCAGCTATAGTTCGAATACGGATATCACGAACTCCAATCAATCAGAACCTGTTAAGATCACAAAAGATTCCCAAAACGAATGCCACGCTCTATTGCCTTTAATGCGATGAACTTTAACACCCACATGCATATGCAGCAAAACATTGTATAAAACTGCGCTGCGAATCTAGTAAGTGCCTTCCTTTTTTTCTTGCAAGATTTCGAAGCACATCAACATTATGGCAATCATAAAACAATGACGCCGAACTGAAGAAGTTAACTAAATTTGGGGTAATTGAAGAGTCTTGTGCGTCGGTATCCAAATTTTCAGTACCATCTCAAGTGAAAAAAACAATGTTCGCCAACGGGTCGTTAAAGGGAAACATATCTAATAACTCTCATTGCATTCAACCTTAATCCAAGCAAGCATCTACATGTGTCAGACCACCAAAAAAACAGCTGACTATGACAGCATTTAAATTTGACATTTCTCACACGTGGTAGTGGTAAACAAAAATGTGCATTTGTTTTTACTTCTTACTTTGAAAGAAAACCCCTTAAAATGTCGCGAATAATAGTAAAAAATTTACCAAAAAGTGTAAGTGTTGTTAATACAAGTATTTTTTTGAAGTTCAAAGATATTTTTTTTTTCAGATATCCGAGGACAAACTCCGAAACTTATTCGGAAGTCAAGGAACCATCACCGATATCCAACTAAAGTACACCAAGGATGGTGTATTTCGGCAATTTGCATTCATTGGCTATCGAACAGACGATGAAGCTCAGTCAGCCATAAATTTCTTCAACAATTCATGCATCCAGACAAGTCGAATCCGCGTAGAAACATGTGCACCACTCGGTGGAGAAGAAAAGCCACAATCGTGGAGTAAGTACTCGAAAGACAGTAATTCTTTCCGAAAGGCTCATGGAATTGACGAGAAAGAAAGGGCTGAGAAGGAGCAGCAGTACCTAGCATCCAAAGCGAAGAAGGTCTCCAAATTTGATGAGATCATTGGGGAACATAAGGACGATCCACAATTTGTGGAATTCATGAAGGCGCACGACAAAAATCGTACTCTGTGGGGTAACGATGCTGAATTGATTCCAGGCGAAAAAGAAGACGAAAAGAAAGTACTCAAGGAAGATGACGAAGAAAGTCCGAAAGAAAGTGAAGATGAGGAGAAAAAGGAAGTGGAATTGAAAGTGGAGGAAAATGAAAAACTCGCAGAGAAACCCATTAGTGACTTGGAATACATGAAGTCCCTTGTGAAGACATCATCGTCAACATCTCCCGTAAAGAAAGAAAAGGCGAAAGCCAATTTGGAACTGTTCACAATAAAAATTCACAACGTGCCATATAAAGCTCGTCGACAGGAGATTATCAAATTTTTTAAACCATTGAAACCATACTCCGTGCGATTACCGACGAATGTTCACGGCTTCTGCTATGTCGGTTTCAAGACAGAGAAGGATTTCTCCAAGGCAATGCTAAAGAACAAGAGCTTTATCAAGGGCAAGCAGGTCTTCTTCTCTGACTTCACAGAGAAGAATAAGATTACCAAGGCCAAGATGGAGAATAATCCACTTCCCACAGAAAATGGCAAGAATGCTAAGTGGCAGGAGCAAGAAGATGCCATGAAAAACGAAGAAGACATCTCAGAATCTGGGAAAATCTTTTTCCGAAACCTGGCCTACACTGTCGTCGAGGATGATCTGCAAAAACTCTTCGAGGCTTATGGTCCCGTGGCGGAAATCAATTTACCCGTAGATGCCATCACCAGACAAATCAAGGGGTTTGGAACGGTTACATTCGTCATGCCAGAGCATGCTGTACGAGCGTTCTCCGAGCTTGATGGAAGTACATTCCACGGACGTTTGCTGCATTTGATTCCCGGTAAGTCCCACAACCGAGAAGAAGAAGATGAACAAAATGAAGAGGGACTTTCGTGGAAAGAGAAAAAAGAACTCAAGCTCAAGAAGGCAGCTCAGCAATCGCACAATTGGAATTCACTCTTTCTGGGTGCTAACGCAGTGGCAGACATCTTGGCAAGACAGTTCGAGACTACAAAGGAAAATGTAAGTAAATGTCGATAGTTTCAAGGTTTTGAGCAGATGCTAACCAACTAATCTCAGATTCTAGATTCGCAAGCAGGTGGATCCAGTGCAGCTGTACGCCTAGCGTTGGGTGAAACTCAAATCGTCATCGAAATGAAACGATTCCTCGAGGAAAACGACGTTTGTTTGGATGTATTCGAATCACAAAGCACAAAGCGCTCAAAAACAGTGATTCTGGCTAAGAATTTGCCAGCCGACACACGAGTTTCTGACCTCCAGCCGTTATTTGCAGAATTCGGCCCAATTGCACGGTTTATTTTGCCTCCAAGTGGAGTGACGGCTCTAATTGAATTCATGGATCCCTCTGAGGCAAGACATGCATTCAAAAAGTTGGCCTACAGTAAGTTCAAGCATGTACCACTGTACCTGGAATGGGCTCCTGAAGGTACCTTCAAAAATGTAGCTGTAGCTAAAGTAAAAGCAGAAGAAGCAATCGAAGAAAAGGAAGAAATTGCTGAAGACACTGTTGAAAAGAAAACCAAGAAACAAAGAAAAAAAGAAGACAAAGAAAGAAAAGAGAAGGAACTAGCGAAAGAAGAAGAAAGGCGCAAAGAAGAGGAAGCTAAGGCTCTTGCGAAAGAAAAGGAACAAGCCGAGGCGGAAGACGATATGGACGATGAACCGCCAGAGGCAGACACAACACTGTTTTTAAGAAACTTAAACTTCAAGACTCGAGAAGATGCCGTTCGAAGTCATTTTAAACACTTGGGTCCGATACATATAGTGCAAGTGGCAATGCGGAAAGATCCAGAGAATCCTAGAAATAAAATCTCCCTAGGCTATGGTTTCATTCAGTTCAAAAAGAAGGAAACATCTGAGAAGGCACTGAAACAGATGCAGTTCACACAGATTGAAGGCAATCAGGTGGAGTTAAAACGGAGCGATAGGACACTGAAGTAAGTACAATAAAGAAAGGATCCTTCAGGATCTAATGATTTTCTATGTTTAGGACTGATGAGAAAGCTGCATCGGCCAGAAAAACGGTAAAAGGAACAAAGCAAACAGGCACGAAAATTTTGGTACGGAATATTCCCTTCCAGGCGAAGGCGAACGAAGTTCGAGACATATTCAAGTAAGTAGATATTTGGATGGAGTAGATATTTAGCGATCATTGGTTGAATTTTTGAGACATTTTTATGGCAGATATACATGTATACCCTCCGATGTTTGTCCATGAGAGGTGGAATCGTGTAAAAAACGTTGGTGTTGTCTGGGAATCAAAGTCGAAGTTTTCTGCTAAGTGATAGCAAGTTTATATTTCGGAAAAAAACTGCGGAATTTCAAACTAAGAAGGTCGAGATGCAGTACAATTCATTGTGTCTTGGGACCAGGACCGCGCGACCATAAACCTTAGAAGCCAGCTTTGATGCTCGATATTTTGTTATATAAGGTCTATAACCGACATGATTACGGAAAATACCGTTTAGGAAACGTTCAATTAAAAGGGATCTCAACCAACATAATGCTTCAAACTGAAACTGCTTGAAGACATGTTAGTTAAGGCTCAGAAACATCCCGTTCTGCGGTCATCTAAAACAAACTAAGTAGGTACAACACAGTAACTAAAAACTGTACGCTTTCCAGTATAGCAGATGCGTTCGCTACCTTGTTTGTTGCTTGTTACAGGTGTTCCTTGAAAGTGAACCTTACATCTACGGCGATGTCAACGCACTTTATCTGCGGTTGGGAAGCCATGGCATTATTGTTATAGTTTCCATGACTTTTGGACCATTAATAAACCCAACTTTCGTTTCCTCCTCTGATAGTGTAGACTCTAGCATGTTATCATGTCTCGAATAGTGTATATCTGGCTTCACTTACCCATGATCAGTGTAGTCACTTAAAATGTCCAAAATACCAAAAATAACTGAACTCAAATATTCATTTTATAATTATACGCATTCATTCATACATATCTTTCTACATAATAACCCAATATTCTCCTCTTTCCCTTATTCCAGAGCGTTTGGCGAAATTCGAACTCTTCGATTACCTTTAAAAATGACTCCAGGCGAGGAATCACATCGTGGATTTGGTTTTATTGATTTTCTTACAAAGAGCGACGCAAAAAAAGCTTTTGAAGCGCTGAGTCAAAGTACCCATTTATACGGAAGAAGATTAGTTCTCGAATGGGCATCTACTACAGATGACGATGTGGGCGAATTACGTAAACGAACAGCACAAACATACCAACGATCCGATGGTCCAGTGAAGAAGAGTAAAAAGGGGATATTTGATACCGCCCAAATCACAGACGTCGAAAAAGGAGATGAAGATGATTACTAGTCTAAGGATGTCTTACCCTTTTGTAACATATATGTATGTAGTTTAATAAGTACATAAATTCAATAAAAACTTATTTTATTTTTATTTTTTAAATATTTATTTCGTTTAAATGTTTCTCTGGTTTACATTATAATGAATCCTATGATGCAAAAGTACAAAAAAGAAAGAAACAAATAAATCTCAAAACCATATCCAAACGCATGCAGACACCCGGCCTATCTCTCGCTTAAAATCTCATTTTCAGAAACTTGCACGCGTGCTTAGCTTGCGCGTATAACTTAAATCAGTCCATTTTTATCAGGGTAAGATGCATGTATATGTATATGTATCGAATTCAGGCGATTTTTTGAGTAATATTCTAATGTTTGGTATACACTCTACTGCTGGCATTTATTTTTTTTATTTTTCCAAATAATATGTCTATGAAAATATTTGCATTGATATTAGTTTTCTTTTTAACATTAAAATACTCTACGCTACAGTTGGAGTTTTTAGTTTTATTGAAATTTTATTTGTTTGTATATATCTGCTGCTCTATGTTTAGTTTGTCTTGATTAAGGTTCAATTTTGAAGGCGATACGTTACAGTATAACACATTATTTCTTTTTTGTTATTATTTGTTGTTTCTTTTGGGCAAGGAATGTTTCCTTTAAATGTAGGAAATAATGGTATTTATTAATAGTGAGCTTACTTTGCCATTGACATGTAATCATTCTGGTTTCGTGGCTACCAAGCAACATAGTATCATAAACGCTATCGAAGAAAGTAATAGGACTTAATAACATTCCAGCCTAAATTTTCAAAGGCACAGATAAGCCTCCAGAAGAATGGAAAAAGAAAATAATTAAAGCTGACATTCGGCAGCCAATCAGTAAATAAATATCTGTGTTGCACTCTGAAGCTCAAAAGGCAGGGTACCCTCACAATCTTCCTATGTTGATCATATCAGCGATACACGGAGATTTCCGTTCCATATTGTCTTTATTTACTTTGATAGGTTGAAATAAGACTTCTAGCGAACCGTCCGTAGCAAAGGTATCCCTCAAAAATGAATTGATTCCTATGAGGGTGCAATATTTATGTATTTTTTTCAAAATTTGAGGATTTCGATATTTAAAATTTAGCACAAGGTTGCATGATATCATCACTGTTTGTTTCTTTCCGGTAGGTGTTGGGGATGTTATTCGTGCAGCACTGGATATGCAACTTTACTTTAAACATTGAAACTATGCGACCATTATGGATTCCTATTATGACACCGAAATAAACAAGCGTTTTATAATCAAAGGTGCAAGAAAATCAGTACATTCTAGTCTATTATAAACTGCAAACTGATATTAACTGCAATCCTCTGACCTAATCTACTACTAAGAACTACTTCACACCAGAATGTGTCGGGACATCATGATATAGGAAAAGGAAAAGGGAGAAAATCGAACACAGTAAGGCTCATGCGTTATTGACTGACTATGATCTACGAAGGGTATAAGGACTCCTCATCTATGCAATCTACGAAGTAGCTTCCGGAAGAGTGAAAAAAAAATAATGAATAGCTGACATTCGGTAGGCAATTAATGTATGTATCTTGAACTCTGAAGTTAAGAAGGCAGGGTTCTCTCAAAATCTTCCTGTGTTAATCATATCAACAATACCCGGATTATCATACAGAAGGACCTGGAGTTTAGATTTCTGTTCCATATCTTCTTTATTTACTTTGATAGGTTGAGATGAGACTTCTTGCGAGTATGGTAGGTGAGTAGGTATCCCTGAAAAATTATTGATTAATATGAGGGTACGATATTTGGTTGCTTTCTTAAATTCAACCAAAATGCGCATTGCGACTGCACCTTCCATCGACGATGCAAAAACACGATGCTTTCACAATACGATTGCGTTGTGAATCATGAGGCACGTTCGCGGACAATGCCGTCAAAGAATTTTAGGTCTGTTATGACAAGACGGGAAATACATTATATGTCCATACTCCAGCATTATTTGTTCTACCGGCCTACCGGAGTCCAATTTTCACTTCACTGTGACCTGCGGAATCATTTTTATCTTTTTACAAAACTTGCACAAACTTGTTGCAAATATCTCTAAAAATGTCGGAGATATGCGTGTGTCATTCTAGCATTCCCCTCTGAAAATCATGTGTCCACGAACGTGTTAACTGAAACAATTTGTAACAAATTAATTGCAACTCAGATAATAAATAATCATTTTCTAAACAAGTGTGGTGTTGGTGACAATCGAATATTCACAAAATATATTTTAAAGCTAAACCAAAAACGGTAGCAAATATCATTTGCATCGTGCTAGTTCACGGTACACTGGTTGCTTTTGTTTACGCAGTGTATTCGTGCATAAGGCTTTTTGGAACGTAATGCGTTGTGTCATCATTTGAGTTTGCATTTAGGAATGGTTGCTGATTTACAAAGCAGGCATTTGAAAAAGCACCTTTACAAACTGTCAAAAAAAGCTGTGTGCCATCTTAGAAGAAATGACGACAATCTTCACACGGACTACCCATGAGAATGAAGTGGGAGTCCATCATCGTCCCATAAGTCTCAATCTATAAAATATCGAAAATGAAGCCTCTGTGCCCTCTCAGATAACCTAATCCATTCAGCTCCCGGATCCGCTTAGTATCTTCCAAACAGGAATGATATCTATTCTGGAAGCCCCAAAAAGGGTGATTGTATTGGACATATCTATGAAGAATAAATTTACATAAGTTGTCAAGTAAAGACTATGAGCAGTGAGAAAAACGTTTGAATTATTTGGATACGGTCGAAAGCCATCAGATGCGTGGGTAATATTATATTTGTCCCCAACCAGACGTAGAGCGAAATTCCTGGTTAAAGCAAGAGCACACCTATTAAACCACAAAGCATTTAGAGTAAAAAATTTGCAACAATAAAAACTAATAGCTCTGATCAGATTCCATACATATCCGTGGTGACTAAAATGATAATGAGACACAACCTTTAAAGTAAACAAACAGTGAACAATTCTGTAGAGGCCGTGGTGCGATGGGACTAAGCTAATGCCTTTGATTTGAGAACACCACCTACAAAATAAAAGTACTTCTCACAAACCATTCAGAAACAGAATCGTTACGTCAATGGCAAAGCGTTGATTAGTTATGATCATTAAATATAAACCTTTTTATATAATCTAATTATAAAAAAAAAAATAAAAACAACAAAACAATTAAAATTAAAACAAGTCTTTACTATATTTAAATTAAGAAGCACAATATTATTTTTTTTTTATAATCAAAATTAAAAGTAATCATCATAATGTTTTTTTATATATATATATGTATAAACGATTCTTAAATTATAACGTAATCAATAATAAATACAAAAAAAAACATAATTCCTAATACTCATTAGAAAATTTCTAAAATCTAAGAATATACAAGATTATAACCAATAATAGTTCTCTATTTTCCACAATAATGATATTTTTTCTTTTTTTTTTTTAATTAAAACAAAATAAACTTTCTTTTCTTATTAAGTGAGTGTGGTGTTTTTTTCTTTTTTTTAGTGGAACTCTATAAAAGTGCATTGTAGTGATTAATTAGTTTTTTCTCTTTACATAATATTTTCTCTTTCGGAAAACTTTCCGGGAGAACGAACGGCAAATGAAAACTGATTTTTTGTTTTGTTTTTGTTATTTACACCGGAAGGCGCGTAACCTACTACGATGGGACGAACACAACTGCTGATAGGCAAGCATTCGCTGCTAATAAAAGCATTAATCCTTTTTGAGGCGCGCTTGCAGGAAGCAATAGAGGATACCGGCTTGAGCCATCACATCAACTGTACTGGAAGCGAGCATATCTTTTTGTTTGATTTGTGTTTGACCGGGTCGCAGGAGGGTGGGTCCAAATACCATAGCCAGATTGTGGAGAGACATTTTATTATCGGTCTCTTGTCGGTTTACTCTGTGGAAGTGGAGAATTGTGGTTACACAGTGACATAGAAGACAAGTGAATAGTTTTACCTAATTAAATGATCTAGAATATGATTAATGGAAGCTTTGTTTGGTAGTGGTAATTTCTCAAAGATCGACATCAGTTCCTTGATGCGGGCTGTTTCATTGTTGTTGCTAAACTGATTGAATGTTTCAAAAAGTTCGGGGTACAACAAGTCGGTGAATAGTGCTTCGGGAAGTTCTCGTAAGTACGATTTGAGGATACCAGTCACTGAGTGGATGTCGACGTCTTTTAGGAGCTGTTCAGCCTCATAAGCATCTGTTGAAAGAAATTTATGTTAATTAGTGAGATTCATTTGATAACATATCTTTTGCGATGGGACGTTATATCGAGGCTTATTTGGTATTTGCATATTTCGTTGAGTGTTGTTACTACTACTTACTAGTTTCAAATGACTTCTTCAGCTTGGCCAGATCAGACGCTGATCCACTAACTCTGTAAATGCCCACCTCAGTCATACCCCGTCGTTCCACCTCGCGGACACAAGCGCTTATAATGAAAGGAATTTCACGTTTTTCACGCCTAAAATTCAAAATTGATTAGAAAACACCGACTCATATTCATGAAGCTTCGCAACCTACTTTAATATTTGACTCATTTTGGCACCAAACAAAGCACCAGGCTTCGATGTCGGAACTCGCCTTAGTGTTACCTCGCCCGGTACAAAACGCAGCGAAATATTCAACGTGATGGTATCACTAAGCTTTATCACCTTGTTCAGTGGTGCCTCTTGCAGCCATGTGCGACTCAACTGAAAAAAAAGAGTTATCAATAAATAAAGACGAAGTGGAGAATGAATTTAAATTCTAGTTCGTACCTTTAAAATATGTTTCGCCCTTAGCAGGGGCCTATCATGTGCCTCATACAATAGAATTCGCACATTCTGACTGCCTTCTAGCTCGAGAACAAAACTCTCATTCCACAGTGGAGATGTACTCCTGCAAACCATCTTAGTTGTTGCTTTGCGGAAATAGTGACCATACGAGTCCACTTCAATGCAGATATACAAATCGGCTGGATGCTCTAGGCCCGTCAGTCCTTGCACAGTCATATGAAGATCGCCCACCAGTAGACTCTCGTCATTGTTGTTCCGCATCAGATAGGAACCCATTTCAGCCTTCATACCCTTCTGCATGGCCAAGATATATGCATGCACATCAAGTGCATTGATCGTATTCGCTCCGGGAATGTTGCACAATTGCTAGAAATAAAACAATTAATAGGTACTAGCACGCACAAGAGTGGAAAGTTCCTTACAACCTGCAACGAAATGATTGATTCAATCCATTGCGTCCGTTCGAAGTCCGAACTCAGGAAAAATGTCATTATTTTGTTGGTGGACTTATTGCTTATCCTAAAAACTAAATTGGGGGAGGCCAGCACCAGCTGGGACTCGAGATCGGCTAATTTACGGCGGTATTTATCCCCAGATCGTAGACCGTTCGCCCTGGATTTCCTATCGTCCTTCTCCTCCAAAAGAATTTGATCACGCACCGTACACGCTTGCGTCTTCAGCTGCAAAATATTTGCCGGTGAAGATTCCTTAAAGTCCGACGATGCATCTTCCTCAAATATAACGACATCTTTTAGTGGGATAAACCACTTTAGCTCAAATTCGAGCCGATCGCGGCCAGATCCCTTGTGTTTGGCACATGCGATCACATCGTTGAAAAGAATCAAATGTCTCAGTTTTCGATGGCCGTCGACTAGCTCCACAATCCAAGAGTTCTTTACCATCCTTCGCAGATTCTTATTCGATTCCGACGGCAACCGCTGATTTACCACATTGAACTGTTTCAAAAACGCATGAATTGTTTTCTGTGCCTGCCGCAGTGACTGGTGATCTGGATGATTCGGTGGTGTTTCATTCAGAAGATCATTAAAAACTAATGCATTGATTTGTACACGCGCCACAGGTTTAAACAGAAGATCTTCTAATGTCATCGTTGGTGGATTCTGTTCACTGAAATTCAGAACTATCCTCGAAACGATCTTCTTAAACTGAGGATTATTGGCACTGCACTTCTTGACAGTTTCAATGGCTTGACCGTAGTTATGAAGGAATGCACTGTACAAATTGAACATGTCTGCCAAACGTTTAAAGGCATCTCCCACCAGAACATCACCACCTTCGTTGCGTACGATCGTCCGTAGATCATTTAAAAACTCTGTATGCACAGCATGTAATTCGTCGATCTTAAAGAATATAGCATTCTCTTCGTCCTCTCGTATCACAGGTTGAGATGTTCCATGCGTTGCGTGGATTGCTTTCTTATACTGAGAGATAAAAGGTGTTATTAAAATATCTTAAGCCATATATAACACTCTTCTTACATGCATCATTGTGTTCAAGCACTCGACGTAGATCTTCTCACTATCAATAATACCATTGAGGATCGAACGGATTTTATTGCCACGTGCACTACCGGAAGCCTGAAAGTTTACAAAAAGGTATTAGACTCCCAACCAACTATACATTAACCCAACGAGAACGCGCACCAGTCCAAAAAAAAAAACAAAAAGCGAATAAAAAAAAAGACGAGAGAATATAATGAGGATATGTATACATATTTTATAAAAAAAAATGTGTTGAATGGCAAACGACCCATGAAATGAAATAAAAACCAAATGAATACGATAAAATGGGAAAGGTATAAACTTGCAATTATGGCAGGCATTCAAATGAGCTAGAGCTATTGGATATAATATTCACAAAAGAGTACATAATTCAAAAAACCATTCTATGCTGGCGATAATAATAACAAAACGCATTCTGTACAATTAAAAGAATACACATTTTTTTTAACGCATGAAGGTTTTTAAGTACTCACGAGTATTGCCGAAACTAAACTCTGTACGAAAAATAAGAAATAATAAAACTCAATTATTTATTTTGCAAATTCAAGGATGTTAAATTTTGTTTTAAATAATTTCTATCTAGTCAGTGATATTCCAGCTATGATTGTGTTGGAATTTTAAACTCGCTTCTGGCGGATAACATTTCTAATAACTTAACAGTCCTGGTACAAAGGGCATAGTGAATAGCCGTGTTTAAATTCTAAATGAACTGACTGAAGAGAAGATTAAAATTGGGATTGATCCTATAGATAATATAATTCTTTCAATTTGAAAATCAGGTATACTGTATGATGAAGAAGGAAGAAGAGTTTTTTATGACTTTTTATTTAGGACTTAGAAAACGGTTTATAAGTACCTTACTTTTGAAAATTAGTCACAGAACGTAGAATGAGAAATACTATCTCAGATTATACTTACGTCATCAACAGCACTCACTGACTTGAATGGTCAGTCAGGTCCTGTTTCCTATTCAATGGCTCATGGTAGAGTCACTGTAGTCGACGTGTTTTAGATTTTATATCTCATTAACAACTTGGCATTTAAATTCCTCGCATAATAGGATTAGTCGAGAGACGATTGCCAAACTGGTAGGGTCGTACTTGTATTTCGTTGAAACTTCTGTTAGTTTACCTACTTCGAAATATCAGTCCCGTATGGGAGGACGGCGAATGAAGTAGACGATACAACCGCGAAGTCTGTGAGCTACATCAAGATAGGGATATAATCCAAAAAACCAAAATACGTCGAATACACTGGCTCAACCCTATCAGTTAATGGCAATAATGCTCCAGCAAAGACAATTTTCGAATTACAGCCCTCAGGTTCGAGACGAGAAGGAAAACAAGGAAGACCGAACCTCAGTTTTAAGGATCTAGCAATCGCAGATGCCAAAGCGCCTGGTCTAGGCAACAGAAAACAGTGTGCCCGTGATCGAAAAGAGTGGAAGCCAACCGTGTCTTAGGCAGAAATTTTTCACGGGTCGCGAGTAAGTTAAAGCAGAGTAAAATAAGTATGTTCACTCTTTAACTATCTCAAAGTTATAATTATCAGGACAATCAGTTTGCAACCAACTACTCGTCTCGTTTGATCTTCCAACACACAACGTAGAGGGATTTGTTTTGATGTAACTCCAAATTCAGACAACGCCTCGTAGAGTTCCGTGTAAAGATCTCGTACGTCTTTAGGCGTAAGGGAGCCTTTGTTTTGAAAAGAGCGCATAAAGAATTCATACTCATAACTAGTTGCATGCGACCTACCATATCATCGTATTCACATGCAGTGGCTTTTATGTTCTTCAGTTTTCGCTTCGCTAACTTCTGCTATAACTAGGCGGGATATGGTTTGACTAGACTTTATTGACTAGATTAGGTTGGGTTGATGTCTACTAAATAGCTGCAGTAGAGGAGAGTAGGAGAGGATACATTAACAAATAACAAAGTCTGTACACCGATATCGACTTACATTCGAAAAATTCGAATTCATCGACTAAGATGGCTAGGACATGTAATGCTTGTAAAGAAAGGTCACGACATAAGTGGCACGCTTAAATTACTGCGTGTTGGTTGCGACCAACGTTTGTTCGAGCAAAGAGAATGCACCACAAAATATATCTCTTTTACATCCAGACGCTATACTATACTTTTCTCATTTCATATCCAAAGTCTATGTAAAAATTTTCCAAATGAGAAATTCGAGTTTGCGCACTTCAAAGTTAGTCGTAATTCGATATTAATACTACTTTTATAAGCGACCCTGTTTGTGTGCTTTCTTTTAGTAAATTTAAGTGCACAAGTGCATGTGTCTAGCAGCATTTGGAAGTAATGAAAAGTGCTGCTTAATATATTGGTGCTAATGCATAGAGTTCTATTTTTCCTAGCACCCTACATTTTCAAAAATACGAGTGTACTCGCGTAACAACATAACCAAATAAATTGCTCACCTTTCGTAAAGCACTTGGAGTCTGTGATTGTTGGTCATCATGCGATACTGTACGCATTAATGGTGGCCCATCCACTTCACCATCGCTGTCCAGTGAACTCGATCGTGTCTCGTTGCTTTGGCTGTAAATAAAAAGATTATGTATGTATGTATATTCGTATATTCGAATTGATAACGGTCAACTATTATTGATTAATGAAAACACACACATCCGTATACTATGTACTTACTGCAAGAAATAGTCAATGTTAACATAGTTCGAAGTACGGCCAGGAGATTCTGGTTCGGCAACACTCGTCTGACTGCTCATGTGGCTGCGACTAGACGAGGAATGATGATGGTGCTGTAGATGCTGATGATGATATGGACCACCAATTGGTAGTGTGCTTCCGGCCGTGGATAAATCATCGCGACTTGATGTTGACACAGTTCCTCCGGGTTTTATGTACACATATTCACCATCACCGTTATCCATTGGTACTGTGTCGTAATACGGCTCGTTATCGAGGTTCTGACATGCTTTGGTGCTATCAGAACTTAGTGAAGAGATCGATTCGTAGCTTTTTATCTGCGGAAAAGAGCAGTAAATGCAAATTAAATTAAATGAGTAAATGAATTGATTAACGGTAGATTATAGAAAGTATTATGGTAAACTAAATTTTGTGATATTTTTATTTTCATTGATGCAAGCAGAAAATAAACGAAAGTTATTTGTTTTTGGCATGTGATTCATGTGAATTTGGAACAATTTACACAGTGGCTACTCACTGAGTCACAAACTAATGCAGCTGTCTTATTTGATTCCTCCATCGGTTGAGGTTGACCAGTAGTGCTGGTTTGAACGGATGAGTTGTTTGCATGACAGAGATATTTTGATTTCTGTGCAATGAGGTCAACAATCTCATGAGTGAGCAAACAGCAACTCATTGGCGTATCTCTAGTGCTTAAAAAATGATGTTAGAGTTCAATGAATTACGCTGTTACCACCTAACAAGCAGTGCAAGGCACATTGGTTACTAAAAATAAATGTAATAATGAGGAAATAATTTTTGGGGAAAATGAGCATTTTCCCTGATTCGGTGGCTTAAGGACCGCGATTTTAAAGTGGCCAAGACCAACCATTTTGGTTGCCCTGTCGAAGTAGTCAGATACATATAGATGCTAAAATATGCAGGACCAAATTTTGGAGGAACTAAATATTTAGTAGATTAGGACATTCAGTACCCAGGACATGCTGTGCGTCTTTTCGGCATTTCCATTTTCAGTAGCAGATCATGAAAGCATCTTGATTGACAGTTCTATTAACTTTTGCTAAATTAGAGAAACTGTTAAAGCACTTTTGCATATTCAATCATTAACATGTAATTTTCAGTCCCATTTGACCTCATCTACAGGAAAACCCTCCATTATCGCGTCCAAGTCAACCGTACTGACCCAAATGAATAATTGTGCTCTGTAGCCTACATTCACCTCGACAAGTGTAAACCGACACGCAACTGAATACGAATAATAGCGAAAAAGGAACACCACAATCAATTTAAAATGCAGTCTGCTCTCATTTCATCGTACTGGGGTGTGTTCTACCCTCCACTTTGTTGTTCACCAAACAAAAAATAAACACAACAACGCCTCATGCACACTCACAGTTACTGGCGCACCACCCAAACTATTATTAAAAATTTCAAAAAGAATACTTACGATTTCGGATATATTGCCCTGGGATGCCAACGACTCCTTCGACCCGACACTCTGCAGACTGGTCTCCAGAAAAGCTCCTCCGCCGCCACTTCGTCCATTGCTGGTGCCATCGGTCAATTTCATTTTTTCCAAGCTTCCCGTATTTGGTGATGCATTCTCTCCTCCAGCCCCGCCATAACGGGCACTGCTAAATTTACTCAGACTTCCAGTGGGTGAGGCGCCCACTCCACCACCGGTGCTTGCTTTTCCCAAACTCCCTGTTGGGCTGTGATTCAGCTTCGTCATGCCATCCCCACTGCGTTTGGCCTTCTCTAGACTTTCAGTTTTTGCAATTTTCCGTCCGAACTCCTCTACCAAATCAGTTGCTTTTAATCCTACTCCTAATTTACCCATTTCAGGGGTTGTTTTTCGATTGCCGGCAAATGCTTTGGCCTCTAGGGAGTCAGATGACTTCTGTCGTAAAATATCCGATGGCTTGATATTGCGTTCTAAAGAGCTGGAGGGGCTATTGTTATTTGACAAGGAACCACCACTGCTACTGGATGTAACACCAGTATGGCTGGCACCTCTCTCATAAAGGATATTACCCGTCGCAGACATGTCACGTTTTGGCGATGACGATAGCTGGATATTTCCTCCTGGTACTGTCGGTGGCTCCACACGTCGCATATACTTCGGCGGCGGTCTGTAAAAGAAAAAATAAACAAAGAAATTACTCCGGTGAAATGAGTTAAAAGTTAGAATAATGATCAGAAGTTTCCATCTCATGTATCTGTGAGTCTGCTGTTTAATTGACATTAAGTTGGTTATCTATAAGAGTGGAGATTCTGTCGCGGCAGTGGTCATTCATTCATCATCACCCACTCAGATCGGTATCGTCTGGACTTGAAACTAATTCATTCATTCAATTAGCAACAGTTGATGTGTGTTTTGGATGGTAACGGAGGAACGACTGAAAGATGACGGAGAGAGATACCATCGATGAAAAGGTCACAAATGCAGTTAACATTTGCTGACATCTAAATTGAACACTCGCGCTGAGCCGCTTTCAATAGTTGCGTGGATATACATAAATGTAGCTTCATAGGGTATGAGGCTGAGATGGAGACCATAAAAACAGTTTCTTATATGCCGCAGCAGTGATTTGATTGTATGTATGTACATATGTAGTTCGAGCAAGTAAACTTCATAGGACACTTCATTTTCTGAAGTAAATTTATAGAGTATTGCGAACAATAGTAAAATCCTCACACTATAAAGAATACACCTTTTAGACATAGAAGGAGCGTTTAATAATGTACTGAAGCAATTTCCGAGCCCCTCACGGAGCTACGAATACAACACTATCTAAGTCGCTGGATTCCTCTTATACTTAGCATTAGGATAACTCAGAAAAAATTAGGAAATAATAATGTAACCAACTTTGTCAGTAGAGGACAACTCAGGGCGGTGTAGTTTAATCTTTACTATGCCTAATAGTCATGAATACAATCCCTTTAAGATTATGTAGAGAAAGAATCAGGGTATTCGGGTATACTGATAACATGGTGATATTAATGTCAAGAATGTTTCCTTCCGTGACAAGCAAAGTCAGGGAAATGCTCTAAATAAGGTAAACACTTAGTCCAAAAAGTGTGGTCTTGGTATCAACTCGAAACTGAACTTATGATATTCACCACCAAAAACAAAATACCTGACTTCATACTTTCTTGACTAAATGGTCAATCACTCTCCCTATTATCCAGTGCTAGGTTTTTAGGAGATATCCTAAACCTTTAACTAAACTTAGAACAATGGATAAAGAAAACATGAAACGAACACGGTGACGAACTGACCAGGCTATGCTCAGCCCTCCAATGTTCACTTGTAGAATCGGTTGACATTTCACTGGGAGGAGTCAAGGTAAAAATCTTTTTAAATTGGATTAAGCTAACAAACAATGTCATATCCAGAAAGATGTGGCCAAACTACGAGACAAAAACAAAGAACTACCTAAACAGATCAGAACAGAGTGAAGACATCTCTAGACAAAAACAATCACTCAGGGAAAAATATTTAACAACTAATAGCTTTCTTACATTCGACAGATTGGATTAAGATACTTCTCATCTATACACACAGGTCACATGAGTTTGTGGTATCAAAACGGTACTGGGTACGGTAATTGGGTTATTTTAACAGAACTACTGTCTACCTACCCGACCTACTACTATATCAAAGTAGGATGTGGAACCACCACTGTACTTTCGTGCTACACAAGTACATATATACATATAGGATTACAATTCTGCCAAAACTTATTCTCTTCTTCTTGTATTCGTTGAAAAGTAATGAGCAATCACTTCTGGTATGATTACTGCAGACTGTCTGCAGACTGTCTGAAACAGCTGGCGGTACCTGAGATTTGGAATCTTTTTCATGTAAAGGTCACCCTTAAAGTCTGACTATGTGATCCCACGTTATAAAAACAAAGTATTTAGGATATACATAATTAAAGGATGCCTACTGTATTTGGATACACTGATCCACATAAAAAAAAGCATAAACAAGTCTGTGGGAAGGTAGGGCGATTATCTACCTATAAGCTTTCTATTCCTTACATGTCCTTCTGTCCGAAAGCGTGTATTTCTCCGATAACAGTGCTGACCTCTAACCTTTATGCTATGTCCCCAACAAAACTAAATCCGGGATTTAGCTATGATTTCCCTAAATCCACCTAAATTTTCACTAAATCTCGAGGATTCACTCTACTTAGGCTTTAAGGTAGTTTTTGCTAAATTTGTCGTGACTGTCGAAATTCTCCACACGTTAAAAACTAAGTCTATTGGCATCAGTTTAATCACTTTCTACTTTATTTACAATACTATTCAGTGACTGTAATTTACTTGTACTTTTATAAACAATAACAATATCTGGTATCGCTCATCATTAAACACCGGTGTGACAGACAAAACAAAAAAAAAATCTTGTATTTCTTCATACTTTCAAGAATACAATGGAATGCCAGCAATATACAGAGAAGAAGCCACTACTCTGTGGTTATGTAAGTCATGGAAAAATGCGCGCGGCTTTCTTTTTAGCCGGGCTAACCGGTTTCAAGGTCATACATATAGCAAAACATGAATACCACAATCACAAACTACACTTAACGTATGACCAATACATCCAAAAAGGTGGTAATTAAGATTCGTCACGAAAAAAGATCATCAGCCAGTGCGTTGTTATTTCAAAATGTTGATATTATCATTATCATCATCACATCGAGAAATGTCATATGTGTACACCGAGAAGTGAGGTGAACGACAATTTTATGGCCTCGACGAATCAAATTTGCACAAAAATCATATTTAATTGTGACGCCTAGTCGAGATAAACTAATGTCCAAAGTATAATGATATGTGAATGATATGTTGGAAGACAAGGTCGTCATAAAATAACGCAGGATTTAAGCGAACTTTTGTGCATTAAATCATACTTTACTCTCAAGTGGAATCGCGCCAACAGGAAAGCCATTAAAACTTTTCAAATTGAGGATCATACTCGTTCATGTAGCTATGAATCTGTTTGTAGGTAGGTACGTCCTTTAAAATTATATTCACTTTTGTTCCAGAGAACACCATCATTGCTATTGTTAAATGGGGTAATGTTTTTTATTCTTTTGGTTTTTTTTGAAAAAGTAATTTCAACGCTAACCACAATCTCCTTTTGCTATCCATGCCATGCCGACGACTGTGCCAGTTAATCCCCTTGCTCAACAACAATCACGAAACTATCAAAACAAATTTCCTCCTTAATTAAAGTGCTTGCCCTTAATTTGATTCATCTGGGTGCTTGCTCCTGCTGCAGTGAAGCAAACCTCACACTTTGGGATGCAAACGAAAAAAAAAAATAAAAAAAAAAATAGAAAAGAAAAAAACGCCCAACAAAAGGAAAATAACTCGTAAATGTTCTTCTTCCTGCGTCCGACATCCGCTAAGTCCGCTCCCCATGCCGTGGATATTAGAATTTACTGCAATCAACCCCTGATATTCAGCTCATGCTTGCTAATCGGATTTTTTTTTTTTTTTTTATTATTATTATATAATGACTAACATCAGACATTTTTGCAACTATCAGCAACTATAGGCAAACTACTGGGTGTACACGTACACTTAAGCGAGATTGGATACGATGGGGTATTATGTTTCATCGGTTTCATTGCTGGCCCTGGTATGAGTCTCCGGGTCTAGGAGTCTATTGGAATGAGTTAGTTACTGGTGTGGTGGTGTACAATTTTAATTTTATATTTTGCGCAAGTTAAACAGTTGATGTCTCATTTCATGGTAGAGGCAACTCGAGAGTAGGTTTTGGTGTTCCCATTCTTTCAACAGCTATTAAGTTATCAGAATCTTATCCCAAAGTGATGCTTATTGATGTTTTTTTCTTCGATTCATATCTAAGTAAAGAAATCGCCAGAGAGATAAATCTTGTTCGTTTTACCCCCCAGTGGTTTGTTCGTTGTTCGCATTTTTGACATGAGTGGGTGATCATTTGCATTAGCTGTGTTCAATGAGTTTGTTCTGGACTGTTCGGAACAGAAAAGAACAACTTTTGGTTCAATGAGGAATTTTCTGTTCTAAACTGATTTGATTCTCGTTCAATGAGCTTGTTCTAGAACAGTTTAGAACAGGATGTTTTGCACTTACTTTTTAGTTAGAACAGATTCATGAAAACTGTCAAAATAAGCTGTCATCGTTTTGTTGTCATTAATTTGTTAAGTCTTGTGGTAAATTTTATTTCAAATAAGTTTTTATTTATTTTAATTGATACCGAATATTACGATAGAGTATTTTTAATCAATTCCTTTACAAAATTTCAAAATATTTTGATTTTTCCGATGTAAACAAACGAAAACTTAACAACAATTTGTTAAGACAACTTCATTTGACGTATAACTGATAGTTCTAACTTGACTAACATTTTTCACGCAACTGTTCGGTTCTATCCTCTTCTACTCTGTTTTAAAATTCATTGAACAAAGCTATTTACAACTAGATTTGCATTGTCCGCCATTGCTGTGGATTTTGTTCTTGTCATTTCATAGGCGGCAGATGTCAATGACAGACATTGCTTACAATATTAATTAACAACATTATTGTTCAATTACCGTGACTCGGAGCAAGTTATGTAAAATGTTACGTCGTTTATAGTGAGTATGAACTTTTAATGAAGGTATTGGTCAATTGCCCAACGTCTCCAGCACGTTAAAGCGCTCATTCATTGCAAAACATAGTTCAAATACGGAGCATCTTCTCCTATAGTAAGTAGATGGCAGGACGCATTGAAATTCAGACGTAGCAATGCGAGTCGATGCCAGGGTTGAATACAACTTTTTTAAAATAAAAGGAACAACTCTGGGTATTCAGTGGTAAGTTTTGTCGGCAGCACCCAAGAGGGGAGGTGAGATGTCTTATCTCTAAAGCCTAAAATTAATGTGCAGCAAAATTAGAGAAAATGACATTGTGCAGGGTAGCCGTTGATAATTTTAAGAAAGCCCCCAGAGTAGCAAAAGTGGAAGATATACAATATTAATAGAGATAGAACTGATAATAAAATGTATTATGTAGTTATTTTATTTAATTTATTATCTTTTTCTATATCCATGGCAAAACGATTTCTTTTCGAAATTTAGTTGTCACATTTGACATTGACAGCAAACTAATGCGATAAATTTATCAACAATTCACTGCACATCTGTTTTATGTACATGAGTTCCTGCATGCATCACCTTGCGCCACATCTGTTTCAGGCTTAAGAGTTCTGTGCATTCTCTAAATGCATTCAATGATTGTGACTGACTTGACTAACGATTGCTTGTTGAAGCTAGATTCAGAACTCAACTGACAAACGAAAACAAAACTACAAAAGAAATAGCCTAAGGTAGCCGGAAATAACAGGGAGAACCTGCGTGAGAAAAACTTTGCCAGCTACAAATGTCAACAATTGACATAGTCTAAAAAGTAGACGAAACCACTGTGGGGTACAAGCCAACTGTGAAAACACGTCGGATGGTGAATGCAATGTCATTACTCTTAACTATAGAGCAAATCTCACAGTACATTTTCACTCCACCTAAATAATAACCTAGTAGAGATAGAAATAAATGGAAAGTCTTTATTTAGAAGATAAGTAGACCTACCAGTTCTGCTGTACGCTGTTGAGTCCTAAACGATAAGCACAAAAGCAGAGCATTATAATGACTGCAATCAAATGACAAATTATTGTCGAATATTATTGCGAAATGACAAATGGAGATCAACGAGATCCACGCAAACTCTATAAACTTTATCGTGACGTGGATGTCATCCTTAAAACCAAAATAGGTTCACGAATATTTAACAATGGTCCAAGAAGATCATCCAATTTCAGCATTTAAATATGCAAAGAAAGATCGAACGGCGATCTTGGATGCCAAAGCTCTACTTCTAGACAAGTGAGGTTTGAAACGCTTTCATGGACGAATGAATTAGATAAGACTTGCAGGCAAGAGATCATTTACAAATATGACAGGAAAGAGTCGGAGACAAACTAGAAACCTTGTGGATTATCAGCTTTCATTTAGTGAATGACAAATGAAGCCGTCAACGAAAAGAAGATTGAAAATTTCAATAAAATCAAAATACAAAGGACCTATTCTAACAACTTAAAAATAAATCAGTCCTCTGAGGTGTTATTCATTATGTACAGTTTTAAATAAAGTTTTGCAGAACCATATCGCTTACCAGTCACGAGTTGAGTCAACGTTTGTTGTTTCATTAAACAAAATAAAATACCGTGGGAGTGTTGTGCGGTTATACGAGTACTTTTATCGAGACATTCATAACATTCATACGTACATATTTAAATTGCTTTCTTCAAATTTCAAATTGCGTAATGGTAGTCCATTAGAATTCGTTTTCCGGAATGAATTTCATTGGAACTAGCTGAAGTTTCAGAATATGTTCTCAAAACGAGAGAACAAAGTAAAAATCACGCCCCAAATTACCACCTTAGCGATAATGTACACTCATTCGTTAGTGATTTAGCTCAGTTTTATTAACACATACTCGAAGCTATGTGGCCTATGTAGGCCTGCTTCGACACCGCCCTAAAAAAACTGATATTCGGTCTCGTTCTATCACTTCCCAGACACACCGCCGGCCGGCCAACTTGACAACAACTTTTAAATATTTCTGCCTGTTTAGATTCAATTAAATTTTAATGAGATTCTCCCGACACCAATAGTGACAACGACAACGACAACGACGACACAAGACACAAACGTGATTGCAAGTGATTAAAATTTTACAGTCTACTGCTGCAGCTGTGTGCATGCTTTTTTTTATTTCGTTTATTTTTCCAGGAACACTCGAAAATAGGAGGAAAAATATTCCATCATCTCTCGCCAAAAGGTTAGTAGCACAAAGTGTTCAAGACTTATGTACATATGTACGTCCCCTCGTGAGCGTGTACTAAAACTTTACCGCATGCGGTGACGACAACGACAACGAGCTCATTGATCAATGAAGTGAAATAGATACGAATAGTCCGGTTCAGTTGCGGAGCACCGAGATAAAGTAACGCGCTCCCAAAAAATCTAAGCCAACCAAACCACACAACGCACACACTCAGATTAAGTGGGCCATCATCTGGTTGTCGAGGGGTGACTCAAACCGGTCTCCCTGGGGATACAATGCGGTGCGTCCACGAGCCGCAAATGATGCATTGCTCCGAGTCGGTTCTAAATTTAAACGCATTACGTGCTCGGTCAGTTTGGTTTTTTATCAGCAACGAATCGCAATAATTATTAGCAAACGACAAGCGGGCCTGTTTTAGACGGTGAGTGATTCACTTAGGAACTACTAGTGGAAGACTGAATGGCTTTGCAAGTGGTCCACATATAGTATCACTCATAATAATGCATCACAAGTCTGATAACGTACATACATATGTATATGGTACGCTCTTGCCTCCACCGTTCGATGACTTTTTGTTCTACTTTTTCCGAGCATTCGTCGTAGTGAACCCGACAAAAATATTCTTCTTCCGATCAACACAACCGAAACGGTTGCATAAATAAAAAAAAATTTTTTCCAACGCCCAGACTCGTGATAATCGAATAGGTGGAGGGTTAAAAATTGCATTTATGCGGCACAGCGGCAACAACCGACACATTATGGTGCACGTATATAGTTGGGTAATTCCAGAAAAGTTTTGTTAGACGTGCAATATTAAATTGTCTCATTGATGCTGGAGGAAAAGAAGTTCGTCAAGTTGTCACTCGGTGGAAGTAATGGAAATTGCATTTCACAAAAATATCGATTTAAAAGTTATGGACGTTCTTGTTGTGACAGTTCAACAAAAAAAAAAAATAAAAATAAACTTTGAAAGACGGTTGTAAATGCGAACACTGGGTATGATTCAAAAGTTTTTGACATTTCTTTAATTAGTTTAGATGATACATTGTGTATGAAGGCAACATATTTTAACAGATCGGATACTTTATGCTAATTTAGTCATTTTAAAGGAGTGACAGATAGTTGTGGCATCATTTGTCAATGTCATAATACAAATGACAACTTCTTCCGACGATTAGCTGGATACTCGATTTGTTCCTATACGTTTTGTACGAAAATTCGTAATGTGACATGTTTTAAGTAGTGATGAAATGTACGCTAAGTTTTTCACAAAATTTGCATTCTTAGTACGCATAGTAGTAGTTTAAATGTATTGTAGGTGAGGTGTAACTACTCACTAAAAAAAAATTTAACAAAGTAGTTTGCGTTCTTTTTCTCGGTTTCGTTACACTTTTCAGACGCAATATGACAACTTTTTATCAATTTTAAGCCGGCATGTAACAGCATTTATAGAACGCTGTATGCACCATAAAGAAGTATTTAGGTAAGGTGACGCGCTGTCATGTGACTTATTTAACATCATATTTGAACAAATTGTGCGAAACTCACAACCCAACAAAGCAGGTACAATCTTTCAAAAATCTATGCAACTACTAGCGTACTCCGACGATATTGACATAATTGACAGAACTTAACGGACTGTCATCATTAGTATTAAAACAGAAGCTGTCAAAATAAGAAAAAAAAAATAAGATTTTGCTCTTATTTTGACAGCTTCAGGAACGGTACAGTTGACCGCTATAACTTTGAGGTAGTAAGGTACTTTGTCTACCTTGGCTCTGTTATCAACTGCAAATAATGCTTCAGCAGAAATCAAACTTTTGCCAATCGCTGTTTCTTTCTGGTGAGGAAACTGGAGCTTATATCTCTGATACACATGCGTTACAGGCTGAAGTCCATGCTATTGAATTCTGTGATAGGTTAAACCTTCAAAAAGGTGTTAAGGATACTAGAATACAAATACTCTTAAATATTCAGACATCCCTCAAAGCATTAAAATCCATGGTAGTTGTGTGCTCCTACAATGCGTTACAATCTCTCACCAGACATAACAAGTCACCAGGTTGGTTGAGTCCTTAGTCACCGGGGAATTATAGGGAACGAATCTGCAGATGAACTAGCTAGGGCTGAATCAAAATCTGTAAAACCTAGGCTACTGCCTCAGTGCTGATGCCGGAGAGGATCTCAATTTAGGAGACCCGCACAAAAGATTTGGTGTGCGTAACTGGAGCGAATTAACTAATGCACAATTCTGTCTTTGTCGAAAACATCTGTGAAGAATAATTCCATGCAACTAATCATGTTTTTTTCCATGATGACCGAAAGTTAATCTTAAATTAATAAACAATTAAATATCAAAACAATTTCGCTTTTGACACTTCACAGATGACATTTCATGTTTTTCCCCTCTGTCAGAACTGGGATCGAATTACCGCATGAGTTATCGAGCCATATGTGACTCAATAGTCGTTTTTCTTTTTTAGTTCAGAGCAGAGCCTGAGTTGTCAAAAAAAAATGTTTGTGTTTCTTTTTTAGTTCAGAGCGCTTAGAGCACTCGATTCGTGTTTCTTTTTTCGTTTAGAGCGTGCTCAGAGCGCGCTCTATCAACTCAGCATGAATTGATTGAGCATCCTGAGCAAAACTCGAGCACAGTGAATTTGACGTTTAACAGGGGGTAAAGCAATGAGAAAACGAAATCGAAAACAATTGAAATGGAGTTCGAGGCTTTGTTTTTAAGTAATTGTTAGTAGTTAATAATTAAATGAAAACTTTATTTGTGTAAATACGCTATTTCAGTGTTTAAGAAGACAAAAAGCATGGTCGATTAATTTTGCAGTCATATGACAGGTACTGCTCAATCGTATTTCTTAAATAAATCAGAGCGTTCAGAGCGTGCTCCGTTCAGAGCGCGCTCTACATGTTCAGGCTCTGTTCAGAGCTCTGTTCTGAACTAAAAAAGAAAAACGCCTAATAATGTTCGGTATGTTCACTTACATGAACGAGTGACTAGTTCTGAATTTTGGAATTCTGTCATCAGCGAACGAGTAACTTTTTGTTCGATAGAGTTGTTGGTGACAAGTTGATCCGATATTTGAGAGAGAAAATACAAGAAGATATTTATTTGTACATAGTTATTTCTGCGTTCTAGTCTAGAGTATTAATATATTGAGTTTAGATATTATTTATTTAAGTAAATACAAACAGAGACAAAGGATCGCTTTTAATGTCATAATGAGTTTGTTCACTACATTCATAACAATTATCTTCTGACTCTGAAGATGAAAAATACAGCAAAATTTCCATTTTAAATTCCTTGAACTGAGAAAATGAACCCATTTCATAGGATTAACACTTTTGACATTTGTCAGACACCTAAAATCCATGTAGTAGAATTGTACATGGATTACTAGTACAATTTTGAATCCGCACTCAATACGTGACCTATGTATGTTATGTGACCATCCCAATATATTATTTACTCGATTACTCGTTAACCTATGTACATACATATATGCATTTCGTTCACTCATTAACAGATGTCGTAGTTCGACCCCTGATTCTTAACTCGAATGAAAATGTTTGCAATACCACAACAGGAGTAATTCGTCTTGTAGTTCGACTTCACTCGAGATTCGATTTGCTAACCATAATAGGGTTGTAAATTTAGCCAGTATGTACATAATTTGGTAAACGTGGACGTCATGAAAATTTAAAGCATTCACTGATCTCACAAGAAATTTATCAAATTCATAAAAGAAAATGTCAATTACGATTAAAACCGATACAGCGGTTATCGACAGACAGATGTGAACATCTATTATCGATTTCGTGGAAAAATGCATAAGATTTCTTTGAAACACTTTCTCTAAGCTCACAAATCGGTACTGCCTTGAAGTACATTTGGTATCAACCACAGCGGAACAAAAGACTTTTATGTTTTCCCGTTTTGACTTATCTTTTGTCTTAAACTTTCTTCTACTAATAAATAAATCGGTTGCATGAACAAATAAGGCAGAAAAACTGAACAACATTGTTAAGGCCTATTAAAATTCAAACAAAACGGTAAACATATCCAAAAACAAACATATACTCCGCCAAAAACAGCCAACACTGTCACATTCCTTCATTTGATATTGTTGTTCCATTCATCATTTATACCAGAGCAAGGTTAATTACTCACAAGTCGCCAAAATCGTGATGAATATGCTAAAAAACAAAAACAACAACATTCGTGCATAACCTCTCGACAATAAAACAACATTAACGTGCCCTTTTGCGATGACATCACCTGCACACAGTAATAATTCCAACGCCATTGTTATTGTTTACCGCTAAAAGACATTGTGCGGCTGTTACACTTCATATACAAGCTGATGGATTTGCTTTCTACAATCGACCTGCATAAATATATGAGTTATGTCAACGAGTTGACGCCACGATCTCTGATTTACCTGTACACTGCTCCAGATGGGTAATGGCCAGTTGTGTGTCGTAGAGCAAGCGCGTTTACTTTCACTGCGGCAGCGAAGCTTCACGTAACCGCGGCAAGATGCATTAGTCCGCGACAGCAGCGCGTCAGTAATGATTGGGTAACTTTAGTGAAGCGCATTAATTAGAATAGATAGAGGAAAATCATCGTGGCAACAGGTTGCATAAGGAACCTCATCCGCACAAGCATTTGCGGATCACGACGAATCGACTTGGTTGGCGTATCTTCGTTTTGTTTCTTTGAATCAGCCATTTGGAACTAGCAGCGGCAGCAGCACTAATCGATGGAAATAGTGAGGCGCCTGCTGTGCAGAAGCAATAAACAACCAATCGTTGGTAAATGATGCGATGATGCAGACGCAGTTTTAGTGGCTGCTTAGTTCTAATGTTTGAATGGCATGGTATTTGTGTGTCTAGCTTTCACCGCCAGGTGTTTAGGTGGTACGAACTTTATCCACTCGGTTGAACACTTAACGCGATGGGTGGCAAAAGGCAGAGCCAAGTCGTCAAGGAAAGTACTTGTTGCGAGTCAACGCAACGGAACGCAAAGTGATAATAAATGTTTATGTCTGATCATTGAATTAATAAGTTGAAAATTATTCGCGTACTAGATGCATGGCAGTGGCTTGACCATGAAGCTTATGGGCTTCGTTAAGGATAATTTGTTTCCGCAGTTAATGATAAGGAAGTAACTTAAGTGCTTCCCTTATGGATGGCGACACGCAGGAGGTTGCAAAATAACAAAGGCTCAGGTGGATGGATGGAAAACGAATAACAAAGGCATGTTAATAGTTGGATCTTCCGGTAGGTACAGTAAGTTAGACTAGGTATTTAAGAGGTAACATCCACTCAAAAAGTAAAATCTATTACTCCAAAAAGCTCCATCTTTCATAAATGTACCGTAATATCATTCCAAAACAATATGAAAACAAAGCCACTATAATTAGTATGCAAGAGCTTTGTTTTCCCGGAACAAATTAACCCGACTTTGACTTGAGGATTGCATTATAAACTGTGGAAATGCCATAGCTTTAAATATATTAAAGTTACATCAATTCAGAAAATAACATCAGGTTGCCCACACTTGGGCAGGGTTTATTGCCCACTAAATTAGCCTCCGGTAGCAAATAAGGTTTCAAAAGAAAGCACTTTGCATATATTTTCATTTCAGAGTATGCCCTCTTACCTCCCCAAAACGTACTCCCTTGTCCATATGAAACACTGTTCGCCTCTTCGTCGAAAGAGTAAGAAATAAAGCCCGAACCTGACGGCACGGCGCAACACCCCGCTCATCATCTCTGTGGTGTTCATATCACTCACCGAAAACGACAACACACAGAATAGAGAAATAATATCTATTCCTTCTCTGTTCCGCAACGTATGTTCAAATTTAGTTTCTGACGTTCTTTTTTTTTTTTTTGTCTTTTTCTTCGTTCTGTCATTTTTATCAGCGAACTGCTGTCATGAATAAACCATTAGGGTAATTAAGGGAGACTTTTATTCAATTCAAGAACTGCGTGTGTATGCGCTCGCGATGGCACAGAGTCCAAGTCAGAGTATCGGGAGACATCACATACCATAACCATAACCATAGACTGGAGTGGATTGGTTGGGGTCATAGACAATTCGACGAAACGTAGGTTGTTTGCCTTTCTACCCAGCTATACGGGTATATTATTATATTATATCATGTTCACAGCAATTGTAGAGAGTTGCCAATCAAACTTCAGTGCGGAGAACACTCAACTTCGTGTTGACCGACAAAGGGCTGTGTAAGTTGAGAAGTAACCGCGTGATTTGCGTGCATTTCCTTGAACTGAAATCGAAAACCGAATAAGAAAATATTTCGCGGTAATTCTAAGAAAAGAGAAAAATAAAAAAATTAAATTGATGGTAAATACAATCAGTGTTATACCATGCCTGACCTCCATGAATCATTAATCTCGGAATCACCGGCCGTCGTTGTTGTTTGTTTAATTTGTTTACATCGAGACAAGGTTAGATACATTCACGCATCACGCATGTCATATAAAGCGGGTGATAAAATGTTTGTAAGCAAATAGAAATACATATTTATACAAAAAAAAACACACCTTTCGAGATGGCATCACATTGTCATTGGCTGTTGACAAATGTTTTTCTGATACAAGTATGCGTCTGCTTGGTTCACTGACACCAAAATGTGGTCGTTATTATGACTCACCTACATGATATTTTTTACATAGAGAAACAATAATGGATCGATGTGATTCGGGTCTTAATTAAATGACAAGCATTTACTTACATAAAACAAAAAAGTTTTCCCAACAAACAGAACTTTCAAAATGTCAGGACGGCTTACATATTATGATCATTGACAAGTGTCAAGCAAACTTTATTTGTGTTGTGTGCTCATTACTTTTTCAATTTTCTGTGAATTTGGCTCATAATATTTATGTAATAATGTTTGGAATAAGGTCACATACTTATATGTAAATAAGAATTTTCAAGCTGTCAAAGGTCCTCTTAATGGGCAAACACCGCAGCGCTCGCCCCCTTATGTGGGCTACTTGCATCAATTTGTCAAACCCCTTGTCTTGAAGGTTTTATCTAACAATCGGAACCTTCAGATAAGTGGTAGTAGTCATGAAGGCAATCACAAGCCTTGGATTCGAATGAAATTACTATTGACCTCAGCAGCAAACGAAATAGCGAAATCTACTTATAACGAAGGCTCCGAGGCTAACAGATCACTTACATCCAATAAAAACCGTGAGGGGAGCCTTGACGGGTACAAAGCAAATATCATGGCTGTCAACAAAATGAGAATCATCTATTTCGACACAAATGTGTCAGTCAAAGATAGACTGAGGCAAGCTAGTGAGGAACCAATCAAAGGTAACAAGTGGAGCAAGATGATGATGAAAAATGCGGACACCGATAGGATTCTGGAACGTGAAGACTTTTCAGATTGCTTCAACTTCAACAGGAACTCATGCGGAGCATTAATTTTCTTCGATTTCAGGTAAAACAATGGAGTTTCAAAAAAATGGACGTGGCACTGAGCGTATTTCAAAAATGTTTACACTGTCTTGCGTGCAGCAAATCCTGACTGTATAAGATTTTATTATGTTAGGACTCCTGTCAGATATTGATCCCATCTCAAGTAATTCCGGAGCAGTGAGCACATCTATAACATCAGACTCACCTGTAGGTTTACATTTCCCGAGTATATACCTGACCCTGTACGCTCAATGGTTTTGGAACCATTTGTGTATACCGCTATTGCAGTACCGTCTACCTTCTTTTGCCATACCTCCATTTCAGAGTACACTATTCGTCGAGGGTACCAAGGACTTCATTCGATTCGTCAGGGATATTAGGAAGAGACTCCCTTCTTTCCCACTTTGCTGGTTAGTGGGCACTATTGGTATATACAGAAACATCTCAAATGCAGCCATGGGCAAAGTCCGCAGAACACCGCGGTGGTGGCAATACAGGCTCTTCTTTGTACCTTGGCCAACATATCTCGTGTATTATTCTTCCGTTGTCTTACATTATACAAGAGCCCTATTGGTATTGGTAAGAATGGGTCTGAGTATCATAATATATGTACATATGTATGTAGATACATACATGTATGTAGCTACATTGCTGGTTTCCAGCCCCAATTTCTCGCCACTGTCCTCTTGCAAGTAAAGAGAGCATTATAGGCCTTACGGACTCTTTCCTGTATGTTGTGTTTCCAATTTAGGTTTTTACCCAGCTACCTTCGGTAATCTAATTCTTCGGTAATCTTGTATCTTTTGCTGAAAGATATCAGATCTGTCTGTTGCTGTGAAATCCACAATCTCTAGCCCATTTGCCGATACTATTAAGAACTGATTCCATCACTTTACTTAATGCGTCTAGGAATTTTCCCGGAACTAAAATAACCACGTTATCCGTATATGCAGTGAGGCTTATTCCTGTAACTTTTTTTTTTATGAATTTCTATTATGGCAGAAGGGATTTACCCTTCATTTGAATGTAAGAAAAATCTTCAACAACTTCCTTCACGAAAAGGAGCTATTCACAACACCTTCAAAGAAAGTTGGAAGACCACCTTCCGATACTATTCATATTCATTGATTTCTTCTTTATACTAGAATTTTATCAAATGCCATTCATAGCTTGCTGAGCATTGACAAGAACATAATAGAGTCCTAACCACCTTCTTACAGAAAAATAAAACAAAACCAGCACTCATCTTCTTTAAGCTTCATGAACCATCAAAAGCCACTGTCTACCAACCACTTTACACAAAAAAAAAAAAAAAAAACTCCCCGATACATATTACCACACAACAAAAGATGCAAAAAAAAAAAAACCCATGCATTCCCTCTCCCTCCATGGAACTGAGGCATTCCAACTTGTTTTCGTGCAATTTGCACGGACACAGAGCTCTACGACTCCCTAACAAACTTTTTATAGCTGAAAGCTAAAATGAAAATGTCTGCATTATGAGCTTATGTTTTCGTTATGATGTCACCAGATAAACATAAAGACACGTACATACATATACACTGCAGGCACTGACACACCCAGTAGTGTACCTAGCTGCTATCCTATCCTATCAGCGATATCTTCTCCTCTTTCTCTTCATTGCTTCCTTGCATTTTGCATCGTTCACCACCGAGAATACAGCGAAAAAACAACTTAAAACTTTAAAAAAAAAAGATACGATGAACGAATAAAAGATACAAACTCTATACCACACGGGCGATTGTATCTCACGTTTGCCTCTGCATTGAAATATCCTTCGAGCATCACTCGACCCAGATTCCTGATGAGTGCCTACTGAATATTTGAATAGGAGACTTTAGTATTTGTGAATGAATATGTGACTGTGTATGTGTGCACCCATCTTCGGCGGCAGAAGGACTTCCGTTGTAAACAACAATAGAACGTATGCATAGCTAAGTATAGAGTAGGTGTACATCTACTTTTTTTTTGTATGTTTTTCTGTGTGGGCCTATTATTTTAATTGGAAGGGCTTTTGGCAAAAAAAAAAAGCAACAAAATAAAACCAGCGCATGCCAATGGGCTTAAATTGAAACCCTACTCCCACTGCACAACCACAAGGACATCCGACATTAGGAGCACAAAGTACACTGTTATTGATTAAAGGAAGAAGCATATTTGCGTTGCGCTGACCTGACCCTTAATCGGATAAAGAACTCTCTAGGGAATTAGTGTGCTCCTAATCCTGAGTGAAACGTGTCGGCTTACAAGAGTTGATGACATCTTGTTGGTAGACGAATATCAACCGCACATTGGGAACTTGACACTATGGCCTTGGTTCTAATACGTTTGTCACAGCGACTAACGTAAAAAGGTACATACGTAGGTGTGCTATTATTCTTTGGTGAAATTGAAAAAGAAGTGAATAAACAAGACGGATTAAAGTTCATAAGTCACATTAGGCCAGTCAAGGAGAACTAATTACACAGTGTGACTAAAAATAATTCGTAACGGATTTAGTTTATTAGGAAAATTATGTAGGAGGAACGCATTTAATAAAAGTAAATTTTTTTAAAATCTTGGAAATATAAGGGCGCCATCATTTGTTATCAAAATTGTAAGGAAATACTTTAGGTAGAGAATCATAATACAAGATTACTGGGATCGGTACACATGAAACTCGTTTGAGCTACTTTCGGGGAATATGTTAACTTTGGTTGATGCATTGGAATTATCCCTGGAAAAACGACATTCGGGTTTCTTACCATGCAAGTTGCTAGAGTCCATAATCTTTATAGACACCTGAAACCAAAATTTCTTTTTTTACAGAATATTTGGCGCGACAGGACTATGGGACGACCCAGGGCCCAGCTTCTCACAACCAATTCTTTACACGAATAGAAGGGACCTACTGTTTAATGCCGTTTCCGAATGGCAGTTTGAGAAGCTTTTTCATGACAGTTTTGCTCTCGGATGTTTGTCAGACCCTCGCGAGATATGGGGCTGTGAAAGAAATTTTATGTGTTGTCTGCGGATTGAACCTCGAATCCCTCACTCCGTAGTCCAACGCACTAACCACTTGAGCCACGGCGCCCACTATACACACTATACGAGTAGCTGGCTATTTAAGAGCAGAATTTACAAGAACTACAACAGCTTTAAAATCCCAAACATGATACCATAGTAAAAGACGAACAATCAGGGAGGACGACTTCCATAGTATCGGTGCCCTCTCCACATCTTAGAATCATCCCCACGTTTACTTACGTTCAAAGGAAACTTACGACTACACAGGTTCAGTTCAGTTGAGTATACTGTGACAAGAATTCCAAACAAGACTCAATAGATTCATCTTTGCAACCCAACCTACGGAATTCTTGAACTCTCTCGTCTTTAAATGGAAGTTTACGCCTTATATTGCCTTATATGTATGCAGTATGGATTCAGACGCACATTCACTTCTCCATTAGGATAGCATAGTTCTCCGGTGGAAAGACAAAGCTCAAGTAAGTTATCCCTGGATATTTGACTAAAATTCTTTTCTGATCAGAGGCACTATTGAGAATGAGGGAAGTCGACTTTAATTTTGAACATCAGCCAGAGTTCATATCTCATTGCCTTAGGCAGACAACATATTCATAAAACAGAAATCGTGGCATAATTGTTGTCATAAAATGAAGTCTGCAATAGAAATCTTCACCTTGTCAGGCCAATTATGCGTTAAGGGACTAAGGAGGCCTACAAGATTTAAGTTGTCAAAATAATTCAGTAATGTTATATTATCTGATTCTGTCTTCTATTCTCTTCTATCTTTCCATGAAGGCTACCCGGCGAACCAACTGGAGCTTTTTATTAAGCGAAAGATTATTCATTACGTTTATGAAATGCCGTTTCATTGAGGTCATTCATTGAGATCGAGCCCATAGATGGGGAAGTCTTCTTTGGAATAGAACCATACATGTGTATAGGAGATGAAGGGTGGTTTCCTGCTTCTCTTCGTCTGTACAGCTCCTGCAGAAGTCATTTCAAGTGTCCAGTGAGGACACTGACTGACGTAGCTGATCTGTGATCGATTAAGCATAACCAACACGGCACTACGTTTCTATGATTCTATGATCCAGCATAAACATACATACATCTGTCTCGAGATATGAAACATCGAACCATTCTCCCATTTGTGGTTGGTTCTTCGGCGGGGTGTTGTCGATGTTTTCATGGGTAAAGTATATATGATAAAAGGTCAAGGAGTAGACATGGTAATAGCTGGACCACTGATAGGAGGCTTTCAGTCGAGTAGGCGCTCTGGCAGTCATCTGTTTGCCGCCGAAATGACGACTGGGAATCTCTTCCACAGAAGCTACGGGGACGAAGACTGTACTAGCTAACTTTAAAAAAGACTACTACTACTACTAGATATGAAAAATGGTTTTGTACTTTGTAGTGCAGCCCATGTTACAAGTATGTATAGAAGAGGGATTCAGCAATGCATCTATAGCAGAACACCATGACTTGTCCGGAAATGGAAATCCGACCTTGGTTTCGTCATTAAAAGATTCCCACCTTCCAACAGAAAAAAAAACATATCTTGTCAAAATCATCCTTATACTCTCAGACAACTGACGTTGATATATACCTACAAGCACTAACTGAACCAGACAAATCAAAAAGAAAACAACCTCAACTTCAGTCACAATTCAGATTTTTTTATTTTTCAACCACACTGTTTGTGGCCTTCACCGGTACGGTAATGCTTTCTATCTCCTTCTACAAAATAAAAAACGAGAAAAACCAAATGAAAACAATTTTTTTTTCTCTTCTCTATTCAGAAGATGATGAGTTTGCACAGCAGCTTCAAAAAGCCTAAAGAAAAACGACAATAACACTCTTTGTCCACAAAGTGCAGTTCTTTTCTGTTCTTTTTGCTCATTCCATTTCATTTACGATGGCTTCTTTAAATGAAAGGGGAATGTATTGATAGTACACATCCACACCACCTCCTGTCAGCACCCATCTTGTCAAGGTGCATAAAGGAGAAATTAAATTAAATTAAACTTCCCGACAGTGAGGAAGATATTCGAGCGAGCGTCAGCTTCAGCGCATTTAAAGAAGAAAAAAAACAGCTTGCAAGTGAAATGCCAACGATGCACAAGTTAGGCCCATTGGCATACCCTAAAAACTGTTTGGTGAACGCACCCACTTCCAAGACCAGGCCCGCTAATGGTGTGGTTGTTATATTGTAACCAGTGGCCCAACTAATCACTCAAGTGCATTCGCCGAAAGGAGATTTTCCGAATGCAAAACTTGCTAAAAGCGAAAGGCAAAGGCAAAAGCAGTCAAAGACTCTCAGTGGTGGTATGCCCTAGCGGCAGAACCACACAACTGCCACATTTCAGCGGGTCAGGGTGAGGCATTATTATCATTTTCTCTGCGCTTCTTCTTTGGTTGCTTCTTTCGAGAGCTCAGGCTCACCTCTTCGTCGTATGGTATCATCATCATGTACATACTTTATGTTTTCGTTTATTTTTCTTACTTTTCTTTTTGTGCAAATATTTGTGAAATATTTCCCCATCCAGAGTACGAGTATGACGGATACACACGGCCAGGCGGTGATAAAATATTCATTTGCTGAATGAATCAGGGCCGGCTTAGCTGAGTGTACCCATACAGATTCATGAGTAGCCCCAATGAGCTAGCTCCTTCACCCTCTCATAAAACTTGTACTACTCGACGAAAACAGTGCGAGACGGTTTATTATTCATAATCCACATACCATCACTCTGCCACCGCCATCTATGAACGGTACTAAAAAAAAACAAAAAAAAACTGCACACACATAAGGGTGTGCACACAGTATACACACAAAATGAAAAATGTATTAGCAACGTGTTATAAACTATGAACAACACGAAGAAAAAAACAAACAAAAAACCAAAAGAAAAAGGAAAATAAAGTGTGAATCACGATTGTAACGCTGCTAAGAGTTTGCATGAAAAATGCATCGCTTGCACATTTGTGATTTGTGCTTTGGAATTGGTTAAATTTACTCTTTTTCTATATTCACTGTTGTTGGTGTTGTAATTGTTTTATTGTTATCGGATGGGCACGGCCTTAACATGAGCAACAATTGGGTACGTGTATATGCGAGAAAAATTAACGCACCTTTAGCAACCTACTGTAGTTCTCCGTACAACGGTTTTGAAATTTTATATACATATACATATGTATTCTTTTTTTTTTTTCAATATGCATCAATTTTGTTTCAGAAGGTTGTAAGCAATTGAGTACCATTCAAAAGCGTTCCTGTCAAAGCGACCTGTGAAAAGTGTTCGATCAAATCTGTCTTAACGAACTTTTAACAACGCTTCTCTCCTGTTTCCATAAACAATTTTTTTGGAGATAGATCAGTTCAAGTTGTGATCGATGGAGTGTCTTTAAAATATCTGCGATTAATACTGTATAACCTTAGGAATCCATACTTGGACCAACTTTATTCACAGGAATCACGATCATCACAAATAACACGAATATCTTTGCTGTTTGTCCAAATTAACTTAGTTCCACTAGGAGAAATCCAATGGAGTTAAATATTATAATCATGGGGGACATTTTATGTCTTCTTTTTGGTGAAACTAATGTTAGGCTTAGAAAGTACAAGAAAAACCTGTCTTGTATTAATTTTTTAAACCAAAGTTCTACAATATGAGCCCCGAAAGCTTCAAAAGAATGAACTGAAAGCAATTCGGTCAGGTGACCAACCCACCAACCGCAGAGCTAAACAATAAAATCCAAGACACATCCCTGGATGGAATACAGTTCAAGTCTTGAAAGTCTTAGTTATGTTAGACATGACTATAAGACCTAACTCCCCGTTGTTTATTTAAATATGGAATTTGGATAGCTTTGAGGGGAATCATTGTATCTTCGAATGAACAGTCAATTCCCTGGTTTCGCAAATGTGTAACCTTCATCGTGGGGTGATATTAAATCATTAATTGGAGACAGAAATATTCTGAACTATTACCTGTTTTTTTCTTTATAAACCACCTGGCCTTATTAGTTTTTGCCCGTTTTTCTGCAGGTAACTCAAGACTTAGTAAAGATTTTTAAAAGTTGTATGTTCGTATTACGAAACCACGTCGCCCTGAATTAGAGACGAGTTTGTGTGGTGTCCATCCCGAAACTTGGAAAGCGTGGACATAATTCCGCAAAAGATTTTAAGTCCATTAGCTGAACTTCTAGTGCTGTGATCGGAAGATATTATCGAAAGATTGCCAGAACGGCAGATGAGTTGACACAGCAGTAGGTAGGTGCGAGCAAGTGTCAGACTACCGAATAAAAATGAGCGAACTTTAACGTCGTGTGCGATAAACACATTTACATTAACGGGTTGGTCGCAAAGCATAAGCTTCTGGGCAGATCTCTAGACAATATCCAGTGAAAGTTTTAGAAGGTTTTCTGCTAATTTCGAGTGAGGACCAAATCAAGAGATGGAAGCTACCATTTCTTTCACTACAGATCTAAACTGTGTATACGCCAGCGATATCCAAACGAATCAAAATTAACTGCTCAAAGTAACTGGCGTGATTAAGGCACTCAAGAACATCAGAGCCGTAGAACTTTGTGGCATTTCCGCGTAACTTATCAAAGAAGCGTCAGGAGCATTTTTGAGCTTGAGTCAATCCTAGAGAGTTTTTTGTGTGCTGCCTGCATTTGCTAAAATAATAGCAAAAATAGTTCTTGAGCGCATAAAACTCCATCTTGAAGACACGACCTCGACGCCGAACATCATTGAGCAGTCCGTCGAATATCGATCACCACTTCACATGCTGTTCATCGATTTCATCCTTACAAGTGGATCCGGCATAAGAGTTGATGTCGTCATGTTGCTAGCTGAAAATTTGAAAAACAGAAAAGCGGGATGGCATCGTCGTTGGTTAGTTGCATTTGAGTTATTATCCGATTATCCGAAACGACTTGCATAGACTGTGGTTTATGTTGCTTTCGAAGTCCTTGTTACCTTTGGAGGAGGTTCAAGGTGGAAAATGAAGAATTACTTCCAGAAACGATAGATTGGTTTGACCAATTTCTTACAGATACACTAATTTGAAAAGTCAGAAAGGTTAAAGAAATTTCCTTCTAAAACGAGGAATTGATTCAAACAAAAAAGGTGGCATCCTTTAAAAGGGACCATTTAAAGTGGTGGTGGTCAAATGGATTATAAAATCATCCACGACATTGAATAGTCACTTGATTGCACATATAAAAATACAGAGTTTAAACTCTATAGCTTCTTAAATCCTTCATATCATCCCAAAGCTCTAAATGTACTTCCAGACTATCCGCTTTATATACTTCATTGAATAGTATACATATTCCAATAAATTCTATATCCTACCAATGAATCACAATATCCTCACAGACAAGTGATTTATAGAAAATTCCTTACTTGATTACTGAAATAAACAACTCTACTCGTCCTCCCAGTAGCACTCCATCACTAATAAATCAATGGTACCATAAAAATCACCAATGTCGCGACCCTTCATCTATGACTAACTGCACTGGACTTCGTATCCCTTGTATCCAAATCTGCTTCGCTAATTAATGGAAAATCCTATTCGCGACAATTAGCCGCGTATGCAAGGCAACAAGACCGTCCCTGCGCATCGTATTGCACAGAATTCAGTTCGCTCCAATGCCAGCAACACTCTGTCAATCTTGTTCTTGTGCCGCCTCTGCTGCCTGCTGCCACTGCCAGAGTCGACCCCCTCGGTAGTCTTAATTGACTTAAAGCGAAAATTAACTTTTCCCAATGCAATGACTTTTAATCCGATTACTCCCGGGCAATTGAAATTCACCAGGCAGTTGTAGTGTTTTGCTTTTTTTTCTCTCTCTCCCTCTCTGTCTATCATTGAAGCCCACAGTGCAATGGGCACTCCGTGGAGAGGGAAAAGCGAAAAAAAAAAGAAATCAAATAAAAAATTAAGTTAATTGGAATTGGATCAAGATCACACAAAGGAGAAGGTGGTTACACACCATCATGTGCGACAGGTGCTCCTGCAGATAAGTCCTTTCCTTAATTGCTTCAACACTTCATAAAGTTGCGAATTCTTTTTCTCTCATTCTGCAAATGACAAGTCACTGGATGTTTATTGCGCTTGTCGTACGCGCGCTTTTAGTAATTTAATTAGAACGAACGACATTAAGGGCATGTTTACAGCTCAACCTTTATGTCCCTTAGTCACGCAAGTGACATAAAAAACAAAATCCTCTTTTCAATGTCGCTTTCATTGTAAACTTGTTAAGGCGGGGTGATGAGATGAGATGATTCCACCCCCAATTTCATGTCTCCTTTGCTGGTATTGTGTTTTTTTTTTTTTTTTTTGGGGTGGAAACGCAATAAAAGGGATTTTCGGAGATCCCGGAAAATGCATGAATCTAACTTACTTTGGGTAATAAATATCCTTTATCTGTGTGTCTGGACAAAAATGGTACCACCATACAGATGTCGTCATCGTTGTTGTCTATCGACGACGACCGGATGAGTCAAGCTGGGAAATAAAAATAAAAAAAACAACCAGATAGAGGGTTTCCACAACTCGGATTCCATTTGACTGTGAGAGTTGTTCATCGAACTGTATTCCCTTCTTGTTTTTAAATCACGTGTTATAGACAATGACGCGGATTGTTGGATTTACATTCATTAAATTGGGGGAGATAAGATAAGGTTCGAACTATGTACTACCAAACAAATACTGAAACGAAATTCAAGTCAACAATACCCAAGAAGCATGAAAGTAAACCTTAAATCATTCATTCATTCATGCATTTACTTGAAAAGAATAAAAATGTTATACAGGGTACAGTATTTGTTTTCGATCAGTTCTTCTTTAGAGCTTCTTTGGAGCCCCCCTTGAGCAGCCCCTTTTAATTGAGAAGACGTCGATAATAAGAAAATTATGATATAGTTCAGAAAAATATGACAATGATGGCTTTAAATAGAACGTGGGTACCGTTGTAGGATGTGGGCACCTTTCTGACCTTTCTCTGAACTTATGACCATTTGAAAGGATGTCTTTTGTTGATGAAAGCAATTTCTCTAAGAGCCAGGCTGCTGTTACGGCACCGACTACAAGGCTATAGTACATAAGTTGATATTTACCGGCCGCGAATCGTGAGGTTGCATAGCAACATACAATTACCCTGTGATAGATAATCAGCCCTAGACTCTAACTGAGCATTCGGTCTGATGAATTACCCACCCAAGCTTCATAGCAGCAGCCCGCATTTGACTGAGACGAGGCCTTGGAACTAATGGAGGCAGTCAAGCACAAACTTAAGCTGCGACAACGTTCTAAGAGAACCAAGCTTCCTACGATCTGATGAAATCAACTAAGGTATCAAGACACTTAGCACTGCCCTATCTTGGTCTGTCTATCAGCCTCTGTCGAATGTCGAACGAGCTCAATCTACATCTGGAGTGATAACAAGGTATCAGACAATCTGTTGAGCTTATTGATAGCCTTCCACATGATTTTGGAGGGAATAACTCCAAAGATCTCTTTCTATATTAGACTGTACTTATAGAACAAACTCAGGCTACAGACAGTCCAACAGTAAGAAAACAATCTTTGTATAGGACTCACTACCTAATTCTGAACTTGCTTGTAGGCTTGTAGGTTATAGCCTTTATATGTTCAGTTTTGGACCCAAGGAACATAGATAGTTCGAGAAGTGAAAACAGGAAAGTATGTATGTGAGAAATGAATTGTTGTTTTATGAAGGAAATCAGTTAATTTGCGTATCGTCAAGCAAACTGTACAGAAACCATCGGAGATGTGGAACGTTCCATATTTCAAATGATCATCTCGGCTTTCCTTGCAAATGGCCATCCTTTCAGGAAATATTTGATTACATTTCACACAAAGCCAACTTTCAACGTGGCGTTCGCCAGATTGAATAAAATCAATGGGCTCTTATGGGGTAACACCAAATGCGAAGGTTATACTCTCGAATGTTTGTCAGACATTCGTGTAAAGTAGGACCGTGAAAAAACTTTGCTGTGGTCTGCAAATTCAACCCCGAACTCCAGCTCAGTAGTTCGACGCACGAATCACTGAGTCACCACACTAATAAAAGCCTGGCTGATTCGATATACAGTAGAATCAAGCGCTATCTAAAGTAGAGTAAAGGTCTAGCTAAAAATACTAAATTACTTAAAAAGAAAAACCCATTTTACAACATTCCTCAGCACTCACAAGCAATTTCCGTAATTCCAGTGAAATTAAAAACACAAAACTGTCAGTTCGGCTCTATTCACTTATCCCAACTCTATAAATACAACTAATTGAAATGTGTTTTTCCATTGAAACCCAATCCACCAGCACTCGGGCGGGACACCATTCCATGTCAAGCACACATTCACACAACATTCTTTCTCTCTCTCTCTCTCTCGCTTTCTGTGTCTACCATTTTAATGAAAATATGCATCTGATTGATGATCGCAAATGTTACACTCTCCAAACTGTGTGATAAATTAATTCCAATAAAAAAAGAACAGAGAACCCAATGTACATACATAAAGCCCCTCCATAAGCTCCACCAGTGTACGTACTACATACAAATAGTGACATTTGGTTTCCAATTGAATTCTACCATCTGTATCGGTATTATACGTACATATGTATATAAACTCTACAAATGGATTATGCCACTAAATCTACTCTAAATGTGAAAGTTTGCCGTGGCGTACGCTGCGCGTTCACAAACATTTTCGTGAGCTGGAAAATGAAAGAAAATCGACGAACAATAATAACACCAAGCACACCCGGCCCACCTACAGCATGGAGTCGAGGAAAAACTCGATTAACGAGTATCTACCAAAACAAAAAAAAATGTCTCTACGAAAGATAGAGAGATAGTTATAATTAAAGTTTAGACGACGGGAACTTACATAAAAAAATAATCCAAAATGCGATATGCTACGACGACGGTGCGTCTTCTATTCTAGAATATTTTTAGAACAACAGAGAGGCAACGAGAAAAGAGAAATCACATCACGTCGTCGTTGTGTCCAGAGCACATTGATTCTGAATTTAAAATGGAACCCAAAATGGAGGTTGATGAGATTTTTTTTTTTTTCTACCATTTGGTGACTTTTTCTTTACCGGGGCGAAAGTGTATGGAACTCAACCCACTTTTCCACGAATCACCATTGCAAATATTGACCGACAATACATTGTTACTTGCCAGCAAGAGGAAATCAATCAGAAACACGCAATCATCGATTGCGGCGATTAATTTGCTGCGCGGTGCGCCGGCCGTGTTGTGTCGTGCCGCCTATGTCGGTGGGACAGATGGACAGGGACGCATATTTCTACTTCAAGTACAAACGTTCAACAAATTTGTTATGCTTTGGCAATTAATCATCAAACCACCATACTGGTAGACGAGGGAATTTCTTTTTTTATTTTTCTTTCCAGCGCGGAACTGGCTTCAAAAACCGGTCCAGAGCGCACACACCAAATGCGACCAAATGTTGACGACGACAGCATATAATCAGAGAAACTGTAAATGTGAAGATAGGAGTAAAAAAAAAAAAAAAAAATGGTACAACTGTTCATAGGTAACGGCTGCTGCTGCTGTTTATGGTGGCCCCGCTGAGGAGAACAACTGTGGCATTTTGGCTGTGGAAGCGAACACAAGACGCAGACGACGACAGAAAAGCCAACGACAACCGGTCATTACGCAGCACTGGCAAAAATCAAGGTGAATTTAAATTGGACAGTGTAGGAGATAAATAAGTGTCTGGACGAAATTAAGGTCAAATTAATTTGTACACATGGCAATACAGCCAAGGGAAATAAAGTGGAGAGATACTCTGACTCTGCGTATGAAAGGTAACATGGGTTTAGCCATAGTCTCTTGACTTGAACAGTATCACTTATCTTACAACATCTTGCTTCACCAGTGACCTAGTTTACACCAATGACACAGCTGATGATCTATCCATGAGTTTGAATGGTCAATCATTTGTCGCATACCGTTGGGTGACAATTCGTATTCTGTAAGCAAATAACC